>JARHVA010001084.1:3187500-3935001 GCA_037957365.1 Torreya grandis | reverse complement strand
AAGGGTGAATTAGGTGAGGGAATATGTAGATGAGGTGAAGGGTAGGGATGAGTGAAGGGTAAGGTGAATATAGGTGTATGGTAAATGAGGTAAGGTGATTGAGGGTGAATTAGGTGAGGGTATATGTAAATAAGGTGAAGGGTAGAGTAAATTAGGTAAGGTGGTTAAGTGTGAATTAGGTGAGGGTATATGTAGATGAGGTGAAGGGTAAGGTTAGGTTTAGGGTAGTAGTCATAGGTGGCATTTTTATAGGTAAAGTATACTAAGGAATGTATCTAATCTTGTAGGTGAGGGATTTGTTGCAGGTATAGAATTGATTGCCATAACTCCTAGATGAGGTCCATCGAGTGATGATAGACTAGGACTGGGATCACTTGATAGTAGTGGGTTTGGGAGGCATTAGATATTATCAACATGTGCCTAGATGTGTAGCTATGTTGGTGGCCCTCATAAAGAGATGGGACCCAATCAACATGTTATTGCTATCGATCAGATAGATGATGATATTAGCCAAGGATGTCCACTAGATCATGAGGCTACTAATATGAGGTGAGCTGATAGATCACATCAATGATGAGTGAGATGAGCTCATGGATGTGTTGTATGGGGAGGACTTGGTGCACATAATGTGGCATGCATGAGGCCTCCATTATGTACCCCTATATCATAGGGATATGAGAGCGAGATGAATTGTTATGATAATTATGATAGTTGTGACCTGTTGTATACTACCAAACTTGAGTAGTGGTAGATTTCCATCTATATTGTTAGGTGTTTTAGTAGGGATGATTATGGACTGGATAGTGTATGCTTAGGATCTAGTGTTACTAGTGTAGATCTACTAGGAGCTCTGGGGTTACAAGTTACATAAGAGGTATGGAATCAGTGTCAGGTTTATTTTCCACTACTAGCATATGAGCACATTAGGGTGCTTCAACTAGGTGGGTTATTGTGGCATGGATGCGTATAAATGGACTACAGATTTAGATTCATGCATTAGAGGTATGAATATGCTCTTACACCACCAAGGGGAGGAGCATGGGACCTAGAGTGGTACTAAAATATGTTAGATGCATTAGTTGAGGGTGATGTCATTTAGAGACCATATGTTAGATTTATAGCATGGGTAGGTCTTATAAGGAAAATATGATTATTGTAGAGCTATAGGTGGATTGAGGGAATATAAGACTCTCAAGTAGATTTGATTCCTTTTGATAGGGTGAGGAGGTAGTTTGGGCTAATGTAAGATATCCAAAGTGATTTTTTGTGGTACCAAAGGGAAGACGTAGAGTTTCCACTACTTGAGCCATAGTCGGAGGAGTTTGAGTTTGATCAGGATGAGCTACCAGCTAGGCTACATATCAATGATGTAGGGGTCACACAAGAGTACCCTATTTGCTTTTAGGCACATTATAATGTGGTAGTGTTTGTAGGTGATGATGTATAGGATAGTTAACAAGATGTAGTTGTTGATATGAAGGAGGGGGTGGGGACCAAATAGATGTAGATTCCCTAGATAGGTAAACACTCATCAAAGAGAGGAATCAGGTTAGGGTAGCATTATCAGTGATATAGACTATGTTAGCAATAGTGACATTTGAGAGGGGTGGCATAGGGCTAGGTGGGTTCCCTCACACATGAGAGAGCCTAGGCAAAAGCATATCTAGCCTTGGTCATAAAATAGAGGGATACCTTGAGATAGGGAGTAACATAACTACCAACACCTATAGGACCACTAGGGATTATCCCTATGTCTAGATACATTGCTATAGTAGAAGAGCTCTAATATTATGAGGCACTAGTATTTACCCACCTTCTAGATGAGACATATTTCTATGAGTATGTGACATAACAAGGGGGTGGGGGAGCCAACATTGCTACACCAAATTAATGGGTAGCATCCACAGGTATGCAGAGAGGTCTTATAAGTGGATAGGATCTAAGGAGTATTAGTACTCCAACACCCTAGATTCTCATGAGATTCTAGATTTTGATGTATTATATGATTTTGATACCAGACTACGAGCTAATGTAGTGAGATGTATATGATTTTAAGAGATGTAGACATTATTGTTATATATATATATATATATATATATAATTATTTTGATTATGAGCTCATGATGTGGTTATGGTTGTGGATATGGCCTATGTATATGTTATTATTGTTATGATCATGATGTTGCTTATGATTATCATTTTTGTTTGAGTAGATGTATTAATGAACCTATGTTCTCTAATATCTATATATACATGTGTGATGACTCATGGATTTATGATGGATCAAAAAATGTTAATGAAATGATATATAGTTTATTATTAGTTGATGTGATTGGTTATGTAGATATTGTTTATTAATTTTATAATGATGGAATAATGTTCATGTTTTGATGTGTGACTTATTATAAATATGGATGTTTTTAAATTAAAATATAGGTTTCCCTACCTAGCTAAGATAACATATGTGGATGACTCATGGATTTATGATGTGATAAATGGTAATGATGTGATATATAAGATTGGATATGATTATGATGATGTGATGATTATATGATGATTATGATTATGGTTATGATATGATAATGTTTGAGATGGTTAATTCATTAAGATGTTTTTTATTAAAAACACTTAAATAAATGAGACAAGATGTCAAACACATAATAAATCACATAATTGGTATTTAAATTTTTTTAATGGATTGCATTAGATGAAGGTGAATAAATATTAAAACACATAGAGTAATTTAGATAACAAAATTAAATATGAGGAAAGATGATAAAGATAAGACAATCAAAAGACAAGTGTCAGAATGAATGCATCAAAAAATAGGTATGAGAGAATAAGAAGAAGACAAGATGCTTCTTCTTTGGCAAGGACTCAAACAAACTAAAGTTTGATCAGCTTATGAACATAAGCCCTTCAAATGATTCACATTAGCACTTGGTAGTTGGTTAAAAAATTTCTTGATCACATGATGTCAAATAAGCTAAAAAATCCCTTGTTGATAGAGGGAAGATGGATGATAATGGAATCTTCTTGTGAGATTAGCATGCCTCTTCTATAGGTTACCAAATATCCAACATAAAAAAGTCCATGTCACATAATTTTTAGATCAATCAATTAGGGAAGTCTACATATGAAAATCTGATTACAGCTTCCAAAATTATCTTTGTCTTTTTTGATTTTGATAATGGGTCTTTTGATAGTTTACTATTAATTGGGAAGCTAGGGAAGTTGATCGATGCAAGAAGCTTCTAATAAATTGTTATTATTTGACAAATGCTTTACTCAGTAATCCTTCAAGGGAGTGGTCTAAGTTTGTGAGATTTGTTTAAGGCTTTTGATAGTTGTCCTTCAAGGGAGCAGTCTACCTTACATTGAGCAATTTTGATTAGTTTTTTAGCTATTCTTCAAGGGAGTAGTCTACGAATGCTTAGAATGACCCATATGATATATGATTTTTTTTAGGCTATTGACATATATTTGCTTATATAGGCTTAAAATGTTCACCTTCATTAAGGCAAGACTAAAGTATAAGAAGGTTGATAATGGGTAAAGGAGTTTTAAGTGATAAAAACCATGGGAACCCATCTTATAAAGGGGCATAGAGTACCATGAGAATCATGCCATGGGTAGAGCCATGGTACCCATGTTCAAGATTAGGCTAAGGTTGTGATGGATAATTAAATGATCTAATTTTAATCAATTGTCCTTAAAATAAGGAGATGAATATTAGTGAAAATAAGGGAAGAGCTTAAATTAGACAAAATGTGAGTTTGATGTTGTTTAACAAAATAAAAGATGCAAATGCAAAGAATTTAGTGGATCAAGTTTTGGTATCCCTTCAAGATAAGATAATAATTAAGCTTATGATCCATACTTGTGCATTATGAGATAAGGTCCAAGCTAATTGAAATCAAACTTGACCTACATGTTTTTCTCCATATTGGTTACATGCTAATTTTACTTTAAGACAAGATCTCTGATATTGAATTCTCACACTTTGAGGTGTTTGTTATAAGCATGTTTGATTCATTATTGATAGAAACAAAGATGAATAAGCATGGCTAAATAAAGTTTTTCAAGTATCTCAAGTTGGGCTAAATGTTCTTGATGATAATCACCCTCAGAAATGATATCTTGTAGGGATATACAATGAGAGTGGATTTGGAATTCGAGAGGCAAGATAACCTTTGATCCAAAGACAAGAGATAAAGGGGTAACACTCGAAGGGGTTTTAATGCTATTATAATAGGCCTATAAGGTGAAGGGGATGTATAAATTCCAATCTTAACCAGATACATTAACCATTTTAGTTAGCACGTTATTAAGAGTTTTGTTAGAAGATTTGGCCTATCTATTAGCTTGTGGGTGACAAGGTGATGATAAACTTAACTAGATACCAAATGCATCAGAAAGGACTTGGGATTTCATATTTTTAAATACTTACTATTATTAGTGATTATTTTATGTGGAACACCAAAATAATATATAATGTGATGGTTGATAAAATCAATAATATTTTCAGCTTTGGTCGATATGAGAGGAATAATCTCTACCCATTTAGGAAAATAATATATTACAATGATGATTGAATGATGTCACTACAAATAATTGGGGTTAATTTCACCAATAATATCTAGACCCCATTACAAGAAGGGCCAAAAATATTTGGATACTTGGAGACTATGGATAGGTGTGTGATGTAAATTAGTGTGTTGTTGAAATTTAACACACTTCTTCATATAAGAAAAAAAATATTGGTTAAGTGTAGGCTAGTAGTATCCAAGATGAAGGATGCATTTAATGATAGCTAGGCTACTAAAGTGTCCCCCACAAACCCCATCATGCATTTCCATGATAGAATGAGAGGCCTTGTGACTATGTAGGCAACAAAAAAGAAGGCCGTCAAAGCCATGCTTGTAAGGGATTCCCCCTAATATGTTGTAATGAGAGGTACCCTAAATTAACTCTCTTTGACGATTCCTAGAAATATTGGAAGGGACAATGGCAAGGTTGAGATAGTCAAAGATCTGCACCAAAGGTTAGGTTGGGGATCCTCTACATTAAAGATGGTTGGAGAGGTTGATTTGATATGATAAGGCTTGATAAGATGATGGATAATGATAGATATATTAGAGTTAGAAGGTGTGTATGGGATCTGGGAAGTGATAAAATCCATTGTATCAATAAACGTGTTCATAGATTGTAGAATAGTTTGGATATAGTAGTGTTCAAATGACACCAAGAGTATATCAACTAGTTGATTTTACTCTTGAAAAAAATTATTATTACATTGATAAGAGACATTGATTTAGTTTACCATGAGTTTAGAGTTACCAAAAAGATTGATCATCTTGACTCCCAAGTTTAAAGTGGTTTGGAGACCTATCACTAGGGCTTCATACTCAGCCATATTATTGGTACAATCAAAGTCAAGTTTGAAGGATAAAGGAAGAGGTTCAATTTTAATGGGAATAAGGATGAGGTTAGCTCCCCCACCATCTTGACATTTTTATCTATCAAAGAACATGGTCATTTGATAGATGATGTCTTCTTGAGAAAGGGTGGCGATGGGCTCATTAAGAAACTCAAGGGAGGATGGTTGGTTAACTACTAAGAGTACTTCAACCAATTGGTCGGTGATGACTTGCCCTTTTATTAACTTCTACTAGAGTAACTCAAGGTCAAACTCAGCTAAGCACATGAGCTAATTAGCCATGTTATAGTTTTGGTATGGCTTGGAGTGCATATACTTGAGTGGGTCAGTATTGGTTATGACATAGGTCTTGTGGTTGAGAAGGTAGTGGTAGAATTTTGTGTCCATGAAGACCAAGGCGAGGCAATTTTTTTTAGTAAGGGTGTACCAAGTCTCATATTATATAAGAATTTAAATTATATAGTAAATGGTTTGATCTTTATGTTGCTCATCCTGATGGGCTAGTATTGTCCCTAAGGAGTGGTTGGTGGCAAAAATATAAAGGTAAAAAGGTTGGTCTTCTTTAGGAGAAATGAGAATGGGTGGAGATATAAGGTACTCTTTAAGTGAATCAAAGGAATTTTGACATTATTTTTTCCATTTAAAAGATACATCCTTTTTTAAAAGGTGGTGGAAAGGTTGACATCGATCAGAGAGCTGATAAAAAAAAGTCAAAAATGGATTGGAGCTTCCCTTGCAAGCTATGGAGTTGTTTGAGGTGGGTGGGAGGAGGCATGTCAAGGATTGCTTTAATTTTAGTAGGATTGACTTTAATTCCTTAAAGGGAGATGATAAATATAAGGATCTTTCTTGATAAGACCCCAAAAATACACTTCTTGGGGATAAAGTGAACATGGTAATAGATGAAGCATTCAAAGATAATCTTGAGAACAATAAAATGATCTTTATGAGATTTGGATTTCCAAAGAAGTTCATCGACATAGTCTTCTATGATTTTTTGAATAAGGTCATAAAAGATTTAGGTTATAACACACTGGTAGGTTTCACTAGTATTCTTCAGACCAAAAGGCATGACCCTATAGCCAAAAGATACCCATGGGGTGATAAAGGTAGTTTTGTGTGGATATTCAAGGGTAATTAAGATATGATTATAAACTGAGAACCTATCCATAAGAGATAGCATCTCATGGCCAGATGTAAGATCAATAATTTGGTCAATGCTTGGCAAAAGAAAGTCATCCTTTGGGAAAACAAGGTTAAGGTCATAAAACTATACACAAATTCGAAGTACCCCTATTTCTTTGGTGATAGGGATGACATTAAAGACCCATTGGGGATAATCAATGGGTTGAATTAAATTTATGGATAGGAGGCATTGAAGTTCTTCTTTGATGAGAAGGGCTATGAAAGGTTGCATCTGATGAAGTTTTTTCCTAACTAGCTTGACATCATGGTTGGTGACTATATTATGGGTGGAAATGGAAGGGTCAATTCTTAGCATGTCATTGGAAGACCAATCAAATACTACATTATAGTCTTACAATGAGGGGAAATCCTAAAGCTCCATATAATTTAATTATTGGTTGAGTTTGACAATGTGTAGGTTATCTAGAGTACCTAAGTTGATATCCATGGTGGATTTGTTTAACATGGTTGAAGTCTAAAGGGGAAGGGATTTATGGAAATAATAATATTCTATACCAAGATAGGAAAGAATATAATCATAATCTTGACATGAAATGCTATTAATGGTATGAGAGTCATATCTTACCATCTTAAGATGAGTTAGAGGAATGGTTATGGTCTTACCATCCTTTTGATAGGTTAGGGGTCAAAGGATAATCATGTTAATGGAAAAATTTTTTTGGGGGAATGATGTCAAAGTCTTTAGATGTCAATGGTAGAGTGGACGGTGAGGATGGGACTTCCTCATCAATGATGGTAATGGGAGGAAAGTCTATTGGTTCTTCAGGTGGAATAAAACCAAGACCAAATATTTCATGAGGATTTTGATTATTACATGGAGGTAACTCATGTGGTTCATGCTTGTAACATCCTAGATTGAATCCCTTCCAAGCATACTTATGGAGGTATGTATTTATGAACTTTAGTTTATCTAGGTAGGATAATTTGGAGGTGAATGGTCAAGGAGAAGAGGAGGTCAAGGAGGTGGTAAGTGGTTGATCAAGTCCCCCATAGATAAGATTTATTTGGATATTTTGAATCCCAAAATAAATAGTTGTTTTGGTATTAGGGTTGTAACTAGAGTTTTAGTCAAGGTTCTCATACTCCTGGGGAGTAAGAAAGGCATCCAGGCTAAGAGGTAGTACTCCCCAAGTGAGAGATGTTGGAATGTGGATTTTAAGGGGTCCTTTATAAGGATTTGGGTAGAAAAAATGGATGAGATAGTTGAGGCTTAGTTGGTAAGATAAGTGGAATTGTCATTGGTTAATGAATACTTGGTGGTGGGAAGGAGGAGAACATCATTCGAGTAGTACATCATGTTGCATTATGTAAAAGGACTTGGTTCAGTTTGTATGGTAACTACTTGAACCCAGTGCTCAAATTTGATGTAGCAATATAGGGTGTGTTGACAAAAGAAATTGTCATGTCAATGAATCAACCCTTTTGCCTATTACGAAGGTCAAATTGGAATAGTACCAATCTAATCATAGGGGTTCTAAAGGTTCATTTTAGGATCCTAAAGATGCAAAGGGGTTTATAATAATTTCTAAGAAATAATCAATAAGTTATCAAAGTAACTTATTTCATTATCACAATTGATAATATGTATCAATTAAGAATCAGTTAAAATAGAAATCTATAATATATACTATCTGACAAAGATAATCTATTAATTAAACAATCACCTGAAGAATAGAAATCTGATTCTAAAAATACGTGTATGAAAATACACTTCATTACATTTTTTCATGGTTCAATATCCAACCAAGTGGTAAGAAAACACTAACAGAAAATAACAAGAAAGACAAACAACAAAAAGAGAATGAAACAGGAAAGAAAAACTAAATATAAAAGATTAACATGAAAATAGAAAGAGAACAAGATAAAAGTAAAACTAATATAAAACATAGAAACTAAGGAACATAATACTATAAAAACTATTATAAAAAGTAATGAACTAATGAGAATACCTAAAATAAGAGACTTTCTAGAACAATATTAAACTTTAGAAGGTAGAAATTAAATAAATGAAGCATTAAAACAAAACCAAGGAAATTAAAGCAACTAATAAAGAGATACTAAATAAAAATATAGATAATAAACTAGAAAAGTTTTAAACTAAGAACTAAAATAACAGTTAGTGATACTATTAATAAACTTCTAGAAATACTAAACTAAACCATAAAGATAAACAAAAAAAAACTAAAGAAATTAAAGAAAACTTAAAATCGTCTATTAAATAAAGTCAAATATTTACAAAAGAGTTATGAGTCTCAACATGAGAGTCATCTTAACATAAGAAGATATTTGAATTTGACCCATCAAAAACATTAGTAGCAACCTTAAACCCTAGGAATCTATGGATCCATCTATTTTTATTTCCAACATTTTCCAATACAAAACTTGAAAAAGGGAAACTCAACAATTGATTAGATCAATGAAGTGTCACAAATAATGTGAAGTGATCATCATTTAAAGGTTGGATACTTTGAATTCTATACATAGGACTATAAATAGTAGTTATCAAAAGATATTAGACTTAGCAAACTTTAGATAATCAATAATAGATGACAAAAATAATTGGATATACCTATGTTACATAAGTTATTAATCAACCATTAGATAAAATACCATTGGGTCTATCTACAAAATTTGTACTATCTTAGAGAACTTGCATAGAAAGAAGAGATGAATGAATGCCTTTAGAATAATACTCTAGTCCTCAATACCTATTGAACTTCTATCTTCAAATGAAAGTTTCATCTCCGTTTATCCTTCAACTTCAATTATGAAATAAGTTATAACTAAATTTTAGTTAGTTATTAGTTAAGGTTAACAAATTGACTTATAAAGTCAATTAGTTAATATATAATATATAGAGAGATTAATTAAGACTCTAAAGTCTTAATTAAATCAAACTATTTAAATGAAAGAACCCAGGTACTAATCTTAATGGGTGGGGACCCCATCTTGTTAACAATAAATTAGGACACATAAATAATCATAAAATAAATAATAAATTGATAAATCCTACTCTTGTTTAAACCATAATGCAATTTATACTTTAAACTTAAGCATATATTAATTATATCTCAAAATATATGTTTTATCCATGTCCTCAAAAAAAAAATACCAATATAAGTTTTGAAATTGCATCAAGTTTTTTGAATAAACAAAGTTATTCCCTAGACAACCAATAATCATCTAAATCTGATAAAACCTCTATAATAACTTTGTCTTGCTGATCAAAACAAACACTATATTTCATTTTAAATGTAGGAAAAAATAATAATCTAGTGCTTATCTCAGATGTATCATCATCAAATTATAATTTCACCTTTTTAATTCTCCTGAATTCGTTAGGTGCTTAAGATTATTTCCCTTTTTCATTAGTACTTTTCTTAGCAACATGATTAGAGATATCAACAAACTTCCTTTTACTACCAAATATTTGACCCCTCAAATTTAATTTCTCAGATCTTAAAATAAGCTCACTATGGGCTCCTAAAAGGTTCAATCTCCTACATTTCTTGCCAAGTTTAGTATTAGATGGAGCAAGAGTATCTAAAATAGTGGTAATGTTCCTAAGGTCCTTAGCATGAGCCACCTCTTTATTTAATTGATTTTTTAGCTGACTATCAAAAAAATTATGGGCTAGTAGAGGTTGGTCAACTGGTTCCCCTCTAAATACAAGAGGCTACAACTATAGATAAGGGTCATGCTCAGGATGGTGCTCAATAAAGTGTGAACTACTCTGGGATTGGGTACAGACCCCAAACCTTTGTACTTGGAAATTTCTATGACCCCTAAACCTCTAAAGCCACCAAAAACTCTCTAAATGGGAAGGGAATTCAAAATATTCTAGAAGTTAAGATTTGACACATCAAAGTGGATGGACATCCTCATACCATGAGGAAATCTAGGCCCAAAACACCTAGGATGAAATCTAATTTTTTTAAAACCTCAGCTATGGGTAGACTGACTACCTTGATTTGACCTTCGAACCCATCCATCATCATTACTATTTTCTATAGGTTGCTCCCAGTTAGACATTTTGAAAAAAAAGGAATAATTTTGTAAGATATCAAATCAAATTTTGATCATTGAAACCAACATAATATACAAAAATTCAACTGTTTGCATTCATATTTCAACACTAAAACTAAATATCTATGAGTATGAAAACCATACTTAGATTTTCAAATACCTAAAAATAATCAACATATAACTATTTTACCTGATAAATTATTGCATGATAGTCAACTTTGCCTTTTTCTCTATTATGTAACATATTTTATCACAAATTTATAATTAAAGATTGCAAATTCAAAACATGCGAGAGATAGAGAACAAACTTTCATATACACAGATGATTGATAAAATGAGGCCAACCACTTACTACATTTGATACCAATCATCACATAATATTAAGACTAAGAAGAGTTTTCAATGATATGCAATATAGAACAAAACCCAAATTTTAATGACAAAACACTATTCTGACCAAGTCAAGTCTGAAACTACTAAAAGAATCTTCACTAATGAAACCAAGACTTATGAATGTAGAATCCTAAAGCTCCTACAATTCTGTGTATGGTGTTATTCATCAAAACTTAGTGTATTAATATCCCAAATTATTCTCATGCAAACATCACTTTAAAGCCAATAAGGAGCTCAACATAAATTTTTAGAATACTTCAATTGCAACTTTTGACTAGCAGACTATTTGAGAATTTTACCAATTATTACATATTCGCATATACCAGAAAAAAATAACTCCCCAAACTAGAACTTTTATTTCAACTATATAAAATTTTCCTTGAATCTTCACTTCTTGAAATAGAAATAAATATGTCTGGTTACAAACTAAAACATTTAAATATACCATAGAAATTAAATAGTAAATTTGCATACTTATTTCAAGATTGAAATAAAACCCAACATTCAACAAACTCATCAATAGTAATGTCCCATATTCACACATGCAGGCTATAAAGTGCAACTAGGAGAAAAACCAATTTCTTAATAAAATTTTAAGTAGAAACTAAACTTCAAAAAATCTTACTCACAAAAACCCTTTTGGAAACCTATCAAAACACTAAACTACAAATTTTTATTTCTAAATATTAACCTTCAATCTATTCCATAGGACCAAAACTTTTAGAAATACTACATGCATTTCTCAAAAACCAAATTTTGTCAAAAAATAGAAAACACTCATGATAATGCACCATCCTCTCATAATTCCAAAGTAAATGAATTAGACATATCCATACCTAACTTGAATGCAATAACCTTATCTAGACCTCCTTGCTCACCTTCCTCTCTACAATTCTTGTTAAGCCAAAGCTTCACTTCCACCTAAAGCTTTCCAAATGATGGAATGATCAAAGAAAAATTAAATTTTATATTCACCACCCTTGAACCATAACTGTCTAGGTTATATGTTCACTTCTCATTAGTACTTCCTAACTCCTGCCAAGTTAGCAATTTGTTAATCTGTTTCTCCAAACTATCAAAGTTAGCATTCACCTTTTCTTCCTACCAAATTCCATATTAAAAAATGTGTTTCAAGGAGATAAGAGAGTCATTAATGCACACCTTACTACCAATATTTCCATGATCTAAAGCATCTAGAAATATTAAATGATAATACCACCTTGCACAAGCTTTAATACCAGTAATATGCCAAGTCACCCTTGTAATCCTATTGATGTCAAACCTCATTCCAAATACACATGCCAACTCAATTCATGAGGATAGACTCAAGTGCATATGCCTATTCAAACTAACATCATGCATCATGAAAACTAAACCATTGACTATAGTCCTTTGTCTTTGTTTATTAATTATCATAAATAAACTTAGGATCTTAGAAATACCTAATCCCATATGCATTTAAAACCAAACCATAATGAGGTCCATGAAGTACTAATAGAAGGCTAGGCTTAGTGAACTTAGACAAAAACTCATAATGAACCAACATTCTTTAGCAAACTCATTATAATTCAATGCAAGTGAGGATGAACATAATGGCTTTTATGATAATAATTTTTAGTCTAGTGAGCAAAATTACGTATTGACCTCATATCAAATAACCATACAAACACAGTAGCAAATATTATTCTTGTAAAAATGATCTAAACATCAAACAAGAATATTCTTTGATTCCTAAAACCATTTTAAAATGCCAAAGTGATTATCATGCATTTGAATAAACTAAAATCAAAGATTATTTTGATATGAGCAATTGAATGATATAAGATCAAACTGTAAATTCCTTGTTATGACTTATAGATTACTGCTATTCCAAAATTATATCCATTTAAAACATTGAAATGAAAGAGCCATATTTTATCCATAAATAATAAGTACATTCTATGGTAATAACTGATATATAATTAAATCAGATAACTAAATTATCAGATATTGAGTATACCAAAAGCTGTAACATCTATAGAAAAATTAAAATAATTTAAATGCACATGAACTAAAACTGCCAACTAAATTGTAACTGAAAATGATTATAATCATATATGCACATTTTATTCATTCATCCACTTTGCTTTTTGAAACCACTAAAACAAAATTTTAATCATCAATTAATCATTATGATTTCATAATCAAGAATGCATTTACTAATATCATTAATAAATAAGGGTCCTCGACATAGTTTTAGGCTTTATGACCAAGGCATCACTATGGTAGCAAGTATGGTTTTGAAATTTTGAGGGGTATAGAAAATAAGTATAACATTAGCGACCTTGCTAGTCAATTTTATGAAATAAATTTGATTAGTAACAAATTTTTCCTATATATAAAATGAATATTTAACTTGAGAGTGCGATCCAGGAAAATTATTTCTCAAGTAGTTAAGCGTGAACCCCTAAAATATGAATTCAGATAGGGATAGAATGTTTGGCTAGCATGGCATGAAAAAAGGGACATAATTGACAAGGAAATTAAGGTTGGATGCATAAACAATTTACAAATGCCTTAAAAACAAAATCTGATGATGAAGTAACCTTCTCATAATCATGTATAAAATGATCATATTATCATTAACTATGATTTTGAGTCTACAAGAATATTTCTTAAATGAGAGTTAAATTATTTTTATAGTTTCTCATATCCTTCCTTCAAATGTGATCCTTTTCATTTCAAACCTTTCATTGGTCCAATAAAAACAAAGCAAGATCAACAAGCAAATAAAAACAACCAACAAATAACAAGGAAAGATAAACAAAACCAAAATAGGAAAATAAAAACAAAAAACACTAATCATAAAACAACTTGAGATGGTGGCCATTTACCGAATAACATAGCCAATTACCTTCAAGGTCTTTAAAATGAAAAACATTATTACCAAGTATTGTAGCAATTCTATAAGGTCCAAGCCATAATGTATCAAATTTATGGTGTTTCTTTGGGTCCTCACGAGCTTTAACCCAATATAATACTAGATCTCCAACCTTAAATTTCTTATTAGACACTTTTTTATCAAAAAATTTCTTTATCTTTTGCTTGGCCTTTTTCAATTTCTAAAGTGTAGTTACTTTAGATTCATCAAGTGCTATCAAATCATGAAGCCTTTTCTCAATTAAATTTACATCTTCTTCTATGTATTGTAAGGTAGTTCTTACTAATTTTTTTTGGAGTTCTATAGGTAAAGTAGCTTCAAATCCATATGCTAACATAAAAGGAGAATAACTAGTTTCTACTTTAACAATAGTTCTATCAACCCATAAAGCTTTAAAGATTTTAAGATGCCAATTTATTTTTTTATCACAAACTAACTTCTTCATTATAGAAATCAAATTTTTATTAGTGAACTCAACTTATCCATTCCCTTGTGGATAATATTTTGATGAGTGACTAGAAATAATAAAATGTTTTCCTAAAAATTATAAAAATTCACTCGAAACAAATTGTGGTCCATTATCAAAAATAATTTTGTATGGAACTCCAAATCTAGAAAAAAATTGATTTTCTAAAAATTAAATTACTTCACCTATAACATAACTTTTAAGAGCTTTAGCTTTAGGCCATTTAGTGAAGTATTCTATGGTTGTCAAGATATATCTATGACCCACAGATGATGATGGATGAATGTCTAAAATAAAATCTATGCCCCTCTTATTAAAAGGCTTTTCAAGAATAATTAGGTTCAAAGGCATTATAGGTCATCTATCCTTGCCAACAAAGAATTGAAAATTCATACAGGAACATACTAATTTATAAGCATATTGAAAAAAAAGTGGGCCAATAATAACCAGATCTTAAAATTTTATAAGCTATTATCTTTGCAGTATCTTTGTATCTTCCTTCATTATAGCCTCTAATCACTTTTTGTGTTTGATCATGAGTAAGACACCCTAGTAAAACACCATCACAATTACGGTAAAATAAAAAAAATTCTAAAAAATAAAAATTTAATGATTTTAACTGTAATGAACATCTTTCTTTCTTATTAAAGTTGTTTGGGAAAGATTGATTATGAAAATAGTGGACTAAGTCATGGTACCAATCATCTCCAATCAATAAATAGTCCCAATCATTCATTTCATGCATATACTTAAATTTTTCAACAAATTTTAAAACCCTCATTATTTTAAAATGAGGTTTAGCATTTAATTTTTCATCAACAAAAAGGACTAGAACATTGATATCTAATGTTGTATTTTAGCTAAATATTTTGTTTATTCATTTCCTTTGATAGTTCTTGATGTTTCAAATTCAAAGTCATATTCTTGAATATAAAGAATCCACTTAGCAAGCCTTCCTTAAATAATTGGTTTCTTTAAAAGATATGATATAAAAAAGTATGTTAGATCGCATGCAATTTTTTTTCCCATCAACAAATATCTAAATTTGATTAATGAAGAAATAAGAGAAAAGACAAATTTCTCAACCAGAGGGTACCTAGTTTTGGTATATTTCAAAGATTGGATCCTGTAACCAATAGGTTTTTCTTCATTATTTTCAAACTCTTGAGTAACTATAGATCCTATAGCCTTTTTTGTGGCATTGACATAAAGGATAAATGCTTTATTTAAATTAGGTTCAACAAGGACAAGTGCATTATCAATGGCATTTTTATTGATTTAAAAGCTAGATCAACATTTTCATCCCAAATGTAAATCTTATCTTTCTTAAATAACAACTGTAAAGGGTTAGTTTTATTAGTAAAATCAGAAATGAATTTTCTAACAAAATTAATTTTACCAAAGAAAGATCTTAAACTTGACTGATGTTTTGGAGGAGTTAGTTCCTTTATTGCTTTAATTCATTCTGGATCAATGGAAATACCATCTTTAGAGATTATATGACCCAAAAATTTACCTTAAGTTACACCAAAAATAATTTTTTTTGGATTTAGATAAATTCCAAACTTCCTACATCTTTTAAAAATTTCATGATGATGATCTAAATGTTTTTTCTCTTTTTGGAATAAACAATAAGGTCATCTAAATAAACCTAAATGATTATGCCTATTAAATCATCAAAAGCTACATGCATAGCCCTTTGAAAAGTGGATCCAATATTCATCAATCCAAAAGGCATTCGATTATAAGTAAAAGTGCCTCTGTGTGTGGTGAAATTAGTTTGATGCCTATCCTCAAGATTTACAATAATCTGATTATAACTTGAAAATCCATCTAATAAAGACATCATTTTAGATCCTACAACTTGATGTAATATCTTATCTATACTTGATAAAGGAAAATTATCTTTTATACTTGCTTTATTTAAGTCTCTAAAATCAACACAAAGTCTAATATCTCCATTTTTCTTCCTTATAGGTACTAAATTAGCCACCCACTCAGAATATGATACAAGAAAAATGACACCAATATCAATTATTTTATCTAGCTCTTTGTTAATGGTATCCTCTAACAAAGGGATAATCCTTCATATTTTCTATTTTACAGGTTTAATACCTAGTTTAATTATAATATCATGTTTGATAATATCTATATTATAACCTTTAAGATCTTTATAAGACCATATAAATATATCAATAAACTCTTTAAAATGTTTAATGAATTTAATCGTTTCATTTTTAGTTACTTGTATCCCTAGATAAACATATGTATGATCATCTTTGATTCCTAAATTTATGGGTAAGTTATCACCTATGATTCTTCTTGATGGTTCCTTAGTTCTAGCAACTTTGGGCTGATCATTAGGAGAAAACATAGACTCTAAACTTACTAAACCAGTAGGCAATTTGTTAGTACTTAACTATACATAATCATCTTGATCAAAATAGTTGCCTTTGAGAAATGAATCTATATGTTCATCACAACTAAAAACTGATCAAATCTCTTTTAAATCAGGAATTTTAGGATGAAATAATTCAATCAAAGGAAAATCAATAGTGGATTTAATTTCACTAAAAATAGGATTGGAGGTATAAACTAAAAATTTATCTGCTCTTATATTAAATTCCTTGAGAATATGGGTAATATTGAAAGCTTCAAAATTTTCAATTAATGTCCATAAATGTTGAGTGTAATGATGCAAACATGTTTAATTGGTCTTATAAATCTTCCAAATTCATCTCGCTATCAGCTCTAAGTCTTTGAAAACTTCTAGGTGTTTAATATTTAATTCAATGGCTTTCTCTAATCCCAAACATAATGCTTCAAACTCTACTATGTTATTAGTATTTTCAAAGGAAAATTTATAAACATAACAAAATATATTACCAATGGGAGATATGAGACAAATACCAACACCACTGCCTTGTTGGGAACAAGCTCCATCAAAGTAAAGAGACCATAAATGGTTTCTTCTTCTAAATATTTCCTCATGCTAGTTTTTTGGTTCATCAACATTCAATAATTCATAAGTCCCAATACCTATTTCTATGTATTGTTAGGATCCTCTTAGAGTACAATTGATTACTTTTGATATAAGCAACTAAACATGGAATTGAACCAGAAGTAATAAGTAACTAGAAATACAAAATAAAAAATAATAGGAGATACAAGAAACAACCAATCTTGCATTAAACTCTTCCAAAATACAATGAAAAAATCTCACTCTTCCACACCTCTTGGGTGTATAGTATTTCTCTCAAGAATTCTCTCTCTCTCAATTACAATCAACTCAATAACCGAGTTGTTATTCCCTTGCTTTAGCTAATCTCCTTGATCTTGCACCTTGCAGATCTAATTGACCTTGCTTACTTGCTTACTTACAATACATGCCCCCATGGGTCTCTTAAATAGGATCCAAGGCATACAATAATTAGAATTCCCAATTACAATAATTAGAAACATAGACTCAAGACTAAAATTAGTCTTTACATGAAAACACTCTGTCCATCTTAAAATTAGAACAAATCTAATTTTGGAAATGCATGCAAATTCACACCCAAACACAGGTGATCGACGCTTGTTGTTGTCAGTCTGCATATGACCGACATTAGCCGATCCCTAGTCGATGTCGATAAAATTTGATCCACGCCTGACTGATGTCAGTGATACTGCCGATGCCGGTGACTGTGTTAGTTTAACAACCTTTACATGAACTCAATAGTGAAGCTTTTAGCTCTACAACTTAACAATCTCCCACTTGGAGATAAACAGCTGCACCTGTACCTATATAGCAACATCCTCTATCTTGTTTCTCCCTCTTCAAGTTCAATCTTGAAGACCAACAAAAGTTGAATGAAGATTCAACTTCTCCTTTGTTAACATATCTACAGGGTTATTATCCGTATGGATCTTTTCCAGCTTCAACTGTCCATCCTCCAATACCTGTCAAATGAAGTGGTACCTAAGCTGTATATGTTTGGTTCTTGAATGAAAGGATGAATTTTTTTCCAAATGAATTGCACTTTGACTATCACTGTACAATCTACAACTCTCCTACTCCTTTCTCAACTCTTCCATGAATCGTGTCATCCATATCATTTCCTTGTTAGCCTCTGTGATTGCAATGTATTATGCCTCTGTAGTAGATAGGGAAACAACCTTTTGCAAGTTTGAAATCTAGCTAGCCGCTATTCCACCAACAGTGAACACATATCTTGTGGTGCTTATCCTGCCATCTAAGTCACCTACCATATCTGAATCTACATACCCATGTAGAGAAATGCTTGACCCTGCATAGCATAAATACCTGCTGCTGGTCCCTCTCAGATATCTGAGAATTCATTGAACTACTTTCCAGTGTTTCTTTCCTAGATTGGCCATAAACTTGCTGACAACTCCCACTGCTTGGGCAATATCAGGTCTAGTACATACCATTGCATACATTAAGCTCTCAACTGCTAAAGCATATGGAACTTTGCTCATGTACTCAACCTCATCATGTGATTTAGGACACTGTTCTTTGCTCAACTTGAAGTGTCTAGCCATAGGTGTGCTTACCAGTTTTGCATCCTACATATAGAACCTCTCCAACACCTTATTCACATAATCTTCTTGAGACAAAATCAGCCTATGATTTTTCCTGTCTCTCTTAATACTCATGCCAAGTATTTTCTTTACTGCTCCTAAATCCTTCATGGCAAATGTGTGAGATAATTTTACCTTTAGCTCAGTAATTACCTACATGTGTGAACCTGTAATAAGCATATCATCTACATACAACAACAAGATAATATAACTACCATTATCCAATTTGGTAAAATAAACACAATGGTCAGATTGACATTTACTAAAGCCATGCTCTGTCATAAACCTGTCAAACCTTAAATACCACTATCTTGGAGTTTGATTAAGACCATATAAGTTTTTCTTCAACCTATACATAATTTTTTCCTTACCTTTGACCTCAAAACCTTCTGGCTGATCCATATATATCTCTTCATCCAAATCTCCATGAAGAAATGTTGTCTTAACATGAAGCTGCTCAAGATGCAAATCCTCAATAGCAACTAAAGACAATATAGTCTGAATAGAAGTCATCTTTACTACAGGAGAATTTTTTTTACCAAAATTAATACCTGGTTTTTGTGCAAATCCCTTTACTACCAACCTGGCCTTATGCCTCATTTGTCCATTCTCTCCTTCCTTTAACCTATATACCCATTTTTTTTAGTGCTTTCTTTTCGGCTGGCAACTCAACCAAATCCCATGTTTGGTTCTTTTCCAAGGAATCAATTTCCTCATTCATGCCATGCTCCCACTATTTCTTAGATTCTACCTGCATTGCCTCATCAAAACTTTCTGGTTCTCCACCATCAGTGAGCAACATGTAGTATAAAGAAGGGGAATAATGAATTGGAGGTTTACTTACCCTTTCAATCCTCTTTATGGGCATTTGAGACTCATTTATAGCTTACTGTCTACCCAAATTCTCTGTTAGTGACCGATCCTAGTCAACTCTCAATCTGTACCTAATCGACATCAATTCCACCTAACCGACCTAATTGACGTCAGTTACTGTCTGATCAACGTCAGTTCTTACTTGATTGCTGATGTCAGTTATCTGATCGATGTCAGTCTCTTTGTTTTCTTGTGAGTGATGATTTTTACCCATGAGCTCATTTTGGATCATTACCTCATCCAAATCAAGATTGCCCTACTCAGAATTATTCAGCCTCTTGAGTTGATCATTGTACATCACCTTCTCATTGAAAACTACATCATGGCTTCTAATAATTTTGTTAGTTTCTAAATTCCACAACTAGAATTTGAAATCTCCAAAGCCATAACTAATGAAAGTGCACCACATAGATTTAACATCCAGCTTCTTTCTATTTTCTTTATCAATGTGCATAAAGCTTCAGAACTAAAAACTCTGAGAAATGAAAGATCTACCTTTTTACCTGTCCAAGCCTCTTCTAGAATTCCACCATCTAAAGCAGTAGAAGGTCCTCTATTAATTAGGTAAACTATAGTATCTACAGCTTCTACCCAAAACTTTAAGGGCAAACCATCATGCAACCTCATACTCTATGCACGCTCCATTATTGTTCTATTCATCTTTTCAGCAACTCCATTTTGTTGAGGTGTCCTTAGAACCATCCTTTCCCTATGTATTCCACTCATAAAATAGTAACTATTGAATTTATTACTGTAGTACTCACCACCATTGTGAGATCTAAAGCACTTCAATCTCAAACCTATTTCATTATCAACCAAAGCTTTCCATTTCTTAAATGTGTCAAAAACATTAGATTTCCTCTTTATGCAATAAACCCATACCTTTCTTGTAGCATCATCAATGAAAGAAACATAATACTGTGATCCTCTAATAGAAGCTACCTAAGCTGGTCCCCACACGTCTGTGTGAACAAGCTCCAACTTGTGCTCCTTCTTTGTTGACCCAGTATTGAGAAACTACACTTTCTTCTATTTCCCAAAAATACAGTGTTCACAGAAATCTAGATCTATGCTTTTCAAATTTGAAATATTACCTTTTAACTTAAGAATATTTATTCCCTTCTCACTCATGTGACTAAGCCTATAGTGCCACATCTTTGCATCTACATCTGAAGTAGATAAAATAGAAGGAGAATAATCAGTAACACAAGTAGATAGATAAAGTGTACCTACTCTCTTACCTCTTGCTAATACAAGTGCACCCTTGGAAAATTTCCAAGATTCCGCTATGAGAGTTACTGTGTAACCCTCATCACCTAACTTTCCTTTAGAAATTAGATTCTTCTTCAAGATGGGTACATGCATGACATCTTTCAACACCCATGTGTTGCCATTCTGCAATTTCAGCTACACTTTTCCTTTGCCAACAATTTGACAAGGCTCACCATCCCCTAAATAAACTTTTCCAAAATCTCCATGGACATAATCATTGAAAAATTCTCTATTTGGGGTTGCATGGAAAGAAGCACCAGAATATAAAACCCATGATTCTACTTGACTATCCAAAGAAAATATAAGAGCATCTTGTAAAACAATACCTATAACATCTGCTTCTTTATTACTTTCTTGCTGATTTTCTTTGTTATCCTTCAACCAACAGTCTTTCTTTGCATGCCCTTTCTTTCCACAATTCCAACAGATTATACCTCCATTTATGGATTTGGATATCCTTCCCATCTTTGACCTTGATTTCCTTTGCTTGCCCTTCTCTCTTTGCCTTCCCTTGCTTTCAATACTTAAAGTATTACCTGATGTTTCCCCTGTGTTTTTCCTGCAAATTTCTTCATTCAAGATTACACTAACAACATTTTCAACTTTCAAGATATTTGAAGCAGATGCAGTATTGCTAACTACCATTACCAAGCTATACCAACTTTCAGGTAAAGAGCATAAGATTAAGAGAGCCTTAATTTCATCATCAAAAACTATTCTGACTAAATTTCACTGATTTACAATTTCATGGAAATCATTAAGATGACTATATATAGATCCACCTTTCTGCATTTACAAACTAAATAATTGCTTCATAAGATATACCTTATTCGAAGCTGAGGGCTTTTCATATAAGTTTTCTAGAGTATCCATTAACTCTACCATTATCTTTGCCTGTGATAAATTAGAAATCACAGAAGATGCCAAGCTCAACCTTATAGATCCAAGAGCCTTTATATCAATAACATTCCATTCTTCATCTTGCATATATGTGGGCTTGCTTGCAACTCCACCCAATGGTAAGTACAGATCTTTCTGATACAGATAATCTTCTATCTACATCCTCCATAATTGATAATTATTTCCATTGAATTTCTCCATTCTTAGTTTACTTTCTTCTGCCATTGCTTTGCTCCCACTCAAATAGAAACCCCTGTGAGTGAACCTGTAATCAACAAACACTAACTTGCTCTACCACTTGTTAGTGATCCTAGCTCTGATACCAACTGTTAAGATCCTCTTGGAGTATAATTGATTACTTTTGATATAAGCAACTAAACATGGAATTGAACTAGAAGTAATAAGTAACTATAAATATGAAATACAAAATAATAAGAGATACAAGAAACAACCAATCTTGCATTAAAATCTTCCAAAATACAATGAAGAAATCTCACTCTTCCACACCTCTTAGGTGTACAGTATTTCTCTCAAGAGTTCTCTCTCTCTCAATTACAATCAACTCAATAACCTAGTTGTTATTCCCTTGCTTCAGCTAATCTCCTTGATCTTGCACCTTGCAGATCTAATTGACCTTGCTTACTTGCTTACTTACAATACATGTCCCCATGGGTCTCTTAAATAAGATCCAAGGCATACAATAATTAGACTTCTCAATTACAATAATTAGAAACACAGACTCAAGACTAAAATTAGTCTTTACATGTAAACACTCTATCCATCCTAAAATTAGAACAAATCTATTTCTGAAAATGCATGCAAATGCACACGCACACATAGGTGATCGACGTTGGTTGCTATCGGTCTGCATATGACTGACATCAGCCAATCCCTGACCGATGTGGGTTGGATCTGATCCATGCCTGATCGATGTCAGTGATACTGTCGATGCCTGCAACTGTGTTAGTCCAACAACCTTTGCATGAACTCAATAGTGAAGCTTTTAGCTCCACAACTTAACATGTATGAGATATTGGAAGAAGGAGATTCAACCAGAGTACCAAAAAAATATTATCTTTTAATTAATGCAATCTCCTTATTAACTGGAACCCAATTTACATCTTTACCAACATATACTCTAGTTGCCTTTGACCAATGTTTTCTTAATAACATGGCATAATTACTAGGAATGTCTAAAATTTGAATATTAGTCATGCAACTAATACATTCATCCTGCATGATCTTAATAACTATATCATGAAATTTACCACAACTCTTAGTTTGTCTTGCATAAAAAATAGTAATTCTTCTACCATTTGCTTCATAAAAAATGCTCAATTAATTATCAATACACTTGGGCATGATATTTTGTAAAGCACCAGTATCCAAAATACAGTTATATATTATTTCATTAACCAATTTTAACCATGACATAGAAAGGAGGAATATAATCAGTAGGGGGATTAAATTTTTGAGTGTAAATATGTTCAACATTACTTTCTTCTTGTAAGCCTACATTTGATCTAAGATTCTTAACTACTTCATTAATTTTATCTAATTATCTGAGAAGACTAGCAGCTTGAAATAATGAAAATCCATCTTTAATGGTTGACAAATCATTAATTATATTATAAGTTTTAGCATCTGTTTGCCTAAAATTCTTAGACTTATAATGTTGATATTGTGAATTGTTATATCTAGTTGTAAAAGGAGTGTTTTGATCATTTTTATGAGTTTTTTTTTAATCATTAGAATGAGATTTGTCATTTGTTGACCTATTATTGTTATAAACTTCATAATCCTTATTCCTAGTATTTATAACATATATATTTTCTTTTTCTGAAGATTCATCAATAGCATTTGCATTATACACTAATTCCTCATTTATCTTTTCTTTTTCATGTAAAAAATATTTCTTGAATTTAATAACAGCTTGACATGTTTCAAGATTATGATCAAGCTTACAAACCTCACAATAATAAGAAACACTATCTTTCTCCACATTTTTATGAGAAGAGGAAGCTATATCATTAAGCTATATTTTAACAATGGCTAGCTCATTTATCAAACTTTGGATTACCTTTAATGTTTCAACATTATCTGAATTCAATCCCGTATTGGATCTATCTTTAAAACCTACACATTTTAGCTTATTTTCATAATCAATACAAAACTGAATGGTTTCATCATATTCAATTATATATTTATCTTCTAGTACCATTTTGTATTTTAGAGGTAAAGAATTACAAAAATAAAGCTTGGACAATTTTCTAGAAGGCCTGATATCACTTGGAATTTTTTGATGTAATTTGGTGAACCTAGAAATAAAATGATACATAGTTTCACCCAGATCTAATGAAATTTTTGAAAGATCATTAACTAAATCAAAATATTATTTATCTTTTCTAAAGGATAATTCTAACCAGTTTTATACATCATTCCAACTATCAATCAATTTTGTAGGTAGACTAATAAATGCTTGATAAGCTTTTCCTTCTAATGTTTGTGCAAAAAACCTTAAACAAGTATTCTCATTAGTTATTCCAAGAGTGGCACAAAAAAATCTAAAAGCTTCTAAATTATTCTCCCAATATTCTCTAGTTAAACCAAAAAAATTTGGTATGTTTAGTCCCTTGAGATAAGGTAGCTTACCTGGATGATTTCTAACATTGATTACATTTGTAAAAATCTAAGGAGTTAAGACTATCTAACATTGTTGCTAGAGGTCTTCTTCATCTTCACCATCTATGAGTTCTTTGATTTCTCTGTTATTATGCAACCCATAAAGGAGATCTTCCAGTCTCCTTTTTGGTATTCACTATTATGCATCTGGTTGTTTTTCTTCCAATTGATTCTTGGCTGGTGGGTTTTTAACAATCTAATCTGCCATTAGAATTTTGAGAAGATCCTATCTATGAGATATGACTATCTTATACCTAAGTTTTATAAATTAAATGTTGATTAGGTAAAATAATTTCAATAGGCTCAATAAAGTCATCAAAAGGAAAAAAATTAGAAAGATAATGAACTTTAAAATGAGGAATAGTGGCTAGTGTTATTGCTCTATTTTCACTAATTCTCCTATTAAAATTAATTATATTGTGTTGAGTTTCACGTGTTAATTTTAAATACCAATCAATTTCAAATTCATCAATTTTTAATTCTTCATTGATTACTTTAATAATTTGAGGGAGATATTTGGGATGATTATACCATACAAAACATGTTAGGTTAAAAGCAATATTAGTCTTATCCTCTTCAACATTAAGAATAGGTTGAATAACTAGAAGTTTTTGACCTACAAGAACCATTAGCAATAAAATAGATTCTACAAAACTATCCCTAGTGGAGTAGCCAAATTTGTTGATGGAAAAAATTGTCACATCAATGAATCAACCCTTTCATCTATCGTGAAGGTCGAATTGGAATCATACTAGTCTAATCGTAGGGGTTCCAGAGGTTCATTTTAGGATCCTAAATATACAAAGGGGTTTATAATAATTTTTAGGAAAATAATCAATAAGTTATCAAAGTAACTTATTCCATTATCATAATTAAGAATCTTTATCAATTAAGAATTAGTTAAAATATAAATCTATAATCTATACTATCTGACAGAGATAATCTATTAATTAGACAATCTCTTAAAGAATAGAAATCTTATTCTAAAAATATGTGTATGAAAATACATTTCATTACATTTTTCCATGGTTCATTATCCAACCAAGTGATAAGAAAACACTAACAAAAAATAACAAGAAAGACAAACAACAAAAAGAGAATGAAACAAGAAAGAAAAACTAAATAGAAAATATTAACATGAAAATAGCAAGAGAACAAGATAAAAGTAAAACTAATTTACAACATAGAAACTAAGGAACATAATACTATAAAAAGTGTTATAACAAGTAATGAACTAATGAGAATACCTAAAATAAGAGACTTTCTAGAACAATATTAAACTTTAAAAGGTATAAATTAAATAAATGAAGCATTAAAACAAAACCAAGGAAATTAAAGCAACTACTAAAGAGATACTAAAGAAAAATATAGATAATACACTAGAAAAGATTTAAACTAAGAACTAAATTAACAGTTAGTGCTAACTTACTATTAATAAACTTTTAAAAATATTAAGCTGAAACATAAAGATAAATTTAAAAAACTAAATAAATTAAATAAAAATTCATCTGTTAAATAAAGTCAAATATTTACAAAAGAGTTTCAAGTCTCAACATGAAATTCATCTTGACATAAGAACAAATTTGAAATGAGAATTCCAACATTTTCCAATACAAAACCTAAAAAAGGACAACTCAACAATTGATTAGATCAATGAAGTATCACAGATAATACGAAGTGATCATCATTTTCAGGTTGAATACTTTGAATTCTACACATAAGATTGTAAATAACAATTATCAAAAGATATTAGACTTAGAAACTTCAGATAATCAGTGATAGATGAAAAAAATAAATGGATATACCTGTGTTGCATAAGTTATTACTTAACCATCAGATAACGCACCATTGGGTCTATCTGTAAAACTTGTACTATCTTAGAGAAATTGCATAGAAAGAAGAGATGAATTAATGACTTTAGAATAATACTCCAGTCCTCAATACACGTTGAAATTCTATCTTCAAATGAAAGTTTGATCTCCTTTTATCCTTCAACTTTAGTTATGAAATAAGTTATAGCTAACTTTTATTTAGTTATTAGTTAAGGTTAAAAAATTGACTTATAAAGTCAATTAGTTAATATATAATATATGGAGAGATTAATTTAAGACTCTAAAGTCTTAATTAAA
The DNA here is from genome assembly GCA_037957365.1 of Torreya grandis. Lineage (NCBI taxonomy): Eukaryota > Viridiplantae > Streptophyta > Pinopsida > Cupressales > Taxaceae > Torreya > Torreya grandis. The sequence goes on along the minus strand of JARHVA010001084.1, from coordinate 3,908,110 downwards.
TCAAACTATTTAAATTAAAGAACACAGGAAATAATCTTAACGGGTGGGGACCCTATCTTATTAATAATAAATTAGGACACATAAATAATCATAAAATAAATAATAAATCGATAAATCCTACTCTTGTTTAAACCATAATGAAAAAAAATTTTAAACTTAAGAATATATTAATTATATCTCAAAATATATGTTTTATCCATGTCCTCAAAAAAAATACCAAGATAAGTTTTAAAATTGTATCAAATTTTTTGAATAAGCAATGTTATCCCCTAGATAACCAATAATCATCTAAATCTGATAAAACTTATATAACAAGTTTATCTTGCTAATCAATACAAACATTATATTCTATTTTAGATGTAGGAAAAGGTAGCAATCTACTACCTATCTCAGATGTATCATTGTCAACTTCTAATTTCACCTTTTAATTCTCTTGAGTTCATTAGGTGCTTTAGATTCTTTCCCTTTTTTAGCAGTAATTTTCTCAACAACATGATCAGAGATATAAATAGACTTCATTTTACTACCAAATCCTCAACCCCTCAAATTCAATTTCTTAGATCTCAAAATAAGCTCACTATGGGCTCTCAAAAGGTTCAATCTCCTACATTTCCCATTGAGTTCAATATTAGATGGAGCAAGAGTATCTAAAATAGTGGTAATATTCCTAAGGTCCTTAGCATGAGCCACCTCTTTATTTAATTACTTTTTTAATTGACTGTCAAGAAATTGATGGATTGATTGAGCTTAGTCAATTGGTTCCCTTCTAAATATAAGAGGCTACAACTATAGATAAGGGTCATGCTTAGGATGGTGCTCAAGAAAGTGTGAATAAATACTTTAAGATTGGGTATGGGCCCCAAACCTTTGTCCTCAAAAACCTTTATGACCCCTAAAACCTCTAAAGCCATCAAAAACTCCCTAAATATGAAGGGAATTCAAAACATTCTAGAAGTTAGGATTTGATACATCTAAGTGGTTGGACATCCTCGTCCTACGAGTAAATATAGGCCCAAAACACCCAAGACAAAATCCATTTCTGTTATAACCTTAGCTTTGGGTAGATTGACTGCCTTAATTTAACCTTCGACCCCATCCATCATCATTACTATTTTATATAGGTTGCTCCCAACTAGACATTTTGAAAAAAAAGGAATAATTTTGAAAGATATCAAATCAAATTTTGATCATTGAAACCAACATAATCTACAAAAATTCAATTGTTTGAATTCATATTTCGACACTAAAACTAATTAATCCATGAGTATGAAAACCATACTGAGATTTCCAAATACCTAAAAACCATCAACATACAACTATTTTACTCTATAAATTATTGCATGATAGTCAACTTTGCCCTTTTCTCTATTATGTAACATATTTTATCACATATTTGCAATTAAAGATTGCAAATTCAAAACATGCAAGAGACAGAGAACAAGCTTTTATATACACAGATGATTGATGAAATAGGGCCAACCACCAACTACATTTGATACCAATCATCACATAATATTAAGACTGAGAAGAGTCTACAATGATATACAATTTAGAACACACCCCAAATTTTAATGATAAAACACTAGTCTGACCAAGTCAAGCCTAAAATTGCTATAAGAATCTCTGCTAATGAAACCAAGACTTATGCATGTAAAATCATAAAGCTCCTACAAGTTTATGTATGGTGTTATTCATCAAAACTTAGTGTATTAATATCCCAAATTATTCTCATGCAAACATCACTTTAAAGCCAATAAGGAGATTGACATAAATTTTTAGAATACTTCATTTACAACTTCTGACTAGTAGACTATCTAAGAATTTTACCAACTGTTACATATTCGCATATACCAAAAAATATAACTCCCCAAACCAGAAGTATTATTTCAACTATATAAAAATTTCCCTAAATCTTCACTTCTTGAAATAGAAATAAATGTGTCTGGTTATGGAGTAAAACCTTTAAATCTCTCATAGAAATGAAACAAAAAATTAGCATTCTTATTTCAAGCTTGAAACAAAACCCAACATTCAATAAACTCATTGATAATAATGTCCCATATTCACACATGCAGGCTATAAAATGCAACTAGGAGAAAAACCAATTTCCTAGTAAAATTTTAAGCAAAAATTGAACTTCAAACAATATTACTCATAAAAACCCTTTTGGAAACCTATCAAAACTCTAAACCATATATTTCTCTTTCTAATTGTTAACCTTTAATCTATTCCATGGGACCAAACCTCTTAGAAATATTGCATGCATTTCTCAAAAACCAAATTTTGTCAAAAACTAGAAAACATCCATGATAACACACCATCCTCTCATAATTCCAAAGGAAATGAATTAGACATATCCATACCTGGCTTGAATGAAATAACCTTATCCAAACCTCATTTCTCAACTTCCTCTCTACAATTCCCGTTGAGCCAAGGCTTCAATTCCACTTGAATATTTCAAAATGATTGAATGATCAAAGAAATATCAACTTTTATATTCACCACCCTTGAACCATAACTACCTAAGTTATTTGTTTGCTTCCCATTAGTGCTTACTAACTCTTGCCAAGTTAGTAATTTGCTAATATGTTTCATCAAACTGTCAAAGTTAGCATTCACCTTTTCTTCCTACCAAATTCCATGTTAAACAATGTGTTTTGAGGAGATAAGTGAGTAATTAATACATACCTTACCACCAATATTTCCATGATCTGAATCATTTATAAACATTAAATTACAATGCCACCTTGTACAAGCTTTGAAACTAGTAATATACCAAGTCACCCTTGTAATCCTACCAATGTCAAACCTCATTCCAAATACACATGCTAACTCAATTCATGAGGACAAACTCAAGTGCATATGTCCATTCAAACTAACATCATGCATCATGAAAAATAAACCATCAACCATGGTCCTTTGTCTTTGTTTATTCATTATCGTAAATAAACTTAGGATCTTAGAAATACCTAATCCCATATGTGTTTAAAACCAAACCATGACGAGGTCCATGTGATGCTAATAGAAGGGTAGGCTTAGTGAACTTAGGAAAAACCTCATAATGAGCCAACATTATTTAGCAAACTCATTATAATTTAATGCAAGTGAGGATGAACATAATGGCTTTGATGATGATAATGTTTAATCAAGTGATCAGAATTAGATATTGACCTCATATCAAATAACCATGCAAACATGGTAGCGGATATTATTCTTGTAGAAATGCTCTAAACATCAAATGAGACTATTTATTGATTCCCAAAACCATTTTAAAATGCCAAAGTGATTATCATGCATTTGAATAAACTAAAATCAAAGATTATTTTGTTATGAGCAACTAAATGATATAGGATCAAACTGTAAATTCCTTGCTATGACCTACATATTACTATTTTTCCCAAATTATATCCATTTAAACCATTAAAATGAATGAACCATATCTTATCTATAAATAATAAGTAAATTATATGGTAATGAATGATATAGAATTAAATTAGATAACTGAATTATCAGATATTGAGTATACCAAAAGCTGTAACATCTATGGCAAAACTAAAATAATTCTAATGTACATGAACTAAAACTGCCAACTAGAATGTAATTGATCATGATTATAATCATATATTCACATTTTATTCATTCATCAACTTTTCTTTTCAAAACCACTAAAACAAAAATAGAATCATCAATCAATCATTATGATTTCATAATCAAGAATTCATCTAATAATATCATTAACAAATAAGGGTCCTCAACATAGTTTTAGGATTTATGACCAAGTCATCACTATGGTAGTATGGTTTTGAAATTTGGAGGGGTATAGAAAATAGGTATAACAAGGTGGATGGTATAGATTTAATGGAATGGATCCAAGGGCATCTAAGTAGGATGTTATACTAAAACTCACCTTTTACTACATAGAAGAGCTCAAGAAGCGTACGAGGTCCTAAATGAATGTAGAGGATGACAGTTCCTAGAGTTTTTGCCATAATGTCATTGAAGGAATAGATCAATATTATGGTTTCCAACATAATTTTATCTAGTAATTTCAGCTGGTCATATTTATGGGAGGAGATAATGTTGAAATTATCCCCTCCATCAATCATAACCCTCTTGATATAGGTTTGGTTGATGTATGTGGTAATGAAGATAAGAGGATCCATATCCTGGGGGTATTTATGAATCTTTAAATGTAACAAGGGTGGAAATTTGGAGGGCTCTAACAAAGGTTTTTAAAGGTTGTGGGTATTTTGGTTGGACCTCTATAGACTATAAAGTTTCTATCATTACCTAGCAGTGATGGGGCAAGGTATTAATTAGTTCATATAAACTCATCTTCACCATTGTTAAGTGAATTTGATTTAGAACCACTCTTTGGATTGACTTGAAAGGGTTGGATTGAGATGTACCTAAGATGGATATCTTGGGTTTAGGAGAAGGTGTGGGTATTTAGGTTTGGTTGAGTGATTGGGTGGTAAAAGAAGGGTATGTCCATGGAATGGACACCTTTACCTTCCCCTTAATCATTTATTGGGATTGTGATCATGTGACCACATGGATGGTATGTATTTGGGGAATATTTGGGCTAGAGGACTACTTTGGTTCCTCCTCACTCTTAGATGAGAGTGAAAGATAAGGTAGGTTTAGGGTTTTGTCTTATTATTATTGGAGTGGCTATGGGGTTATGGGTGGCTCTTTTAATAATATTTCATCACCAGCACATAGCTGATAGACTAGGACTTAGAGAGCTTTACATTTCTTTATGTGATGTCTCAATGTTCTATGGTATGAGTAGATCAAATTGTCATCAAACTAGGATGGCTTAGGACTATGGGGGTCAAATGGTTTTATGGGAGGCAAAATCAAGTAAGAAGCTTGTAATAATCTTTGTAGGATGGTTGAATAAGACTTAGGAAAAGGCAAAAAGGATGTTGGAGTTTTGGTTTTAATTTTTGGGGTGGAATCCTTCTTAGGAGTAGGCTTAGTAACAAGAGTTTTATGTGGTGGAGTATTCTTTTGATTGATGGTTTTTATGCATAAGTTTTAAAAATAGTAGGCTTGGTAGTGGGTGGTTTGAAAATGGAAGAGTTAGAAGTAGGATATTTGGCAGTGGAGGTTTTGGAGGTAGATGATATGAAAAGAATAGGTAGGGGGTAGCTAGAAGAGGAGGCTAGGTTTATGGTGTCTTTGGGAAATGTGTTTTCTTAATTCAAGGATGAGGTCCTAGGATGGAAGAAGGGTGCAGCCCCAAAATAGAAGGCAAGGTAGAAATAAGTGGTAAGATTCTAGATTTTAGGACCCTATGTGGCTCCTCTTTCCTGGTTGGCTTGACCTAGGGTTACTTTGGTGGGCTAGGTGGTGATAGATCCAAATTCAATAGAGGGTGAGTAAGGATCTAAGTAGGGAGCATGTCTAGGTTTCTTACAGCCTTGGCTGAGATGGGAGAAGGTGCTTGGGATACTTTGGGTGGAGTTGGTTTGGTTAGTTCAATTATGGCTTGAGGGGTATAGGTTTCTAATGGTTTGGTTAAGATGATGGTGGGTTAAATAGTGGAAGTGTAAGTTTGGGTTGACAACAGTGTGATTAAGGGCTCTTGCTTGGTTAGGTAAGGAAGCTCAAGCCAGTGAAAAAATGTGGCATGATCCATGTTGGGTTGGGATAGGTACTCTAAGTTTTGAACTAGTCTATAAAAAGGCTTATATATGGGTTTTATCCCTTTGATATTGGTCTCAAAGGATAAACCCATGGGTTGAGAGAGAGGAGTGGTCACCTCATCCTTTTCCTCAATCAAAGGCTCTAAGGTTTGGGAAGGTGAATCTTCTATAGAAGAGGTAGATAAAATGACCTCTTCTTAAGGAATTATTTCCAAAGGAAGAGTTGATTGTTGTATGATGGAAGAGAAGGATATGGTGGTAATGGTTTCCTATTTTGGTATGTCTTCCAAAGGAGAGGTTAGTAGCTCCACTACCTCGACAAGTGGAGAAAGGGGAATAGTTGTTTCCTTTGTTTTGGTTTTCAAAGGAATAAAAGGTGACTCCACTACCTTAATAAGTGGATGGGAAGGAAATGTGGTTTTGGCAATGGTTTCCTCAATAATAAGTTTACTAAGAACAATATTAATGGTATGGACCTCATGGTTATGAGAGGATTCTGCTATGTTATTTTCATTGTTTGTGGAAGGGACATGGTTGGGGAATGGTTATCTAAAGATGTCAAGTGATTTATTTTTGGGTATATTAGGGTTATCCAACACAAGTTCCCCCTTATAAATTAGACTTTGGACAATGTTTTTGAAAATATTTCACCTACTAACATCATGCCTAATGACATGATGGAAGACACATAATCCACTCTCCTTATACCAACTAGGTATAGGATGAGAGGAATAAAATTTATATGGAGGTTTGATCAAAGGGATTTGTATGATATTTGATTTTAACAACTTTTCCAATATTGAATCATATGACTCCTTTAGTGGAGTAAATTACTTTTGGTTGTTGCGGTTTTGGTTTCTAGTATTTTGATTAGAGGAATTGGAAGAGTTGGGTTGGTTAACAACTAATGGAGGAGCAGTTTTAAGGATAAATGCATTTTTAGTTCCCTTATTTTTATTGTTAGATTTGATTTTATTTTTAGGTTTAGAGGAGGAAGCCTCATTTGATTTAAAGGTGTAATTCTTGCTTCTCACTTTTAAATTCCCCTCATCAATGTTTCTATTCTTTAACTTTTGTGCCATGGTGAAAGATTCATCAAAGGTGCTGAAATTTTTAACCCATAAAGTGGAGGACATGTGTTTGACACAAGCCCAAGAAAAAATATCAATCAGATCAGGTTGGGGAAATGAGAAAGAGAGTTGTTATCAAGCTTCTCTAACAAGCTATGAAGTTAACAATAGACTCATCATCAAATTTCTAGATGAAGTAAATATCGGTAATGGAAACTTTCTTAGAGATGTTTATGTAAAAGTGATATAAGAAGGTTTGAGCTAGTTAGACAAAAGAAAAGAGGGATTACTTGGTAATATCACTATATGAATCTAGCACTGGACCTGATAGAGACATGGGAAAGGTAAAAAAAGGAAAGCATCATTGTAGGCAATAATATAGTAAGAGTGTTTAAATGTTCTTAGATGTTGTTGAGGGTCTTCCTTGCTCTGAAATTTTGAAAATTTTGGGAGTTTCCATTGAGGAGGGTAAGGTTGAATGGGGATGAATGGATGAATTGGTTCATTATATATTTATTCACATGATAAGAGGTTATGGGCACTAAAAATAGATTATTCCAAAGTGTTCATTTTGTCTATTAACATATTAACAAGATCAATTTGTAGTTGTACACCCTCATAGTTATAGGGAAAATTATGTTGGGTTTAGGTGGGTGTAGCATAAGGATAGCTAGCAGAAGGTTGGGAGGTTATCATATATTGACATGTGGACATGGGTGGTTTAGAGGATGCCTTGTATGGATAGGTGGATATAGTAGGTTAGGTAAAGGATGGAGCCATATACCCCTGTGGGTTAGGGATGTAATTAGGGTTTGGTGTAATAGTAACCTATTAAGTAATTGACATGGGTTGGGTTGGATTTATAGTTGGGTTGATAGGTTGAAGATGGGTAATTATCTTGGTTCTAATGGGTGGAAAGATAAAAGGTATGAGAACCACCAAGATTGGAATGGAGTGGAGGTAGGTGGGTTGGAAACAAGAAAAAGTGTGGTAACACTAGTTGAGGTTACTCCCATGGTAAGCAGAGTACCGGTACCCAAAGGTTGGGTTGATCCTATACTAGAAGGGTTATTGGTTGGGGTATAAGGTGTTTGGGTGTTGGTTGGTTAGGTGGGTTGGTTTTGTATGGTGGTATTGGTGGGATTATTCATAAAAAATGATGGTTGGGTGACTAAGGGTTAGGTATAGATAGTGGAAATAGAGGTGATACATATGAGGTGGGACAACATACCATAGGGTGGGTCAATAGATGGAATTGAATCAAGGGTATGATGCGATATGGTGTTAAGGTAATGTTGGAGGGCTATGTATTTGTTAACTAGAAAGGTGGAAAAATATGTATCATCTTGGGCAACCATATGAGGGATACTAGGACTTCCATAAGGATGGGGAGAGCTCTCTACATCTAAGATGTACTCCATGGATGAAGGAGAAGAGGAAGATGGATGATTAGGAGGTGGATTCTGATTTGCTTGGTTTCTTAGTTGTTACTTAGTTAAAACCATGCAAATAAGTGAAAAAGTAAGATACAAGCGATCTCATAACTCAAAAGAGAAGAAATCAAAATAAAAAGATCTTAAGGAAAATAATGAATACACTAATTTGTGTTAAAATCCTAGGACACTTTTTTATCTCTCTTTAGGCTTATGCCTCAATTTTAAAGAAGTTATGAAGACCAACTTGGGCTTGTGAAATGGCTACTAGAAGAAGATATCTAAGGATGGTTTTAGGTAGTTAAAAAATCTCAAGATCTATACTAGAACTTGGTACATAGCTTGATATTGGGGCCTACCCCATCACTTCACACACTTCAAAAATAAGGGTGTCAGGTGATTAGCCAAAATATACCTAGTTGCTAGAGATTATACTCAACTATCGTACTTAGTTGGTTCTCCCCTTGATGGTGAAATCTAAGTAGGATAGTTGAGGAAAGGTGACCACTATGCGATTAAATCCTAGTTGGGCCTTATGTCAATATTTTGATGTTTAATTGAATATGTGTTTTTGTCTTGTGTGTGTGGAGAGAAGTGAGACTACGATTAATTTACTTGACAAAATTAAGCTATGTGAGATAATCAATACAAGCAAACAATGGATGTAGAGTTAATTTTCATCCAAAAGAAAATTTTGGTGTCTCTTCGAATGAATACAAAATAAATAATATGCACCCAAATCCGATGATGATAATGAAAATCCTAAGCCTAGGATGAATACTTTTGATTTTTAGAAGTGAAAGTAAAACAAGACAATGTTTACCCTTTTCTAAGAAAATAAAAGAAAACTAGAACTTGCATTTTGAAAAGAAAGAAAGGAGATAAGCAACATTTAATTTTAAGAAAATAATGAAATGGATGAATCTTCTCTAATACAACTAAATTTCCTATATCTATGAACCAAAGAAAAATCTCAAGGGTCCCACTGATGTGCCAAAATGTTTCACTAAAATTTTTCTTATTTTCTTTAGAAAGAAAGTTGTAAAACATGAAAGAAGGGTAAGGTTAGTAGAACCTGATATGTTGCATGCATGTTGATATAGATGATTTTGGAGACTCCTTTTTGTCGAGGGAGGAATGACCTATAGATAAGAAATCACTAAATAAATGGTTGATCAGTTGGAAAGTAAGGTGGATTTCCTAGCATGAGCTAGATCTAATAAGCATAAGCTTCCTTGAAGGCTATCAATCCACACTTTTAAAATAATTAAGTTCTAAAAATGAAACATAAATTGCTTGCATAAATAATAGAGGATACTAAAATTAAGTACAAGAAATGCTTGAGAATAAATAATCTCTTCTGAATAATTATATCAATAAATGATTAGATATCAATGATAAATAAATCAAATGTGGTTCAAAAGATTGAGTGATCCTTTGTGATAAGATAGAAACTCAATAAATGGAATTTTTTAAGGGTTTGATAGGTCAAATGAGCTCACTATTGAAAATTATAGATAGAGAATGTCAGTGATTAAGGTCAAATCATCAACAATGGGTAACCATCGGTGGTTAGGGTTAAATCATCTATAGTTAGAAAACCATATGTGGTTACTGTAAGATATGGCTTAAGAAAAGAAGTTTGGTTTAGAAGGTTGTAGGAGGGCTTTGAAAGGTGAATTTAGGTTGGATGCTGGTTATGAGTGATCCAAAACTCAAAATTTTTGGTTGAAAAATATTTCAAGAACACAAAAATAACATAGTAACAATGAATTCTCTGAGAAGAGATGTTTTATTACTTAAGATCACAATACAACTATATGCTTATCTCTAGGAAGAGATGTCTGATTTCCATTTTGGGTTACATCTTCATTTATACACATTTTTAAAGTAGGGGGAGGATGTGGAAGGTCACAAATCTTGAGTGAGATCAAGTGGTTCAACTTTCATGATTTAAAACAATACAAAATTTGAGGAATTACTATTTTTAGACTACACTACTAAAATTGAATTTTGGGGCACTTTCATTGGGTTTTTGGGGGTCAAAATCCATTGATCAAATATCCATTCCATCTCACCACATTCTCCTAATTCTTATCTTTCCAACAGTTTAAATGGTGAGTCAATTGGAGCTACAATGCAAAAATTATGGCTCTCAGAAGTTCCATCATCAATTGGGGTGGAACCATCACCCGAATTGTCACCTAAATTATTGCCCAGATTAGTGAGATAGAGGGTAGTGTTCAGAAGTGTTTGGTTTTAGTAGAGGATGCTAAAATTATTAAAAGAGGTTTTGGGTGGTCTTGGGGAAGAGAAGAAGTTTCTAGAGTTGTAGAGCTCCAACAAAAGAAAGTGGAGTGAAAGAGAAAGTGACATAAGGAATGACACAAAGAAACTAATTATTTAATCTTGATAAGAAACAAATATTTATATTTATTTTGATGGTCTAAATAATTTTGAGTTTGGTTGAAACATTATTATACATTCTAAAATAATTTTAGCAAAGTGATAATACCTTGGTTATTAACTGATGAGTTACAACATAACTTTTGATCTCTATCCTAGTCACTAGAAGTAAGAAGGATACTTGCACAATAAGCTCTAATCTCTTGAACCAAAATTTCTCCTCCTCTTCCTCTCTTAATATATAGTAAAGGGAGTGGTGAAATAAAAGGTTCAACAAGGTGTCTACCGAACTGTTTAATTTTAACCTAACATGTGTTGATTGTGTAGATGGCTAAAACAACTATTCATAAAAAAACAAACTATATTAGGAGTTAAATTTAACTCCTAAGATAGTTAAGGGAAAACTATTAGTGGTTTATTTTAAGCATCAATGGTTAAGGTTCGACCATTGGTATTTAGGGTCACAATAAAAAATGGCTAAATTTAGCCATTTTTACTAATGACTGGCAGGGTAAATGGTTAGGAAATAGTCCCAAGGGGGGTCAAAGGGGTGATGTAAGGATCAGTGTAACACCTGGAACTATAGTGTATGGTTTTATAGTGTTGATAAGGATCAAAAATTTCAACAAATTTCAAGGGTGGAACTCTAGATATGCAAGATGTAAGTCTAAAACCCTAAATTAGGTTTTAACAGGCTTGAGACAAGGTTAAGGGTTGTTAAAATGAGATAATATGAATTTTAATATACTTTAAATCCTTACAAGACCTGATTAAGGTATTTACCACATTTATACACCTACTCCAATAGCTAGAAGTTCAATATCAACCCTCCAATATATTTAAGTAAAAATACAAAATTTCTAATTTCTTGTGCAAGATTTATAGGCTGAGAACTTACTAAAGGAACTAATGAAAATTACACACCACTTAAATCAAAATTAAGACCATTTTTATGTCTATCCTATCTCATTAAAACTTATTAAATGGTCATTTAAACATGAAACATCACCAACAGTCTTATGGATGCATGTTTACAAAATTTTGTTCCTTGTAGAGGACTGTGTGCACAAGAGTGATGGCTTAAATTTAAATTTACACTCTAAGAGTGATCCTGAGCATAAAAAATGTTAGGAAACAAAAATTTGATTTTGACCTCTTACCAATATATTTTGGGAACTTGAGGCAAAATTCTCAAACATTCTTCATTCTTTGTCGACACGTTCAAAGATAGTCTTACACAAGAGTTATAAGACAACATGGTTCTTTCTTCTGGAATATTGATTTTATTTTAGTTATTAAACACTAAAATGGAAATATAAAGATTTAATTTACTTATAAATTACTCTCACTTAGTCTTCTAATGACCAATTTTGCATCAAAAACCCTTAAGCACTACAAAATACCCAACCTCTCTAATTATCACCACACAATCTAGTCATATAGCCCTAAAACAATAATAAAACTCATTAATAATATATAAATAATATAAATATGAAGGGTTTGAACTAGATCAGAACAACAAGGGGAAGAAGGAGATTAATTTTGGCCTATAGGACCAAAATGGTCAACAAATTGGTGATTCTTAGGGGAAGCATACCTACTATGCTTAGAAACTAGTAGCCTCAAAGTCCATTGGGCACAGAGTCAGAACATAGCTTGAGAAGTTAGCAACAGCCTTGAGAGATCCAAGAATCAATCATGAAGCTTCTACCCCAAACACAAAGGAAAATACACACAACAAAGGCTAAAAAACACTAGTTGTACAAACAACACTTAGGGAAAATAGGGAAATAAAACTGAAAGCAAACTACTATGTACAGCTAACCTGATATATTTGCCTTCCTTTTGGATCAAAGGGAAAACTTCTTAAGTCTCCTTCATAGTGAGAAAACTTATGATGCTAGACAAGTGGCTGAATGGAATGGAGACTTGGTGACTTGATCTTATTTCCTGCCACCTTGATTCACTCATATCCAAATGAATTGGGGGCAAACATGCTTCCTACATATATGTATTCTTCTTATTTTTAGAATTTTGCCTCATGATGGTGTGTTTCACCAAGAAATCTATGTCTGCTAGCTTGTCACCATAAGCCCTTTGATATGCATTATGGTTTGACTCGTTCCCTTCTGCTTCATTGAAGACCCTATCAAACTCATCCTCTGCTCCCTCATGGCTTTTTTGAAGAAGGGTGACTATTGTGATGTTTGAAATGAGATCACAGATTGATTACTCATCCCATAGAACATCACCTTCTTTTTTAAGGCTCTCTCCTTCAAAGCATTCCTCAAGATAGACAGGCCTATCCTTTTCTTGCTCAAAGACCAAAGTCTTCAGTTGTTCAAAGACATCCTCCTGATCCTCCTCCAACTCAAGTTCCATGGCATGGTCATATTCTTCATCAAAGCAACAAAGAAGTTCATAAAACAAGGGAGGAGAGAGCTCACCATGCTTACGTTCCTCTTCATATTACTAGAACATCTACATGTATGCATGACCTATGTCTTCTCCATTGTTGATGATGTATTCAAAAGGATCATCCATGAGGATTTCTTCCTCATTGACACCCATGAGAGCTTCTTTATCAGCTATAAATTGGATCCTCTCTTCTTCACTTGCCTCTTTCAAAATAGGTTCCTCCTTGATGACTTTAAAAATATCATCCTCAGATTCACCAACCTCTTGAAAGGATAAATCTGAAAGCTTGTAGCCCCTTTACATACTTATTTAAGTCTCAATGATGCCTTCTTCACCCTTAGTCAACTCATAGCCTCCTTAAATAAGGGTGAAACCTACCCCAATGACTTCAAACGAATCATTCAAAACATGAACAAGAGACTGTCCATACTCTTCCATGACGTCTATGGTGATCTCCTTCTCATCTGCATTCATGGAGTCTCCCTGATCAATCATGAACTAAGTATACTCCTCTTCACTCACTTCTTTCAAAAGAGGTTCCTCCTTGAGAAGGGATGAAGTGGAAAGTTGATGGATGAACTCATGTGGGAGAGGAGGCAGTCCTTGAGCTAGAATCAAATGATTCTCCTCCTTCCATTTGGCCAGTATTTCATCTATATCAGATGTGGTTGATATCTCTCTTAGAGTGGTGTAGATGGGGTGTGTTCAAATGTAGGATCTTCTACTTGATCTAAACCATCCATCACACTTTGGCTGAGGAACCTCATTCTGGATTCCAACTCTACAATTTTCTTGGATATATTTTCTTGGAAGAGCCTTTCTTGGAGGTCACAAGCATCATCATGATGAGTAGGAGTAGCTTTGTCTTCTTCAAGGTCCTAAGCCAGTTCATGATAGGCACTCCTCTAACTTGGAATCTAGACATCATGTTGAGAGACTTGAGGATTGGTAGAAGGGGTGTCTTTTGGCATAGGCTCCTATCTAAGGTCTAAAACCTCCATCTCTCCTTCACTAAGCAATCTCAACTTTGCTTCTAATTCCTCAATTTGCTTAGCTAGATTTTCTTGAAAGAGTCTTTCTTGGAGCTCATAGGAATAATCATGGAAATGGGGAGTGCATGAAGGCTACCATGGAATACAATAAGCTTCCTAAGGAAAGGTGGGAGGGACTTGAAAAGGACTAGCCTCATTTTGTACCTCACACTCTTGGACAATGTCTTTCTCCTCCTTGTTCCATGACTCAACTACTTTATTCCAACTCATGATATTAGGACTGGACATCTCCTTTTGGGGTGATGGGGCTATAATATGAGAGGGTAGTGAAGGTTTGGATTTCACTTCCCTTACCACCAAAATAGACTACTGTATTTGAAGATTTGCCAATCTAATATGGTTATCAAGATTGGCCTTAAAAACAAGATTTACTATTTTGGGACTCTCCTCAACATGATTAGGGAAAGGACTTTGATAGGCTTGACTTGGCTCATGAGTAGGGGCTGTGTATGACTGATATAAAACTTGGGGTAGTGGGTATGCAGGTTGATAGACTTGGTAAGGCTGCCTCTCATGAATACCCAACCTCCCTTCCAAAGATGCAATCAAACCACTCACATCCAGCATCTCATTTGTAAGCCTTTGCCAATTGGCTCTTTCAATGGGAGTCCATTCAGTCTTAACCAAATCTAGTGCATTTCTCACTTGATGGATGACATGATTAGGAATTTCTTGGCCACATCCCCTTTTGGTGTCAAACTCTACTACATACTTTTCATATTCCAGTAGTGCTTGTTTGAAGGTGGAAAGGCGCTGATTAGAAAAGAGATTAGGTAGAGTAAGAGAAGTGACACATTGAGAAGACAAGAAATAAGACTGATATAGCTAATGACAGGGTTGAGACTGGTCATATTGGACATGTAAAGGGAAAAACTCATAACCGTATGCATCCTTGTTGCTTGAGGTGATCTCATGAACAACCTGAGCTTGATCAAAACTATATGAAAGAAAACAAGGTCCATGTTTCTGAGCAATGGAATTATACATAACAAAATATGATTTCTTGATGGCACTAGGACTGCTTAACCAACTTATTTAAATTAGATTCGCCATTGGTGTTGATGAAAAAGCCTCTAAAGGCTAGTTGGTTGAATAACACACCAAAATTCTTCAACTTTTTTGGATAAAACTTGTCCCACAATCACCTGATTAAAGGTCAAATGTTGTATTAATGGTTCATTCTGCTGTAACAGGACCAGCACCAATCCTGGAATTTTTTTGAGTGTTAAAACATGGTCCCACTAGGTTTGCCAAAAACTATTGACATAGTGGATTGCACCCTTGACAGGAGGATGATCTCCTGTCTTCCATGCATC
Organism: Torreya grandis; assembly: GCA_037957365.1. Taxonomy (NCBI): domain Eukaryota; kingdom Viridiplantae; phylum Streptophyta; class Pinopsida; order Cupressales; family Taxaceae; genus Torreya; species Torreya grandis. Next base: position 3,892,761 of record JARHVA010001084.1, on the reverse strand, counting down.
ACAATGGAAACTCCCCTCTTACCTATGGGTCTAGAAAAACTAGAAGAGAGTCTCTAGATAAGGGCTAGCTCCCTTTGATGTATCTCTATTTGTCCTAGATTCCCTACTACTAACAATGCGGGGGTGAAAAGAGAGAAAGATTGCTAAAAATAGAACCTAAACTAAAAGGTGATACACTAAAAATGGTTTGATCTACTTAGCTTGAGCCTACACTTTCCACCATGAACAAGTTAGCATACACTTCATTTGATATGAGAAACTCTTCTACATCAGTGAGATAGGGGTCCTCTTGAGATACAAGGAGGAAGAACTACCAGAGGTGTTCTAAGACACACTATGGTAGCCTATTCACATGCACCTATACTCTACTACAGACACTTCTAGCAGACCTACAAAAGAACTCACAATACTCTAGACATGCTGGAATCATTCTGTGAAAGCATAAAAGAAGAATGAATTAACACAAAACAAAGCCATAGACATATGCAAAAGTGTAAAATCAAATGGAGGTAAAAATGCTATGTCTTGATTCAAGGTAAAATTTGGTAGAGCTCCACCTTACAAGCTAAGAGATCCCTTCTAAAATGAGAAGTTACAATATATATAGAGAAGAAGAAAAAAAAAGTGACCCTTTTGGAAAAGACTTTGGCACCCTTTGATAAGTGGCCTACATGTCCTAGGAGCATTGGGAGGAGGAAGCCACTGAAAGAGAATGTTGTGTCAGCTCTAATTTTGAATTTAGGTGTTTCAAATACATTAAATGTCATATGTGAAATTATGGGCTACACTATTTTTCTATAAACAAGACTGCTCCTTCAAGGCATTCACGTGATTTGTCTACTCATTAATGCAAAGTGAAGAAAAATGGGTCATTCCGTTCACTATTTGTGCCCCTTGATGATCACTTGGCAAATACTATGTCAACCACTGGAGTAACTCCTTGAGTCGACACCTTCTTTTTCCACTTGGACTATTTTGTCCATTTTTGCACTCGGCTCTTTTGCCTTTTCCTGGCTTTGTCTTTTCTGGATTTTAGCCTTTGAATTCCTTCAGGCTCGTTCCTTTCATTTAAAGATCAACAGTTATTTTTTTACCATAAATTTGACATTCATGCACCTATCACCATTTGGTCAATTCCTTCAGCGTTTTCTTTGTTCAGTTTGCAAGTGTTCCCTGCCCTCTGCAAGGGCACTTGTCCTTCAGGCTTTGGGAGACTCCCTTGAACCTCCCGATTGAACTGACTAATTTGAACTATTTAATTGAACCAACTAATTGAACTAAATAATTGAACCAATAATGGTTCAATGGTTCAATGGTCCAATAATGTGTTATGCTCATTCAATTGACCTCTTAAACCAACCACTTTGAACCATTCGCTTGAACCAACCAGTTTGAACCAAGCCGACTGAACCAACACTTTGAACCAATTCATTGAACCAAACCTTTGAACCAAGTGATTGAACCAAGCATTTAAACCAAGTGATAGTTCAAGTGGTAATTCAAAGCGATTGAACCAAGTGATTGAACCAAGCAATTGAACCAACCGATTGAACCTCCTGATTGAACCAATCGATTGAACTAAGTGATTGAAACAACCAATTAAACCAAGTGATTAAACCAACTAATTGAACTAACCGATTGAACCAAGTGATTGAACCAATTTATTGAACCAAGTGATTAAACCAAGCATTTGAACCAAGCGACAGGTCAAGCAGTAGTTCAAATTGATTGAACCTCCTGATTGAACCAACCAATTAAACCAAGCGATTGAACCAATTGATTGAACCAAGCGATTGAACCAACTAATTGAACCAAGTGATTAAACCAACAATGTTTCAAATTTCAAGGTTTAAAGTTCAAATCTTTTTGGAAAGATCATGTCATTGAACCCTGACGTCGAACCACTTGTTTCAACCTTAAGGAAAAATATCTTAAACATTTTTGGTCTCTTTCCTTGTGAATTTATTTTGCCAAAAGTCTAAAGAAGCTTTATAAAAATCCTTGCATCCTTCAAACTGGTTCATCTTTTGCCAGAAGACTTTGTGCAAACCAAATTTGAACTGGCTCAGAACAACAAGGGGAAGAAGGAGACTGATTTTGGCCTATAGGACCAAAATTGTCAACACTTACCAATCCTCATAGGGTCTCCCATAGATAGAGTAGGGATCATCTCTTAGATGTTAGTAATGTTCATATTTACACTTGTATAATAAACTATGGGACCCCTCCTAATACCTCTTTAAAACATAATCCTCTTTTCTCATTAGAAGAGCAACCTGAGTTAGAGTATACTCCCAAAATGCTTTTCTTTATTTTTACATTTCCTCAACATCAAGTAAAAGATCCTTATACCATTTACAATCTTATGAATAGTGGTCAAGTTGAAGAGCTTCATTCACCTAATCCTACATTCTCAAATGGATTTGGGGGTACTACTTTATTTGATTCTCAACCTCTTCTTTTGATTATGACCCCTTCTCATACAATGATTTCTTCTTCTTTAACTTCTTCCACCTCCATGCCTACTATTTCAACTAACATGGTAGGTTATAAATCTAGTGGGCCTCTCTTAAGATCCACTATCCTTAATCCATCTATTAGTGATTTGTTTTCTACCCAAGGCAATCATGCTTCTAGTGCTTCTTCCTCACAACCATTCACTAGTCCATCTTTTCTTACACAAGTATTTTTTTCCACTAGTGTATCACACTCTCATAATTATTCTCAAGATCCTATCAATACCAATAGTGGTACCCAAGCCACTAATAATAGCACTAATTCTAACCCTAATGATTCTATTAATGCTAATCAAACACAAAAACTTTTTTTACAAACTCTTAATCAAATGAATACATTTCAAGCTCATAACACAAATTAAATGATGAAAAGACAAAACCACCTTCTTCATCTTCAATCTCATCTGCAACCAATGGCTTGGGGCACACATAACCAAAATGTTCCACCTCCTCCTCTTCAATATTCTCAAGGCAATCTTATTCCTCAACCTCCCTTAATCAACAAAACCATAAATCATCTACAAAATGAACCTCTTACTACTCAAATTACTAAAATTGACATAGGAGGTATAAAACCTACAATTTATTATAATGGATCAACCAATCTTTCCCTTCATCTTAAGACATTTAGAAATATTTATAAGGTTTGGGTTAAATTAAACACCTTTTCTTCTACCAAACTCCTTGCCAAAACCCTCACGGGTGATGCCTTGGATTGGTACAATCAACTTCGACCATATTCCATTACTAGTTTAGAGTTTAGTGAATGCTTTAGTACAATAATTCAAAACTAGTGATCTTCTTGAAAACACTTTGACCCATTTCATAAATTCCAAACAAAAAAATTGAAACTGTTGAAACCTTTATTAAAAGATGAAAGACTTTTTCAAATAAATGTCCACATAACATGGCTAAAATCTTTTCCATCTCTTTACCAATGCCCTTTTTCCTAAACTTCAATATTGGGTCCACATTCTCTCTCCATGTACATTAGAGGAGGCTATTGACCAAGTTAAATGATATTATTTACTAATGCATCAATTCAAGCCACCCCAACATTTTTTGGGTCCTTGTCTATTACTTAAGAACAAATATTGCAATTTTACCAATGATGGTGTTATATATTCTTATGACATCAGTCACAATGTTCAATTTTTCATTCAACCCTTATTTGGAATAACTCCCCCTCTCAACAATATACTAATCCTCATTTCTCTTCACCAAATAGTATTAACATTCATAAACCTTTATCCTTAGCTGAATTGCTTTAGTGTCTACCTAGGCCTCTTCCATGAGAGCTTGACCACTCATCCCATGAAATCCTAGTATGATTTTAACAAGTTTTATTGGTTTCATGCTAGTTGGGGTCATTCTTATGAGATCTATAGATAAATTTATAATTTATCTATGGATTTTATTCTTAGACATGGATTTTATTTATAATTTAGCTATGGATTTTGATCATGATTATATCATTAAAAAGCATTATCCAGCTTATGAAATTGCTTTCAAGGATTACAAATCACATGAAAAAACTCAAGACTTGAATCAATCAAAAACTAATTTAGCTATCTATAAATACCATCTTCCTAATCATCAATCTATTCAAGACAACCAAGACAATCCCACCTCTTCCACCAACAATGTAGAAAGTCTTGTTGATCTAACTCTCAAAGAGAATGCGGTTAGGATGACTAATATGTAAAGGGTGGTGGATTTCATTAATTTGCAACTTATGTACACTCCTCATTCATCTTAAACATATCATGTTATCCAAGATTCTTCTCCAACTCATTTATATGAGTTGGGGAAAGATGACCTTATTACCTTTGATGATCCAATTTATGATGCTCCCTCGGATAACATTTCCCATTCTATTTCTACAATTCTTCCATCATCTTCCAATACTAATGATACTCAAGATTCTACTAACACTTCTTCTACCAATTCTAAAAATAAACTTGAACCAACTACTTCATCATCTCAACATGATTTTCAACCTTGTCCTAAACCTTCTTCTCATTCTTAGCAACAAAAATTCTAATGTACTTTGGCTTCTCCTTTCGAGGACCTCCTTAGTCATATGAACCTATATCTAATAACCTTATTATGGGCTATGATGAGTGGGATCACATAGTATAACCCACTAATATCCCATCTCAAATTATGTTCCTTGATATCATGAGAACTTCTCCCCATCATAGAAACCATCTCATGAAACTACTATTAGAGATGAATGTTCCCATCCTCCTCTAGTAGGATGAAACACATCTTTATCTGGTTCCAAAGATAGTATATTACAATAATTTAAAGAGATGTATATCAATGTTGATGAAACTATAGACACTTCTCTTTTCTTAGAATTTCCCATAGCTTCTATGATTCTTGATGATATTCTTCTTTGTGTGGATGATCCTCCCTTATTTACTAGCATCCAAATAAGTGATATCCAAGTTACGTGTGCATTAATTGATGAGGGTTCTGGAACTTGTGTTGCTTCTCTTGATTTCATTAAGACTCTTGGATATTCAAAATGTAATCTTAAGTCTATATGCAACACCTGCTAAGGATATGATAGAAGGCAAATGTCTCCTCTAGGTTGTGTGTGGCTTCTCATTACTATCCCGCCTATCACCATCTATGTGAAGGTGATGATCTTTAACTTCTCCCTTTCTTATAACATATTTCTTGGTAGGCCATAGACTCACTACATGAGAGATATTACTTCTTTTACCTACCAATGCATTAAAATCCCTCATAATGGATCCATTTATAGGATTTAAGGTTATACTAACCCTTGAAATTCTAAACAATTCCAAGATCATGATGTCTTCAAGATTATTACTCTTGAGCCTTTGTCTAGCATTCCATTTCATAAGTCACAACATCTCAACTTTCCCACTAATTCAACCCAAGGTTACAATGGGCATCTCAAGCTTATTGGGAACATTCCTCCTAACCTCTTAGACTCTGATGATGATGAGCTCGATAACATTAACTTAAAGATAAAAAATTCTAATATCTCACCTCATCTAATCTCATTCCTACTTCCTTATTACCTCACTCTCACAATCCTCCTTGTGATGACATTCCTGTAGTCTTGACCAAGACTAGGCATTATATTCACCATTACTTCCTCAGATGACAAGGTTATCTCTACTTGTGTCATTGACCTTCACACCCTAGGTTATGATGATGGTTAATACTTAGATGATCCATTATTAGGTGGACTTGTACAAGCCTATAATTCTAAGATTGTTCATTTTTGTTCTTCTTTACTCGAGTCTTTTCATGCATTTCATCATTTTAATTCACTTATAATTTTTTATTTTTGTATTTTTCTCATTTATCACAAGGTAGAGATTACATCGACACCTCTAATTTATGAGGAACCACGTAGGACCATGCTCATAGATCATGCTATGACCAGGCTTTACCATTTTATTAATTACCCTGACCCTCATAGCTATTTTACCACTAAAGTTAGTGAAACTTTCCTTAGACCTTATCTAGATCTTGTTCTTCCCTCAGTAGAGCTAGCTATAGTTGAGTCTCTTCCCACTCCTGCTATATTTGAGTTTGTTTCCACTTCTATTATTGTTGAGCCTACACCTATTTTTGATTCTAGTGCTCCTTCCATTGAGCCTAGTTCCATTCCTTCCTCATCATCACCCTCCCTTGGTGATGGTTTGATTTTATTTCCTAAGATGGATCTTATACCTAAAAAATGAGTTGATAAGTGTTCTCCAACTTCTTTCACTCCTATTACACCTCCTTCCATGATTTCTTCTACTAAAACCACTCACAAGCATATCTATTGCTTTCATGGGATAGATAAACATTATTTTATCCATTATCACAAGTTATGATAATATATTGATACCTTGCATCCTTCTTCCCCATCATTAGACAAATCCATACCTCCCTCAAAGATACTTCCTGAATATATACCCAAGTATGGTGAGGTATATTGTATATGGCATCTATGCATCACCCATCATACCTATCATTGTCATATCCTTCAACAACATATTAAGGATCACTTTTTATCCATTCTCAGACCTTATACCACTCCTTCCATAGGTCATTCCTAAAATAAGGTTCCTCCTTATTATCCCATGGCTCCACCTCTTGTGGTTCGATCACCTCCTGTGGTCTTTTCACCATATTTTATGCCTCCACCCATGATTCTTTCCCCTGTGGACCTTCCCTCACCTATGGATCCTTTTTCATCATTGATTCCTACGTCTCCCATAGAGACCACTCCCATGCATTCTCCTGACCATCCCTTACCTAATTTCCCTCCTTAGCATGATCCTTTGAGCATTCCTACTTTTTCAATGGAGGAGATTAGAAGAGAAGTATTTGCATAGTATTCACTAAAGATTGATGAGACATTAGTAGTAGTTTGTCTCCAGCTTCATAGAGATTTATCTGATGTCTTGGTTAATGTGTGCAGATATATTTATTAGTATTTATGAACACATGCATGGTGCTTTCACATTTTCATTTGGGTTGGACATGCGCTCCAATTTTATCTTTATCTATCTATTATATCATTTGACACTATGCCAAATTTTTCCTTATCATATATGGTGATCTTACTTGTTATACTATATCTTTCTTATCTTATCATTTATATATTTATTATCTTTCTTTATCATTAATTTCTCTTTCTTGCTTGAATTATTTTGAAAACTCTTTTCTTTCCTCGTCATAATTGTTTCCTTTCTTATCTCCATTTTTCATGATTAATTATCATTGTGACTTGGTTGTACAAACCTTTTTCCCATTTAGTCATTATCTCCTTTTTACCATGTGATCAGTTAGTAAAATAATCCTACTCATTAATATCTCCTTATACCAGTCCTCTTTTTAGATCTCCTCTTTCCCGTCTTTTTTGAAAAGTAAGCATATACATGGTTAAGACTTGAGATCACATGCTAGTTCATTGTCAAGCCTAAGTGTCCTAGTTATTATTTGTCTTTGGTTACTTATCTTCTTTTAATCTTAACCTAAAGCTCATTTATGTGTATCACTACATCTCTCATGATTGGTCATTCCAAATTTGTATGGAGGAGGAATTTTAAAAAATCCATAAAAATTTAAAAGATAAATCATTAAAACAATAGGCAATGATATAAAAGGCAAAATTATTCTTAAAATTTAAATCACACTAAAAGACATGATTCAAAGCACATCTCCTTCTTCTAGTAAAAGCTCAAACTCCATATTTGGCCTCATGATAGAGATGAGGTCCTTTGGGGTGTAGTAGGCTAGTAGATTAGAAGAGCAGAATAAAAAAAATCTTTTAGTGCTACTTAATTTATCATGCAAGTACCTAATATTTGCAGTAGATAGATAGCTTTGTAAGGGGTCCTAAAGAATGAAGAACACATCGTGGGAAGGTAGGTCCATTTTATTTTTATTTTACCAATATACATTCATGAGTTGATCTTAGTGTCATTCTTATTTTCCTATAAAGCTTTGTATCTATATATAAAAGGTTTCCTTTGAACATAGATGACCACTCGTCACTTAGTGTCTTCTCATGCCCTTAGTATGCTTCCTATCTCCTAAGGTCTTCTCATAAGATGATTAATTTTTTATTTTTACACTCCCTTTTTCATTACCTATATACCTCATATTTCCTCCCCTCTGACCATCTTCACAAATTACCATATTTTCCTTCCTATTACCAACATCCTTGATTACCTAAATTTTCCTATTTAATCCACCATAGTGGTGTTATATTTTTGAGTTTTAGTGTAAGACTATGGATAGGAATTGACATTCCTCACAAAATTTTCCAATACCCAAGTCATAATCCAAAACTACATGTGTCAAATATGAGATAAGATTCGATTGATTATGAAGTTAAACATCATTGACATGCTTCCCAACTTGATTTAGTATGTTTTATGCTTGCTTAATTTATTTTTCACCTTTTTTTCTTATTTTCTAAGTGCATGTAATAATACAACCATTTTTTGAATTTTTCATACTTCTCAGCTTAAATTAGTGTGATCAATTTAAGACCAATCTTTTGCCAATTTTATTTTTATCTTATACTTCCTGGCATGATTTAGTATAATTGATTGATTTAATTCATTTTTTTATACCATTTGTGCCCTTTTACATACCTTCCATTTTATTACATTGTTGTCATACTTCCCAATGTGAATTAGTATGATTTTACTTATATTAATTTGGTGCAAAAAATTTTCACTTTGGTTTGAAAATAAATCCCTTTTTACCATCTTGTTTTACCATTTCTTGGTTTTTTATACTTAATCATTTCTTTTTATTACACATTTACCAACTTGAAATAGTGTGTAGTACATTTTCTTGATTCATTATATTTTTCCAAGTCCTTTTTGCCTATTTCTATTTAACCATGCATGTGTTTTTTATAATGCTAAAGAAGAAACCATACAACAAAGATAAAAATACATATACAACCACCAACAATATGCCAAAATGATCTTATATATATATATATATATTAAGTTTTGATACAACAAATACAACTATATCCAATGCTCCAACTTTATTACTGGGTCCCATCTTGTCTATCTCATGTTCTAGCCACACTACCTACTGAGGCCTTGGTCTGACTCCTCTAAATAGTATGTTGTAAGGAGGCTATTTAGGATTTAAGTCCCTCTACCTATCCTTGTAGGTGTACTACTTGCATCTATGACTACATCAGTTGGGTCTAGATCTCTATCATCTACGTCACTATGGCTAAATACGTAGTTATTTCCTCAACCAAGGCCTACCATGCCTAAATCTCACCTAAACCTATCTCTACTATTGGATGCATCCTCTCTCTATGCCTATATCTATCTCACTACCTCCCCATATAATCTAAACTATCTCACCTAAGTGGGGTTAGATGGTATGATGGGATCCTCCAATGTAGCAGGATCATATGGCTGTAGACTCTCATCCAAGACATCATAGAGTGATCCCCTCAATAGGGAACCCCATATCTCCTCTACATCCTCAGATATGCCTAAAAAATCACACTAGATGGATATTAGATCACTGTTATGTCTCAAAATATCTATCTTGACTTATAAATAAAAACTTTAAGTAATAATATAACCATATTTTATTACCTATCTATGTCTTGGCTATTATTGTCTCTCCATCTATACAACTTCCTAACATAGTCTCACCATATATGAAACCTCTTAGTACCTCTTCTATAGGCCACCTACTCAACTCAAATCCCTTTATCATGGTTTGCATCCATCTCATATTGCATTTGAGCAATCTCTCTATCATTTATCCCTCCTCTGGCTCCTCTACTAGCTCATCAAAGATGACATCAATCTCTGCTATCTCTTACTACCTTTATCACCATCATGTCCTTAGTGGTTACAACTCTTCCTATTGTGGAATTATTAGTGGTACATCTGATGTCTATACCTTCACCTCCCTATCCTCTTTCTTTTCTCCCCATTATGCTCAATCATTCCATGGCCATTCATGATGTGGTATGACTGTTAATCTCACTATTTGTGGTCCTAGTCCTCTCCTCCCCTATGTCTCTCTCACATGTTGAGCCAACTACTTGAGCATCAATATTAGTGTCACTAAATGAGTCAACCCCATCTATCCTAGCACCCATGCCATCAAATGTGGCTCTCTCTACCATGTTTAATGTCCAACCACCTTTGTCCTTGCTATCACTAGTACAACTATGTACCAACTTACACATATAGTCACTATGTATCCATATGGATACCACACTATGTCTTTATGTCTCACTAACTACAACATTGGTACATGGGGCATGGCCTAAACTACTTGGTCCTCTCTGCACTTGAGGTGACCTATCATCAATCACATGGGGCAACCTAGCTAACTGATACATAAGAAACCTCTCATATATCCAATATGTCATCAATATGATTGGTCCCATGGTATTTTTCCCTCTAAAAAACATCTCATATATATCATGTATGAGCCAGACCTAGATGATAAATCCTAGATCATATATAACTTGCTCCTCTAATATCATCCTGCTCAAGGCTACCATAAATAGTGGTACCTTATCATCTGACTTGTGACATAAAACCCACTATGTCATAAGTCATATCAATATTTTTTAAATATATATATAATATATGTTGTATATACATCATCTATATTGACTCTTCATCCTCCCAAAATTATCTTTGAACTTGTAGCCCACATGGCTAAGGCTCTCCTCTCCTCTATGTTGTCTGGTATCCTTGTGGTCATTGGTGCTCCTGTTATGGGAAGCCCAAGAATTGCATGGAAATATTCTAGTGTGATGGATACATCTATCACATCCCCATCCACTCCCATCTAAAGGTGTTAGTTAGTCATTCCCAACAACTGAGGAACAAACCAACATATCTAGACTCATGGGGATCCTGCACATATCAACTATACCTCCTAGACCTATGGATACTAATATAGCCCTCTCTCTATTTGAAAATTTATCTAATAATTTTGGTAATTAGGCCAAATCCACCAATCTCTAGAACCTCTGTTGTCTCTGTAACCAAGAAACAACAAAGGATGTATTAGTTCCTTCATGTCATGTATAGTTAAAATACATTCTTTTTACATTTTTAAAGCAAAAAAAACCTAATTATTTTTAAAATTATTCAATTTTTTTTTCATTTTACCCTATTTATATCTTAATCAGTACTTCTTACCCTATTTTGGTCATTTTATGCCATTATATCCCTCTTTTGGGCTTCTACATGCTTTTTGTTGCTTATTCTAGTTCTTTGGTCAAACAAGTTTAACCAAAATTTCCCTATTTTTGCCCTAGTTGACTTCAAAATATTATTCAAACCTCTTATTTTCCCATTCCTAATTATATTTTATCATTATAGACCTTTCAAATTAGTTTGAAAATTACATTAGATTAGTAGCCTATAGAATGTATAGGGTCAACCCAGTTCATTTTGCTTACTAACCCCTTGCATTTTCCTAAAAAAGTGCATTTTACCTACTTTCTTCCTAATTTCTCTAAACCCATTTATCATATTACTATTTTCTACCCATATAATCTAATTTTGTCTCATTATAACATCTATAAATGCTTAAAATTCAAAATTACTTAATATACACTTAATTTAATACAAATTTCAAAAACTGGTTTGAGATTCATAGTTGCATACCTTTAGTGCACCTGTTGCTACCTCTGGAGCCTCTCCCTATCTATCCTATCATCTCCTCGCCATCCTAGATCATTTGGTCTCTATATATTTTTTTCTCTTTCATAATTCAAAATAACAAATGACTTATCTTTTTCCTTATTTTAAAACACTTTTCAAAATTCAAATCCTTTAATTATTGCCCTGTAGATTCTATCTTTTTGATATATATTTGTTTTTTCTCATCTATTTTCAAAACCATAAAATTCATTAGATTCATGTTTTTGTATAGTTTTTTTTCCACTATCATATTCCTATTTTCCAAAAATCTTGATTTTTGGCTATTTTTTGCACTAACTTCTACAGGTTCACCTAGTGTTCTTCACATTGGATGCCTTCACTTATCTTGCAGTCTAATTCTTTATCTAAAGAATTAAGGTAAGTAAAGGTACATGTTTTTTAATTAATTACTTTCATTTATCCTATTTTCTAATTACTTCACTTTACTTAGCATCAACGTTGTGTGTTACTATGTTCTATTTATCAAAACACCATCATGTGTTGCATATATGTGACACATGATGAGCTTCAATTGGGGAATATGTATACACATAATATTTTCAAACTTTTATTTATTGATGAAACTTTATATCTTGTAGTAACATATCAATTTTCAATCTCTTCAAGTGCATGCCTTAAGGGGTACACTGGGAAAGGGGTGGGTAGACCATCGATACTTCATAAGATTGTTATCCCTTTTGCCACTTGCCATCTACACACTCATCTCATAAAACCATTTTCCCTAAGCTTATTCTTCTTATTCCTACCTATTCTAGTCATTTTCTACTTTCCATCCTCCTTTTCTTTCCTTAATTCCATTTTGTATTGTCAGTTGTACTAGGTTAACCATGGTTGACCCTGTACAGTTTAGGGGTATTTTTTAATTTTTGGGTTTGTTAACCTTTCAATAAACCTAGCTTAGACCTAGTGAATTATCCCTAAAAACATATAGGGTCAACCATGGTTGAACCTATAAAACTAATGTTTTTATATGGATTTAGGGCAAGATCCACCTATATATACAAGTTCATTTCCAACCACTTGTAAAGAAGAGAATCAAAGATGAATAAGTATGAATGAACATCTGCTTATTGATCATTCTACTTGAGGAATAAAGCTTAGGGTTCCATACTTTCTTTGGAGATACATATCTTATCTTGTGGATAAGTATTTTAGATGCATAGATAGGTTGTGTAGCCTAGAGCTTATTTGTCTTTGTTATCCTTACATACCAAAACAATCTCTTGTGAATCACCTTGGCTAAGGGAGAGATTAAGGCTCGATGGGTTCATCTTCAAAGGTAAGTATTCCTAACTTTATTTCTCCTTTGTAAGAGTAGATATATAATGTAGTTGTGCTTCTCTTCCCATGCATTATGATTCTGTATACATTGACATGAGTACATGTCTTTTATGCTTCTTTAGTTTATTTGTTTGTTTTGTTTCTAACCCCCACTTTGTGCCACAAGCTTTGGTGTGCACTATATTAGATTTACTTTCTTGTTTATTATCATATGTCAAATATCAAACCTTAGGACTCTTTTAGAGTTGGTGCATGATTGTGTTATACTATAGGCTTTGGAACCCTACCTCACATGGTGTATTATGATAAGTGATCCCATAATCCAGTCTAGCATATCCCCATATCTATCATGCTCCTGATTAACAAATGTATTTCCAATTAGAAGTATAGGTATGCTCTATCTTCTCTGAGCCAAGATCAATTTATAGATATGATGCATTTATGATTACATACAGGTGGCACTAAAATTTATAAATATATTATTATATAATTATATAATGAGACCTCATACCCTAATTTACTGGACTGCCACACCCTAGTGGACCTTGAATCTATCATGAGGCTAGCTTTGGAGTTTGAGCTTTGGCTAGAATAAGAGATGTACCAAAAAAAGATCATATATTTTGGTTTGATCTAAATTTTAAGATATAATTACATTTTCTAATGATATGTTTTTTAAATCTTTTATATTTTTTTGTTCTTCCTCCATATAGATTTGAAAAAACCAAACATGAGTGAAATAGGTATCTAACACAAGAGAGATTATGCTCTACCACTATAGCAAAGGACCTAAATACCATGGTATCTATAGGGTCCTAGACTTACCCATATTCAAGTGTGAAATCTCAAAACCAACCTACATATGCCTCAAGTGAAAAATAATAAGGGAAAGATGGGGATCATGGAAGATCGAAGCATGCAATAAAGGTGATACAATGATTAATATGCTTATATCTAATAACAAAGAGGGAAATCAATACTTTGAAAGATATGGGGCTATGCCATGATAGTTGTGTCACTAAAGAAGTTTAATAAGTTACAAGGGATTTAAAAAAGCACTAATGAAATTAATAGGCATACTAAAAGAGTGGGAAAGTAAATAATCATCCTTAAAGTAGGGGAAAGTAACTAGTCATCCCAAAAGAGGGGGAAATATAAATGGTATTTGAAGGATCACAAATAAATTAATGTAAATAATGATAAAAATTTAAAGATAATAACCTAAATGTTCTACCTAATCTCTAAAATAGAAACAAAGACCAGATATAAAAATACTAAAGAATCAAAAATGAATTAATGGTGTAAGTAAAAATGATATAAAACCCAAATGTTGATATCTAAGATCTACAAGTTAATCTAGAGTCCAAAAGTAAAATAATAAAAATGAAGCACAAAGGTAAAACCTAAGATACATTAAGGAAGCTAAGGTTTACTAAAAATTGATATAAAACCTATAGTTGATACCTAAAATCCACTAGGGAAATAAAGACCAAAAGTAAAATGAATAAAACTAAAGAACCAAAAAAGAAAAAATGGTGTAAGAAAAATGATATAAAACCTGAAGGTGATACCTAAGATCCAATAGGGGAAAAATTTTCAAAATTAAATGATAAAAATAAATACCAAAGGCAAAAGCTAAGATCCACAAGGGAAACTAAGGTTTAATGAAAATGATATAAAGATGGAATGTGATACCTAAGATCCACTAGGGAAACAAAGGCTGATAGTAAAATAAAATAAAAACAAAAAATAAAAAAGGAAACCATGGTGTAATTAAAAATGATATAAAACCCAAAGGCAATACCTAAGATCCACTATGGAAATAAAGGCCAAAGTAAATGATTAAAAAAAATCCTAAATGTAAAACATAAGATCCATAAGGGAAATTAAGGCTAATTGAATAATGATATAAAACTTGAAGGTGATACCAAAGATCCACTAGGGAAACAAAGGCCGAAAGTAAATATACCAAAAGAATAAAAAAAATTAATTGTGTAAATAAATATCATCCAAAGAGGGGGAAAATAAATGAAATGTAAAAAACAAAGAAACATGAGACAAATAACAAGCAAAATTCTATGCTAATGTCTATATCAAAGAAGAGCATGTGAAATATGAGTGTAATCTCAAAAAAATTATTGAAGTTGTCTTTGTTTGGTTGTAATATGAGAAATGTTCTTGATTACCACTGCATGGAGAGGATAAGAGATCAAGAAGCTGAGGGAGTGATTATGGTAATGGTAAGATGCCCCAAAAACATGCAAAAGTTCAATGATGGGCATCACAAGATGCCCTAAAAGATGAAATATATGCAACACAAGGTGACATAATATGTTTAATATGAAAAGGATGAGAATCACAAGATGCCCTAACATGTGTAATAATAAGAGGATGGAAATCATAAGATGCTCCAAATGGTGGGATATAGGTGGTTTAGATCTAGCCTCAAGTTCAACAATCTTAGGAATGATGCCAAAATTAATGTAAAGTGATGTTGCAACATAAAATGTAGCATTTAAGGTAATTTTAAGATAGTTTGAAAATGATATAAAATTATGATGTAAAATATTGACTAGGTCGATAGAATCTAAAGAAATATAACTAAATTTAATTATATTAGTCAGGTTAAAACTATCTAATAAAATATGATTGAAATTGACTATATCAAGAATGTTGATATAATACAATGAAATAAAATCAAATGTATCTATCATGTTGATAGAGTTTACTAAAACAAGACTAGAGTGGATTGTATTAGCTAGGTCAATGTAGTCTAGTGACATAGAATTGATTGTATCAGATAGATTGATACAATTTGATGAATCAAAATACTCTATTGATATATGATTAAAATGGACTATATTGACCTGGTTGATGTAGCTTGACAAAATAAATTGAATGGTATCGACACATTATGGGTCATGGCTGATGCATTTGACTTTAAATGAAAGAAATATATCAACACATTTCATGTCATGGATGGTGTAGTTGACTAAATGTAAAATAAATGTATAGACACATTATGGATCATAGATAATGTAATTTTATAGAGTTGGTTGAGACTAAATGATATCAAGATGACCAATATACTCTAATAGAAGTGATTTTGGTAGATAGAAATAAGTATGATAATTTTGAAGCTTCATATAAGCTTGAGGATCAAAATCACCTATAATGCACAAGATAGTAGGAATTTGAATTATGTGTTTTCATAAATTGATGAATAGGTAAAAAAATGGTTAAATGTGAGTTGAGGTTTGATGAATCATCCTCCTAAGGTCTTATAAGGGTGGGTAAACATTAAGAGATCCATGCTCATTATTACCCAGTTTATAGTTAGGAAGGCTAAATGTGAGAAAATCATAAGAGGTATCATCAATGGGAAGGTCTATTGTTATGTTATGGGAATAAATAGAATTGTAAGGATCATCAAGGTCATAAAGAGGAACATTGGGTTATTTACCCTAGTAATAAATATCATCAAATTCATAAAGAAAATCATCATGTTGATCTTCATCAATTTTATAATTGTCAAAGGTGATATCACGAGGATCCTCATAAGGATATTCATCAAGTAGAAGACCGTATTCAATCCTACTAAAAGTATCATCATAAATAGGAAGAATATCATGAGGTTCTTCATCCATGGGAGAAGGTATATGATGATTTAGTTGAGTCATGATAAATTGAAGAGGACTAGTATGGGTGACCTTAACCATGTTACATTGTGTCTGCATTAATGACACAAAATTTAGGTTGGATGATGCAATAATTGGTTTAGGATTGGGAGGATCCATTAAGTAATCTTTTGTCATGGTAGAAGTGTTAATATTGAGAGGAAGTAGTTCAAGAGTTACATTTGAAGTAAGGATATAAGTGAGGTTCAGATCTAGATCTCTAATTATTTATTTGTGTTGAATAATTGGAAGCTTGAAAGATGAAATCATGCTAAAATTATTAAGTTATTTTATGAAAATAGATGGTATCAACCATGCTAATATATTTAGTACCTGAGTCTAAAAAATAGACTATATCAACTAGGTAACATAATTGGGTAGAAAAGACAACACTAGTTGGTAGCTAAGGGAAATGAATGTATCATCTATGCTAATGTAGTCATAAAGGCACACTAGACTATATTGTTTTAGTTGATATATTATGGAAAAAAACAAAATGGCTAACTAAAACCATTCAATAAATGAGAAATAAAGGTATCGGGCTAGCTTATATAATTAGGCTATAAAATATATATTTATTTATAAAAAAAATTTAAGTTTAAAAAATGAGGAAAGACGAATATGAATTTAATCAATGAAAAATTTGGAAACATGAAGACAATCCAACCAATAGGAGGATAGGATTTATGTCAGGTTCACAAAAATTATGCATAGGCTAAGATTAGCCTACAAATACCCTATCTCAATAGATCCAAACTCACAAAAGTTTAATCAAATAGAGTCCATGATAAATAATGTTTGGGTAGTGACCAATGGATCCATGAACCTATAAGAGGGTTTATTACATTGAAAATATAAAAAGGAAAGGGTTCCAAAGCCTAAGTATATGGCATAATGAAATAACTCGAACTAGACCTATATATGAAACTAAATGATTGATAACAAGTAATGTAAGTAGTTATGAATAAAGTAAATTTAATTAAATGGGAAGGGTTGAAATAATAAAAAGGGGTAATTTTCCATGTTAAATAATGTGGGAGTCTAGGCAACATAAAATGGAAGATGGGAAGTCTAAGCAATCATATAACCACTCTAGTATTAAGTGTAGAGAGAACTTAGACAATGATACACACAGATTCATTCACTAAGAAATAAAAAACATATAAATACTTAGTAAATAAAGGAAATAGTATAAGGTTAAAAATACTTATCTTGAAATGGACCTATCAAGCATCAATCTCCCCCTTGGCCAATAGTGCTTTGTAAGAGATTATTGTGGTTGGGAAGACCTCAAAGGATGGACCAAAAGTCTCTATACCAATAAGGTATTCCTAGGGAATCTCCAAGACTTCCATAAGAAAATCTTATTCAAGACAAGATTATATACCTAACTCCTTCAAATGTGACTTAAGGTAGAAGTGTGAGTGAAAACAAAGTGAATAGAGTGTATATGATATATTTGGAATTAAATATGACATGCATATATAGTTGTCTAATACCTAAAACCAACCTAAAGGTTAAGCTGATAGTATCAACTAGATCAATATAGTTAAGATATGTTGGTTAGAACTTGAATGACATTGGCTAGGTTGATATAGTACAAATTTTAATAAACATACTCAAAATTACATCAAAATGGTTGATGTAGTATAGGAAGGGAAAGGGTGAAAAATAGATGGTATCGACCTATATGATGTCATATGATATAAGGAAATTAAAATAGCTTAATGATATAGGATATAAAGAGGTAGGTATGAAGATAAATATGAAGAAGATAAAATATAAGTAGGAATGATATGATCATGACATGGGTAAAAAAATATCTCTTAAATCACCATGAACTTGCCCACCCCTTTATTGGTGCACCATTTAAGGAATGCACTCAGGGAGATCAATGTTTAATAAGTCATTTCAATCAAAAGTGTTATTAAATTATAAATTAAAAAATATTGTGTATAATTTTTTTAAATTTTTAGATATTAAATATTTCATGATCACCATTAATATCAATTAGGATTAAATATGTAACACTAGCCATGGCATCAACATGTCAATTATCTTTTCAAGGAATGATATCAATGGAGAAAGGAGAGAAGTGTGTTATGATACATTAGACCATGTATTTATATGGGATTATTTTGTCTTAGTTTTATAAAAATGTATAACTTGATTAACGACAAGTTGTGAATCACCAAATACACGTAAGGATTTGATGTGTTTATTTCTTGATGTTAACAAGCCAATATTATAGTTTCATATTCCACTATGTTATTTATGCATGAAAATATCAAACAAAAATCAAAAAGAGTGTTATCACCATGAGGAGTAATAAACACAATCTTGGCCCTAACACCCATAGTATATTTAGATCCATCAAAATGCATGGTCCATGTGTCATTATTGGAATTATAAGTAGATATGTCTTGAATTTCAACATTTATGGGTAATGATGTTAGAGTGGGTCACAATCAAGGATTGGTCTAGATAAGATAAAATGCATGAAGCTAAACCTTTATATAGTAGTGAAATACAAATAAACAACTCAAAATGAAGAATCTTATCTTCACAGTTAAAAAATTATATTAGTAACATTAGCCATAAAAGCTTTAGAAAGTTACATTATATAGGTAAAATATAAATATATCATCATATCCTCATGAATATGGGATTATCTTTTATAATGACCTAAAAAAACACCAAAGTGACACCTAATCAAGGTAAATAAACATGTATAGGTAAAAACCATTAAATGGAATAAAAACCTACACTCACACCCCCCTTAAGCATAGCTTATGTGTGTAGTGTAATTGGGTCCTAGAAAAAATGAATGATGAGGTACCTAAGTACATTTAAATTCCCCTAAAAGAGGATTCCAAAGCTTCTTGAACCTTAAGAAGAGCCCATAAATTAAGATGATTTCTCTTAGTGAAGGATTTAGTAAATATGTCAATAATTTGCTCCATTTTCTATATGTAGTGGAGATTAATGACTTGTTCATGGATGATATCCCAAATGAAATACATGTGAATCTCTACACACTTGGTTTCTTTATAGAGAACTGGATTCATACACATCTAGATTGTTATTAAGTTGTCATAGAAGATGATTTTTGGTCATCAAAATTGGATGCCAAACTTAGTGAGAATCCCTTGAATCCAAATAGCCTCATTGGAAACAATAACAATTCCTTTATATTTTACCTCTATAAAAGATAAAACAATAGCATTATATGTATTTCTTGACTAACTAATCAGACCTAAACCAAGGGAAAAACTATAGACTAAAGTAGACTTATGATTATGAATATCACTATCCCAATATGAATTTGTATAACCAATAAATTCAACATAAATGCCTACTTCATAGTGAATCCTAAAACTATGTACCCTAAATGTAGTGGACAATCTTAGATGATTTCTAGTATAGATCATGTGGTTCCTACATGATCTAATGGCCATGCCCACTACATATGAAATATAAAGTCTAGTGTGTGTAAGGTAAATGAGACTACCAACAAGTTATTGAAATGAGGTAGCACCAATCAAAGGAGATGGAAAATTAACATCAAAATTCACACTAGATAGAAATGGATTTGGTGGTGGTTTAAAGTTAGCCATATTAAACCATGCAATCAAATCAAGAGTGCACTTAGATTATGAAATTGTGATCTTAGATTTATACTAACAAATTTTGATCTTAAATAATTAATGCAACAAGCCCAATGCAATCATTGAGAACCTATCAAATAAAGTAGTTTTCACTAATGCAATGGTGGATGAAGAACTCCCTATGATCAATAATTCATCCATGTAGAGAAACAAAATAAAAAATGAATCATCCTACCATACAATTTAGACATTCAGATTAGAATGGCATTTGGTGAACCCAAATGAAATAATAAAGGATTTCATCTTGGTATACCACACCTGAAGAGCTTGTTTGATGCCATAGATAGATTTCTAAAGTTTGAAAACAAAGGAGGAATATTCCAAAAAAAATATGTTTGCTCCATGTATATTTCCTTTTTAAGGTCACCATGAAGAAAGACGCTTTTCACATCCATTTGATGAATATCCCAATGATGTGTTATGGATATAGAAAGAGTAAGTTAGATTAATTTCATTTTAGAAACTATGGCAAATGTCTTAGTATAGTCAATGTAAATTACCTAAAAAAACCTTTTACTACCAAACATGTTTTAAACTTGTCTACACATGCATCTCCTATACATTTTATTTGGTGTATCCACCTACATTTAACATGTTTTCTTTCCCTAAGAAGATGTACTAAATCCCAAGTGTTATTTCTTAAAAATGAACCATACTCCTCTTCCATTGTAGTATCCCATTTAGTAGTGCATGATAACTTGTGAAAAGACTCTGGATCAAAATTAAATGAAATGAAATCATGTGGGCCATTCTAGATTATGGATATGTTTTCCTATTGTCTAATGGATCTCCAATCCATTAGTTATCACTTTACAGTGTTTATCTAGTCCAAAGAGGACCAGTGCTCAAAGAATTAAGAGGATATTCCTTATCCTCTTAAGATATTTTGGGAGAAGGAGCAGGAGAGTCCTCATCACTACACTCATCATCAAAACTAGAGGAAGAATTAGGATCATTAGGAAGCTACTCAAGTGGATCTGAATCATCATAAATTTCATCAAATCTTAGCATGTCCAAGGAATGGGGAGAAGTGTCAAGTGTGGAATCTGAAGGACTCTCTTGAAAATGAACACTCCTTTCAATGAATAACACATGATTAGTGGGATGGAGAATCTATATCCATTAAGACCCTCAAGATATATAATGAAGATGCAAGGCTAGCTCTAAGCTTCCATTACATTTATTTTTTAGAATGTGGGCCATAACAAGAGATCCAAACACTCAAAATTGATTCACTATGGTTTTTTTACCGCTTCAAGATTTAAAAAGAGTGACTCCATTTAATTCTTTATGTGAAACTCAATTTTGGATATAACAAGCATAGTTGATGGCCTTGCCCCAATACTGAGGTGAAAAAAACTTTGAGTGTAGCATAAAGTTGGCCATTTTATTCAAAAACCTATTCTTACACTCTAAAACACCATTTTACTAAGGACTATATGGAACTATATGTTGTTGTACAATTCCTTTTGATGTGTAAAATTGTTTAAAATGGTTACTTACATACTCACCACCATTATCAGTCTGCAAAATCTTGATGGCTTTACTTAACTATTTTATACAATTGCCTTGACATATTGAAAATGATCAAAGACCTTATATTTTTTCTTAAGAAAGTAAAACCAAGTATACCTCAAAAAAATCATTAATTAAATTAATCATGTATTTAGTCTTATTGAATGGTGTTGGAATTGGTTTGACAATGTCACTATGAACTAGATCTAATATCTTTGTAGCTCTCTATGATTTTAATTTGTTATAATTCTATTTTGGATGTTGCCAAGCATGCAATCCTAATAAAATAAATCATAAAAACTGACTCATGGTAACCCTAAAATAATGTCATGATGACTGAGTTACTCCAAGTAGTGATAGTGAGATGGCAAAATTACTTATGCCATAATTTACTTACCCCATTTGAATGAGTGAATAGTGTAGTAGAGGGTTGATCATGAGCACAATGTGAGAAATTTTAAATCATGATTGGTGATCTAATTTCCAAAATTTAAAAATGGAGTCATTGTCTAATTCCCTAATAACCATATAATTAGGTGTGAACTCAACTCTCTTTCCAAAATTGATGTGAGTGATCTGATAAATAGATAGGAGATTGGTGGATAAAAAGAGAACACCTAGAACATCATGAAATGTCCCATCATTCACTTCAACCAATCCTCTCCCACTAAATTTTGTATAAGTATCATCACCCAACAATATGGAAGGCATAAAATAAGGCTCTAAAGATGAGAACATGTCATGTGATGAAGCCATATATTGCGAGACACTAAAATCAATTAACCATGTGGAAGGTTAAGATGTAATAATAATAAGTGCCTTGCCCTTATATTTTCCCTTTTTATTGTCTTTGGCCTTAGAAAACTCCTATGATGATGAACTCTGATTGGTTGAATTAATGACACTGATATTATGCTTCTCGAGCATCTTAGTCAGTTGGTTAATTTGCTTATTCATGCACTTGGTTTCATCTTGTCCAGATTTCTTGTAGTGGGCACATGTAAGTCACTCCTTCTTAGTTTTCCCATCTAAAAGGGAGGACTCTTTTGATTCTTTAGACTTAGCATCAGATTTATGACCCTTTCTTTACTCTAGGTACTTCTTGTTCTATTTATTTTCCTTGCTATTGGAAGCCTTCTATTTGTCATGACTCATAATTAAGACATGTGATTTAGATAAATTTAATGTACGATTTGAATAATCTCATTGTACTCCTGAGTCAATTTATAATTAAAATCATCTATGGATGGCATGGTCCATGTAGTTTTGAGGGCATGCTTGGTGGTGCCAAAGGTAAAAATAGAGACAAAATAGTTGAGACCTAATTTTACAAGAATGTAAATAAAAAATTGATCATGATTTTTTCAATGTCACACAATTTCAAATACAACCTGAGTGATTTGAACCTTGTGAATCAGACTTATATAGTTTCAAAGTCACCTAGGCTCAAAATGATGAGCTCATTCTCCAAATTGTGACCTCTCATTATGTCCTACTTCACAAATAATTTTTTCAATGTGGTCCAGACTTCATTAGGAGTAGTTGTAGATTCAATATGAAATATTAGATTAGGATACATAGGAATGATAGACCTTAAGATTCATCATTTATATTAAACTACTTCACTTTCTCTACATCAAGTGTCAACTATTTTTTTTAACTCATAGTGATTTAGTATAAACCTTTTCTCCTCAATAATATTTAAACATGGGTTTTCCACTTGTGATAGTTTAATGGTCTATGAAGTGGAACATGACTCTGGTCCATGGTGTAGAAAGGAATTATATGAATTATGTGCTAAAATGAGTGGTGTAGTAAATACAATGATATGTAACTACCTGAATCTACAAAGATTTAATTTTACAAGGCATAAGAATATTATCAATGTGTAGATCTAAAAAAACTCATACTTTCAAAAAAATAGTGCCTAAAAAGGAGATATTGGCTAAAAATTATGGAACTTTAATGGTTTCTTGCTCATAAAAAATAATTATCCACTTTGCATAATTTTCTGTGGTGTAAAAATAGTTTGGACCAACTTTTGTCAAGAAAATTTAATCCCCCTTGAGTTGGTTGTGACTAAGGGCTAATCACCCATTTGACTAGGGGCTAAGAGCTAGGAGGGCTAATCCCCTTGATCAATTTGATTTAAGGGGGATTGATGTCACCTTATAATTGATCCATTTTTCAAATGAATAGTACCACAAGTGATGAGCTAAAATTTTATGGCCATGGGATGTCATGGGCATACACGGGCACAATGAGGTGCATGGGTGTGAACCTATAGGATTATTATCTTTGATGCAATGCATGAGCATGGTGGGCCACACATATGTAGTTAGTTTTTATAAAACTATTAGTGGTGTAGAGTGACATGTTACATCCATGTAGATTGTGAGGATGCAGAGGCATGGGTCATAATAGCACATTTGGCAAGGATGCATGGGTGCAAGTCATGTCAGTATGGCTAACAAAGACTCATGGGCATGGCTGTCAGGGATGCATGGGCACAATTTATATTGGAATGGCTAGTGGGGACATGTGGGTGTAGGTCACATTAATTTGAATAAAAGGGAAGCATGGGCATAAAAGTTGAGGTTATGAGTAAAAATTTATATTTTTCTAAAAGTCTCCAAAATCAATCAAAAATGGCAAAAAAACCAACAAAGAAAACCTAGATCTTAAAAAAATTCTACAGTTTCCTCTAAAATAAAAAAATTACTAATTAATAATTTCGAAAAACTATTAAATCCCAAAAATATTTTTCCATTTTAAGTACCAGATGGCACAAAATCTATAGATTTCAAAAAAACTATCTTTATACCCTCTAAAATGGTTTTAAAATGTCTGTCACAAAACTAGGTCATCTTTACAAGCAATCCTAAGGTTTTGACACATTTATGAATCTAATGGCATTATATTTTTTTTAATTGGACACTATGGTGGTATATATCTATATGATTTTTATAGAAATCACACAAAACCCTTGAAAATTAAAATCAAAAAAAAATTCCTAAACAAGGTAGAATGTTAGATATCACAACATGAACAATGACATTCAACTACCAAAAAATATTTGATACCATGTCAGAGTGGGACACAATCAGGGATTTATCTAGATAGGTTTTATCAATTTAGATTACACCCTTGAGGTAAAGATGTTTCATACATGCCTCATCTAGCTAATACAATGGGATAACCACTAAATGTGGGTAGCCTGTTGAGTGAGATGAACCTCTATTTTTTAGGCTAGCTCCCTTAATGCATCATCTAGGATCAATTCCTAAACCTACCTAATTTTAAAAGAAAAGGGGTAGAAAGATGCATGAAACAAACCTAATCTATGGGAGGTGATGCACTAATATGTTTATCTCTTCTACTTTATCCTTAACAACTCTTATGGACAACACAAAGATAGATTGCTGACACACTTTCTCTCTCATAGACTTATACACATCAGTGCTTCAAATGGAGGTTGTGATACATGACCATGACCTGAAGATGATGAATGAGAGGCCTAATTTAAGGCACTATCATTCAATTTTCACTTAGTATAGTCACTAAATCCTTCCCACACCATTTAATCTGCATAAGACACTCTAGTAGTACCTAAGTGAATACAAGGCCTACAAAGGGAGAAGAATCAACCATTTTTGAAAATTAGATAAGAATAAAACAATAGATTAATAACATGAAAGGATGTTGAATCAATTTTTTTATAATCTTAAAGGTTTCAAGATATAATTTGGGTATAACTTTCTCGTACCCAGTAAAGGGATCAATACAATGGCATTTAAAGCCCAATTTATAGAATATGAGAAGGAGAGAGAAGGATAATGTGGCATATAATTGTGGAGTAGAGGAAATTAACACCATAATTCATTCAAAAATTAGTTATAAACATAAGTGGGAGTAGTAACAACTCCATAACCTCTCTCATGAGTTGCCTTGGTTGTAAAATGATCTTCAATGAGTCCTTTGGTGTAGAGGTGTGGTAGATGGCTTATTTTTGGTCATATCTAACCTCATGGAGATGACATGCATCTTGAAACTTATCCATAACTCCTTGAAATGTATTTGGAGGTCATGCACTCATTATGAGAGGTAGTTACTTACTTGAACATGTCTATTACTTTCCTAATTACCAACCTTCATGTCATTCTTAGTTCATTCAATGCATTGTTCTCCTAGTGGGTGAGATACTTGGGACTTAAAGGTATTTAGGTGAGTTATGATTCTAATAATGAATTGAATAATTTGGTAAAATAGTGTTCCTACCTTTGAGAGTCTCATCATTATGTGAATAGTCATGTAAAACTCCTTTCTTGATGAAAATTAAGGTTATCTCCTCAATTAGGTTCAATTCTACTTATTAGGATTGTTTTCAATTCTATGGGAGTTGAAGATTGGTTTTTTGTGGATCATTACACCTTTGTAATTTCCCAAGATGCCTTTCTACTCACTCAGGACCCTTAACATGCTTGGAATTATGAAAATAGACCCAAAACTAAACTTCAAAAGCCATTTTCCTACATATTTGGCCTCACACATGCCAAATTTATGATGTATAAAGGACATAAAAGAATTTTATGTGTCTTCATGATGTTTTCATGGTGTCTCATGGTCATTAAAATCATTAGGAAGAGTTTCTTGTCCATCAGTTTCTCTATTAGGGTTTTAGAGGGTTTAGAATGGCCTACCATGTTAATGATGGTTCATAAAGCATAAGCCTTGGAATGAAAAATTAAGGCCATTAATTTTGAGTATATATAACCCATAAAATCTCCATAATATATCCTAGTCCCATGCACCTTGTACATTTATTTATGATTAAAAGTTGGTAGCCTTTGAGTCTTCACTAGGCATTTTAGGCATGCTCATGATATTAAGGATTGTTCATAGAGTTTACCCATTAAAACCAACTATATCCACCATGGATGGTAATTTAATAGGTGTCCCCAAATTACCCTAATATAAATTTTACCCATACATCTTGTCATGTAGGATATGAGCACTTAAACTAGAAACTCAAAATGGTAGACTAGGGTGATGGAGTGTGAGGAGGGCTATTAGGTGAAATTACCACTTCCCCTACATTATCCTACCTATAACACATTTATCAATACATATAACACCATAATACATATTTTTATGGCCTTATATTTTCCTAAGGAACTTGATATGTCACACGAGTGGAGTTCGGGATCTGAGGGCTTAAGAAGGGTTTTAGGCCTTATAGCACTGAAGTGAGCCTCAAGACCTTAGACCACCTGTAGATGTTTTAGTGACTTAAGGGTCATTTTAGAACCATTTTATATTCAATTTCAACATTTTTCACAATCTCAAAACTATTTATATCCCTATCTCTATCATTATTCCCTTCTAGGTCTACCATGACCATCTTTGGCATAGTTTGAGTGCTTAGATTAGTTGATGCTAAAGACATGAGTGGTATATATTTCTATTTTCCTCATTATTTATATATTTGGATCCCTCATGGATTTTTATCTAGTATTTTTCAATACTTATCGAATTGGGGTCTCCCTCATACTCTGCCATCAAAACCCACTCTATAACCATACACATAGGCCTGTGTGTCATGAATACTCAAGGAAGCCTAGGCAACTATCTCAAAATTTAAAATACATTTAAAGGTTATTAATAATATATGGATTCCATAAAATACCATGGTATCACTCTCACATGGTTTTTTTAATTCATAATTTTGGCCATCTAGGTACTCCAACTGACTAGGCATACCTGTGTGTATTGAGCCAACTATATATGTAGAGTTAGGGAGTCATGAGTTAACTTATTTTAGTCATTTATTTCATATTATTTTTTATTTCAATAACCTAACCTCTTTACCTAAATCCTTTTCTTAATCTCCCATATCAATGCATATGTGGCATTTCACTCCCAAGGTTGGAGTCAACCTACCTATAGTCTTGTAAGTGGTGATTGGGAGCACTTAACTATAGTTGGGGCCTTCTCACATGTCAATGAGCAAGAGAAATGTTATGTAGTATATAAAATTAACCTAGTTTCCCTAGTTTGAAATTCAATATCCTTCCTTAAGGAAAAAATATTCATAAGTATATAGCCCTCTTTTGGATCTACTTAGGCTTAGTTGTAGGTGTTGATTTAGGGAAAACTCTTTGAAAGTTGGGCTTTAACCCGACCTTATAAACTATGTCATTGGCCTATTAAATGTGTCCAAACTTGATTTATCTTCTTCCCTCATAGTTTCATTATCCTTTCATGGCATTATACATACTTTCGGTCTCACTTTCACTCATAATATTATCTATGAGGACTCAAACATATAGGTTTATTACATGGTCCTTTTGAATTTTTAAGTCTGAAGGCCAAAACCCATTATGAGGTGAAAAAGGCTTGATGAATTCATTACATGGTAGATGTCTTTGGAAGATCCTATATGGATTTCTACTCTCCACTTAAGACTACCTATTGAGACCTTAAACATCCCTATTTGGATATTCAACAAGGCAATACATTTAGAGCTATTGAATTAGGCATATTGAGGGAGAAATTGAAACCTATGAGTCCACAAAAAACTTAAACAATGCTAATAAACCTTAAACCCTTTTAAAAGGCTTATGAATGCATTTGGAGCTAGTTTATGGGTTTTGGTCTTGAGGCCATAAGGAGGATTCTTTCTTCTAAGAGAGGGGGTCCTCTACATTCCTACATCACTCCAGCCACTTGAATAAGACATCATTTATATACTTTTAGCTTGAAGATTGATTTTTACTCGATGAAGTGTGTGAGGAGTATGGGGAAAGTATGGAAACTTTGAATTGATCCTTTTCATGCTTTTTTCCTTCATGAAACATAGAAACTCTTGTACATGACTTGTAATATTCTAACCAATGGATACTATGTGTTTATCTATCCTTGAAAGAGCCATGATAATATGACTAGAGGGGTATAATACAATTAAAAATCCATTAAATACCTTTAACCATGCTCAAGTTATCATAACAAGCTCAATCTTTTGATAAATCTTCTTTTAATTCAGTTTATGGGGTTTGCAAAGGGCTTAAGACCACATAGGGGTTTTAGTGATTATTCATAGAGATAATATCCTTGATCTACAAACTAATCCCACTAATCTAAATCCCACTAGGGACCCTACCTATAGATAATAGCTTGGGCTCTGACTCCCCTTATAGGAACCATACCATCCAGCTCAAATTGGCTCTAGAGAGCTCACCAAAAGATCGATGGAGGTTGCACCACACTTTCTTCCCTTTTATTCAAATTTGAGACATGAATCCTTATTTTAGATGCCTATAAGGTTTCCCCTTAAAATTTTTGATCTCTTCTAACTTTGACCTATCTATATAAATTGATACCAGTTATTAAAACACCTATAAAACATCATTTTCCTACATTTTCTTAGGTCTGAGATCTTGAAAGATCATTAGAGGATGATAAGATGGAAATGGTAAGTCAAATATGCTTTTAAATCAAAGAGTATGGGTGGAGGGAAGTTTAAGTGTCACTTTTAAAGTGTGTGGGGACCTTCTATGATGAATAAATGATATTTGAGCCCTAAAAAGACCTTTTTTGCATATAAGACCACTTTTTATGATTTGAAATAGTTATGAGACCTTTGAAACTCATAATTTCAATGTGACACCTTCAAAGGCTTCTAATATGAAGGTTAACCCACATGTCATGTTTGAAAAGGGCATCTAATGACTTGGAGGGCTAATTGGACCTTGAAACAGTCTTGACTAATAGGCTATAGAATATGACCTTGGGTACATCATTAGACTTCATGTCAATATTCAAACATTAATTGTATATATATTTCATATTGATGATAAGGCCTCTCCCAGAAGAAGTAGCCAAAACAAATATAAATAGAACAAGAACAAGAAACCTTAATCTCTCTAAATACCTTAATTTCTACTAAAGTACCTTAACCTTATCAAACAAGATATAGACCATTATTTAGGCTTAAAAGACACTTTACACCCTTCCACTCACCCAAGGACAACATATGCATACCTAATATATCACCCAATGACTTACAAGATACTAGCACATGATGATTCCTCAAGCAATGCCTAGCACATACTATGAAACCTTAAATAATTGTAATAAAGCTTTCAAAAAGAATTTAGAAGACCATGACAAGATCTAGACCACCATGTACAAGCTTGGATGGGTCTCGGGAGAAATTTTTGAATTATAGGGGTTGATATTTAGCCTAGGAGGTCAAATTATCAACAATAGGATAGAATGCATGAAGCTGAACCTATATGGATTAGTGAAATCCAAATAAACAACTCAAAATAAAGAAGCTTGTCTTTACAATAAATAAATTGTATTAGAATCATTAACCATAAAAGATTTATAAAGGTACATTATATATGTGAAAGATAAACATGTCTTCACATCCTCATGAATATGAGATTATCTTTCACAATGACCTAAAAAGACACCTAAACAAAATAATTAAACATGTGTAGGGAAAAACCATTAAACGAAATAAAAACCTACACTAAAAAATGGATTGTGTAATGGGGAACAAATAATTAATATATGATAGATTACCCTTTAATATATTTTTGTGAGACAAAATGTAAATCAAACTTGGTAAGAAGCATTACTCATTTTTTTATATGCCCTAACAGTTGGAGCTTTGATATTTGATATTTGAGTGGAACAACCTTAGTGATGAGATGAGTCTCATTATTAATTAAATAATGACATATTTTTTAAATGGAAAAAAGGAGATAACTATAGCTTTTCGATATTAGTATAATTTTTCTCATAATCAATAAGTGTGAGACTAATGTAATAAATGACACATTGATAATGATTGTCATCATATTGGATAAGCAAAGCACCCAAAGCATGATAAAAGGCATAAATTATAATAAGAGGGATTAATATTGAATTGGAGGCATAAAAATAGGTGGGTTTGGTATATGTGATTTAATTGCATTAAAAAGTTTTGAAAAAAGTCATCCCATCCAAATTTAGTATCTTTCCTGAGTAACCTTGTAAAAGATTATGTTTTATCTGCTAATTAGGATGCAAAACATCTAATATATTGAATTCATCCTTGTAAACATTTAAGTTGATTTAAATTAGGTGGTGTGACATATCAAGTATAACTTGTAATTTTTTAGTCAACTTTAATACCTCTTTGAGAACTGATAAAACACAACAATTTACCTAAAGTTACTAAAATACTCACTTTTTGGATTTAAATGTATGTTATATTGTCTCATTATTTAAAATATTTTTCATAAATAAATAACATTATTTTTTTGATGATTTGATTTATGTAATAAATTATCATCTTAATATTTAATTTTTTTATATATATAATCTTAAAAAATGTGTGTCATAGCTCATTGATAGGTTCTTCTTGCATATTTTAATCCAAAAGGCATGACTACATAGAAAAATTTCCCCTATGGTGTAATGAAAGATGTCTTTTCTTGATCTTTAAGATTAATTTGGATTTGGTTATATCCAGAAAAACCATCCATGAATGATAACATTTCATACTTGCTATAAAATTGACAATCATATCTATGTTTGGTAATGGGAAATCATCTTTAAGACAAGCCTTTCTTAAATCAAAATACTCTATGCAATATCAAAAATATCCATTGGCTTCATCATTTTCATGATATTAGAGACCCATTCAGGATAACCAAAAATTCAAATGGAGACAATATCCAAAAGTCTTTGGATTTCATCTTTGACTAATAAATCTACTTTTACATGTATTTCTCTTACTTTTTTACTTGACTGGTTTGACATTTGGGTGTAATACAATACTATGCATTGACACTATTGGGTCAATTCCAGGCATGTATTTATATGCCCATGAAAATAATTATGGATAATCATGTAAAACTTATTGAAGATATTTTCCTTCATCATCTTTTAACATTGTTGCTAAAAGAATTGGTTGAGGATATTTATCATTTCTAAAATGAAATTCAATAGTTTCCTGATTAAGAAATATTGATCCATATTCCACATATGGTGTTGTATAACAATTATTGGGGCCATCTAATTACATTTGATTAATAGAATAATTTGCTTCACCAAAGTGTACATGTGCATTTTTTCATGAGGAAATATTTTCTTGTGGTGCAAAGAAGGAATATTATCATATGCACCTAGATATTACAAAAGAGACTCATTATTTAAAAATTCATCCAACATCAAAATTGTAGGCAAAATTGTGTTGTCAATGAGCTCAAGATACACTAATGACAATTGAGAAACATGATTGACTTTAATATTATGCCCAAAGCATATATGTGTAATAGGTATGAACTTGAGAGGTTACATTACTTGAAGAACTCCATAAGAGGTAGATGTATCATGATACCTAAGACCTTTTTTCCCCCTCATTATAAAAAGTAGTAATAGGATGATAATACTTGGACATGTTTTCCTAACCCTTGTCCACCAATGTAGATATACTTTTGTAAGTATTTAAATACAAAACCATGTTGATTGAAATTTATTGATGAGTATAAGCCTTAGTTCTTGTTGTCTCCACCATCTCCCCCGATGTCAATGTTTGTTGTGGTTGCTTAATTATCTTCTTTATTGATTTATATTCCTTGATTTTTGTGCTTATGCTTGGGCAAATTACATTGAATATCAATTTGGGCCAACCTTAGATCCAAGTGAATTTATGAAAGAGATGTTATAAATGTTTAATCTTGATCTATTGTTGACAAGTACTATTTTGACCACTTATTTTTTTTAAATACTTGAATATATGGGGGTAAATATTGATTGATAATATGTTTTGGGGGAAGATCCTCCTTTTAAAAATAAATTCTTTATTTTATCCATCAAAGTAGTAATAATAAAATCTACATAAGGAGTTTGACTTTGTTAGGTAAAAGTGTATTACGTAATACATCATATAAGATAGATTTGTGTGTTAGCATTATTTTAAATATCTCTATTAATTAAATCTTGTAATAATTATTATTTAATTGATATAGGATATCAAATCAATTAGATTGAGTAATTTTTACTAATAGAAGGGGAGTAGAAGGGACTATACCTCATCGATTCTTAATAACATGAAAATTTAAGAGGTTTATTAATAAAAATGGTTGCATAAATTCCTTTTGGAACTTATAGTTATGGGGATCAATTTGGATTGAATATTATAACAATATTAACTATAACATGATTGTAATTGATCTAAGATAACTTTTTGAAATTCATTGAATATTAACCATGCACATATATAATAAATAACATCTTGGAAAATAAGAGAATATTTAAAAATAAATTTCATGATTCTAAGTAAAACATGAAAGAAACATTCATTCATTAATCTCATTATAATACAAGAAAAAAAAGGTATAAAGGGTGATCTAGGAAAGGATTTGAATGACTATGTGGGCTCTCAAATATACTTTCTCATTTATAAATTAGAGTTAGCTGAATGTTTCATACACTAACTATAGAGGCTAAACCATGTGTAGTCATAAAAATTGGTAACATGAGCATGGATAATGAAACCTAACCCATAGGTCCCTCTTGCTTGTTATCATAACCCTCATAGGCTCATTTTCACTAATTCCCAATCATCTGTAGCCTTCTAGACTTGATCCCATCTAAGATAGAATCCTCTTTTCATGACGAATCCATCCCCCCAAGTCTCATCTATTTATAACAATAGCACCACACTAGGACTATAACACCAATGCCACTCCTATCCACTTTCAATGCTATTGTCCAAGTCCATTTCTGACCCTAGTGGTCAATTTATTCTAGTTCCCCATCCTCCTTATCATCATAATGAGAGAAAATTTAATCCATGACCAATAGATCCCTATAAAATTTCATTCAAAGATCATTTGGAAGGGGTTGGAAATTATCAATAAGTAAGCAAGAATGCAAGTAAGACTACTTAATCAATCTTCCCTATTCTCTGCATACATCTAGCCAATACACTTACAAGCTTATTCAAATCCTTGCACAAGTCCCTAACCATCTCAAGCACATCCAATTTTGCATTTTTCATCTTCATACACTCAATTTCACAAAACACATCAAGTGGGAGAACTATATATAGCTTGATCCCTTTTCAAAGTATTGGTATGCAGGTAGCGATCTCACACAACGGGTGTGGATTCATGTTGAGTGAATATTATACACACTAACCCCCCTCTTGTTTGAAATTGATCAAAACATAATGGAAGATAGGTTTTTAAGAAAAAAAAGATTTATAATGAGCTCTACAAACTTCTAGTTGCAAAAACTTCATAGACAAGGTCACACAGACCTACCGAACAAAACCCAAAAAGCTCAGATCCTTAGGACAATAGCAACAAAGGTGGAGTATAGCACTGGTACCACTCCTATCTAGTTATGAAAATCTTATTTAATTAAAAAATAAAGTTCGTATCTTAGTTTTTGATAGTGTCCCAATCTTGCATAGTCAGTATCAACCTCTATCTTAGTTAGATCAACACAGTTTTAAGCTGTCATATTTCTCTTTACTTATTTGTTTTTTTAGAAAGTTTAAATAATAATTAGAATTAAAAAATTAGTAAGTTAATTATAACATAATTATTGAATAATTTTACTAATCAAACCCTTTAACTAAATTAGGAATAATACATCAATATTCTTGAAATTGTTAAATCATTTGGTGAACATGATTTACTTTATTTTCACATAAAAACCCTAGAAAACCTAGGGTAAATTTCCTACTGATTTTTCCTATATTTTTTGATTTTTTAATAAAAATTATCATTATATTTTTAAATTTCGTATTAATTTTTTAAAAAAATCTTTCAAACCCTAGTTGCCCATACTGGGTCCCAATAATTTTCTAATTTTTTACTAGCATATTAAAATTAGAATTTCACTTCAAACTTCAAAATTCAATAGTAATTTTCAAAAATATTTGTTTTTCAAAACCTATTTACTTCTACTAGGTCCCATTCAATCATAAATTTCTCCTATAATTTTTTGAATTTTTACTTGCATATATAAATTAGAAATCCACTTTCATTTTCAAAATTCCATAGTATTTTTCAAAAATATTATTTTTCAAACCATAGTTGCATACACTAGGTCCTAGTACTTTTGAGATATCACCTTACATTCTAAGATCAGATTTCAAAAATATATCTCACTTATTTTCAAATATCTCTTACATTTCT
Organism: Torreya grandis; assembly: GCA_037957365.1. Classification (NCBI taxonomy): domain Eukaryota; kingdom Viridiplantae; phylum Streptophyta; class Pinopsida; order Cupressales; family Taxaceae; genus Torreya; species Torreya grandis. The sequence goes on along the minus strand of JARHVA010001084.1, from coordinate 3,857,672 downwards.
TGCAACTAATAAGGAGACCATAATTGGTCTTATTATGTACATGAATGATGAAGTTTACCATATGTTAATGCAAAGTTTCATTCTTTCCCTTTCATGCTTAATTTTCATAGTAAGGGATGATATTAAAAGATTTATTGCTAGACATGCACAATATTTCATATTTCTTTTGCATACTCTCATGCACAATATTTCAATATTTCTCTGCACTCTCTCTCTCTCTCTCTCTCTCTCTCTCTCTCTCTCTCTCTCTCTCTCTCTCTCTCTCTCTCTCTCTCTCTCTCTCTCTCTCTCTCTCTCTCTCTCTCTCTCTCTCTCTCTCTCTCATGTGAAATAATTTCCAACTCTATTTTGATAAACATGTTAGAAATATTATGTTACAAGTCAAATCTCTTTATTAATTAATGCAAAATTCCATGCTCTCCACCATTGTATTTCCTTTCTATCTCTCATATGGAAAAATTTCCAAGTTTATCTTGCTGCATATAATGGACATATCATAGCACAAGTAAAAGTTCTTTATGCATTAGTGCACAATTTCATGCTCTCTATCCATTGTTTACTCTCTCTTATGTGGAATATTCTTTATAATCATATTATTAAGCTACTTATAACTCCACTTAAATTCATTTCAACCCATATACATGGTATATACCTAGATATACCTAACTCCTTGGCTAGATGGTTTTTACATAAGCTAACTACCACATGTTAAGTTTTAATGTCATATCTTATACAAAGGAAATAAATTCCTTCTCCTCCTCTCCCCCAAGAGGGTGATATCTACTTCCCTCTAACCAAGTCCATGCTATCACCCCTCCAAAAGGTGAGGCAACATATACTATTGTTCCTAATGCATACATTTATCCTATAGCTTTGTCAAACCTTTTTCAACATATGTGCTTACATGTTCAATTAAAAGCAACTAGGGTTTGCACTTGTAAGACTCTAAGGGATCAAATCACTAGTATGAGCAAGTTAATTTTAGATTTAAAAACACAAAATCAGATATTACATTACAAGATCACAACATTGGAAAATTAGATTATATAAAATCCTCAAAGGCATCCTAGTGCTAATCATGTATATACCTTCACCTAGTCAATTGGTTCCAAGCAATCTTATATATCAAAAATAAAAATCACAACAAAGTAACTCTACAACTAGGGATTCAAAAATCATTCAAAGATCAAATAATATTTCAAGTGAGGTACTAATGGAAATGATTAAATCTAATTTGATCAAACTACCTCTTCTACATCTAGTGAGAAAATCTAGATATTATTGTGCATATCATAAAATGCATGGGCATCACACAGATTCATGTATGTCATTGAATAAAAATATAAAACAAATAATTTATAATGAGGAACATATATAAGTTAAGTCATTCAAGTAATCCACATTGACACAGGAACACATTCACAAAGGGTCAAAGTTATAAATAGTACAAAAGTGGTTACCAAAGCATAACTCAAAACAAAAAAAGGATCAAAACCAAAATCAAAGAAAGAAATAATACCTTAGGCATAGGTAAATCATGAAAAATATGAAAATATACCTCTCTAAAATGAGGCTCAAATTTCAAAGCAATATAGGTTTGGTCAAAAATATCTACAACAGTTTGATTATCAAGGTCAAAGGTTGGACAAGTAGGCTCAAGGCATCATTTACTCATATTCTAGCAGTTGATAATATCTCTCACCAAGGTTTGGGATTTATTGAACATCCTAAGGCAAATCATTTATAGGCACAATTTATTAAAAGAAAAGATCTAGATACAACCAAAGTCAACACTAACATTCTATTGGCCCAAAATCAAGATGATAATGATGAGTGGAAAAATATAGATTATTATGATTTCCAAGATATCAACAATGAATCAGAATATTTAGAGTCATATTCATAGCCATTCACTCATGCTTCACAATCATACATAATTCCTTTATTTGATATGGGACACCATGATAGGGAGTCTCCCATGAGACTCATCGATTAGTATCATTTCTTCTCAATCTTTATTGTACATAGCTTATTTTTAATTTCTTGTACATAGTCTCCTAAATGACTAATTGTACATAGCTTCAAATATTTCAAAATACAAAAACATGCAAATAATTCAAAAAACATCAAAAATATTTTGATTGTATGCATCATCCATGCTTTACATTTCTACTATCATGCTAGACTTACATTTATTATTCTATGCTATTGTTTATCAATTTATCTACATTACCATGCTTCACTTGATCTTCTTTAAGTGTGTGCAATGACATCTAGATCCTTGATTGCTTCACTCTACCCATTAAGGGGGAATCCTAATTCTATATTCAAGACACACATTGATATACATGCCCACTGGGGGCATATTTTACATGACTACACCATCTAAGTTATGTCATTCCTACACCACATATTCTAGTTATCATGTTGATGTACATTACTTACTAGCTTACATAAATTACTCTATCGATACTCACTAGTATATAATACTTGTGTATTTTTTACCATATACCTAGTCTTGTACTAACATGTCTTACATACTTTTTCTCTTGCTTTGATTAGTTAGATGTGATTGTACTTCCAGTTCCTTACATGCTTTCTTTTCTTGCTTAGCATAGCTAGATTGTTTACATTTCTTAGTACTTGTTTGTCTCTTGTATGTGCCTTAGGATATTTACCAATGTCCTTTGATTATATTCATGCATTTGCCTTAGGAAATTTTCCAATGTCCTTTGCCTATACTCCTCTATATGATTGTGGCTTCCACGCCAACTTTACTTGATTCAATTATATGTGGATGTGGCATTTGAACATGCTTTATATGCTTATTTTCCATCTTGAGTGACATGTACCCATGTGCCTTATTTGTTTAGCCCCTTGACCACCCTTGTATGCTTCTTGATTCTTTCCTTACATACTTGTTTCTCATTTTCTTCTCATTGTTTGCAATGCCATGATTCACATCAAGCATTTATCTTGCTTTCTTGGATGCCATGATGGGCATCATGTTCCATCCCTCCAAATAAAAACTAAAAACTAAAAAAACTTTCATTTATTATTTATTACATTTCACATGTTATTACATCTATCTAGGCATACCCGTATTAATCTAACAACCTCTCAATACAAATCATGTTATATCTTGAGATATCGATTATCATTACTATACCATGTATCTTTGTAGAATAGCACACTTATATGGATATTTATGATGAGAGAAGTCATTACAGGGTCTTCATTCCTACCCTCAGAAGAGGGGGAATAAACAGGGGTTTTTTCATAGAAATCAAAGCTCCTAATGATTAAAACAATAGTTTTTAGAACACTTAGAAAAACATCCAGACATCAAACCAGTTAGAACAGACCAAGAAGATAGTCAAAAATCCAAAATAGTTACTAGATTTAGCCCTAAACAATAATGCCCAAATTAGACAATAATTTTGGTACCACTAGTGTCCACTTTTGGTGGTCCTATCCAAATAACATAAAACTAGATTTTCTAGAAACAAATAGAAAGGTAAGTTCAATTATAGTTTTGTCAGCTATAATTTAGACCAGATTCAATAGTTTCAGTATAGGTTTTCTTAAATAATATATATATAGGGGGCATCATTCATGACATGATGGTTCTCACTTATAGTTTAAAATATGGTAGTTGATATGACTTCTAGATCAGAATCCATGTTTCAGACACCAGTGATTGGGGTTAATGTGCATGACACATTTATTCCTTTTCTTTCTAAGTTTAGTTTTATCTAGGTATTCTCAATAGTTACATGCCTTACTCTATCTATAGGTGGTTGGCATCATTTTGGATTGGATTTCATATAATCCTAACTTCTTGAGTTCTTAAGTGGCTTTCATACAAGCTTAGTGCACCAGTTTAGAGTGGTTAAGAGTGGCCTAGTTTCTAGCATACATTCAACTATCCATGCCAACATTTTTAGATCACATTACATTCATGGGATTTAGGAGCCATCTCATATGACACAAATCTCATACCAATATCAGTTCATATCTTCACTTCACAGGAAAATGATGGATCTAAAAGACTAGCTAGCCTTTATATTCTTAAGCCACCTATTCATAGGGATTAGACACATAGTCCAAACATCAATTAGCATATGCATGATCACCTAGCTTCACTTAGTGGATGATGATGGAGCCAAATGACTAACCTTTTTATTCTTGAGGCACTTATAGGGAATTGAATACTTAACTCCATTCATGATATTACTCTTGGTACATCATCATCTAGCATTACTCAGCATTATTAAACATCACTCAGTATCACAATAGGTTTTGTATTAGTCTACATACTCGATGAGGTGTATTCATTCCTTTCTCTTCCTCTCTCTCTCTCTTACTCAACTTTGTACATTCTTATTTTAGATATAGTGTATCTAGTAAGAAATGATATACTCTTTATTTTATTTTGAAATTTCATACTTCACAATATGTTATCTCTATGCACACTCTACATCACATAGCTTCATGAGCTTTACCCTTATAGATAAGTTTAGGTATGATTTCTATTTTTCCTTTATCCTATTATTTCACTTTTTTACATCATTAGAATAAAGGGGGGAAAATATAGTCATATAAAATGCAAAATTAGTAACTTGAGCATGGTTAATGACACCTAACCCACAGGTCCTTTTTTCTTGATCTCATGACCCTCATAAGCTCATTTTCACTAATTCCCAATCATCCATAGCCTTCTAAACTTGATCCCAAATGAGCCAAACTCCTCTTTCCATGACTAATCCATCCCTCTAGGTCCCATCTACTCATGACAATAGCATCATACTAGGACTATAACACCAATGCCACTTTTATCCATTTTTGGCAGTATTGTCCAAGTCCATTTATGGCCCCAATGGTCAATTTATTTTGGTTCCTCATCCTTCTCCTTGTCGGCCTAACACAAGAAAATTCAATCCATGACCAATAGATCCCTATAAAATCACATTCAAAGATCATTTAGAATGGGTTGGTAATTATCACTAAGCAAGAAAGAATACAAATAAGACCACTCACGCAATCTTCCCTATTCTCTACATACAACCAACCAATACCCTTACAAGCTTATTCAAATCCTTACACCAATCCTTAGCCATCTCAAGCACAACTAACTTTGTATTTTGCATCTTCATACACTCAATTGCACAAAGCACATCAAGTGGGAGAACTACATATGGCTTGATCCATCTTCAAAGTATTGGTATGTAGGAAATATACCCACATAAGGGATTTGGATCCACATCTAGTGAATATTACACACACTAACCCCCCTCTTGTTCAAAATTGATCAAAGAACAATGGAAGATAGGGTTTGAAGAAAGAATATGCTCTATAGGGAACTCTATAGACTTCCAATTACCAAAACTTAGTAGAAAGGGTCACACATACCTATCAAACAAAACCCAAAAATCTTAGATCCTTAGGACAATAGTGGTAGAGGTGGAATATAGAGTTGGTTACACTCCTATCTAGTTTTTATGATCTTGTCTAATCAGAAAAAGAAGTTTAGATCTCAATTTTTTATAGTGTCCTAGTCATGCATAGTCAATATCATCCTCTATCTCAGTTAGATCAACATAGTTTTAAGCTAAGTCATATTTCTCTTTACTTATTTGTTATTTTTATAAAGTTTAAATAATAATTGGAATTGACAAATTAGTGGTTTAATTATAGCATAATTATTGACTGATTTTACTACTCAGACCCTTTAACTAAATTAGGAGTAATACATCAATATTCTCAAAATTATTAAATCACCATGCCTATAGCCCACTATCCCATCTCTAAGAGTATACTGAGAGTAACTTCCCTAGGTGATACACTCTTTTTGGGTGCACCAAAAATCAAATAGATAAATAGGCTTCATATGGTGTAAACAAGTGACCCTAGGCATTTCTAATATACCATGAGGTATATGGAAGCTAAAATTTATGTATAGTGTTTTCTAAGGCCTAGGTATTGGATAGTATCCCTCACTTCAATGTGATGGTAAAACAAGTCACCATTTAGCCAAAGGTGATAACTCTCTATGTTATAAAAAATTATTAAATGCCAAAATATTAAAATTACTTTCCTTTTAGTTAATAAGTTAAGAATGGCCTTAAGATATGCAAAGGGCCCTCTAGACCCCAACCTTCACAACCGATTCTATTTTATTGAATGCTCATGTGGTCACGCATACATTAGGGAGATGGGGAAGGCAATATGGACTAGAATTAAGGAATATATTTTTGATATTAATTATTAAAAGAAAATAAAAATTGGCCCTTATTGAACATTCATGCTAAACCAAACACATTATAAACATTGAAGATGCCATAATTATTAATGTGGAAAACCACTTTCATAAATGTAAATTGAAGGAAGTCATTGGAATTTATAAACACCCATATAATCTAAATAGAGATGCAGGACTTGGGATTGGTCATGCTTGGAAACCTATTATTAACACTGTGTAGGTCAGGTTTCCTAGATAGGTTAAAGTTACAATTTTTTTTAAAGAAATAATTAAATTTATAAATTCTTTAATAGGAATAATATATTAATAAATAATTTATTAATTTATTTAATATCAAAATACATTGGGTTTTTTGATACAATTTATTTAATTATAAATTACTTATTTGATTCTTTAAAATCAAAAATATATTTATGAAGGTTATTCTTTCTAGACTTAGCTTTGATTCAATAAGGAAGGTAAACATTTAATTCATTTAATTTTATAAAATTCAATGCAATAAGGAATGTGAAAAATTAATTTAATTTTATAAAATTTGATTTAAAAATATCTAGTAACGACTATTTTCTCCTTTAAAATTTATTATTTAAGGATTATGGATCCATTGTTCCACATAAGTCTTTTATGTCTCCTGATGAAGGATCATAAGTAGTGATCTGAAATGTAGAGCAATTAAGAAAGGATACATAGTTATTCCAAAATCTAGGTTATCATTTTATGGATTGTGAAAGCATACAATATTTGAACTCTCTATGTAATTTTACAACTCTTAGAACATAGTTGTGAAAAATAAGCTACAAGAAATAGAAAATAAAGATAAAATAAAAGTTGAAATATTTTGTGTAGAGATCAAAAAAATTCAACCTAAGGTTGAAAGAAATGCTTTAGTGTTAGATGCTATCCAAGGTGCCAAGACAACTTCTTAAGTTTTAGATTGAAATCCAAGGTCGAAGAATATTGGCTTTTAATGTTAGATTTATATTCAAAATTGAAGACTCTTTCAGTGTAATAAATTTGTATAAATTTCTATGAAATCCTAGGTCAAAAATCAAGCAAACAACCATTGTTCTAAAAAAATTATGGGTTCACCAGAATGTTTCATGCTTATTTATATTTAATGTAATAAATTTTATAAACATTAAAATATTTGAATTTGATTTAGATTTACAAAATATGAATGTAAAATATAGTAAATTACATACACTAAACTAAACTATAAACAATAACTTTCAATGAAATATGTAAACCTAGCTTAGATATAACTATGCTAATTATGTAGGTAGATCACTGATGTGAAACAAACTAGAGGGATGTCTTAAGTGCATCACAAATAAAATAAAAATCTTGAAATGCACTGAGACAAGGCCTTATTAGGGAAAACATAAACACATAATGACCTTGTCTATTTGAATTTGATTGTGTGTGTTGATAGTGCTAGTGATTTTCCTGCTCATATACTTGCCCTTATTATAGGTGGTGTTTTGATTGCTTGAGGGTTTTGAGTTGTCACATAAAATTACCTATAATTTTTAAACCCTATTTCCTACACATAAACTAAATCAACATCAAATTTAAAGTGGGGAATTTGGTAAGGGGATTAGTTGATATATCCTAAAAAACCACACATAATATGAGTGTTGCCTACATAGCTCAAATGGCCTTAGACCAATGTAGTTCTATCTCCTAGAGTGAGAGCAAAAATTTGAATTTTGATGTATTCACTATATTGATGTAACTATTAAATTGATTTGAATGATTGAAAATAAATACCCTTGTTATACAATAAAATATATTCAAACTTGGCCTATGATTTCTAGAATAAATTAGAACTTGAATTGGGAAGAATATGGCTCTTTTTATCAATGTGCAGTAGCTTTCATAGAGAGTTATATTATAAAATTCCTAAATTAGTAAGTGATGCCCTGAGTGGCCTTGATGTTTTTATATAGTGGTATATTTTAAATATTTACATTAACCAAATTTTTCAAAAATTTAGGAAGGTCAACAAGTAGCATCTTGAAATTTAAACTAACCATTTGAGTGCATAAGACAAGTATACACTAGTAGAGAAGGCTTGGTTACAACTCTATTCGACCTAGTGTAGTCTTGTCCCAAAAGAACAAATATTTTTAGAACTTGGATGAAAAGATTCTATAGAATAGGGATGTTTGAATGATGATTTCAATATTTGTAAGACATGAGTAGGATAGTGAAGGATCTCATAGAGATTACAAGTTAACAAAATGGTGAATAGGTCAAGTAAGGTAAGTATGTCAAGATTAAACATTTTGAAGCACTTAATGGTTAATTTTTAGTGTTTATAGATATACATATTAAGGTATGTCCATGTGTTGTTACACTTTTATCTTGTTTTATCTACAGTGTATTTTTTTTTATCTTTTTCTCTAAGTAGGTTGATAGGCATTTTACAATGGTAACAAGGGAGTGAAATAAAGTGAATATTTTGTATTTATGTTTTATCTTCAATTTGACATCTATTTTACCATTATAGGGGAATTTAAACCTTAAATTTGATGTTAATTTAATAGTCACTTCAAAAAAATTCCTTTTTTATTGGAGAAGTAAATCATAAAATGATCATATCTTGGTCGTATAGTGGATATTGGACCCATTATTTTCTAAAAATACTTTTTCTATCCTGAAACAATGGTATAGATAGATTGATGTCATTTTTCACTAGCCAATGGGAAATCGGTAGAGAGGGAATCCTTGAGATTTATATATCTCGATGTATTTTAGATAGATGTATATAAGATATGTGTACTACTATCATTTATATGTTATAATTATGACTATGTATTAGATCCATTAATGAGTTTTTAATGTAGGCCCATTATTTTTAGTCATGATGGTGATATTTTTATAAATAGATGCCATGACTACACATTATAAAGTGGGATCATGTTTTTTATTCCAACATATAATTCTAATTTCAATTATACAACTTAATTATAAATAATGAAACATTTATTTAATAGGACTTGTTTTTAATAATAATAATTTATAAGAACAAGTCCATGGGGTGATGGTGTAGTTCTATTTGGGTGATTTTGGAGTGAGATACCCAAGTTGAAAAAGGATCCTTATGTAAAATTAAATTTTGAAACAAATTCAAAGCGTATATCACTACAAATAAATTAGTGTAAACTCTTGTGAACACCATTTCAACTCATCTAAGATGCAACTAGAAATAGATAACCATCATCAACAATAATGAAAGTGTGGTAAATTTAATATGAAATTTCTTAGGGATAAAGGAAATCATTTTCCTTATCGTGTTTACATGTTTGATGTTTATTCTATGTGTCATATGTGATTTCAATTTATGATGTAATTTATATGTTCATTTCCATGCTAACATGTCTTCTGGTGTATGAAGTATTTTCTTAGCACCTTATCACTTGTCTGATGTGCCTTTTATATCATGTTTGCATTACTTATATGAATGGTGTGTGATTTATTACCTTGGTAATTATATTTTTGATAAGTTTACATTATATATATATATATATATGTATGTATATATATATATATGTATATACATATATATATATATATACGTACATATATATATATATACATATATATATATACATACATACATATATATATATATATATATATACATACATATATATATATATATACATATATATATATATATATATATATATATACACATACATACATATATATATGTGTGTGTGTGTATACATACATACATACATACATACATACATACATACATACATACATACATATATATATATATATATATATATATATATATATATATATATATATATATATAATCCCACTATGTTTTGATCTATATCATGCACATATTTGGGACATTTATTAGAGAAATAACTTGTTACATGATGTTCATCATTATATCTTATGAACTATCATAACAATGCTATGATTTTATATATTCTATGTTGCTATGTTACAATTTAGCCTGGGAAAACATGGGACATTATATCCTTGGGGCATGTTTTCTATAAAATATACCTTTGCATGTTATATTACCTTGACAAATCATTTTCTATGTTCTAATGTTCCATATAATTTATTTATTTTGAGATATAAGTTTGAAAAATTCACACCACATCCCAAAAGAGGGGTATATATCACGTACCACATTTCTCTTAGACATGTTTTCCTTTGATAATATGATAAACCCAAGATTCATTCTACTACATAGGGAACAAGGGGGTGTGAATCAACATATTTATTAATGCAAAATTGGATTCTTTTCACTAGATGACTACAAGGTTTCAACTTCAATTATTAATTTTTAGTACCTATCTAATTAATATTCAAAATCATTTATATGTGAGGGAACATCACTTGACAACACATATAGTTATAATATCATTCCATATTCACCTCCTTGAATAGTATTTTGAGCCCATGGGACTTATGCTACATATTAGGGAGAACTGAGGTATATTTTTTAGCTATTTATAAATTCAAATTTTATTATTTAAAGGCTCACCCAAGTTTATGTAGCAAAGTGGGTTTACAATTTCCAAAATATATCATTCTTAGTCTAGGGATCCATATCAACAATATCAATTTTTATATCATTTTCACATTCTTATTTGGAGAGCATATTATGCCATCCACTTTATTTCTAAGTGCACATCTCAAAGTGGGGGGAAATTTAGTATTTTATAATGCCCCCATGACCTTTATTTTATGTTAAGTTATGTATGTTTTACAAATTTATTTATATATGGCTGATTTCATCCAAATCATGAAATATTGATCATTTGGCTAAATTTATAACCATGAAAACCCATCAATGCATGCCATGAAAAAACCCATCCTAGCCTTTCTATCCCTATAGTGCAATTGTTTAGACCTTATTATATGGCCTAGATAGTTATTATTCACTCCCATTTCAGATAAATGGTATCTTTCACTGTTACACCCTAATATTTTAGCTTCCCAAGTGTATTACGGTTAATGTATCTGTCATTAAGAAGAGGAACACCTCAAAATCATCTTCATTATATCAAATGGAATATGTAGACCCATTTAGAGTCTCAAACTCATTGCATATGCTTAAATATTATTGCCACAAGTCTTTATCATTCTCTTGACATCCCTCTTGAATAGGTCTAACCATAGTTTGGCCTTGCTCTTCAAATTATATAGCCTTATGAAATGGAAAGCTTGGGGGTATGCCTTCTTCAATCTAAATTATACCATGACATGTCTCTAGAAGAATGTAACTTGATCTTATAATCTCAAACATGTCCTCCAATTGATCTTCACTTGGTTCTAGTTCACTTAGACCTCCTTCAAGATTGATAGGAGCTGATCTAGAAATAGTTCTAACATAATTTGAGGAGTTAGAATATGTACCTCTTTGATGATGATCTTGGAGATTAAAACATTTTTTTCCACATCTAATGAATCCTTAGAAGCTTCTTTTTCTACTATAGTAACTTGATCAACTTGTACTCCATAAAATTCACCTTTCTCTTAGACTTAAAAGGTTGATTGGCATCTCTCTTGACCAAGAGGTGTTCTAATGATGAGTTACTCTTCACATATACTTGAAGTATGATCTTCATATATTTCTCAGGAGTGATCTTTAGCTACAACTTGACTATTTTTTTCAATAAGAAGTTGTTCATCTTCACAAACAAGCTTTGATTTCTCATGATCCATGTGCTTGTTCTTCTCTTTCCTTCATTCACTAACAAATCCTTCCATCATTGGAATTTTTTGACTTTAAACTTTCTCTACAAGGTATTTATTACTAATTTGAATACACTCTTTAATGGACTTCAAAGATGGAAACTTTTTATTTTTTCCAAGATTCTCAACAAGGATATCTTATTTACTTTGGGTTCCTTCTTGAACAAACTTCCAAGATGGGAAGGATTTAGAATCTTGAGGAGGGATGGAAGGAGATTGAATAGGTTTATATTATTCCTTGATATCAACTCTCTGATCTATGTTTGTTCCAATTTGGTTATCCCATGATTTAACCACTTGATTCCAACTTGGAATATTAAAAGTCTTCTTGGGGGGTTCTTGAGGAAGAGGAGTGGAGTTTTATGCTAATATGGCTTCATTAGTTTCCCTCCAAGTATAAATCAAGCTCTAAAATTCTTTTTTTTTATTATCAATAATAGGTTGCTCAATAATAACCTCTTTCTTCTTTTAGATGTTCTCTTGGATTGATTTCCATGATGGGAATGCTTGAGGGGTATTTGAAGGATTTGGAACACTTTAAAGCTCACTTGAAATTATATTTTGAAGGATAATGGGTGGTACATAAGAGGGATGTGGTGCTATAGATGAAAATACATGGGGCTAATAACATTGAACCTATTATCCTTCATGAACTCTTAGTTTATCCTCTATGCCTTGAATTAGGCCACTTATGTCCATCATGTCACTTATGAACCTTTGCCAATTTTATCTCACAATAGGTACCCATTCTCTCTTTATCAGTTATAATGAGTCTCTCACATTATGCATGAGATGGCTAGGAACATTTTGACCATACTCCCTTTGTGTGTTAAGCCTTATCATATACCTTTTATAGCCCAAGAGGGTTTGGTTGAAATTTAAGATGGACTAATTTTAAATGTGGCCATGTTGATTAGGGGTAACATGGTCTTAAAAAGTCTTATTAGAGGAATGAGAGGGCTGAAAAAGAGGTTTATTATCTTGGTATGATTTTTGAAGCAAAGGAGGATAATAATTTTAATAACAAGGCTGATAAGGTTCAACATCCTATTGATAAGGGTCAAAAAGTTGCTAAAAAAGATGAACATGAGTTTTATATACATATTTAACTTGTGTAAAATAAAATAAAACATCAAACCTAGACATGAAATTTTATGAGAAAGGTAGAAATGTAAGAACAATTTACTTCAAATGGTACATAGGATTCTATAACTAGTCAAATGCATTCATACTCACCATTGATGTTTGTTAAACTACCTCCAAAGGCTGGTAAATTGAAGATCAACACCAAAAACTCTTCAATTGATTGTAATCTAGTACCACCAAGAATTCCAAAACTCTTATAGATCAAATTTTCACCCTTTAGAGGGTGTTTCAATCCCTCTCAACTTGAGTTATCCAATGGGATTGATCCTAGGTTGTGGGTGACCTTTAGGTGGATAAAACCTCTAGGTTATAGGGCTATCTCCCCTTGATGTATTAATTAGGATCTTCTACACTACTAAATTGAAAATAAAAGGGAGAAGAATAACATGAAAACTAAAGGAGGTGATATACCAAAATAATTTGATTGGTACCAACTAGCTACATATTCACATGTAGACTAAGAGACTAACCTCAACTTACACTATTCCTAATCTAAATCTCTCACATAAGCACTTCAAATTAGAGGTTACAATGGTTGATTAGGCTAGGAGAACTAACCAAGAGGTCTTACATGATACTAAAGGATATATAATCTCACTCAACCCTTGTACCACACTTACACACTTCACATGAACTATAAAATAAGCTTTTAAACTACATCTAGGTGTTAGAAAGGACAATATGCCAAGGAAGGCAAGTCAAATCACTTGAAAATATCAACTATTCATACACACACACTAATTAAAGTCATAGAAAGAGGTAAAACTAGTTTTTTATTGTTGATCTAAGGCATAAAATTGGGTAGGGCTTTGTCGTACCTAGATAGAGGATGAATACAAAGCCAATCAAGGCTCAATTTATAGAGAAATAAGGCTAGAAGAGAGAGAGGGGAATATAAGTGAGACATGATAAGTGTCAATAAGGATTTAAAATAAATAATGGAGTTGGAAATAGTTTCATCAGGCCTCCAAATACCTATCTTACTTCCTTGAAGATGCATCCTCTTCCAAATGGCATGGGAGTTTGTCTAGTTGCTTGACACCTTTGTCTTCTTTTTCAAAATTTCCCTTCTCTTCACTTGGAGAGTGAAAAGTGGAATAATTCATCATAAATTCACGTTGAGTTACATTATATCCCTCATATTGACACCTTTTATCAGTTTTATAACCTCCTAATACTAAAACTACAATGATGATTACACCTCTTAGTTGTCTTGAAGCCCAATTGGCGTCAATATGCCTCATTTGCAAGCATCAAATCTTGGTTCCATATTCAAGAGTGAAAAATATATTTATGAAATGAATATACATATATTATTAGACCTAAATAAACTCTTTAGAGTCCATAAAACACTCTCCAAGGCCTCATTTTACACCCAAACCTTGAATTTGTCTTCAATTCATTATAACCTTGAAAACACACAAAGCTAATTGTGTAGGATAATGTATGGATTATATTTATAAAATATACATATTTTTGAGTACTTATTATTACCTTAAAACTCCATGAAAAACTTCATGACCCAACTCTGAGTGGAAGTGTGCTCATTCACCTAATTTCTCTCTCTAATTAGGCCTCAATTAAGCCTCTAGGCCTATAAACTAAGATTTTACTCTAGACTTATCCTACACATTTGAAATTAAAAATAAGTGTTTTATTAAATTTTATGACCCCATTAAAATTATCCATGCCAAATTTGGGCCTTTATAACTTTATGTAGATAGGAGAACCATGAGATGGCCAAAAAACCTAGTCCTTCACAAGCCTTCTTTACACTACATTCAAGAATCAGACTTGTTTGAGAACTTACAAGATTATATATATGTATTTTTCACTTTTTAATATTTAAAACACCTTAATAAACATTCTCCAATAGTTTTCATCAATCTAGGATATTTTATACCCTATTTTGAGCCCAAAACCTCACAAAGGTACAACATTTAATGTATCCATATAGGTGCAAGTAAAAAATCATTTCATGGTGAGGTTATATTAAGAGTTAAAAATTATTTACATGTGGTTTAAATATAAATCCAACTCATTTAAATCACTTGGTAATCCAATTCTTTCAATCAGGTCACTTCTAGTCTTCTAGGCAACCAAAAACATGCTTATCATCTTAATGATGATTCATAAGACTCAAAGCCTTAACCAATGAAAAAATAAAAAAAATAAAAATTATACAATGTTATATAACATCCCCTATGATCTTGGGCTTCCATGTAGCTTTTTTTATTGTTCAAGCTTAGGAAAATGCTTCTTGGGCTAAAAACTCTAAAATTATGATGTTAAGAGAGAGATGTGTCTTGAAAATACCATTTAGGAGCTTGGTTTTTGTTATAAAAACATTAGAGAGGTATATTAAACCAATATTGACTTTTTTTAGTGACATTAGTTTCCATTTATCTCCACAATAATCCTAGAACACCCATTGGTTCATACTTAGGGTTCATGATCATCCTAGTGCAATTGATCCTAGTTGATTATGTTAACCCCTTTTCTCACTACTGGAAGAGTCCAAAACCTCATAAAATTTTAATTTAAATTATATTAACCTTTTATATCTTTAATTTTCTCATCTCACCTCTGATAAAAAAAATCTTCACCACTTTGTTACACACATGTTTGTGTGTGCATGTTCAAGATTACTAGGCCTAGGTAGATTTATCAAAACTTGTCATTGTTTTAATTAAGCCTAAAGATTATATGGATTTAATTATTTAATTATAAATTTATTTTAATATTTTTTTATTCATTCCACATAATTTTTCCTTCATAAAAATTTAGGCACCTCATCATCAAGACTAAGCAGGCCTGTAGGTGTCATCACTATTTTTCTTGACTAAATTCTCAAATGCCCTTTATTTTTAAGGTATCTCTCACTTAAAAAAAGTAAAACCTCTTATATATATTCATAAAATACCCATAATATCACATTATTACTTTTTAATACTCAATTCCCATACAATAATTACACTTTCTCTTCATAAATTAAATATAGACCTATAGGTCTTCAATATGGTATGTGGATACATAGTTTAGGTTTATTGAGTGTTAGTCAATTGATTTTAAAATTTACCATGGAATAAACCTTAAATTACTCTCATAATAACCTATTAATTCCTTTTATATTTTTACACAACCATTTACAAGTATGTTTTACCTCTAATTTACCTTGACAAGCCTATAGGTGATTATCAGGCTTACTTGGTTACAAGGTCATTAGGTTGATATTTATCAGATTAGTTTAGACATTTATTATTCTATTAAGTTTTTATACCTTATTAAAATTATATTTTACCTCTATGACCATCTAAGTCCTCTTTCCAACACAAAAAATAATCTCTTTTTCTATTATGCCCATGATAGGCATTTATGTGTCTTTGAGGTTTCTTGAACATTGGTTTTGAAGCCACACGTCTTCATTGGTCCTGAGCCTCACCAAATGTAGAAATAATAAATTTAATTAATTATTTATGCCTCAAAAATCCAACATTTTATACACATTTCTCATGAAATGCATACCTACAGGTATGCGGACCTGTAGGTCTACATTTTTGATGTCTTAGGCCTTGTATGAGGCTTATCTTAATCTTATTTGTTCTTTGTATCCTTCATTTTTACATGGTAAGGTATGAATAATTTATATTATTTTATTATTATGTTAAAATTTTCTTTCAAACACCTCATCTTCAGAGACTTATCATGAGTCCATAACCTTGCTCTTTAAAGCCTACAACCATGGAAGTTGATGAGCTTGTGAAAGATATGAGACCTATAATGTATCCATATGTTCATGGATGATCATATGAGATTATATATGACATATAATATTCTATGTATAACATTAAACAACCACTTGTATGCATGAAACCTATAGAAACTTCTAAATTTCAAGTGTAAACCTTATAACTTATCACACATGAAAGTTTTTATTGATACTTAGTTGTTCACACATGTGAACCTGATATAATATCATTTTAAATATCCATATAGACCTTCAAAAATTCATACCATGATCCAAATACCTCCAAATTACATGAAAATTGCACAAAATTGAGCCTGTGGGGTTTAAGTGAGGTTTAAGACCACCTACTAGTATTAGCAATTTTTAATAAATATGGGGGAAAAAATATGAGAAATAATTCCACAAAATTAAATTTTATAATACCCCCTTCCTTTGACCACAATCTTAGACCATGACTCTCTTTCCTCTATCTATATTGAGCATATGAAATTGCCCTTTACTAGTCTGTCGAGAGGCCAATGGAGGTTTTGAAGCAAATTTTGGACTTTTTAAGACCTTTAAAAGATTTATATACATGAATACAGCCTTATTAAGGTGAAGAGATACTATAAATATGTTTTAAACTGAGATTGGATTGGTCAAGTCTATACAAGTGCTTATAACTACCCCTTTTAGAGTGATTTACTTTCATTTGGATGTTGGACCTACAAAATTGACCCAGTCTGACATTACTTACATGAGTGATATTTATATAAATTCTTCAAAATATTTGAAAAGTGTATTTTGTGTATGTTTTATCTTTTTTAGCTTTGTCACACGTAAGATTTGGTTATATACACTTTTTTCTCCAATTTCACTTAGCTTAAAGTTTGCAAATCAACCTTATCCTTTTCAAAAAAACATAAAATTTTAATGCAAGGTGATTAAAGGGTAAGGATATTTTAGTGACAACCTATAAACCTTTGACAACATTTTATCAACCCTCTTCTCATTATGGAATGACTAGACTAGCATAAGACTAATATAAGACATTACCTTAATCTTGTCAAATTAACCTTAAATTATGCTAATAAGACTTTAGAAAGACCATTCTAAGACATCATAAATCATGGAATGGGTTATGAACAAGGTAATAATGCATGACAAGTAATTTTTTTATGAACTCAGGTAATGGTAGCCAAAATTTGGCTAACAGGTACAACCCAAACAAATAAAACCAAGGGACATGGCAACCTTTTGAAGGACAAAAATTAAAGTACCCAAAATAGACATCTACAAGTTTGATGGTATGATATAAATTTGTGGATAATTTCCTTGGATTTTAAGTTTTTTTAATATACAAAGTAATGCTTGGCATAGCCTCACTACATTTAGAATTTGAACCTTATTAGTGGTATAAATTTATGATGAGTAACAATCAAGGATATGTGATTCTTTGGAAATAATATCCTAACCACTTTGTAACCCACTATGAACAACCATGGAAGGGAAGCTATTTTACCAAATTGAAAAATATAAAATAAACATGTCTATAGTGGAAAATAATGTTGATCATATAAGATTTTAATTTTTAGCTCAAGACACGACACCTTATTAGAGGCTATAATTATACATTTAAAAACTTAATTCTTGAATTTAGAATGATGTTCATTTTTTGAAACCTTGTATATTTAGGGAAGTTATGGAATAATAATTTCACATTAAGTAACAAAAAATTTCTACAAGAAGATGCATGCCAAGTTATAGAGAGATAGAAATATTGCCAACATTTTTGATATAAATTTGGCAAAATATTTTAACTCAAGGTAAATTATAAAGTTATCTTCTCAATATGAGGTGAAGAAAAGATAAAATGGATTGTGTTGACATTGTGATATAAAATGGTCTAAGGGTCATAAGGATGTCAATAATGAGAAAATATTAGTTGTAAAGGAACAAAATATAAAGAATGAACATGAAAAATTTGAAGAGGAATAAATCCCCATCATCTCCCTACATGCATTTAATTATATAAGTACACAAAAAACAATAAAATTTTGTAACTATATAAAGAAGAGGAAGTGAAAGATTTGGTCGATACATATAGTACACACAACTTCATTGAAAAATGATTTGTTAATGAACTAATTGTTTTATGGTTCATGTTTCTATTTTTTAGTTCATGATAGTCAATGGAAAAAAAATTATGGGGGTAAATTTTATCATAAAAAATTCTCAATGGAGAACTTTCAACCGGATTAAAAATTTGACATCTCAATTAGGGGAGAAAATGTAGGTTTGGGAGTACAATGGCTTAAATAGTTTTGAATAGTGTCCTTCAAAATTTGTCACTTATTCATGTATTTTAATGTAAATGAACAAAGGTACTAGATTTTCAATATTTAATCAACATCATTCCAAATTATCAACTCTCATAGGATGGATAAATTTATTAAAAAAAATATCTTTCAGCATAAGGGCACAACTACATTTCATAGAAGCATGAGATGTGGAAAATTGGAATACACAATAGATTAAAGAGCACATTCAACATTATCAACATGTTTATAAAGAACCCAATGGCCTACATCAAATAAAATATCATGATCATGACATAAATTTTCATTTAGGAAGTATTCCATCTAACATTAGGCCCTACCACCCTACCCCTATAACATATGTCTAAAATTAAAGAATTGGTCTAAGAAAATGTTAGAATCGATAATTTTTTGACCCAAAAAAGTGCTTATTCATCTCCATTGGTGATGGTTAAAAATAATCATGAATCATGGAGAAATTATTCATATTATAGGGAACTGAACAAGGTCACACTCAAGGATAAGTTTCATATTCCAATTATTTAAGAATTATTGGATAAGTTAAATGGTGTTTTTTTTTAATACTAAGTTAGATATATGTTTGGGTTATTGTTGAGTTTGTGTTTGTAGGGAGGGTTTCTATAAGATGAAAAGCATAACACATGAATTTCATTATGAATTATTATTTATGTTGTTTGGTCTCACTAATACACCATCAACCTTTTAGAGTCTCATTAATTTAGTATTCCATCTATTTATTCAAAAAAATATGTTATTTTTATTTGATGAAATATTAATCTAAAATAATAAATGTAAGGAACACTTGAAACATGTGGAGAAGGTTTTACAAGTTTTTTATTATAATCATCTATATGTAGAAAAACTCAATTATGTATTTATATTATATTAAAAAAGTGGATAGAGTTTGATCATAGGATAAATAAATTGAGACTAACTCAAAATAAACAAATGTTACAACATAATGATATAATTAAAATTATGAGAAAAATAATATTAAAAAATTATCTTGCATTACATAGCTCTTCAATGATCTATCATTTTTCACATGCTCTCTCACTATTCTGCCACTCTCTCACCATTTTACCATGATCTATCACAAATGAGAGGATAATAAGCCTGATTTTATAATGCCTAAAGGCCCTAATAAATGCATGTAGTTAGCCTACAATCATAAATTCAAGTGGTTGTATAAATACAAGTTGTTTTATAAAGTTCATGTTGGTGTGAAATTTGTACTTTAGTGGGAGTTTACCTATGGGTGTGTAACTTAGATTTTAGTGAAATTTACATTTCCAAATAGGATTATTTTCTAAATAATAAAATAATAAAACATATGGGAAATAACATAAGTAAACTTAAACACTAAGGTGTAAATATCAAATTACACTAACACCCCTTAAGTGAAACTTAAGGATCATGTAGAAAAAATGAGGCTAAACCTCTTAAATGGGTCTCGACCTAATGCCTAATAAGGTACCCATGAACATTTTTTATCTAAATTTGGAATTATTGGTTTATTAAATATAATTAAGATAAATGAATAAAAGGGTAGTAAACATTATAAAATAACTTGCAACTAGTAGAATGAAAGTAAAGTACTAAAATGGATAAAACATGAAAAACTGAAAGAAACTAACTATAAATAACATAAAAATACTTAGTTATTTTATCCCTATAGTTTAATTGTGCATGACTAAAAGATGACTAAAAATGATCAACTCAAACTAATTATGCATATGAAATTGAAACAATAATTGTCATTGATCAAGGTTAGGATTGATTCGAATGGAATGGGATCAACTTCCACTATTTTTCATTATGGGTCGATCTTGACATTTGTAAAAAAATAAAGAATATAATGGAATATTCACTTGCACCTACTTGAAATATGCTTATATTTATAAATTTGACCTTTGGATGTGTGTAGATGACCTATAAATGACTTCTTCAAATTTGAAACACTAATAGGGATTAAAATAGATGAAAACATACAAAGAGAAAGGGGGAATGTAATGGGTTGAGCTGACCCAAATCATATCCATGATGCTTTATCACTACCTATGTATCTAATACTCTAAAGAGTGAAATCAATCCCACATAGAGATCTTAGTGTGATTGTGCTTCTTTTACTAAATGTATGCATCTAGATATGACTTGAATACTTGATAATGATTTTACTTTACTTGGATAAAACAATCACTTGACTTGGATAAATTTTTATTCAAGTGATTAAAATTTAATTTAAAATAATAGGGATGTTTTTCTCAATGTGAAATAGTGTAAGTATGCTTCAGTATTTAAAATTTTAAGTTACAAAATAAATGACTTAGATGTGCATTTATAGCAATCCAAAAGGGGAAAACCTCATGCTAATTATCCTAAAAATATATACCAACCTATAATGGAAGGATTAACTTTGAAAATATCCTTTACTAATATAAAAGACATGATCGATCCATAAGGACAAAATCAACTAATCGGTCTCATCCCGTATGAATCAATTCTATCTTGGGAAGGGTGACAATTTTATCAATTTGAGTGTCTATACAAATGCTTACAGAGGTTTTTAGTGATTAATAACATTTATATAGGTGTCAAAAATATGTTATGAAGGGATAGGTTCATATAAATATTTAGGATAGAGTGAGGTGGAAAAATATGGTTAGATTAAGTGTTCAAGTAAATTAACATAAAAGTGGGCCAAAGTGGTATTAACAAGTATTCATGACCAAATTTGAGGATATATATCCACCCCAGTTTAGAAATTAAATTACTATAGTAAAATGAAATATATACTTAAGTGTGTATAACATACCCTGCCTTTGCATAAATACTTCATTTATGCAAGGTACTTTAACTTAACAAATCTTACAACAATTCATGAAATAGTCATTTTGTTCATTTGAAATTTGAAAAATATTAAACTTTGAAAATTAAAAATTTGAAAAAAGAAAAAGGGATAATTACACCTATATGTGTGAAACCAATGTTACATTTATAACTTTAATTGAAGATAATACTTCCTTAAAGCATTAGATAATTGGTGCATCCTATAAAGCACTTGGAGAAATTTGGTTCTTTTGTTGAATCATGGTGAATTGAGGGCAATAAATCCCTAATTTGGATTAAACATGAATAAAAATAGAAATATTTTGGGGATGTAAAAACCTCAATTTTCATTATTGGTATTTGTAACCTATAGACAAAATGGGTTAGAATACATAATGGATTTATGGGATGTAATGCTAGAGGATGATACGTATCCAAGATATGCATTATTCACTTTAACTAAATCAATCACTATAGATGGCATATAGATTCAATTGTCACTTTGTTTCTTACTTCATATATGCATGATCAAAAGAGAATGGAGAACATCCATGTTCCTATTCAACCTTAGAAATAATAATTATGATTTAATTAACTCTAAAGTATTGTATACTGGAAAAATAATCTAAGAGAGATAAATAAGGTAGCCTACTATAAAATATAGTGATATACAGAATTTACATAAATTATAAATTTCTAAATATAGAAATTAGGGTTAGGATTAGAGATATGTCCTTGAAAACTAATTTATGTTTTATGTATCATTATTCCATTGAATGTGTCTATGTAATAATTCTTAACATATCTTGAAAACATATTGTCAATTAAAATTTTTACTTTTCTATATATTGGGACAAGTGCGTAGTAGTTGGATAGGGACATAGTACACCATTTTCCTCTATTGTTACTTTATCTATGTTGATTGTGAATTGAATCTAAAAAATTTAGGATATTTACCTATGTTTATAGGTTAATTATTTATGTGTGATCTCTAATTTAATACATGGATAACCTATAAGATACAAAACCCCTACACAAGGAACAAATAATATCAAATACAAAGGGGTAAAAGTTGGAAAGTGAGATATGTATAAGCTATCCAAATAAAACCCCTTGTTGACTGAGTGATGCCTACATAATCCATGTGGACCTTAAGCTGATGTAGTTATCCATATGAGGAAGACCATATGAGTGTAATGAATGAAACTAAAAAAATTGATTAAAATTATTAATAAAATATGGTCTCAACCTAATGTAAAATAATTTTAACTTGGACAATGATTGTGTTACTATAACATGATTGCAATAGGGATTTTTTTGAATAGATAAGTGCTTTTGACATAGATTTTGTAAGAGAATTTTAGAGAGTAGCTAGGGGGGTTTCAAGTGAGACACTTGATTTGATCTTATACGATATCATTCTAATTACATATGATAATAGACCTTATAGATCACATGGTAGATCTATTAGGAAGCATGTCATTTTGAAAAAAAAATTGTTGGAGAGTGAGAGATAAGTCTGTACTGGTGGATAAGTGCTTAGGGAACCTTTGTTTTCCTAGTACACACTTGTCTATATTGGACAAAGGCTTATGAATTGAACTAATGGTGAAGTGTCTACTAATTAGGGATGTTTAGGAAAAAATTAGGGAAGTATAAGATATGTTCATATAAATTTCAAGACTTGTAATGCTTTCATATAGATAAATTATTATCAGAATGGAGAGTTGGACAAACAAGGTAAAAATTTCAAGGACCAATATTGTCAAACATATATTTGATTTAATTTCAGTGTCTAGATTCCCCCCTCTTTTATTCAAGTGATGTATAAATTATTAAAGTAAAATAAATGTGATGCCTGAGTGTGTATACACACGTATTTGTTAAGGAGATGCACATGCTCCTAGTTAAGGAATGTGGATAAGTGTTGAAATGAGACTGATCAAGTCTTAGTTTTGAAGAATCAATGTAGATGGTTGATTATAAAGATGTATACTCGAACCCTCAAAGAGTACTTGAAATATGTTTGAAGAGATGGGAACCAAAAAAGTGGTTCATTAAAATGCAACCAAAACACTAAGCATTAGTAAGCTCTCATGTGGTACACTTGCTAAATTGAGAGAAAATAGTTGGGAACCAATATATGAATCACTAATTTAAAAAAAAGAAGTGGAGAGTTACTAAGCTCAAATGTGGTCCACTTGAAAAATATGAATCATACTACTGTAGATAGATCTAGATTCAAATTGAAAATTTATAAATTTGCTTGATAATTGTTACTTGAAAAATAGAAATTTGATTTTTACAAAATAGTAGCTTGGTCATGAATATATATCATACCCCCTATAATGCATAGAGTTCCAAATGTGATAGTTTAAATTTTTTTGAAGCCTTGTACTGTATTCACACAAGTGTGTCTATGCTCGAGTAACTACATAAGTGGAGTAAATAAGTAATTTGAATGTCCCCATAATATGAATTTTTTTATTTTGCACATTTTAAGTTACCAAAAATAAAAATGTATTACTTGAAAAGGCACATTTTGAGATAGGGGGATTGCCTAAAAAATCACTTATCTCAAAATAAAAAGTGAGATCATTTGTAAAATATATATAAAGCATGTAATAGTCATTTGTATATATTGATTTTTTATTGAAATCATATAAATGTAATCATTGAAGAATTTAAAGAATTTTTAGATTTCATTGCATCATATAAGTTTGATATAGCAATTCTATAGTGTAAATTAAAAACAACTTGTAAAAGGTGAATATGTATTTTAAACATAGAATTGAAAATTTTAAACATTAGAACATGTATAAAATATTGTGCATGATATGTATCAAGGCACCATAGATAGATAAGTATGTACATATTAATACATGATTAGAATCATGGCACCATAGTATCCAAAGAGAAAGCATGAAATAAAAGTCACATAATTTGGCATTATGTTATCATGAAAGTTTACATTTCATGGAAATGACCCCAATTATGGTCTCACAATCAATTAAAGGTTTTTTAATGATAGGGATAATATTTATTTAATAAAATAGACATCAAATTTAAATCACAATAGACAAGGATTTATTTGTTTAACGTTTCACTTTTTGGATGTGAAGAGTTCAAGTTGAAGGATTTTACATCAAATATTACATTATCCTTCAAGATTCTAAATAGTGAGCCATTTAGTGGTTTTAAAAGTAACATTATGGATGGATATGCATTTGAGGAAAATATTTTGGTCATCCCTAATTTAGGAGTTTTGAGTCACAAACTTGGGGGTGTTTAGTATATCTCAAGAATTTATCTTTTGACAAAAATATGTGGCCATTTTGATTGCAACCTAAAGCATGAAAATATTTCAGATTCATTGTTTCCTATTATGTCATTTTAATATTATTTTCATCATGGAACACATTCTAAAAAGGGGGATAAATTCAAGGATACAAATTGCAATGTAGGGCATACAGATTATTATTACATGTGAGATATGGGTGAACTTTCGAAGGTCAAACAGGATAGCATCTTTGATATCACTATTGAGTTCTTCATATTTTTAATTTAGATGGAAAGGAAGTTCATGAGGAAACATATAGGGTATGTTTTGAATTCTAACAAATTTTGATAGGTCATTACTTGAAATTCATAGACCACTCTTTGGAACTAAGTCCCACACATGAACACAAGGTTATAGATGATAGTCTAACCAAATAGTCACAATAAGATGCTCGATGCTAGCTAAATATACATATAAGTTTTACACCCTTGAATGTGTAAAGAAGAATTCACAAAGGATGATATAATTGATAAAGCACAAGTTCCTCATCCACATTAAATGGACATCATATTAGATAAATCAAATGAGATAGAAAATAATTCCTATAATGATCCTTTTATAATCCTTAGATTAATAATATTGTGTAAAAAATCAAGCTATGACAGTTGGTTGATAGGACTATAAAAAGCTTGCATATTGGGTCAAGTGATTATGATGAAATTTCAAATGCATTCATTGGAAGCAAGTTCAAAATGTTGAATGACTCAAAAATGATTCAAGGCAAAGTTATTCACAATCATGCTTCAATTCTAAACTTGAATAGTTTATCAAAGATTACTATAGATTTAAAATATCCAAATGGTGTATAAGAAAGGGTAGTACAAAGCTGAAGAAATTTTTCCTTGCTCAAACTTGAAATGCCTTACCTCAAAAAGTTCCTCAACAGGTTATAGAAGAATCAAGGGAAAATAAAAAGTTTCTTAAGTCTTTTTATTATGAAAATATAACACTTCTAAAAATAGATGGGTCAGAGTCTGACACCCCTACAAGTAGAGGGGTTAGAATATGACACCTTGATAAGTAGAAAATATCAAAATATGGTCCAATATCCTTTGGACCATAAATTTCACATCCAAACTTAGTTTTGGCTCTCATTTGATGAATTTAAAAGGTAATTTTATTAATAATAAATTACATTAAGAATACATGGTGAAAAAAATTCATCTTGAACTTCTAAAATCAAGAGGAAGAATCACAGTTGTTCAAGTAAGGTAGAATTATAGATGTGTCTAAGCAAGGTCCAAAATCCATCGATCTATAAATTTCACATCTCAATTTTGATTTGTCTCTATTTCAATGAATTGGAAATATAATTTTATGATGAAAATTTAACCTTAAGAACATATGGTTCAAAAACTTCATCTTGAACTTCCAAACTCATGAGGTAGAATCACAGTTATTAAAGTAAGGCAAAATTCTAGATGTGTCCAATCAAGGTCAAATCTCCCTCAGGTCATACATTCACATCTAAAATATGATTTGGATCTAATTTAAGTATTTGGAAATATAATTTTATGAATAAAATTTTACCTCAAGGATCCATGGTATATATTTTTTATTTTGAAATTCTAAAATCAAGGGGAGAATCATAGTTGTAGAAACATGGTAAAGTTCATAGTTTTTAAGTTGTGCAAAACTGTCATGTCATTTTTACAAGTTATACAAATTTTACATTACACTTTTTAAAGTTGTAAAAAAACACCAATGCACTTTTTAAATTCATTAAAAATTTTCATTTCACTTTTACAAGTTATGCAAAAACACCAATGCACTTTTGCAAGTCGGTTATTTCACTTTTGCAAGTTGTGAAAATTTATCAATGCATTTTTTCAAGTTTCTATTTAATAATTTGGATTATGGAATTATATTTAATAATTTTGGTATATATCATTAATGTAATATAAATTATAGGCCATAAGGGTGGATATAATATCTACAATAGGCCAATTAAGGTGCTAAACTTATATGTACCATATGCCAATTTTATTAAACTAAGATAGGCTATTAATGGAAGGTATAACTATGCTAGATATAAAAATGACATAAAAGAAAGTAATTATATTATTCTAATGATAATTTTTTTTTGGATCTAATACATTCAAAAATCAATTAGGATGATAGTTCTTGATCAATCATCAGATTCAAGATATGGTGCCTCTACCTTTGGATAATTGTGTTAGCCTAGGATGGTTACATTGACACTAGTGTCTGAGTTTGATGCTAGTGTCTTGTAAAAAATATCAACTGAAATAATATGTGACCACCTATATTCTTCTATTTTTTATTTTTCCTTCGCTCTAGTGCATTTAGATCTGGGTCATGGAATGTCACTCCTGGTGAAATTGCTCTTGGTGAAATGGTAAAACCCTAGCTTTTGATCTTTAATGTGACCTTGGGGGAAAATGGGTTAGTGGGAATATGGTGTCGATCTGAAATTTAATGAACCCTCTATCAAATGGAATTTATTTTATATACAATTCTCCAAAAGAGGGCCTCAGACTCATATAGTTCTCCCCTACATGTTAGTTTGTGTGTGAATCATGTAATCTATGTAAAGCAAGTACAATAGTGACCTAGCTTATAACTTGGTAAATATGACCTTATGAATATGAATTTAGACCTTTATCTATGTTTTTATTTTGAAGGATACCATAATAGGGCATAATAGGAAAGCTTTTGGTAACTTGAGTGCTGCTTGAGTGTTCTTTTGGTTTGATTTCTAAGTGAGGAATGAATGAGCATTAATATTTTATTTATACCAATCATATCATGAGATAACATTCATTTGTTAGGATTGTGGAGCTAAAAGCTTCACTGATGCAGATACAGAGGAGGTTGCAGGAGAGTTGCTGAGTGCCAGAGACACCGGCGTCGGTCAGGCCAACCGACGTCGGCAGGAAAGGGCAGGAAAGACAACCGGCGTCGGTCAGAGATCGGCCGGCGTCGGCGACCCCCAGGCAGACAGGGACCGGCGTCGGTCGCCTGTGTAGTTCGACTGCGAGCTATCTACGGGCAGTTAGCTAACGAACCAAGTGTTTGCATGAAGAGATCTAATTTTAGACTGAGAGCTGCGGATCTAATTATTGTAATTAGATGTCTAATTATTGTTTGGATGAGATCTATATAATAGACTCATGGTTGTATTGGAAAAGTGTGCTAGGGAGTAAGAGAGCATAATTATAAGCTCCTTCTGTGTGTGAGGTAGAGCAATGGTGCGTTCTTCCTAGTGCCACAGTACCAGGTGTGTTGGTGCTGGATTGGAGAGCCAGCTGGGTTCTTCAGGAGTGTAGGATCTTGGTCACAGTTGCATGGCCTATATAGGAGATCTACATGATAAGTAAGATCATTGATCTGCAGGTGTATGTGTATGCAAGGTCGAGGTTCACAGGTGAATAGAACCATTGTTTGATTTGCAGGTGTGCAAGGTCATACAGACAGCAACACAACAGGGAGCAGTATCAGGCAGGATCTACTTGGAGTACAGGTGTGTACTCGGTTAGAACAAGAGGAAGGCAAGGAAGTTCCTTCCATAAGTATGGTCTGTTGAATTGCAGGTTGTTGCAGATTCATGGGAGATCTACTTGAAGTACCTTGAGTACTTGTGGAGCACGTGGAGTGCTTGTGGAGTGCGTGGAGCACTTGTGTTATGCGTGGAGCATGAGAGGTGAACACCAACTCTATATTTGAGTTGGGTGTTGGGACCGGTGAGAGGGAGAGCTTTGGGGAGAAGATTTACTATTCACTTGAGGTGTGGGAATCCTCTGTAAGGTGGTGGAGAAGATGTGGCATATTCTCTATTGTATTCTTTTCTGTATAAAGTGTTAATACAAGTTGTGTATTGTCTCTCATATGCTGTGTTATTCTGAATTCTAGTTACTTGGTGAATCTGGTTATTTCCGCATATTAAGTTGTTTGAAGTTTGGTAATCAATTGTATGTTTCCGGTTTCGCATCCTGACAAGTGGGATCAGAGCATGTTTGTTGTTCTAGATTCCTGACAAGTGGTA
Source organism: Torreya grandis (assembly GCA_037957365.1). Lineage (NCBI taxonomy): Eukaryota > Viridiplantae > Streptophyta > Pinopsida > Cupressales > Taxaceae > Torreya > Torreya grandis. Next base: position 3,828,287 of record JARHVA010001084.1, on the reverse strand, counting down.
TCAGAGCCAGGTTGTAGGTTCTTAGCTCGATACCAACAAGTGGTATCAGAGCTAAGGTTGCAGGAAGCAGGTTGTGTTTTTGATTACAGGGCACTCTCAGGGTTTTTTGATTGAGTGGGAGTAGAGCAACGGCAGATCAAAGTAAGCTAAGAATGGAGGAGTTGAAAAGCACAGACGATTACTCACGGTCTGATGGAAAGAAAGAGCAGGTAAAAGAAGATTGTTGGTTGGTAACAGATCAGCATGAAGAAACTGAAGATACAGATGTTGCAGGTGTTATTGCACAGGATGTGTTTGCAGGTTTCTTGGATAAAGTTGAATCTTGGACAAAAGATTCGGTTGCCTCTTTCCATGCAGCCCCAAATAGAGGAGCTGGTAAGCCTTGCCAAAGAATTGGCAAAGGGGAAGTGAAGCTGAAATTGCAGGCGGCCAACACACAGGTGTTGATGAAGGTCATGCAGGTCCCAGGTTTGGAGATATGGCTAATTTCTTCAGAAAGATTGGGTGATGAGAGATGCACAAGAACTCTCACAGCGGTAGCACTTGAATTAGCTGGTGGTAAGAAAATAGGTATACTTTATCTACTTGTTTATATTACTGATTCTTCTTTTGTTGCGGAGACGTGGCTTCGTAGGCTTGGTCACATGAGCAGGAAGGAGATGCATGTTCTTAAGCGGAAGACAGATATATTTGACAGGCTTAAGAACTGGAAAGCCTTGGTGTTCTTGGAGGAGATGGCGGACAGAGTTCAGTGGATGAGGCTGGATACATCTGAGCAGGGCAGTTTGGACATGGAGATTGATTCAAAGAAGCTCGCGGGTAAAAAGTCATCACTCACAGGCGAACACAGACACCGATGTCAGTCAAGAGGAACCGGCGTCGAACAGACAGGTGCCGATGTCGGTCATGTGCAGACCGAAGCCGGCAGTGTCGGGCAGGGTAAGACCGACGTCGGTCATGGGACCGACGTCGGCAGTATGTAAGACCGATGTCGGTCAGGAGGACCGACGTCGGCAGCAGGGACACCAGCGTAGGCAGGTTGGTAGTCAGGTACAGACGCATGAGAACCGACGTTGGTCGAATGGAGACTGTGGAGTGACCGAGGTCGGTCACTGTAACAAATTTTGGGTGGACAGCAAGCTGTCAAGGAGTCTCAAACACCCATACGGAGGACTGAAGGCGTAAGTAGGCCCTCAAATTCGTTGTTCCTCTTCTTCATACTTGTTGCTGATTGTATAGCAGGAAGGATCCAGCAACAGGTGTGAGCTTGGCAGGTTTATGATGCAGAACCAGACGGGTGTCTTGGTAGGTTTGCCAGCTGGATAAAAGCACAGAGACGAATGGATGCCTTAGTAGAAGAATAGAGAGAACGGATACGTGAGACGAAAGATCAGGTATATGGTCTTGTGGAGCTGCAGGACAGTGGTACAGGTTTTGACAGGTGGAGGACGAAGCATGGCTTCAGTCAATGTCAGGGTAACTACTGTGGTTTTGTCTTACCAGGGGGATGATGAGTCATGACATCATTCTGTTGCTGTATGTGGATAGTATGCTAGCTAGCAGGAGTGTACATACAGGGTTTTGCTGAGCTAAGGGTAAGGTTAGTTCAGTGGCATGTCATGAGGAGTTTGGAGCAGCGGAATTCTTTGACATGGGAGGCATGGAGATCACTGGTTGATTTTGTCTCGAGTGGGAGCTGATGTGAATCAGGTGTTGGCGAGGTTCAGGATACAGAACCGGAGCACACTAAGGGCTGGACAGGTACAGTGTCCGAAATCACATGAGGTCTGGTATAGACCTGAATATTCCCATGTAGTGGGAGCTGTCAGAGTTAGGAGCCAATTCAGGGAAGTGGGTTCTCAGGTTTTCTGAGAGGGACCGGCAGCAGGTGTTGCTATGCAGGGTCAGGACTTCACTACAGGTGTTGTAGGTTCGGATGTGGCAGGGTACTCGGATGACAGGTGGTACATCACAGGTTGTGTGGTGTGTTGTCTTCAGGTGGGAGCTTGAAGAGGGATACAAACCAGGAAACAGATTAGACGGAGTACAAGTACAGGTACAGTGCAGCTGTTTATCTCCAAGTGGGAGATTGTTAGGATTGTGGAGCTAAAAGCTTCATTGATGCAGATACAGAGGAGGTTGCAGGAGAGTTGCTGAGTGCCAGAGACACCGGCGTCGGTCAGAGATCGGCCGGCGTCGGCGATCCCCAGGCAGACAGGGACCGGCGTCGGTCGCCTGTGTAGTTCGACTGCGAGCTATCTATGGGTAGTTAGCTAACGAACCAAGTGTTTGCATGAAGAGATCTAATTTTAGACTGAGAGCTGCGGATCTAATTATTGTAATTAGATGTCTAATTATTGTTTGGATGAGATCTATATAATAGACTCATGGTTGTATTGGAAAAGTGTGCTAGGGAGTAAGAGAGCATAATTATAAGCTCCTTCTGTGTGTGAGGTAGAGCAATGGTGCGTTCCTCCTAGTGCCACAGTACTAGGTGTGTTGGTGCTGGATTGGAGAGCCAGCTGGGTTCTTCAGGAGTGTAGGATCTTGGTCACAGTTGCATGGCCTATATAGGAGATCTACATGATAAGTAAGATCGTTGATCTGTAGGTGTATGTGTATGCAAGGTCGAGGTTCACAGGTGAATAGAACCATTGTTTGATTTGCAGGTGTGCAAGGTCATACAGACAGCAACACAACAGGGAGCAGTATCAGGCAGGATCTACTTGGAGTACAGGTGTGTACTCGGTTAGAACAAGAGGAAGGCAAGGAAGTTCCTTCCATAAGTATGGTCTGTTGAATTGCAGGTTGTTGTAGATTCATGGGAGATCTACTTGAAGTACCTTGAGTACTTGTGGAGCACGTGGAGTGCTTGTGGAGTGCGTGGAGCACTTGTGTTATGCGTGGAGCATGAGAGGTGAACACCAACTCTGTATTTGAGTTGGGTGTTGGGACCGGTGAGAGGGAGAGCTTTGGGGAGAAGATTTACTGTTCACTTGAGGTGTGGGAATCCTCTGTAAGGTGGTGGAGAAGATGTGGCATATTCTCTATTGTATTCTTTTCTGTATAAAGTGTTAATACAAGTTGTGTATTGTCTCTCATATGCTGTGTTATTCTGAATTCTAGTTACTTGGTGAATCTGGTTATTTCCGCATATTAAGTTGTTTGAAGTTTGGTAATCAATTGTATGTTTCCGGTTTCGCATCCTGACAAGTGGGATCAGAGCATGTTTGTTGTTCTAGATTCCTGACATCATTAAATAACTTAAACCAACTATTGTAATATTTTTCATTTAAAAATTGGATGACTTTGGGACACTAGACACTTACGTCAAGTTAGGACAGTAACATGGATGTTATTGTTTGTCCTAGATGTTAGTGTTCAGGGAGTATCAAAATAGATATATAATCAAAACTTGCAAAGGTGTAAGATAAGTACAATTTAATTTTTTTTGACAAGATATGATGTATGTGCCATCAATATAATGTTAGTTAGACTAAGAGATATGCTAAGGGGCACAAGATAACGTAGATGTGAGGTTTGTAGAAGGAAGGCTTGTGTAGAACTATGAGGAATAACCAAGGTTTGAGTTTTCCAAGTGTACAAGACTGAGGTTCTACATAATTAAAAAATATCATCTATATTTACCCCCTATTTAATATAGTAATTAAATTACTAGTTTAAATGAAAGGAATAAGTACTTGGGTGTGTGTTCACACCTCATCTTTATTTGAGTTGAATTTGAGTGATTTTCTAAAGTTGAATTTGAGTGTTTTTTGGTGACCAACCTAAAACCAATAGCATGTTATAGTGTATAATTAGTGCATATAATTTGGGTTAAAATTAATTGAAATAGATTTAAATTTAAAGATTAAGGTTTAGGAGTACACGTGTGTTGATGTAACTTCCTCACCTATTGGCAAGTTATTTCTGTAAAAGATGTATCATTAAAAATATATGAATATAAGATTAGGATAAATATAGATAAATATTTAAAGTACATATATCCAAGGAGATAGAGAGAGAGTTTGTAAGGCGCGTGCCTCTGACTTTGGAATAAAGTGAGTTACCACCTGGTAGTTGAGACTAGCTTAACCATGCAACCTAATGATACTCATAACCTAGTGAGTTTGGATGATCAAGAACAAAATGAAAACTTGGAAATATTGATTGATTTAATCACCTCAACCATACCAATAAGTGAACCAACTACTACAATATAATGACTTGCTAAAATTTGTAAAAGTTTATGGGGTATTAGTATGTGCAATAGTTTTAGAATCTAAAATTGATTTACAATATTAGGCACATGTTGCATAGCATTCACCGTAGATATGTCTAATTTTGAAATTGTGCATAAAAATTGTACCATGTATAGAATTCTACCACAAATGTGTATCAGAATCATATAACTATGTGTTTTAGCTAATTTATAAAACTATGTAAGTGTGGAGGATATGCTTCCAAAGTATGCCTCCAATATATATGAAGAAATCTAAAACTCATAGAAGTACCAATGTGGAAGACATGTTTCCAAAACATGCCCCCACTGTAAACTAGAGATATTGAATACTAAGTAGGTGTGGAGAACATGCTTCATAAGCATTCCCCTACTAAATCAATGAATTATAAGTACCATACTGAATGAATGTGGAGGGCATGCTTTCAAATCATGCCCCCACTAAATCTAAAAAATGTGAATGTGTGGAATCCATGTTATTATGACATGCCCCTACTAAATCTAAACATTGATATATGTATCAAATATTTAATAAATGTGAATAATATGCTTGCAAATCATGGCCCCACCATAATTTGGAAACTATGAATGTGTGGAAGCCATGTCCATATGACATGCCCCCACTGATATCTGAGAACTATGAATGTGTGGAAGATATGTCCATATGACATTCCCCACTAAATCTACAAATTAGAATAAGTACTAAATATTGAATAAATGTAGAGAACATTCTTCTAAATCATGACCCCATTATAATCTATAAACTATGAATGTGTGGAATTCATGTTCATATAACATGCCCCCACTGATATTTGAGAACTATGAAAAGTGTGTATAACATTCTTCCCAAGAATTCCCCCTCTAATATCCCCCCCCCCACTTTGAGGTGAGGTAAAAATAGAACCTAGAAACTACCTCACCTCAAAATGGTAAGACAACTATAAAATATGTGAATGTATCCTTGTAGCATATAGAAGGAAACATGTCTAGTTAAATGTATCATTGAAGCACATAGAACCAATGTGATCACATTTAGGTCTAATATTCATGATAAATCTCATGGAAACATATAGATGGTAATAGTGCAATCTCAACTAGCAAATAAGCACCACATACAAGAGCACTCAAAAGCAAGTAAAAATTCAATTTTCTTATCAGATCATAAATAAGGGGCATGTTCAAATACCATAAACTTTAATAGATATGACTTATTCAAATGTCCAAAAAAGAAAGGAATGACATATTGAAATTTATATATAACAATCAATGACATATTCAAATGTCCAAGAAATAAAACATATGCATAGGGGCCACATACAATGGAGCATATTCAAATGTTTGAAAAAGTAATACAATAACAAAGCAAAACACTCAACATAAAAATGTCATAGTGGCCCATGGATCAAATTTTTAAACATAAAATGTCAAGTACATAGCATATTAAGTACCATGTGCAAGATAAAATCATGGATAAGTCAAACATGATAGTGTAGAATGATCATCAAATCATATAACATGTGTGTATCAAGATCGTAGAATATGGACGTCTCCAATGTCCTCATGATGTGTGTAGAGGGAAATTACAACACCCATAAGTGTATCATGTATATTTTTATGCATATATATGTATATATAAGATTAAATGATATGTTATCCCTCAATATGGAACTTATAGATAGATTCCAAGGAGACAATCAAACATGTAGGTGAACAAAATATTTTTGGATTTTTGAATGTTTGTTTTTTTATTTTTTTACTATTATTCAAAGAGACAAGATCATCCTATGATCTCATCCAAAGGATGAACATAGGTATCTCTCCAATTGGAAACTGGTGAAAAAAAGTGGTGGTAATGCTAAGGAGCATGTATAGGTGAAATATTTATCATTGTAATATATGTGATACTTAGCACATGTATAATAGGAATATAAGGTCATGAAGTGCCAATAGAAGGAATATGGGCTCTTGGAACCCATCTCTATGTATGATGTGGTTTATTTGGAATAGAAATAGTAGGAACATGTTTAAGTGCTTTGGATATCTGAATAAGGTATATGAAGATAAGGACTCTATGAAATCCATTATTTGTCTTTGATGTGAAGATCTCTCAAATGTTGGTTACCTAGAAAAGGGTATTTCCTATTGCTTACCCTTTTATGGTGGATTATCCTTAATAGGATTGATAATTAACTACATGGGTATGAATTTCTCATGTTCAAGAGGATACTCATATGAAATATCAAAAACTACAATTACTTGATTGATATGAATGTACTTAATGCACCCATGCACTATAGAAGGTACTACTCAAAGAATGTGTATCCAAGGTCATCACAATAACATGTCAAAGACACTTGTATAAGGTATAAATTATAATTAGTAACCACATGTGTGGGACTGACTTGTAAAGGTAGATCAATCTCACTAAGAACCTTCTAGGAGGACCCATCAAATGTTATAACTAATAGAGGGGTGTAGATCATGATGAGTATAACCCAAATGCATAAGTAATTTCATGGTGAAAACATTTTTGGTTTTTCCATTATCAATCATAAAATTACATATAGGTTGTTTATCAATTTATATGCTTAAATGAATAGATAATGAAGATTAGAGTCATCATTCTTAATTTCATAGTAATCAGAGGAAATGGTAGGTTTTTGATCCATAGGAGGTATATGTCTCATCTAAGTACCAATGACCCCATCTAGTGGGTGTCTATAATATGATGGAGAAGGATGTCCATTAAATTCCATTTTAACTTTAGGTTCCTTCTTGGAATGGTCTTGTAAATGATTTTTAAATATTTTATGTTTATGGTGATCATTAGATTGTGAATATAATTCCTTTGGAGGATCGTCAAATGTAATATATTGGTCATTGATGAGGTCTTGTATCTTATGATTTAAGGTAAAACATATGTTTGTAGAATTCCTAGGGCCTTGGTGATAGTAAAAATAAGCATTTTCATCATATCCTTTGGGTAGAGGTATATTTACATCAACCTTTATAGGAGAAGGGAAAGATATAATATGACACTCTAGCAATAATGAGAGTAATGAAGCAGGAGGCTCAGTTAAATGTGTAAATTATCTCCTTAGTGTATTAGATAGGACAAGTCAATTAGTCTATTGTTTAATTATGTTAACTATGGTGGTTGTTTCCTTTTTAGGATTAGGAGGTTTTAACTTATGACTTGCTTTAATTGTAAATTTTATACTAAATGTAGATTCAACTAGTGTGTTTGCTACATACTTAAGCTTATTCAATAACTTAAAATTCATTTCACGATCCTATATAACATGGAATAAGTCATAAAAATATTGGAACTAAAATAATAGACTCATGTAAAAGAGAGAAAAAAATTTGATTGAATGTCTAACAACTCTTTTCCTACCATAGGATTTATCATTTTAGATAGCATTGTCTTATATCACAATACATATTCATTAACTGGTTCATTGGTTCATTGTTTGATCTTTGCAATTTCAACATAGGAAACCTTTTTAGTAATATTGATATAAATGTGTGCCAAAAACTAGTCTACAAGAGGTTTGAATGCTTTCAAGGATTAGAGAGGTAAGTCATACAACCACCTCAAAGCATAGTCCTTGAGGCTCCTTGGAAATAATTTGGTCAAAATTTTATCATTTGAAGCATAATCAAGGCATGTCACATAGAAGGTATAAGGATGTTGTTTAGTATCACCCTTTCCATCATAAAATATGAACTTGGATGAAACAAATATAATTAGAAAAGGGTGTAAAGAGATCTCAAGTGCAAGAGGGTTGTGTAACTCATATTTCAAATCTATAACATGTGAAAAATTTGAATCCTTTTGTTTAATGTTTGTAACCTTATCCTACAAGGTCTTTATGACTTGAAGGAGTGATTGAATTGTATTCCCAATGGGATTTTGATTAGTAATTTGATTAGTCACCAAAGGGATTGGAAACATGTTTTGAGTAGTAATAGGAATTGAAATTGGTATTTGTATTGAAATAATAGGTAAGTTCATCATAGATGTATTAATATTAGTTTCAGGGAAAAAAGGTTGGAACACATAATTCATGCCCCCATTAAATGTTTTGAGTTTTATTATGGGATAAGTTATAGTACTTGCTAAGGATTCACCATTACTAGGTGAAGTAGCCTTGGTTTTATCTTGTTTGCTTATTTCATCTTTTATAACATATAAAAATGCATCTATTAATCCCTTACTATTGTTGACATGAGTAATAAATGCTTCTTCATCCTCCATTTAGAATCAAGTTTTTTCACTAACATTTTCCATTGCTTCACAAATGAGAAGTTTAAAATTTGAAACATAGTGCAATAACCATAAAAATCATAAAACCCTAAGTGGCCTAGGGTTTGATGTTCAAAGATTGGGTTCACAAAAAATTCAACCCTAATTTGGATTGTACGATCCTACTTAGGCAGATAGGGTTAAGGTTATATAAATGATAGGGCACAAGGGTGAATATCAAATTTATAATAGGCCAATTAATTTGCTAAACTTAGATGTACCATATGCTAAATTTATTAAAATAAGATAGGCTATTAATGGAAAGTAAAACTATGATAGATATATAAATGACATAAAAGAGAGTATTTATCTTATTTTGATGCTAAAATAGTGATGGATATAGTTTAGGTAGAAAGTAGGTAGGAAGATAATTATGGATTAATCATCATATTCTAGATCTAGTGTCTCTAGTTCTTTGGATAGTTGCATTAGCCTGAGATGGTCACATCGATGCTAGTGTTTGAGTTCAACACTAGTGTCATGTATAGAATATAAACTAAAATAGGATGTGACCACCTATATGCTTCTAGGTTTTGTTTTAGTTTCACTCTAGTGCATTCCAATCTAGGTCACAGACTATCATTCCTAGTGAAATAAAAAAAACCCTAGATTTCCATCTTTAATGTGACCTTGGGTAAAAATGGGTTAGTGAGAACATAGTGTCGAGATAACATATAATGAACCCATTATCAAAGGACACTCCCTACATATCCAATATTCCATAAGAGGGCCTCAAACTCATGTAGTTTTCCCCTACGTGTTGGCTTGTGTGTGAATCATGAAATATGTGTAAAGTAAGTACAATAGTGAACTATCTTGTAAATTGGAAAATATGACCTTATGAATACTCTCTTATTACATTAGACCTATATTTTGGTTTTTCTTTTGACTAATATCATAATAGGGCATAATATGAAATCTTTTGGTAACTTGAATGCTTCTTGAGTACTCTTTTAGTCTGATTTCTAGGTGAGGAATGAATGAGGGTTGATATTGTATTTATACCAACCTTATCATGGGATAACTCACATTAAATCACTTAATATGACCATTGTAATACATTTCATTTGAAAATTTTATGACTTTAGAACACTAGACACTTATGTCATGTTAGGACAATAGCATTGATGGTATTGTCTATCTTAGACATTAGTGTTCAAGGTGTAGTAAAATAGGTACATGATTAGAAACTTTATAAGGGTAATATAAGTACATTTTAAGAATTTTGGACAAGATAGGATGTATGTGTCATCAATATAAGGATGGTCAGACTAAGAGATAGTTGAGGGAGCATAAGATAGAGTAGATACAAGGCTTACGGAAGCAAGGCATGTGTAGAACTATGAGGAACATCCAAGGTATGAGTTTGCCAAGTGCACAAGACTGAGGTGCTACATAATCAAAAAATATCATCTATAGTTTAAATTCAAAAAATTTTCCTAACACACTTTTACAGGTTTTTTGAATATATCAACACATTTTTTCAAGTTTCAAGTTGTGAAAATTTTCCAATATAATTTTATAAGTCATGAAAAAATACCAATGCATTTTTTCATGTCATTCAAATTTTTCTTTTCACTTTTACAAGTTGTTCAAATTTCTCAACACATTTTTAAGTTTTAGGTTGTGTATTTTTACTAACATACTTTTACAAGCTCCTAAAAATGTATAAAAGGTGGTTATATAGTGTAGCCACCCATTGTAACCTGTAAATAGGGTTTTTAGGCTCATTTATAAATTTAGCTTCAATTGAGTTAGATTGACTTTTTTCTAGTTGGATTTTTTACAGTAGAACTTTTTTCAAGATGGAAGGAATTTGTATGTACATCCCATGAAGAGTCAATATATAAATGATTTAAATAACTTTGTACTATAAGTTTTTTAAATGAATGATATGCATGACTTTGTCAATCCATTTAAATTATCACTCTTTCATTTTTATAAATTACCATTGTTAGATACTAAATGAATGTGTAATTTTTAGTGCATAAAGTTATATTGAATATGCATTAGGAATACATCCATTTTAAAGCCTTGGTGGGATTAAAAATAGAACTATGTCTATTTTTATTGGGAAATATGAGGTGGTTGTATATCTTTCTTTACAATGTTATCCAATCTCCTTGGTGTATGTATCATGTTATTATGTTTATAATATATCTTTATCATACCATTTATATCATAAAGGTTTTATTTATTACAATCTTAAATCTTGGGCTATTCTTGTGAGTCTCCCTGTTTATCTACCTAGGGTTGTCCTTCATCTTTTCCAAGGTTATCATATAATCTGTGTTTAAATAGATATAATAATCCCATTATTCCTTTATCCTTTCTTTTATTATTTCCCCCCTTTTCCCATCATTTTATTAATTTCATTTTTATCTCCTTTCTATACTTTCTAGTTATAACTACAAAACCCCCATAGAAAAAAAATTTCACTATAAAAAGTTGTGAATAGTTATTTCCTTGATTTATTTTTTAGTTTTCAATAAATGTAGCTATACTTGTTAATAGGAGAGGGAATTTGTCCCCATGCTATTGACTGAAATCCCACATTTTTGCCCCTAACAAATTTTTTAGCCAATAGTTTTTGGCGACTTAGCTAGGGATCAAAGTGTTTTATTCACATGGTTTTTAGACATTTCAAAGAACCCCCATAGAATAGAGGTTGGTGAATCTATTGAGATTAAGTATCTAGTGCCTACATCTTTTTGATTGAAGAAATGGTGTTAGTCAAGCCTAACCCTAATATTTCCCATGTCCCATGGGGAAAAATTTTTGGACCATTGACTTTGGCCCAATATAATGAGTTACCTTCAGGATCAAGGAAGATATTTATAAACTTTTATAGTGAAAATGGTCAAGATACTAATAACCATATCCTAGCCTTCACATTGTACTATAACATCTTGGGAGTTATGTATGACTATTTCACTATAAGAATTTTTGTTAAAACTCTCAATAAACCTAATGTTGAGTGGTTTTGGAACCTATAATATGGATTCATTATAAATTGGGATTCATTAAATAATAGGTTCCTGAATATATTCAAAGTAGTAGTGGACATATGTGAATTATTGTCATATTTCATCCAAACCCATAAACAAGAAGACGAGAAGAAGAAACAGTTTATATCATCCTAAAAAACTTTGTTGAGACTGATTCCTCATATGGATTAGCCAAGTCCTAAAAATCAACTATATATCTTCATTGGCTCTCTACATCCAAAGATCGAATTTAAATTAATGAAGAAATAAGGTAAATAATGTAGAAGTTACACAAAAAGAAGTTATTGAAATCAAAGATGACATGAATTTGTCTAGAATGCTAAAGAAAGAAGCTTCAAAACATGTTATAATTATTATTAGTGGTGATGAAGTAGTGGAACCTAATATAATCAAGAGCCCTCATTATCTATAAAAGATATTCTAAAGGCAAATTAATGATCAAACATGTAATAACTCTAATAGATAAAAAGAGAAAGTACTTCTTGTCACATATGATTGTTTTAGTTTCATAACTATGGAATAAAGGGAACAATTGGAATAAATGAAGAAGTTGTATTCTCCCTTAGAAAAGTAGAGAAAGATCTATTTGTTTCAAAATATTTCTCAAATCTCAAATTCTTGGGAGAAAATGAGTTATCTAAATAACAATTGATTTAATCACAAACAGAAAAGGATAATAATATAAAATGTGTTGTCTTACTTTATTAAGGAGAAGATAATATGGAACTAGTATTACGCAAATAAAATATTCCTCTTGTATGAGGATGGAAGACTCAATGGTAAAAAGTGAAGATTTTCCTAGCACTTCCTTTTCATGTCCCCTTGTAAAAGAGTTCTCTGAAGGATTTGAATCTAAAGTAGTCAAGCTTGTATAGATTAAATACCATAATTATGCCAAGATTGAAATCAAAGATGTGAATACAGATAAAAGTGAATGGTTTTCAATTTTTATTTCAAGTGAAATGGAAAATGCCAAGGTAGAATAAATTGATGATGATAATGATGACTCATTAAATGATGAATTTATTTCTATTATGGGAAGTAATTTAGAAAATAATATCAATAAAATTATGGTTCTAGCTCAAGCAAATATATGCAACACAATTATCTCTGATTCAAATCTTATATCTGGCATAAATGTATCTTAACTCATTCAAGAATACATTTAATATTTTTAACATTGCTCAAGAATTCTCATAAAAGATTGAAAAATGCATAATTATTCCATTTCAAAACCTAAATTCACCATTGATATGTCTATTCATGACTATTTGAGTATGCATGGTGATCATAAGTTCATCCTCTTCCCACTTACTTGGTAAATACTATTGAATATGTTTAAGCCTCATAAGTCAAATTCATTAATGATAGGTACTTATCCCATCTAGTTAATGGTTTTGTATAATATTTTAATATTCCTCTACTTCTTGTAAATATATCTACTTTCCCTATTTTAGGCATGTTTCCTTCTCTTCTTTATTTTAGTGTGATTTTTCTGTTTTCAATAAATTCAATAGCTTGTTTATTATTCCTTCCTCTCCATGTATTTGTCCTTCATCTCCATGCATTGGTGGTTTAACCTACACATCTTCTTAGTTGTGATCTTTACCTAAGAACTATCAGTTGGACATATTAAATCCTATGCTAGTTCTATAGTGCAAAATATTATTTAGATTTTAAAATGACATGAAAAAGAAATCCTTTGAAGCATATCAACCAAGTGGGTCTCTAAGACAAACATTTTATGATGCATTCATAAGATAACTTTTATAATCATGAAAATAGTGATATGAATGTTTATTTCTCAAGTGACAGAATGGATAGGGTTTTCATGGATATCTTCAAGTGAATAAGAGGTAAACATTAAAAAAAAAATCAAAGTAGGAGATATGGTCTAGCAAAACATGTTCATTTCTCATATGATTGAGATAGGTAAACTAGTTGTTAGTTGGTTAGATCAAGAAATGAAAAGTATTCTAAACAGGTGATCTAGCTGACAACACATGTTCATTTTTCATACAATTAAGATAGGCAAATTGGATGTTAGTTGGTCAAATCAATATGTTCAAATGTAAGCTACAAAAAAATTTATATGAATATAAGGTAATAAGGCACCAATCATCTAAGATTATGTAGTTCTCCTACATTCCCTTGAGAAATGTGGTCCCATAATCAAAGCCAGATGTTGTCTTGAAATTTTACATTTTAGAAAAATACCCCTAATTTTACTCTCATAGGTAATTAGAGGTGTTTTAATGACATGGATGGTAATTTTTTTTAAAATGGACATCAACTATGTAGCCCAATTGAAAATTCTTTGTTTAATTAATATTTTAGTTGTTGGATGTGAAGAGTTTAAGGTGAAGGAAGCTACATCAAATTTTGTACTATAATTCAAGATTCTAAATGGTAAGCCATTTAGTTATTTCTAAAGTAAAATTATGGATGGATATTCATTTGAGGGGAATATTTTTTTCATCCTTAATTTGGGATTTTTGAGTCACAAAGTTGGGGGTGTTGAGGATATCTCAATAATTTCTCTTTCGGTAGAACTAGATGGGAATTTTGATTACAACCTAAGGTATGAAAATATTTTAGATTTAATTTTTCCTATTATGTCATTGTAAGATTATTTTCAACATAGAACACATGGTGAAAATGGAGATAAATTCAAGGATACAACTTCTAGTATAGGGCATGAAGATTATTCTTACATGTGAGAACTAGGTGATCTTTTGAAGGTCAAAAAGGATAACAACTTTGATATCACTATTGAGTTATTCATATTTTGCATTTGGATGGAAAGTAAGTTCATGAGGAATCATATAGGGTATTTTTTAAATTTAAAAAAAAATGTGATAAGTCATTGCTTACAATTCATAGACAACTCATTGGAACTAAGTCCCACACTTGAAGACAAAATTATAAATGATAATATAACTAGATAGTCACAACAAGATGCTTGATGCTAGATAAAGCTACATAAAAGTTTGGAACCCTTGGATGTATAAAGGAAAATTAATTAAGGATGATATAATTGATAAATCATAAGTTCCCCTTGCACATTAAATGGACCTCATATCAAATAAATCACACAAGATAGAAAATAAGGATTGCAATGAGCCTATTTTTAACCCTTAGATCCAATATTATTATGTACAAAATCAAGTTATGAAGGTTGGTCTATAGGACTAAAACAAGATTGAATTTGGATACTAGGTCAAGTTATTGTGATGAAGTTTTAAATTCATTCATTGGAATCAAGGTTAAAGTGTTGAATGACTCACAAATGATTCAAGGCAAAGTTCTTCACAATCATGCTTCAATTCTAAACTTGAATAATTTCTCAAAGATTGCTATAGATTTAAAATATCCAAATGGTGTATGAAAAATGGTAGTAAAAATTTAAAAAAAGTTTACCTTACTCAAACTTGAAATGTATTACCTCATAAAGTTCCTCAACTAGTTCCACAATAATCAAGGAAAAAGAAAAAGTTTCCTAAGTCTTTTTCTTGTTGGAATTTGACACCTCTGCAAGCAGAGGGGTTAGAGTCTGACACCCTTACACATAGATGGGTCAAATTTTGATACCCCTAAAAATATAAGGGTCAAAATCTAACACTATTTCAATCAAAGGGGTCTGATTCCAACACCCCTATAAGTAGAGGGGTCAGAATCTAACACCATAGCATATAGAAAATGTCAAAACATGGTCCAATCTCCCTCAGACCATAAATTTTGTATCCAAACTCTGTTTTGGCTCTCGTTCAATGTGTTTGAAATATAATTTTAGAAATACATTTTATCTTAATAACACAAGTACAAAAAAATCATATTTAACATCTAAAATCAAGGATAATCATATTTTTTCAACCAAGGTAGAATTCTAGATGTGTCCAAGCAGGATCCAATCTCCCTTGGGCCATAACTTTCATATCCAAAATCCTATTTATCTCTCATTCAAAATGTTTGAAATATAATTTGATGAAGAAAAATTTTCCTCAAGGATCCATGATGTAAATATTTTGTTTTGAACTTATAAAATCAAGGGGAGAATCACAGTTGTAGAAATAGGGTGAAGTTTACAGTTTTCAAGTTGTGCAAAACTATCAAGTCACTTTTACAAGCTGTGAAAATTGGCCATTTCACTTTTTCAAGTTGTGAAATAACACCAACACACTTTTTAAAATAATGAAAATTGGTAACTTCTATTTTATAAGTTGTGCAAAAACACCAATGCACTTTTGTAAGTCGTGCAAATTTGTCATTACACTTTACAAGTTGTATAAATATGTCAATGCAATTTTAAAAGTTTTAAGTCATGAAAAAACACTAATGCATTTTTAAAATTTGTGCAAATTGGTCATTTCACTTTTAAAAATTTTGAAAATTTTTCAACACACTTTTTTAAGTTTCAAGTCATGCAAATTTCCGAACACACTTTTTAAGGTTATGTGAATATGTCAAAAAACTTTTCCAAGTTTTGAGTTGCAAAAAATTTACAATGTAATTTTATAAGTCATGAAAAAACACAATGCACTTTTTCAAGCCATTCAAATTATTCATTTCACTTTTACAACTTGTGCAAATTACTTGACACATTTTTACAATTTTTAAGATTTGAATTTTCAATAACATTCTTTTGCAAGCTACTAAAAATATAGAAAAGGTGGTTATGCAATGTAACCACCCATTGTAACCTATAATTAGGAGTTTGGGGATCATTTGAAAAGTTAGATTTAGCTAAATAAAAAAAAATCCAATTGTATTTTGACAGTAGAATAATTTTTTGTAAGATGGAAGGAAGGAATCTATGCACAACTACATGAATAATTAATACATAAATGATTTAAAAAACTTTATGCTAAAAGATTTTCTTAATGAATGATATGCATGAGTATGTCAGTCTATTTTTATTTTCATTATTTCATTTTACTAAAATGATTTTTTTAGATAGTTAATGAATGCATAACTTTTAGTGTAAAAAGTTTTGTTGAATCTACATTAGGAATTTTTGTCATTTTGAGGCCTTGGTGGGATTAAAAATATAACTTATGTCTATTTTTATTAGGAAACATGAGGTTATTATTTATATTTTTTCACAATAATATCCAATATCCTTAGCATATTTATCATGTTCTTATGTCCAAAATATGTCTTTCTCATCTCATTTATATGATAAAGGTTTCCTGTATTATAATCCTAAATCTTGGGCTATTATAGTGAGTCTTTGTGTTTAGCTACCTAGGGTTATATTTCATAATTTTTAGGGTTATCATAGTAGCTTGTGTGTTTAACTAGGTATAATAATTCCATTATTATTTTCTCTTTTTATTTCTCATTTTACCCTTTTTTCCATATTCCCTTCATTTCCTTTCTATCTCCTTTCTGTACTTTTTGGTTAAAAGTATGAAACCCCTACAAAAAACATTTTACTATTAATAGTTATAAATATCTCTTTCCCTAATTTCCTTTTTATTTTTCAATAAAGATATCTTCAATTGATATTAGGAGAGGTAATTTTTCCCCATGTTGTTGACTGATGAAGGTAATTTGTTCCCACACTATTTACTAAAAGCCCACATTTGTTCCCCTGACAATTTTTTTAGCCAACACATGCAAGATGGCTTAGAGGACACATAAAAGGGACATGTAATATGTCTCAAAGAGCATAGAAATAATGCATACAATATCACATATAGAGCCTAAATGATGAATACAAGGGACATGAACATGTCACATAATGCATATAAGGCTAGGAATACCACACACACAAAGGCACGGTTGTGTCATACCAACAAGGTGTATGTTGAACATATATAAGGCTAAAGGCCATATACAAGGAGAAAACAAATTTTTAAATCATGATATGAAACTAAAATGAACATGTAACAATAACATATAACAAATGGATCTAGAATAATTAAATTATGTGTATCTATGTTTTTGTTTAACATGTAGCAATTTTACCATAACATATGTGAAGATAGAATGAATGATTAAACCATTTATTTTAATTTATAGATCAACATGGAAAAAATATTTTGAGTAAATAAAACATGTAATTTATTCATATATAATAGTGCAATACACCTAAATAAGTAAGGTTGTTTGGTAAGAGGCTCGACCAACATCAAACCATGTGAAGGTAAGCTTTAGCTTTGAAAATGTATTGATCTCTATGTGTGAATTCTATTTTGTGTACAAAAAATGTGCTAAAATTCCATGTGACTAGGTTACCATTTGAAATAGAGAGAAAAGATACATAGGTAAAAGTGCATAATAGGTCACATGTGCATATTACATCATTGTTTGCCTATTGTGACTTTGTCTGGATTGACTATATTTAAAAATTGTCAATCAAAGTAGTTTTTGTGGTGTATAAAAACTATTTTTCACTATATAGTTTGTCCTATTGCACACTCAAAATACCTTGTGATAATCAATATGCCTTGAAGATGGTATATACCAAAATACAAGTCTAGATGACATAAGCAAAAACATATTCAACAACATATAGAGATGCCTATAGGTATTTATTTATTATTTTGGTAGAATATTATTATTATTATTTTTTTATCATATATAATTGCTTTTTTATTATGCATATTTGAAAGGAAATAATTATTCATGAAAAATGATAAAGCTGTAAAGCAACATAAGAAAACATGGGTTGAAAAAGTAGAACATGGTTGTCTTGTTTTGTTAGAATGGATTAGATCAATCAGAGGGAGAAAGTTCCTCCAAAATAAAATTTTAAAACAAAAAATATAGAATAAATTTGAATAGATGTATAAGTATAATCAAGAAAAGGAGGAACAAGAAATAAGCAATGTACCAGTAGGGACTAGACAAGGAATATGGTCAAGGGAATAGGCCTAACTATGAGAGTAGGAGGGAATATCATAATATTTCAAAAAAATGATCTCATCAATAGAATGCTCATATATGTACCCAAATCCTTGATAAGAAGGAATTATCTCTTATGCCATAAAAGTAGTTCCATATGTAAGATTTTTGAATCTAAAGAAGAGCCATTTTTTTTATCAAGTAACCTTTTGAATCATTGTTTATAAGTATATCCAAACTTGTATCCTCATCCATAAGAGGAGGTGATTCCATAACTTGTATTTATGTAGAAGAATTTTGAATAACATATACCTATGTAGAAGTAGATATCTTACTTTCTTATGGCAAATGATCATGCTCATGTGTAATCATGTTGTGATTAGTAATAGATGGAAAAACTAAAAAATTATCATGATAATTATTAGGTGAATAAATTAAAATATTCTCTTGCTCATGTATGGATGTAAAAACAAAGTTTGGATTATGCCTTTTTGAATGTGAATCATTAACCTGAATAGTAGTGTAAACTAGCTTATTACCAATTTGCTCAATAACTATACCAACCAGCTATTGTGGATTAAGAGGAGATACCATAGGTTAAAATGGATATTGATATTGAATTCCTAAAAATTTAACCATTTGATTATAATTAATATACTTTAAACATTTTTGAACTATAGAAGGAACTACACTAGTTCTTTATAACCAAGGTCTTCCTAGTAACATATCAAAGACACCTATGTTTGGTAACACTGAGAAAAAAGTATGAAATATGAGAGGGTATATTAGGAAATAAAAATCCTATAGTTCAATTAATAAAAATAAAAAATTAAAATAATCTACAATAATACACAAAATAGGAGAGCAAACCACAACATCAGATATATGTGGAAAACCCTTGATAAACTAGTAAGGGAAAAAACCAATGGGAAAAGGTAGCACCAGACTTCAATATATCAACAAAGATATATCTATAATATCATATTCTTATTAGCTTCTATCTAGTGTTAAAACCAAGCACTCAAGTGAACCAATCATACCATCATGCCTTTTAGGTTTCAACCTCCTAGCTGTAACAACCAACTCCAAATAATGTTAAAACAATAACATCAACCTTCTTCGTGGATCCATCTCATGCACCTAGATGAGAAAATAAAAATCCTTCCTTCTATGCTCTAACCTATAACCTACATTTTATGCTTACAACCCAAACATCTAGCTGAATAAGGCATGCAAGCCTTCCCAACTCTAACCTCTAACTATGGATCCAAAAATGGAGAGCCTCTAAGGGCTCCTCCTTGATCCACTAAATGGATAAGCCATTAAAAAGTAAAAAATAATGATTTAATAGCATTTTACAATAGAGAGAGAGAGAGAGAATTTCAACCCATATGAGTGGGCAGCACTATGACTCAATAGGGAAACTTTTCCCCCACATGGGCAAGGTCAATATTGGAATGGTATCTTATGATTCCCCTTTTGACCACCTCCATGTGAACACCATATGCACTGCATATGCACACACTTTGCTCCAAAATATTCCAATCACCATTTTGACTATTTCCATGTGTATCCAAAATTGGCATGCCTCACATACCTATGTGCAAGATCTAAGGGTCAAAAATACCCCAATTCACTCAAAGACTTCCAACAAGGAATCCCCACACTCACATGGCTAAATGAATTATTAAATCCTCTTCATTTTGACTCCCACATGTGCAAGGGACAATATGGTGTCCCACATGCTCCCCACATGTGCTTTTCAAAAAGCAAACCCATGTGTTTGAGAAAATGGTGCCCCACTTTATCTCTCCACCTTTCCACCATGAAATATGCCTTTTGTGGGTCATACCATGTCACCTTGGAGCCACCACCTGGGACCCATCATGGGCCCACATCCTAGGACCCATTATGGGCCCCACTACCCCATCACCTACATACCACATCATTACACACTTGCATGCCACATCACCCATATGCCATGTCACCATGAATAGTGACCCATGAATTTTAGTCTATGAATAGTGGCCTATGAATAGTGGCTTCACACCCAACAATATCCCACTTGAAGGCATATGCACAAGACTTTAAACCACCTGTGTCTTCATGCTAACCTATCATCATACAACTACCCACTAGCTATCATCATGCCCACTACTGCTCATACACAAGCCCAAAATAAGTTTTTGTCACTAATAAAACTTCTTTATCCTGATTCCTTTATAAACATTTGTATGACCACTACAAATTTTTAGCAACCAAAGTGACTCCCACTTCACCACATACCCGATCTTCTATCCAGGATCCCACCATGAACTGTTCATAACTCCTGTTTCACCACATACTCTAATCCTCTAGTTTAGTATACCATGGCTCTCATGAGGCTCCTCTTACTCATAATGGATATGATACACATAACAACCATCTTCTCCTCTTCTACTCTAAGACACACTGGAAGACATTTTCAAAATACCAAAAGAAGTGGGATACTTCACTTCATTGCTTTTCCCATCCACTATGCATCTCCATCCTTGGTTTATTTTTATAACCACCTTCATTACATCTTAACAATTTGACCCAACTCACCATGATCATGTTGGGACCTATAACCAACATGCCATCTACACATAGTAGCATCCTTTGTTAAACCATGGATCTCTATGAAGGTATCATTGTAATTCATCTGCACATCTACTTCAACCTATATAGTGTTCAATCCACAAACTAGAAACTCTTTTCCTCATCTACATAACCTTCCTAGCTACTCCTATCTCATCATGAGATCACCATGTAGAAATTATTTCAAAATACATATCACTACTTCAAATCTTGAATAGCAATAAGTTCACACCACACTCATAATATTAATCTATAACCAGAGAGAAAAACCCACAAAAGTCAACACTTGACTTCTACATGTATCAAACTGCTACCCACCATGATCAACATGGTACTCATATAGTTCTTAGGAATTCATCATACTAATCATTTCATCGCAACACCTACTAATTTTTTGATCCCATAGTTAAACTACATCCTACTCTACCACATGTCAAACCAAACACATGTGTATAGTTACTCCATACATCAGTCTACCTATCTACTCACACACCACAACCACTGATCACTTCACTCAAGGCATCTTTGAGCTATGAAAGATCCAACACTAGCCTTCTTATTTCATATAACCTCGAGTCTCAACTTGTTCTCCTCCATCCATCAACTACTCAAGGTATAGAAGCAAGTTTTTGGTACCTCCTCTTCTACATGGAATTTCTTGCATTATCTTGAACAACACGTTGTGGTAGTAGGATCCCAAAACTTGTATCCCCTTTTGTAGATGAGAACCAATAAGGTACATGCCTTATCATCACCCTCCATCTACACCAATGCATAAAAGCTTGCTCCACCATAGTATATGCAGTTGTTTCTTCACCAAGAACACTATGTTGGTACTAATCTATCTGAAAAAGCTTTTAATATTATTTTATAAATTCTCCATCTTCCACCAAGAGAGAATACCTACCATGTAAAACTTTTTATTTTGCTTCATATCTAGGTATCTCCACCTATAGCTCCCACTTGCACAAAAACTAGTCAACCTAGGCTATGATACCAATTGTTAGGAAATAAACATCTTACAGTGGAAGTAATGAAAATATAGAATTAAAATAAGCTAAAATAATACATAAAATATGAGAGCAAACTAAAACACTATATATATATGTGGAAAACACTTGCTAAGCTAGAAATGGAAAAAACCATGGGGAAAAGGTAACACCAGACCTAAATATATCAACAAATATCTCTCTATAATAGCATCCTCTTAGTAGCTTCTATCTAATACTTACACCAAAAACTTGGGTAAACCAAGTATACCACCATGCCTTCTAGTTTCCAACCTCCTAGCTACAACAAGCAAATCCAAACAATGTTAAAACCATAGCATCAACCTCCTCCATGGATCCATCTCATGCACCTCAATGAGCAAAGAAAAATTTGGCCTTCCATGCTTCAACCTATAACTTGAATTTGATGCTTACAATACAAGCATCTAAGTAAGGCATGCAATCCTTTCCAACTCTAACCTCTAACTATGGATCCAAAAATGGAGAGCCTCCAAGGGCTCCTCCATGATCCACTAAATGGATAAGCCATTACAAATGATCAAATAATTCTTTAATAATATTTTATAATAGAGAAAGAGAGAGAGGGAGATAATTTTGACCCATATGAGTAGGGAGCACTATTTCTCAATAGGGAAACTTATCCCCCACATGGGAAAGGTTAATATTTGAATGGCATCTCATGATGCCCCTTTTGATTGAACACCATGTGCACTCCATGTGTGCACACATTACTCAAAAATATTCCAATCACCTTTTTGACTTTTCATGTGCATCCAAAAGTGACATGCCTCACATACCTATGTGCAAGATCCAAGGGTCAAATATACCCCAATATACTCAAAGAATTATAACAAGGAATCCACACACTCACATGGCAAAAGGAATGACTAAATCCTCATCCTTTTAACTCCCACATGCTCCCACAAGTGTAAGGGACAATATGGTGTCCCATATACTCCACACATGTGCTTTTCTAAAAACAAACCCATGTGCTTGATAAACGGTGCCCTATTTTCTCTCTCCACCTTTCCACCATGAAATATGCCTTTTTTGGGTCATGCGATGTCACCTTGGAGCCACCACTTAGGACCCATCATGGGCCCACATCTTGGGATCCACTATGGGCCCCATTGCCACATCACCTACATGATATATCATTACACACCTACATGCCACACCACCCACATGCCATGTCACAATTAATAGTGCCTATGAATAATAATCATGAATAGTGGATTCACACCCAACAAGGCCCACTTGTAATGGAAAAATATTATGTCCAAGAGTATCTTGTGTGTGACCATAAAATTCCTTCACAACTCTAGATGTATGTTGAATATCCTTTTATGTATAGCCAAGATAATGTAGAAGTGTTATGGTGCACATATTTTAACATGATCCATTGTTTAACATAACACTATGGATGGGTTACATGCCAACGTATGCTCTAATGAATAATTCACGTCTATCAAAAGCATCATCAACAATTTCTAAATCATCAAATGTAATATATGGTTTAGATACTAGCTTGATCATAACTATATCAATAATTCTATCAAGTGGATACCAATATGAATATGGAAGAGGAGAATGATCTTTCTATGCATAATTTACTTCAAAAAAATTCATGTTATCTTATTCCCCATGATTATGAAAGGAATCTTGATACATTTACTTGTGGCTTAGCCTCTTCAATGGGTGTATTAATATCAATAATATTTCCATGAATGATATCTTGTATTTTATTCTTGGGATTCACATATATATTAGTGGAATGTCCCACACATCCATAATAGTCACAAAATGCATTTCCATCAATTTTTTTTAGGTAGATATCTAGAAAGGGATAATTCATGTGGTGGAGTAAGTTTAATAAGATTACCTCCTCTAAGTTCTTTAATAACACACGAGGAGGTGAAGTTAGCCTTGAAACTGGCCTCCTTTATGGAGCTTGTAATTATAGCTATTGTTTTAGTTGAGATATAACATTAACTATAACTTTAACTTCATTTTTTCCCTCATTAGGTTTGACCTTTCAATTAGAATTGCCTTAATACTTGATAGTAGATGTAAATGGAGCATTAAATCTATACTTGAGCTTATTCAATATAATCAATTCGACCTCACATTTTTTAATATTTGACATAGCTCATCAAAATGATCTAAACTTATCAAACATGTTAGACTCTTGAAGAGGAGTAAGCAAGATGTGAGTGAAAATTATTGAATCCCATTATCTACCATTTGATTTTACATTTTATATATCATGATCTTATACCTTAGAACGAATTCAGTAATAATCTCATTTTGACATTGCATAAGCTTTTTTATTTGAGAATAGGATAGTTTATCACCAATATTGATATAAAAATGTGATAGAAATTGATTTTCCAGTGAGTTAAAAGTTGTAATTGATTATAGAGGAAGATCATAAAATCACCTAAGATCATAATCCTTGAGGATTCTTGGAAATATCTTGGTTAACAATCTATCATTCTTTGCTAATCTAAGCATGTTGCATGCAAGGCACATTATTATTCAGGATCACCTTTGCCTTTATAAAGAGAAACCTTAGGATCCACAAAGCCAACTACAAGAGGGTAGGATATAATTTGAGGATCTAACAGCTCATGAAATAAAGTAATATAATATAAGGAAGGACTAGCATGAGAAATGGTGTGCTTAATGTTAACTAACTTGCCTTACAAGAGAATAAGGGCTTGTTCAAGGGAAGTTTTAGGTGTGGTAATGGGAGGGGTGAAAGTAGCATGATTAGGCATAGGCATGAATAATTGAAGTAAATCATGAGATGTTATAAAATAAAAAATGGAATAAGTGATTAATTGTGCATAAATAATAATATTCTCAATGGTAGAAGTAGTAAAATTGGGGTTAGGGCTTTATAGGACTTTAAAAGGTAAATGTTGAGTGGAGGAAACTAAATTGGATTTGTGATTATCTTGAGATTTGAGAAGTGTGATAATAATTTATTTCACCTCATGAGTGTTTTTTTAGAGACCTTGAAGGAATTTATAAAAATATTTCACTTATTTGTGATCTACTTCATTAAACTAATTTGAATCAATATGTGTTTTTTATTCATTGTCATATTAAACATCAGTACTATCATTATATGTTTCAACAAAACCTTCCACCTCTTGAATTTTCATTGTATAATAGAGAAAAGAGAGTTCCATATGAGAAAAAGGATTACCACTTAATATATAACTATTCATTAAAGGCATACAATATAATTAAAAGTAATATAATGTACAATAAAGAAATCAAATATATGATCTAAGAAGACAGGGCAAGCAAAAATTAAGGATGAAAAACTGATCTAGAAGGATTTTGAATGATGTTTAGGCTCTTATATATACTTTGTCATCCATTGTAAAGTGTCATCCCAATATTTAAAAGAACTAAATATGGAGGTAGAACCATTCCCATAGCCCACTAAACTCGGTTTTTAGTGTGAGTTGAGAGTAACTTCCTAGAGCTAACTGCTTACCAGTGCACTAAAAAATCAGATGGATGGTATATCTTCTTAGTTGGTGTAAACAAGGGGATCTTAGGTGTTTCCTTTATACTGTGAGGTACATGTAAACTAAATTCTAGGACTAGATTTTTATAATGGCTATGAGTATTAAAGAAAGCCCAATCATGCCATGATGTTTCTAAATAGAACACCACATAGCCTTTAACAATAGTATTCAAGTAGTTTATAGAATTTATACACACATTCTCTAAAACAAGCCAATATCAAAGAAAAATACATGAAAAATAAAGGTGAGGTAGTTGTACATGGAAATCATACATATCCATGATCCTTGATTAATTGTTGTTTTTTAGTTGTTCTGTAGTTACTCTACCAACTTTGCCTCTCTATGGTTGGTTATATGATCACTTTACTGCTAAAATTTTTCTAATTAGTCCTCTTTCTCTTGGTCATGGTTGTGGGATCCACTTTCAAAAACCTCTTACTCCACTATTTTGCTTCACTATCTTTAATTATCTGGACTCTCCATTATTGTTGTTTTCTGATACATTTCTATCATAATTATTTACTCTTGAGGATTTTATGGCTGGTTGGACATTTACTCACTTGTGTATCTTATGAAAGCTCTATGTAAGTTTTAGATATAATCATTTTTTATTGTAGAATTTGTGGGTCTTGCTCTTTAAAAAAACATCATTTCTATGTTTTAAAGGTTATGGTACCTCTATTTAACCCTTATCTTTTACCCATGTATAATATAAAAAATATTTTTGGAAATTACTACAACAAAATTCAACCCAAAATCGAAAGAAAGAGCCTCTGTGTTGGTGTTTATCTAAGATGACAAGATGAAAATTTTCAATGTCAAATTAATCCAAAGTCAAAAAAGCTAAATTTTTATGTTATGGATAATATCCAATATTGAGGAATGTATTCCTTTAGTGTTAGAAATTTATAGAATTTAATTGAAACTTGAAGCTAAAAATTAACAAGCAATACAATCAATGTTTTATTCTAAAAGTGGGTTCACCAAAATGTTTACCCTTAGAATTAATAATTTTTATTTAATTAACTCTAAAGTATTGTAAATTTTAAAACTAATCTAAGAGAGATAAATAAGTCAACCTACTATAAAATACAATGATATATAGAATTTACAAAAGTTGTAAATTTCTAAATATAGAAATTAGGGGTTAGAGAGATGTCCTTGAAAATTGATTTATGCTTTTTGTATTATGATTCCACTGACCATGGTTATGTAAAATTTCTTAACAAAACCTACAAACATATTATCAATTAAAAATTCTGCTTTAATATATACTATGACAAGTGCATAGTATCTAGATAGGATCATAGGGTGTCATTATCTTCTATTGTGACTCTATCTATGTTGAATGTGCATTGAATCTAAAAGTTTGAGGTTATTCACCTCTATTTGTAGATCAAATATTTATGTGTGATCTCCAATTTAACACACAAATAACCTACAAGAGATAAAATCCTAGCCTTCAAAAATAATAAAAAAGATAAAATGCGAAGGGGGAAGTGGGATATGGTTAAGCTAGCCTAAAAAAAACTCTTGTTAACTAAATGTTTCTACATAGTCTATGTGGGCCTTAGGTCAATGTAGATATCCCTATGAAGATCATATAAGTATAATGAATGCAATGAGTAATTTTGATTAAAACACTTGACAAAGGATGACCTCAACCTAAAATAAAATAATGTTAACTTGGCCAAATATTGTATTAATAAAATAAAATTATAGTAGGGATATTTTTTCAATAGATAAGTGCTTTTAAAATTACTTTTATAATATAATGTTAGATAGAAATCAGGGTTGGGGATTTTCAAGTGAGACACTTGATTTTATCTTATAGGAGAAAATTTGAATTATTTATGATTACAGACCTTGTGGATCACACAGGAGCATCAGTAGGAATCATGTCATTTTTAAAAACTAGTCATTAGAGCATGAGAGATAAGTTTGCATTGGTGGACAGGTATGTAATGTGCCCTTATTTTCCTAGTGTGAACTTGTCTAGATTAGACAAAGGCTTATGAAATTAAACTAGAGGTAAATTTTATATTGATTAGGGATGTTTAGGAATAAATTAGGGAATTATAAAATATGTTCATATAAATTAAAATACTTAGAAGGCTCTCATATAAATAAATGGTTATCAGAATGGTGTGTTGGTTGAACAAGGTATAAATGTCAAGGACTAGTATTTTCAAGCATTTATTAATTTAATTTTAATGTTTACAATTCTTCCCATGACCATGCATAAAAAATAATATTGAAAGTATGACATGAATCTATATCATGCCCCTATGTGATATGTGTAAAATATGTAACTGTATATATATACAAATTATATAATTTATGTTTGAAGTTTATGCATGAATTTGTTTCATGCACCATGGCATATGCCCCATAATATATACCAATAATTTAATTTTGAATCATTATAAATTTTTTGAATCTATATTTTATACTCAAAACTAAATTTATACTCATATAGGCTTATCTCATGTATGAAAATCCCACTAATATGCCCCTCTTTTGAGGTAATGGATGTATCTTGAAAGTCATTCATCTCAAAAGAAAAATTAACTATATCATGTTTATCAAGATGTAATCATTGAATATTTTAGCATATATGAAAAAGGTATGTCATCATACTAAGATGTGTATTATTCAAATCCTATATGTAACACGTGAGTCAAGGCTAAAATATTGAACCTAGATAAGTGTTTCAATGAAACTCATATTAGTAATTATTTTAATAAGAATTGTACATAATTTTTAGTGCATGATATGGATCATGAAACTCATCAAAATCAAAAATATCAATAAGCACATAGAAACAATAAATATTTTGTTAAACAATAAGGCCAAGGGTTGCATAAAAGGGACATGTTAAAATGTTGCATAAATAAATATTGCACAAACACAAGCCCAAGGGCCACATGTAGAACACATTAATAATATTTAAAATAAGGGTAATGTTTAAATGTTGCACGAAACGTAGGTTCCAAGGCCACAATAAATGGACATGTTCAAATGTCACACATATCAAGTAATGATTTATTGGAGGTATTAAAATATTTTTTCACATAAGGGCCCAGGGCCATACATAACATATAATATAATTATAATCTACTATTCATAATGAAGCTCATCCTATCCCTCCGTGCATCTTTGTGATAGGTAGATTTCCATAAAAGGGGGACAAATTTTGTATGGCTTGTGGTTTAAGATAACTGTTCAAATTATGTCTCAGAGACAGATTATTCCCAATAGATCTTTTCTTGCTCTTCAATCTTTGAAGGATGCGGTGTTGTATCCTCATCAGTCTCTTGTTCCAAACATTTTCGTCTACTTCTGGGAAATGTTTGGAACAAGAGACTGATGAGGATACAACACTGCATCCTCTAAAGATTGAAGAGCAAGAGAAGATCTATTGGGAAGAATTTGTCTCTGAGACAGAATTTGAATAATTATCTTAAACCACAAGCCATATGAAAGTTATCCCCCTTTTATGGAAATCTACCTATCACAAAGATGCACAGAGGGACAAAACGAGATTCATAATAGTTTATGGTATACATATATAATGTGATCATATCCATGCAAATAAAAAATCCATGTATACAATGTAACATGGAGATTTTAGCAAGACATTTCTAAAGAGTATATAATTCAACACAATATAAGCATTATATAATGGTATAACCTATAAATATTGTAAAATTTGGAAAAAATGCCTCCAATATGGCATGGTATGTGGGTAGAGGCAAGTCCAACATCTTAGTCCATGTGAAATTTGTATGTCTTGCATAACACTCATAAATACTAGTGAAATGCATGTGTGATAAAAAATATTATATTATCTACCAATCATGGGATAAATAACATATGACAATGATGTAAAATAAATGCCTAATCATGCTCGTGTCTTGATTTTGTATTTTTAAAATATTTGGAATATTTTTATATTTTTGAAATATTTATTGTTTATACTTTTTGAATTTTACAACAAGCACATAATAAAATAATAGATGAAACAATGGGTTTAAAAGTATAAGAAAAGGGAAGGGATTTTAATAATCTTACACATGTGTCAAAGTAAATTATACACTAAATATGATGGTATTGTAATGTATGAGTAAGATGCACCCATTATATATGTGAATAGCTATGTAGAGGAAATGATTGTAGATCCTCATGTCATCAAATATACACTTGTCAAATTATGTAATCACATATATGAGAAATATAGTAAATAAATGATATATTTTACATGAATAATATTTTTTGTGTAAATTAAAAATAAGCATAATATCAGAAATTTTGATGCATTAAGGCTATGTTTTCTCAGTTTTCAGCCTGGTTATGTAATAATACTACAAGACTTAATTGTCTAGCTCAAGATAGTAATGGAATTTTATCTTGATTATTTCTGGTAGATATTGTCTATGATATAAAAATTTAGTTTACTATGCCCAACTATGAAAATAACATGCTAAATGGAAAAAAAATGGTATCATAGGTCATTGTTTTGGATTGTTCATATCTAGAAAGTGAAAGAAAAAATCCAAGAGACCAAAAGACATGAAGAGCCAAGGGTAGAATATTTATCAAAATGATCACATGTATAAAAAGTAGAAGAATGTCATGATGAAGTAATCAAGAATATACGTATAATTAAAAAAAAAAAAAAAAATTATTATTTGAATATTTTTAATATTTTTAAAATATTTGAAATTATAAAGTGTTAACCAATTATCCCATCATGATGAGATTCATAATAATAATCTATGGAAGGATCACCTTTCATGGAGAAAAATTATCAGATGTGCATGACTCGAGATCAAAAAATGCATCAATTTTTGTAATAAAACTATATAGATCACTACTCTTGTAATCCCACATGGGATAAGTAGCTCTAGGGTAGTTCTAGGAGATGTAGAATGGTTTGAAATATAATAATTAGTAGAATATTTTTACAATTTTTTTGTTTTTGGAGAACATGTTGATATGTATGTATCACCAATTTAGAATATGTTGCATGTGATGGTGTTTCTTGTGAACTTGAAACCTTTTTTGCTATGATACTTCCTTTTCCATTAGTTACTTTTACGAATGTTACAATTTTTTATGAATTGGATACATAAAAAGCTTTTACATAGGTGTAACAAATTTAAATGTGTTTTTTTCTTAAATAAATGTATCAATGAACTATCCTGGTGGATGGGGTGAAGGATATATCATAGATTGTAGATGGAACTGTTATCTAATTCTTGAAAGTATAGTGACCATTTGGTTGAAATTAAAGTACTTTACACATCTATGTACCTAGAAGGTATAACATAAAGCCTTTGTAACCAAGGGCATTCTAATATCATGTCAAAGACCTTATTTTTTGGTAGAACTAGAAAAATAGTGTATAATATAGTAGGACCCACTTGAAGAGGAACCATAATGTGTCCCTAAGTAGTTTTTTATTTCCCATTGAATGTCTTGACACTTTTAGATGTTTCTTGTATGTCATGATATGTGTAACCTAATAAATGGAGTAATGTCATTATACATGCATTATTACTTCATCCATAATTGACTAGTATATTATGAATGATTTTTTGATCAATGTATACTCATATATGCTAATGGTTTGTTCAAATTAAGTAGGATGGGACCCATCCAAAATCTATTGTAAGGAGACCAAAAATATCTCCAAGGCTTATATTACCAAGTCATGGCATACTGGATAACCTAATTAGTTGATATGAAACTATTCCATTTTAAGGATCATATTGGTTTGGAATTCAGATTAAAAATGAGAGGTATAATGTGAGTTTATTATTTTATGGATATGATGTTTAAGAACATGACAAGAAACAATAATGCATGCATAAATTTTCCCAAATAAAATAATTAGTTTAAGATTTAATAAAGAAAATTTAACTAATATAAAACATACTTTCCATTGCATATATTCAAAAATACATATAAAATAATGAAAATGGATTTGTAATCTATATAAAACTTGTAAACATAGAATGAAATCAGATATATACTAGACCCTAAGCAAACAGATTGATAAAATTAACAGAAGATAAGGGAATAGAGGAAAAGAGTGAGCTTCTTTTTCAATGAACAAAGATGTGATTGTCTTGATTGAATAGATCCCAAGAAAACTAATCTCTTACCTGGCCAACATTCAAACAACTATAAACAAGGATAGTGCAAGAGACCAAGGATAAAAAATTAGGAAGAAGAAGAACACAACCATAATATTCATGTGCATGAAGTGGAAAAAAATCTCCACATCTTTGATTGATAGATGTTTGTTTGAAAAAAATAGTGTTTTAGTTGATTGTAATTAGTTTGAATACAAATAAATGCTTAGTAAAAAATTGCCCACATGGAAAATCTATTTATAAACTAGGAAAAAATACATAATGGAAAGTTTTGAGTCCTCTCTATTGTCTCCAATACAAAATTATTCAACCCTTTGAATGACTTTTGGTTGGTTATTTATAAAAATTAAATCAATGGGGGACAAATTTCCCTCCAAAATTTAATTGAGATCCATATTCAAATTACCTTTTCCCTTCTTTTTTGTTTATGCCCAAAATCAAATAAAAATGTTAATTATTTGAAAAAGTAATAAAAGTAATAAAACACTAATCAACATTTTTGTTAAACTATTAAAACTTTCACATGAAAATGCTAACATCATCTAAACCATGAATTTCCCCTAGAAAACACCTATGTCACAACAACTATGGTGGAACCAGCTTATCGATGCCATAAATGGCATGTAAAATGAATTAGTGAGCAAAAAGATATGCTTAAAAAACTAAATTTCACTCCAATTTTTCCCAATAGACCTAATAAGGCTTTTGGATTAGGCAGGTATGAAATTAAAAAAATAACTAACCAAGATTTGAAATCTTGATTAGCATTGTACCTGTCACTTGGGGGATTCATAGTTAAAATGAGGGTTTAAACTTTGATTAGCATTTAAGGAGTGATGAAGGGGGTATGCAAACCCAATCAGGCTTAGGACCCTTGATTATAACTATGGTGGGTGTTGACAGGACCCTATAGACCTAGTAAGGTCCATGGGCCCAAATAGAAAAGTGTGAGAGGTAGCTTAAATCCCCCCCCCAGATTTGGTTGAGGATTTATCACTAACTACCAAAGTAGTGGGGGGAGACGTGCCCCCATTGACCTAGTTGGGGATCAATCCCCAAATAACACTATGGAGGGGAGAGATTGAAACTCCCTTGACCTAGTGAGGTAATTTTCCTCAACTAGAAAGGGATGGAGGCCTATTTTAATCAAATTTAAATGTGTAAAAGTTTAGACCCATTTAGTTAATATTATTGCAATCAATAAAAATTGATTGTGATTATCATGAATGAGTTTATCTAAAGAAAATGTGTTCAAACTTAAGTAAATGATTTTAAAACAACATTCTATGTGATCAAAGGATTGAGAAGTTGAAGAAAAACTCAAATATTTTGGTACCTTGTTAGGTATTTTGAGCCTTACCTCTTATGAAACATGTTTTCAAGGCAATATCTATGTGGAACCCCTAAACTTGATTGCATGTTTTGTATTTTTTACTACTACTTATTATATCTTAAAATTAAGAGTCCATTTTATTTTAGTATAACTTGAGATATTCTGAGCACCCATCAAATTTATAACCCCCTGCTTGTACACCCATGGACCTTTGACACATACATGGTACTTTGTTAAAACCTGAGCTATATTTGATGTTTTAAAACCTTAAATATTAATACACATGTAATAATTTTATCCTTTCTATATAACTATTTCCATCATTAATTTATTTACACCTCACTCTCAGTTAGAATTTTCACTCTTCATCTCTCAAACCCTAGCCATTGCTCAACCCCTTTTGTAATATTTTCTCTTACAAGTGAGTCATTTAACTTTGTTGTAGCTATATTCAAGAGGTTCTAGGGTTTTGTCTTGGTGGATATCTGATATTTTAGGCACTTTATCAAAATTTCCACTATTCTCAGTGAATATTTGATTGTACAAATATTTTCATTAGATTTTGGAGACTGTCATGCATATTTTTAGTTTTAAAATACCTATAAAATCTTTGCCAAATTTTGAGCTTTGTCTAGTATCTTCTTAGGTTTTTTAAATAAAATAACATGCCATAATTTCCATCATTACTTAGTATTTATCAATTTTAGGATCCTTACATGACACACATCAGAATTTAGAGTACTACAAAACATATCTTAGGTTTTTAAGTCATGCTTGACACACCTCAAATTTTTGCTACCTACACAACATACCCACATAACCTAATTAGTAAATAACACCTCATCAAATATCAAGAGTTGGAAAATAACCCTTAAGATTTTGAAAATTGTAGAACACTCCTAGGGTTTTCACCTTTATACCAATAAATTATTTAATATTATCCATTTGGTTACAAAGACTTGCCTCACTAGAACATCATATGTTAGAAATCCTAAAGAAGAAAGGTGCCATGAGGTACCAGTTTCAATGGGTTTTTCCTCCTTCCAATTTGAAATCAAACATTGACAAAATCATAAACACAAATCTATGGAATATAAATTTTACATAATTATAGTAGAGAGTGATTACTACAAAGTCAAATTAGGTTCACAATATACATGATAGTGGCCTTCCTCAAGTTGTGGCCTTTCTAACATGAGTTTAGTGCCCTAAACTAGTTATCACTTTGGCTAGTAATTATGATAAGGAGAGAATAAAATTCAAGGATTAGAGATATTTTTTCCACCTTGGTGTATACCACATTAATTATATGTTGAAGATACCTGATTATGAACCATTTCTGCAACTCATTCCTATATTACTTAACAATTATAGGATAACAATTAGATTTATTACCCAAAGATGATAGATAAATCCTAGCTCATAAAATCAATAAGTTCAAAATCAAGGTTTCCAAAGGTCATTTCATGTTTTTAATTAAAAATATAAATCAATGATATCATTACACTCTTAAATATGATTATTGGAAATATTGCTACCAAAGACTTCCAGGAGTAGATGTATATATGAATCATTCATGAAAATAAATAATATATCAATTGGGATGAATTAATAAGTGACTATTAATTTAAAAAATGGTAGAGGTACATAAAATAGGTAAATTTTAAATGTCCTATTCCTTATTTTATGCAGATGATCACAAAAGGATCTTTAGCAGATTGAATATTGTTGGCCATATAGCTTCATCAAAAATCTATAATTTCTATCCTCAATTCATAATAGGGAATAGTATAAAGCATTTCCATATAATTAATTATTCCTTCCTATAGTATATCATTCATATGTTTAAATATATCCATACAATGTTAGGTTTGTCAGTTTTAACCTCTATATAAATTATAAAGTGGGGAAGTTGGTTTATTCAATTCTCTACTTTTTCATACATCAAGGTATGTCAATTTGAAAATTATCCATACATGATACCTAGATATGTTGATGATAAATATGAAATAATGGAATTAGTGTGTCAACTTATTGATATGCAAAATTTCTTGTCCAAAAAACATAAGACATGTATACATTTCCCAATCACAATTTGAAGATACACTTATCCCTCTCTTACCAAAGCAAAAGGTATAGATGTTGAAATTACTAGAGTCACTCTTTTTCTATTTCATAGTAAGATATATTTTGATCTTAGTTTATTAATTTAAAATGATATAAATTTTACATATTAACATGATCCCTATTTTGAATACTTTTGGATGGACTACAATGATGATACAAATGTTAGGATACGATATTATTCTCATTTTAGCCTAGAACAAATCTCTAAATATAATATCACATATGTTCCTAAATAATTTTGAAATGATGATGATGTTGTTGTGGATATAATTTATCATGAAAATATATTAAATCATAAACTTTTCCTTAAATTTATTGGATAAAAGTTGAGTCAACATCTCTAGAAGATAGAACTCAAGTAGTGATAGACATAATATTTTCTTGGCTCAAAATCAAAGGGATTGGAGGTGAAAATTTTGGTTTTCCTCCACCATTGAGAAGTGTGGATATAGTTTCTCATCATTCTCAACAAGTTTTATAAAAAAATTCTTTGTAAAATGCTTCTTTAAGCAAGGATATTAGTCAAACCATGATTGAAGAACTAAAAGAAAAAGAGGATGTGGTTCCAACAACTAGTCAACCTCAAAAGCTACCCAAGCTCAAGAAAAAAATGTTAGTTAAATGAGCTAAATTTATTTGGGAATTTATAGGGATTTAAGTTCTTTACCTCTTAATTTTATGCATTCTCAAAGTATATTCATAAGCACCACATAACATTTCATAGATACAAATATTACCTTGTTAATCCATGTATCTACCTCTCCCAAGTTAGGTAATGAATTTCCCCAATTGCCTCCAAAAATAAATATCTCATTGACTCTAAATATGAGTCTACCTTATATTTCAACCCATAAAGCTTAAATAAAATCACCTAAGTTAGATCAAAGTAATGTTTTACCCCAATCCACTCAAACCTTGATAATTTCAATAGGTCCTTCTAGTACTCAAGCTCAAATGGAACATGAATATACTCAACATGCATCCAGTACAAAAAATTTGTATTGGCTAAATGAGGTAGTAAAGAAAATAAATAAAATAATGCAACCTCAATAAAATGATTTCACTACACTCATCACTCTTGCTCCTCATATGTTAAATAAGTATAAGATAATTTATAGAATATTGATAAATAAATAAATAAGGGAAATTATATGCTAAAGTGGAATTTCCTCCCCCAAATAAAGATAAAGAAGATGTCAGTGCTATAGTTTACTAAATATCAAATATATCAAAGGTGTGCCATGGAAAAATCATTCATAAAGAAGTAAAAGAGAATGTATAATCAATAATATGTACACTCTTTGAGAAAATGGATAAAAAAAACTACCAAAGAGAAATTGAAAGAGAAAGTTGAAAAACTCTCATTAGTTGTTCAAAAAATGATGAAACCAATTCAATCCTTCTCTTCTAATATTGCACCTCAAATTTTAAAAGCAGAGACATTGAATGTAGCTAAATAAATTAGACATATTGGCAAAGTAATAATCAAAAAAGTTAATACTTCAAGGACACAAAAAATAATACAAAGCTATGTCTATCTACATTGAGATTGAATATAAATTTGATATCACCAAAAAGTTATAATGTAATTATGAAGTTGAAGTTCGTAAATGGAAACAATTTCTACCAAAAATGGAATTCCTCTCTAAAATAAATCGAGATGTTCTAATTGCAGAAGGGGTTTTGAAAGAATAAAAATGTGGTGATCTCAAAAAAATCTAGGCACAACAAAATTTCATGTTTTCATTCTATAGGAAGGCTCAAAGAACTTTAAATAATCCTAGTCAATGGAAATTGATGCAGTAAATGATATACAATAATTAATTAAGAATCTTCCCTATGAACTTATATATAATAAAGGAATGGTTCTTCTAGCACAGTCAATAATAGAAGAATTTAAGCAATTATTTAAAAAAGAGAGAGTTCCCAAATCTACATTCAATTCTAAATCAATCCAAAAATTCATCAAATATCAAAATTCTTTTGATAAACTTGATAAAATTTTGAAGAAATTTCAGTTCATTCCACACAACATGCTTGATCTTCATTGTGAAGGAAAAATTGGTTTCATACATTTAGATGGCCCTGATGAAGATAAAGTGAAAGAAATAATGAAAAACTTTGATGGATGTAGGAAAATATTACATAAAATAAGCATAAGTTTAAGTCATTCATGATGAAGAAGATAATTGAAATGAAAAAAATAGTTCATGAATTTCAAGCCTATTTTTTATAAATTAATTTTTGTATCTTTTAAGTTGTGCATTTTGATGATTTCACTTTCACAAATTTTAAGTTGTGCATTTTGATGATGTCATTTTCATAAATTTTAAGTCTTACAATTTTGTCATAGTGCTTTTACATCTTTCAAGTTATGTATTTTTGTAAAAGTGCTTTTGCAACTACTCAAACTTTCATAAAAGGTGGTTATGACCAATAACCACCACATTTTAATCTATATATATAATTTTTTAAGTCATTGTAAGGTATTTTTGACATAACATAAAATTTTGGCAAAGGAGAAAGAGTAGTTTTGTATGTACAACTCAATGAATAATCAATACAAGAATAGATCATGAGACTTTGTGCTATGGGTTTTTCTAGATGAATAGTATGTTTGATTTTATTCTTTTATTTTGATTTTCTTTAAAATTTGCTAGAACATCATTGTTGATTTGGTGAGTGATTTGACATTCTTTATATAAAAGTCGGTTCAAGTTTATATAGAGGATTTAAATTCAAGAAACTAAAGTGAAAGTAAGGAAACAAAGTTGTATTTATTTCCCAAAATAATACATGGTTGTTTTTAAATCTTTTAGGCTCAATCTCTCCTTGGTGTATGAAATTTATGATTACTTTAGAGCCTATCTTTTTTCCTTTCTAAGGAAAAGGGTTTTTATCATCATATATATCATTCATCCTATAAAATTTGGGTATTTATAGCATTTTTATATGTTTAAACTATTAAATTTATCCTCTTTATTCCCTCTCACTTTCCTTTCTCTCTCCTTACTCTGTAATATTCTTCTTTTTCTATCACTTCTCCTTTTTACCTCCTCATACTTTTAGGTTTAAAGTACAAAAACCCATATAAAGACAACATTTTTACTATAGATATTTTCATTTTTAGTTTTTACTTTGAATTTTAATAAATTTTATTACACCTTCCAATAGGAGAGGTACTCAGTCCCCAAATTGATGATTGAGAACACATAATTTTCCCCCTCACAATTGTTTTATCCAACAGTTTTTGGTATGCACCATCAAGTGCATTTTAATGTTTTTTGTGCAACCCACATGAGGAAGTTTTGACTCATATGAATCTAATATTATATCAAGGACTAATTCACAAAAATAAATTTAATGATAATAACTTACATAATTAGACCTTAATTTTGATATTAGACAGTGTGCATGGGAATGTGACAAAGTTAGTGTTTCTCAGTTTTAGATAATTTTGACTACACTGAACCTATAAATATATCATGCATAAAACATTCAAATAATTATTTAATGTATAATATTTTTTATATCTCATCAAACAACTCATAATCCTAAACTTTGCATATAATCATTACTGGAAATCAAGATCTTGATTGTCAACTTGACCTTAATTGGATAGTAGCTACAAAAGAAGATATTTCTTCAACTCTTTGATCACTTTATTTGGATAATATAGTTAGTGATTATCTTTTCCAAAATATTACTACTATTATAAATAAATAAGAAGATCATTTTCTATTACCTGAAGGACAATAAAAAATATCTCAATAAGACAAGTGAGAAAAAAGTAAAAAGAGTAGCACAAATATCCTATCAAGCATCTCATATAGTAAGAGTATCTTCTCTTGACCATTCCATTAGTTTAGGATCTATTCCACCAACTAAATCTTGATTTGGAAAGTGAAACACATGAAGATATTTATTCATCTTTATGAGAATTTACATGGGATAATATAATTAGTGAAGTTTAGTTTCAAAGAGTCATTGATGTGTTGGAAGAAGAGGAGTATCATGTTATTCTTGCGTAAAGAGCTAAAGCATTATCTACGTGAAGAGCATAACCAATAAGGGTAGCTCAAAAAGTAATTCAATTTCATCTTATTCCTTAACAATAATAGTTTTATTTCAAACTAGAAGAAATAAGATTTACCAAAGAAAGCAAATCTCAAGGTAATACATATCCATTCTATTATTTACAAGAGAATTATGATTTTAAGATAAGTCCTAAACATAAAACTAAAATCAATAAATCATCAAGTCTCCCATTAAATATTATAAAAAGTAAACAATAATAAGGTGGTTCTATATTAAGTCAGGCTCTTATCCTCAGGGAACATTCTTCCTTTGTAAGTATTTTTTTATATGGAAATACCATGGGGGGTAATGCAATAGGGCCACTAGCTCTAAGATAGTAACACAAACTTTCTAAAGGTTTATGAAAGAACTTTCCTAAATTTTCAAGTGATGGGAAAAAAATTCAAACAACCATACCAAAACCTTATTTATGGCATGTGGTATCTTAGGAGTGGAATCCAAATATATTATAGTCAGGTTATTTGTGAAAACCCTTCAAAATGGAGTATTTGATTGGTTTTATCATCTCACTCTAATTTCTATCACTAGTTGAGAAAACATGAAAACCATATTTGAAAGTAGAATCAAACTCACTAAAAATACACATGTATTTCTCACACAACTTGATAAAATAAATAAATAAGAATACAAACATACGAGAGAGTTCATGGCCAAGTTTAATAACTTATTACATAAAATACTTATAATGACTAGACCAATGGTAGAAAACCAAAAATGCTTCTTAATCAATTCACAATTTCAAGAGGTAAACCATCAATTAAGAAGAGCCAGAATAGTTAACTTAGAGGTGGCTCAAACATTGGCCATTGATGTTCAGGAAAACATGATAATGGTTAGAAAACTAAAGAAGGAAACTTTAATATATAAAATGCAAATTTTAAATCAAATTTAAAGTATACAGCTTCTACAAAAAAGGGCTAATGATATAACAACATTAAATAATAAATTACCTCATAAAGCCATTTATCCTCATTATCAAGGCATTCCAAGATGGAACTATGTACCTTATCAATAAAATCACCCATGTTTACAAGATCCTAAATAATAAAAAGCTTGCCATATGCCTCTAAATCCTAATGCAAGTGCTCTTGTGAATGTTATTCTAGAAACATAAGAGATATTTGGATATCAATAAGAATTAGTTGAGAAAGAAAATCTAGGCCCTCAAGAATTTAAATCATAGGAACCTAATGGTGACTCCACTGATACATAACTAGAATGCAACTTTGAAGAAGATGACTATAATGACATAGTAAAAACATTTCTAGTCTTCACTAGAGCATAAAATCAAAATGAAGAAGTGAATAAAAAGTAACAAGATGAGAAACAAGAAGAAATGCAAAAGGTCATTCTTCCTCAATAAACTACATCACTAATTCAAGCAAAGGGGAAAAAACCTATAACTAAGGTATTCAATCCTCCTTAAGCCTTTGTTACTACTTATCCAAAAGCTAATATTCATTTTAAAAATAATGTAATCATGTTTCAAACCATTGCAAATGTTGAAAACTCATCTTATACTAGTATACTAGCTTTTGATATTATTAAACATGTGAATAAAACCAAAATTAAAATATCCCAAGATGAAAATATAAAATCAAATCCATATAAAATAGATAAGGTAGTTTATTTTATCAAGATAAAAAACTATAGTGTTAAGAAAACAAAATTTAAATGGATTCTAGTGACACCATCTTATTCTAATGACTTGAACTCCATGGCCACCGACACCTCTAAGTTTGGTAAGGTAGAACCATTCTACATTTCCATTTTCCTCAAAGGATGTAAATTGAATAACTACATCATTGATACTAGAGTCTATGATAACATGATGCCAACTAAATTAACTCATTTCTTAGGTTCAACCTATACTATAACCTTTATCCATTGATATTCCATGGAAGAAAAATAGGTACCCTTAATCCGTCAGATTATAGATGCCCAAGTAGCTTTAGATTTTTTCATTAGAAAATAATTAAAATGACCATCTTAGTGGTAGATATCCCAACTACATATTACATCCCATTAGGAAGAAAATTATGTAAATAATTAAGTAATGGAATTCTATTGGATTTATCTCATGCTATGATTCCAATCAAAGGAGTTAATCAATTCTTATAACTTGAGTTAAAAACCAAGTATATAATGAAGAAGGTTGGTGAACTAAGAATTGATATTCTATATGAAGATGAAATAATAGGTAATTATATGATCATGCCAAAAGAAGAGTTAGATATGTTTTGGGTAATGGTATCAATCCAAATTAATTCTAGATAATTAAATTTGATGGCAGTTATTCCTTAATTGGTGCAATAGTAAAAGTCATTATTATGTCTCTAAGTAAGGAATTTATTCCTTTTTTTGAATAAATTTTAGTTTTAATGCACCAATAACATTACCAAATATGAAGGCTTACTTCTTAGATTATAGGCTACTAAAGAAATGTGAATAAGAAACTTAAAACTATAGTTAGATACATAATTAGTTGTGAAATAGATCAACGTCTAATATCAAGTAAAGAATTTTCATATGAAGCACTATCAAAATAAGGTATGGGACAATATTGAATATTTTAAAGCTTTCTCCATAACGATTATTCCTAGATAAAATAATACAAAATATGATGAGCGTTTTGTATTTCTTTCCCACACTCTAATATTAAAAAAGATAAGTACACTATTGAATTAGTATATAGACCCAATTTTATAAATAATTTCAAGAATTTTTAGGTCTTCAATTATGATCAACAAATTATCACTTTTCTTAAAAAAATGGATATATTCAAAAATCTCTACTTTGAAGGAAGTGATTTGACATATAAGGAATCTTCAGTACAAACTAAGAAGGAATTATTGAAGAATAAAACCAAGAAGAAATAATTAAATTTAAAGAGAAATTTTTTTCTAAAGATTTCATTTCTCTAAAATAAATTTTTAATAAACATGATAGGTTTATTAAAAATAAGACACAAAAAGATTATTTCAATTCAGTCGACTACAAAAATGTGACTATCATATCTAAAAAGCAACCGAGGTTGTCAAACATTTTAAAGTGTTGTTCACCTAAAGATTGGAGAAATTTTATTTCACTTCCCCAAAAGTACATTGATATTCTTTCTTACTCATATGCTGATCTCAAATATTTTTGGCCAAGAGAGATGCCCCATATAGTGCCTCTCAAATCTGATTCAAGGCCTTTCAAATAAAATAAAATGTAGATAATCCAAAAATAGTTGAGACTATTTTTGAATATGTTATAAACATTTTGAGTGGATGAATCATTTTTCATATTCAAAATTTAACATGTGTTATGAATATAGTGCAAATTCACAATAAAAGTGGAGAGATTAGGATATGTGTGGATTTTTAAAATATGAATTAGGATTATCTAAACCATAACTATCCATTTTCAATTATGGATAGAGTGATTTGTGATGTCATAGGTTTATAAATTATTTCTATGTTGGATGTATTTTTAGGATATAATCAGATAGAGGTGGCAAAAAAAGATCAACACAAAACTACCTTCACCATTCCTTGGGGTAAATTTGCATATTATAGAATGCCTTTTAGCCTCATCAACACAGGATCAAAATTTAAAACATAAATTTATCTCACATTTCATTATATAAAAAAAATATAATTGTAGTCTATTTGGATGATCTAATAGTTTTCTAAAAAAAGAGAGAATACCATTATGAGCATTTAGAAAAAGTGTTTGAAAATGCCATCTTCATGGTATTTCTCTGAATCCAAAAAAAATGCATTTGGAGTAAATAAAGGCAGGTTACTTGGGCATATTATTTCAAAATAATGAATAAAAATTGATCTTGAAAAAATTAAAGTTATTCAAAAATTGTATTTTTCAACCAGTAAGCTAGGAGTTCATTCTTTATTCGAAAACATATATTTTTTGAACAGGTTTGTACCTGAATTCACATAACTCAAAAAAATACTAATGATATCATAAGATTAAAACCTTATTAAAAATGGAACAATTAAGTAAAAGGTACCTTTGAGAAAATAAATACTATAATTACTCACGCACCCACTTTGGTATGCCCTACTTTCCAAAAAGATTTCATCATATATGTTATTCTTCTAATCACACTCTAATTTATTATGATTCAAAAGAATGATGAAATAATTGAATCATGATAAGTGGTCTCAAACAATATGAACTCAAATACTCTCCTATTGAAAAACATGCATATGTCATTGTTAGATCAATTTCAAAGTTCAAGTATTGTATTATCAATTATCATTCTATTATGATGGTGCCTGATACAATTATAAAATATGTTCTGACACAATAAGAATTTTTTTCAAAGAGAGGTAATTGGATCAAAAAAATTCACTAATAATATATTTAAATTAAAGCTATTTATCTAGATCGAGGCAAAGCATTATGTCAGTTTATGATAATACAGTCTAATAATCATATGATTCATGTTTGGCAAGTGAAAATGACCAAGAAATAAAGAATTTTCCACTATTATTGTTTGTTTATTATATAGATGAGTGGTAATTGGAAATTTCATATGTCC
This sequence comes from Torreya grandis, assembly GCA_037957365.1. Lineage (NCBI taxonomy): Eukaryota > Viridiplantae > Streptophyta > Pinopsida > Cupressales > Taxaceae > Torreya > Torreya grandis. The sequence goes on along the minus strand of JARHVA010001084.1, from coordinate 3,784,442 downwards.
TAACATATGGTGAATATCCATCACATCTATATTCTAAACAATGAATAATGGTTAAGTTGAAAGTAGATAAGTTTATTATTTGGAATAGAACTTTGTTTAAAAAGACTATTGATGGTTTATTTATGAGATATGTAGATAGATAATAAAAAATATACTTCTTGAGGTAATTCATGTTCAAGCCTATGGAGATCATTTTTATGCATCAGTAACATCATTCAACATTCTGAGAGGTGAGAGCTCAATATTATTATTCATCCTTATTCAAATATGCCTATGCATGGGTAAGGAAATGAGAATCTTGTCAACAATTCATTGGTAGGCCAAAACTTTTAGCTTTACCCCTCAAACCAATTATGATTTAAGAACATTTTTAGTAATTGGGGTTGGATTTCATATAAAAATTTTAATCCTGAATCAATCATTGGCCATACACATGTTCTCATAGTGACAAACTATTTCTTGAAGTGGGTTGAAGTAATTCTAGTTAAACAAACAACTTCAGAGGTAGTGTGCAAATTTATCAAAGAAAATATTCTAGTGAGATATAGCATTCCTCAAATTATTTTAATAGATAACCCATAAAAATTTTATTTAACTAATTTGGTTGGTTTTTATTATGTTTATGGAATTTATTTTTCCTATTCTTCATACTACTATCAACAAGGAAACAACTAGGTAGAATCTAACAACAAAAATCTTGTTACTATCATTCATAATCTCATAGATGAAAATCAAAGGAATTATAATAAGAGATTATACGATGCATTATGGGCAGACCATATCACTACCAAGAAGCCATATATGTGTCTCCATTCTAATTATTATATGGAACAAATATTTGAATACCAATAACCCTTGAATTATCTACATTGTAATTGTCTATAGCTATTAAAAATCAAAATTTTGAAAGCTCATTAGATAAGATAATTTTATATTTGAACAATATTAAAGAGGAAATAATTCATTTTATTGAAAATATTATAGAACATCAAGCTCAATTCAAAACATTTTTGGAGAAGAAGGTAAAGAAAATATATTTTCAAGTTGGAGATCTCATACTCCTATGGGACAAGTGAAGAGAACCAAAAGGAAATCATGGAAAGTTTGATTCTTTGTGGATGGGTCTATTCAATATCAAGCATTTCTATGGTGACAATACATTCTACTTGGCTTACTTAGATAATACACACCTTCCCTTTCCATACATCATGTAATATTTAAAATATTAGTTCAAGTGAAAATAGGTTATCCCCTGTATGTAAATAAACAAATTTAAGATTTTGGTTGTGTTCTCAGATTTTCTTGTTTTTGGTTGCATTGTCTCATTTTTATCCCTCATTTCTTTCAGTCTCTTATTTGTTTCTTCCTTTAATTTTTTAGGGTATCTTTGTTAAGGTTTCTTGGTTAAAGTATTTGTTATATTTGAAATATGACTTTGTTTCCCAATGGATAAAGTACTTGTTTATGAAACTCAAAATTATGAGATTAACACTTTGTCTTTTGCAATAAAAGTCCATAGTTAGAGTTAATTTTTATACTCAAATTTAAACATGTGTGAAAATTTGATCCCCCTTAGTTAATCTGATTGCAATCAATCAAAATCGATTGTCATTATCATGAATGAGTTTATCCAATGTAAATGTGCTTAAACTTAAGTAAGTGATTTTAAAAAAAAACTAAGTGTTTGAAGGATTGAGAAGTTGAATAAACATGTAATTATTTTGGTACCTTTTTGGGTTTTTTATCCCCACCTCACAAGATGTAGGTTTTCAAGGAATACATAAAACCTATATATGAAACTCGAGACCCTGCTTGTATGCTTCCAGTTCCTAACTACTACTTAACATATTTTAGAAGTCTGAGTCATTTGTTACATCTCAAAATAACATGAGACATTATAATCACCTATCATATTTTTGACCCTCTACCTTCAACATGTAGACCTATGACACATGAACTATACCTTTTTGAAATTTAAGCTATCTTTGGTGTTTTAAAATCTCTGATATAATGCACATAACTACCTACATGTATGATTTTTTCATTTTACCTCCATAACTATTTCCCTCATTCATTTATTTACACCTCACTTTCATTTGGATTTTTCACTCTCCATCTCTCAAACCCTAGCCATTTCTCGACCTCATTTGCCCCATTTTCTCTTTCAAGTGATCTATTCAACTTTGTTGCAACTATATTTAGGAGGTTTTAGGATTTTCTCTTGGTGGTTCTCTAATATTTTAGGCATTCTATCATAATTTCCAATGTGTGAAGTTTATTAAAGGATATTTGAGCTTGAAAATATTTTCATAAGGTTCTGGATACCATCATGTACCTTTGTAGTTTTCAAATACTTGAAAAATATTTGGTATATTTTGAGCTTTATCTAGCACCTTCTTGGGTTTTCTAACTATTACCGAACATGTTGTAATTTATATCATTACTTGGTATTTGTTAGGTCCTATATCCTTGCATGACACATGATGGAAGTATGAGTCTTAGAAAACATACCTCAATTTATGAGTCATGCTTGACACATATTGGGTTTTCACTACCTACACAACATGCACATGGAATCCACTTAGTACATAACACCTCATAATATTCTAAGAGTTACAAAACAACCCTCAAGTTATGATTATTATAAAAAATTCACAAAGTTTCCACTTTTATACCATGTATGTATTTAATCTCTACCTTCTAGGTATATAGACTTGCCTTACCAAAACATCATATATCATAAACCCTAAAGAATAAAGTTGACATGAAGTACCAATTTTAAGGGGTTACTCCCCCTTCAAATTTGGAATCAAAGATTGTCAAAATCACAAACACAAATCTAGGATATATCCATTTGATATAATTCTAGAAAAGAGTGAATGTTACTCCAAAGTTAGATTGGGTTTAAATTATACATGGCAGTGGCCTTCATGCGGCCTTCTAACATAGGTTCAGTGCCTTGAACTATTACTCACTTTAGTTAGTCATTATGACAAGGAGAGAAGAGAATTCTAGATTTTTTTTTTTTTCACCTTATTACCCAACACATTGAAGATATGTTAAATATACTTTATCATAAGCCATTTATGTAGCTCACTCCTAAGATTGCTCAACAATTATGGGACAATAATTAATTTTCTTGCTTCAAGATGATTAAAAAATCTTGGATTGTGAAACCAATAAGTTCAGTGTCAAGGTTTCCAAAGTTAATTTCACATTTTGAATTCAAAATTGAAATCAATGATATCATTACACTCCTGAATAGGATTATTAGAAATCCTATTGTTATAGGCTTTCAAGAGTGGATGTATAGATATATCTAGTTCATTCATGAAAATCAACAATATATCAATTGGGGTGAATAAATTCATAATCAAATTTTAGAGGCACATAAAATATGTAAATTTTACTTGACCTCTTACCTAATTTATATAATTGTTCACAAAAGGATACTCAATAGATTGAATACTATTGGCTGGACAACTTCATAAAAAAATTATTTGTTGAGTTGTGGAGCTAAAAGCTTCACCGATGTGCAAATGTGGAGGTTGTTGGGTTGCATAGTAACCAACATCAGTTAGAGCCAACCGAAATTAGTTAGGGGTCAACCGACATCGGTTATATTCAACTACATAGTAATCAGCATCGGTTATGGTTGGCTGGCATCGGTCAGATAGGAACCGACATCGGTCACCTGTGTATTTCTAGAACTATTCTAATTTTAGATGAATAGTTAGTTTGCATGTCAAGACTAATTTTAGTCTTGAGTCTGTGTTTCTAATTATTGTTTGCTTTGGGTTCTATTTAAGAGACCCATGGGGCTGTATTGTAATGTGTACAAGTAAGCAAGATCAGTTGATCTGCAGGGTGTGCAAGATCAAGAAGATCTATGGGAAGGTGTGTGTGTAAGATCAATTATATCTGTGGGGTAGCAAGATCAAGAAGATATGCAACACACGGTGTAAGCAAGGTCAATTATATTTGCAAGGTGCAAGATCAAGAAGATCTACTGTAAGGTAGGCAAAACAACCATTGAGTTGATTGTCACTGGAAGTAGGCAACAACAACCATTGGGTTGATTGTCACTGGAGGGAATAACAACTCAGTATTGAGTTGGTTGTAATTGATTGAGAGAGAGAGAGAACTCTTGAGGGAGAATTACTGTACATCTATGAGGTGTGAGGAGAAATAGGTTTCTTCATTGTATTTCCTTCTAGAAGAGTTTAATATAGATTGTATTGTTTCTCGTATCTCCTATTCTTTGATGTTTCTAATTTCTAGTTACTTATTACTTCTGGTTTAATTCCATGTTTAGTTGCTTATACAAAAGTAATCAATTGCGATCTAAGATCCTGATAGGTGGTATCAGAGCTACTATGTATACACTAACAACTAACATTACTTTGATATCCTTAGTTCATATTGGGGAATAGTAAAAATAATTTATATAGAATTAAATATTCCCTCTTATAGTATGTCATTTAGATGTTTAAATGAGATATATACAATTTTATGTTGTTAATGTTAGCATCTACATAAATTTTTAAGTGGGGAGGTTGGTTCATTCAATTCTCTACTTTTTCATTCATCAAGATGTGTGGATTTGAAAATTCTTTGTACATGATACCTAGATATGTCGATTATAAATGTGAACTAATGGATTTAGTGCATCAACTTGTTGAGACTCGTCATTTCTTGTCTAATAAACACAATAAATGTATACATTTTATAGTCACAATTGGAAGATGCCCTATGATTCTATTACCAAAGCAAAAGGTATAAATTTGGAAATAACTAGATTCACTCTTCATCCATTCATAGTAAGATATATTTTGATATTATTGGAATAATTAAATTATTCTCCCAATTCTAAATTTTAACATGTTCCCTATTTTGAAGACTTTTGGATGGACTGTGATGATGATATGAATGTTAGGCTATGACATTATTCTTGTTAGGAACCCATGGAAGCACAACTGATTACCATATACAAGCAACTAACATACAAAATTAAACCAGAATCACATGTAACTAGAATTCGGAAATAACACAGAATATGAGAGACAATACCCAATTGTATTAATACTCGTCCAAAAAAGAATACAATAAAGAAGATGCCACTTCTTCTTCACACTTCTTAGAGGCTTCCCACACCTCAAGTGTACAGTAATTATTTCCTCAAAGCTCTCTCTCTCTTACGGTCCCAATACACAACTCAAACATAGAGTTGGTGTTCACCTCCAACCAGTCAGTATCACTACTGCTAGTACCCAAGTGCTCCATGCAGTCCACAAGTGCTCCATGCACTCCAAGTACACAATCATACTTTAAGTAGATCTCCCTTGAACTTGCAACAACCTACAACTCAAATGATCTTACTTATGGAAGGATCTACCTTGCCTTTCTCTTTGCTCAATAACCGAGTACACACCGTACTCCAAGTAGATCTCTCCTAATCTTGCTACCTATTGTGTTGCTATCCTCCCTGATCTTGCACACCTGCAAATCAATCTGGTTCTACACACCTGCAAACCTAGATCTTACACATACATACACTTGCAGATCAATGATCTTACTTACCATGTAGATCTCTAAATGTGGCCTTGCACACCTGCTGACTAAGATCCTACATACATGAAGAACCCCTCTGATTCTCCAAACCAGTACCCACACTTGGCACTGTGGCACTAGGAGGAACACATCATGCTCTCTTCACACATAGAAAGACCTAATATTTGCTCTCTTACTCTCTAGCACAAACTACAATACATCCCATGAGTCTATTATATAGATCTCATGTAAACAATAATTAGACATCCAATTACAATAATTAGATCTGCAGCTTCAAGTCTAAAATTGGCTCTTAACATGTAAACACTCAATTTGTTAACAAACTATTCATGCAACTGACAGTTCTAGAACCACACAGGCGACCGACGTTGGTCCTTCTCTGCCTGGAGGTGACTGACATCAGCCGACTCCTGTCGACATCGATTGCATTCCTGTCCACCACTGGTTGACATTGGTCGGCCTAACCGATGCCGGTGACTGTGACACTCAGCAACCTCCTTCCCTATTTGCATTAGTGAAGCTTTTAGCTCCATAACCTAATAATCTCCCACTTAGAGATAAACAATTGCACTATACTTGTACATGTACCCTGTCTAATCTGTTTCCTAGCTTGTATCCCTCTTCAAGCTCAATCCTAAAGACCAACCACCACACAACCTTTGGTGCACCTCCTGTCATTTGAGTAACCTACCACATCCGAACCTACAAACCCATGTAGTGAAGTCCTGACCCTGCATAGGATGAATCCCTACTACTGGTCCCTCTCAGATACCTAAGAACCCACATCCCTGAATTGGCTCCTAACTCTCTGACAGCTCCCACTGCTAGGGAAAACTCAGGTCTATACTAGACCTCATGTGATTTCAGACACTAAACTATCTAGCCCTTGGTGTGATCTAATTTTGCATCCTATGTATTGAACCTCACCAACACCTAATTCACATCAGCTCCCACTGGAGACAAAATCAACATGTGATCTTCCATGTCTCTCATGCCAAAGAATTTCGCTACTCCAAATTCCTCATGACATGTCACTGAACTAACCTTACCCTTAGCTCAGCAAAACCCTGTATGTCTAAACCTGTAACTAGTATATCATCCACATACAATAACAAGATAATGTAGCTATCACCATCCACCTGGTAAGACAAACACAATGGTTACACTGACACTGACTAAAGCCCTGCTTTGTCATCCACCTATCAAAACCTATACCACTATCCTGCAGCTTCCTCAAGACCATATGCCTTGGCCTTTCGTCTCACATATCCATTCTCTCTATTCTTTAACTAAGGTATCCATTCATCTTTCAATGCTTTTGTACTAGCTAGCAACCCTACCTAATCTCCTATTTGGTTCTACATCCTGTTCATGCCATGCTCCCACTGTTTCCTGGATCCTTCCTGCTCTACAGTGAGCAACGAGTATAAAGAAGAGGAACAACAAATTTGAGGCTTACTTACCACTTTCAGTCCTCCCCATGGGTGTCTGAGACTCCTTGACAGCTTACTATCTGCCCAAAATCTATCTCAGTGACCGACCTTGGTCACCACATAGTCTACACTTGACCGACATTAGTTTCATGCAACTGTCCTTTCTACCAATGCTATTTTTTTGACTGACATCGGTCGTACCTGGTTGTTGACATTGGTTCTATGACTGACACTGATAGCCACCCTACCCGACACCACTGACTTTGGTCTGCACATGACCAACATCGGCACTTGTCTTTTTGACATCGGTTACCCTTGACCGATGCCGATACCTATGTATGCCTGTGAGTGATGAATTTTTACCCACGAGCTCTCCATGGATCAAAACCTTGTCCAAACTACCCTGCTTAGAGGTATCCAGCCCCATCTACTGATCTCTATCCATCATCTCCTCCAAGAACACCAAGGCTTTCCAGTTCTTAAGTTTGTCAAACACATATGTCTTCTGCTTAAGAACATGCATCTCCTTCTTGCTCATGTGACCAAGCCTACAAAGCCACGTCTTTGCAATAAAAGAAGAATCAGTAATACAAGCAAGTAGATAAAGAGTACCTACTTTCTTACCACATGCTAATTTAAGTGCATCCTTGGTAACATTACAAGAATCCACTGTGAGAGTTATTATGCATCTCTCATCACCCAACTTTCCTAAAGCAATTAGCCATATCTTCAAGACTGGGACCTGCATGACCTCCTTCAACACCCATGTGTTGGCCACCTGCAATTTCAACTTCACTTCCCCTTTGCCAATTCTTTGGCAAGGCACACCAGCCCCTAAATAAATCTTTCCAAAGTCTCCAAAGACCTTAACATGGAAAAATACTCTATTTTGAGCTGCATGGAAAGAGGCAACGGAATCTATAAAACAATATTCTACTTTATCCAAAGAACCTCCCAGAGCATCCTATGCAACAACACCTACAACATCTACTTCTTCAGTTCTTTCATGTTGATCTGATACCAACCAACAATATTTCTTTACCTGCTCTTTCTTTCCATAACACCGTAATTGACCATTCATGCTTTTCAATCCCTCCATTTTTAGTGTACTTTCTTCTATTGTTGCTGTACTCCCACTCAATCAAAAACCCCTGAGAGTGACCTGTAATCAAACACAAACCTGCTCCCTACAACCTTAGCTCTGATACCAACTGTTAGGAACCCATGGAATCACAACTGATTACCATATACAAGCAACTAACATACGGAATTAAACTAGAATCACAAGTAACTAGAATTCGGAAATAACACAGAATATGAGAGACAATACCCAATTGTATTAATACTCATCCAGAAAAGAATACAATAAAGAAGATGTCACTTATTTTTCACACCTCTTAGAGGCTTCCCACACCTCAAGTGTATAGTAATTCTTTCCTCAAAGCTCTCTCTCTTACGGTCCCAACACATAACTCAAACACAGAGTTGGTGTTCACCTCCAACCAGTCAGTATCACTACTACTAGTACCCAAGTGCTCCACGCACTCCAAGTACACAATCGTACTTCAAGTAGATCTCCCCTAAACTTGCAACAACCTACAACTCAAATGATCTTACTTATGGAAGGATCTACCTTGCCTTCCTCTTTGCTTAATAATCGAGTACACACCGTACTCCAAGTAGATCTCTCCTGATCTTGCTACCTGTTGTGTTTTTGTCCTCCCTGATCTTGCACACCTACAAATCAATCTGGTTCTGCACACCTGCAAACCTAGATCTTGCACACACATACACCTGCAGATCAATGATCTTACTTACCATGTAGATCTCTAAACATGGCCTTGCACACATGTTGACCAAGATCCTACATACATGAAGAACCCCTCTGATTCTCCAAACCAGTATCCACACTTGGCACTGTGGCACTAGGAGGAACACACCATGCTCTCTTCACACATAGAAGGAGCTAATATTTGCTCTCTTACTCTCCAGCACAAACTACAATACAGCCCATGAGTCTATTATATAGATCTCATGCAAACAATAATTATACATCCAATTACAATAATTAGATCCATAGCTTTAAGTCTAAAATTGGCTCTTAACATGCAAACACTCAGTTCGTTAACAAACTATTCATGCAACCGACAGTTCTAAAACTGCATAGGCGACCGATGTCAATCCCTGCCTACATGGAGGTGACCGACATCGGCCGACTCCTATCAACGTCGGTTGCATTCCTATCCACCACTTTTCGATGTCGATCAGCCTAACCAACGCTGGTGATTGTGACACTCAGCAACCTCTCAGCATCCTCCTTCCCTATTTGCATCAGTGAAGCTTTTAGCTCCACAACCTAACAATTCTCATTTTAGCCTAGAACAGATCATTAAATATCATATCACATAGGTTTATAAAGAATTTTAAGAAGATGATGTTGTGGATCCCATTTATTAGGAACAAGATATTGAATCACAACCTATACCTCAAATTGATTGGATAAAAGTTGAGTCAACATCTTTGAAATACATAACTCAAGCAATATTGGATATAACACTTTTTTGGCTCAAAATCAAAGGGATTAGTACTGAAAATGTTGGTTTTCCTCCACCATTGATAAGTTTGAATATAGGTTCTCATCATGCTCAATAAGAAGCAGAATGAAAGTTAGTGATATATGGCTCTTCAATCAAGGATATCAGTCAAACCATGATTAAATAAATGAAATAGAAAGAGATGTTGTTCTAACAACTACTTAAACTCAAAATTTTCCTAAGCTCAAGATCAAAATGTTAGTTGAAGGAGACAATAGGTATTTTATAATTTATAGTGCTCTAAGTTATTCACCTATTATTTTTATGCATTATAAAAGTCTATTCATGAACACCACACAATAGTTCATAGCTACAAATACTCCCTTGATAATCCCTATATTTTCTTTTCCCAAGTTAGGTGATGTATTTCCCAAATTGTCTTCAAATATAGATATCTCATTGACTCAACCTTCACCTAAAGATATTAGTTTGCCTTCTCTATCAACCCCTAAAGATTAAACTAAATCACCTAGGTTAGATCAAAGTATTTTCTTACCCCCATCCACTCAAAACTTAATAATTTCCCCGGGTCCTTATGGTACTCAAGATCAAATAGAACATGAATATGCTAATTATGTATCTAATATAGAGATTCTAGATTGGCTAAATGAAGTAATGAATAAAATAAAGAAGAAAACAACACAACCTCAAGAAATTGATTTCAATGCAATCATCACTCCTAGTCCCTGTATGGTAAAGAAGACTAAGACGGTTTATAAAATATTGATAGATGAATAATGAGAATGGTATGTTGAAGTGATATACCCTATATAAAGATAAAGAGGATGTCAGTGTTACAGATTACTAGATATCAAAAAATGTATCTTGGCAAAGCCATGTGGGAAGTAAAAGAGAAAGTAAAATCATGAATAGGTACACTCTTTGAGAAAATGGATCAAGACAAAGATACCAAGGATAAATTCAAATATAATGTTGAACAACTATCATTAGTTGTTTATAAATTTGTGAAACCAATTCAATCCCTCCTTTGATATTTCACATCAAATTTTAGATGCAGATACATTGAATGTAGCTAAATGATTTTTTAATATAGATAGAGTAACAAAAGAGTGGTTATAAAAGTTAATGATTTAGGGAACCAAAATAATAAACAAAGCTATGTCTATCTACACTGAGACTCAATCTGAATTTGATATTAATAAAAAGGCAAAATATAAATATGAAGTTAAAATTGGTAAAGTGAAACACTTAATACTAAGATTGGAAGTATTCTATAAAAAATATAGATGTTCTAATTATATAAGGAGTTTTGAAACAAGAAAGATATGGTGATATCATATAATTTTTAGGTGCAACAAAGTTTCATATCTACATTTTGGAAAAAGGCTTGAATAATTTCAAATAATCTTAGTCAATAAAAATTGATGTAATAAATGATATATGAAATTAATTAAGAAACTTTCTCGTGCATTTATAGATGATAAAGGAATGGTTATTCCATCACAATCATTCATATAAGGATTCAAGCATTTGTTTGAAAAAGATATAGTTTTCAATCCTGCACTCAATTCTGAATCAATCTAGAGATTCATAAAATATCAAAATTCTTTTGATAAACTTAATAAAAATTTTGAAGAAATTTCAGCATGTTCTACATAAAATTCTTGATCTTCATTTTGAAGGAAAAATTGGTTTAATACATTCAAATGGACCTGATGAACACTGTGAAAAACAATGAAGAACTTTGATGAATATAGGAAAATATTGAAATACAGTAAGCAAAAGAAAGTTATAAACATTCATGATGATGAAGATGACTAAAACACAAAAATATTTTGCAACTTTCAAGCATGTTGTTTGATAAATTGATTTTTGAAACTTTTAAGTTGTGTATTTCAATGATATCACTTTTCACAACTTTTAAGTCATGAAACTTTGTCATAAAACTTTTTCAACTTTTAAGTTGTGCATTTTTGTAAAATCACTTTTGTAAATACTCAAAATGTTATAAAAGGTGGTTATGACCAATAACCACCACCTTTTAAGATATAAATTTAAATTTTTGAGTCATTATAAGGGATTTTTGACACAAAGAAATTTTGGCAAAGGAGAAATAGTAGTTTTATATGTACAAATATAGAATCAATACAAGAAGAATTTGTGAGACTTTGAGCTATGGGTTTTTTCTATATTAATAGTATATGTTATTTTTTCATTCATTTTGATTCTTTTCTTTCAAATTTTTTAGAACATTGTTGATAATTGTTAAGTGATTTGACATTCTTTATATAAGAATCTATCAAATTTTATATAGAGGATTTAAAATCAAGAAACTTAAGTGAAAGTAAGGAAATAAATTTATAAATATTTCCCACAAAGAATACATGGTTACTTTTAAGTCTTTTAAGCTCAATATATCCTTATTGTATGGATTTTATGCTTACGTTCAGAGCTTGTTTTATTTTCCTTTCTAAGGAAAATAGTTTTCATCATCATATTAATCATTTGTCCTATAAATTTTTAGTAGTTATATCACTTTCATGTGTTTAAATTATTAAATATATCCTATTTAATCCTTATCAATGTCCTTTCTCTCTCCTTACTTTGTAATATTGTTCCTTTTCTCTTAGTTCTCCTTTCTATACCTTCTCATATTTTTAGGTTAAAAATACAAAACTCCATATAAAAACAACATTTTTTATTTAGATATTTTCATTTTCAGTTCTCTATTTATATTTCAATAAATCTTGCTCTACCTTATAATAAGATAGAGACTTAGTTTGCACATAGTTAACTAAGAAAACACAAATTATTGCTCAAATAATTTTCTCATCCAATAGGGCCACAACCACCCTTGAAAAATATGGTCAGTGTATACACATAATATTTTCAAACTTTTATTTATTATTGAAACTTTATATCTTGTAGGAACCTATCAAGTCTCAATCTCTCTGAGTGCATGACTTAAGGGGTGCACTGGAAAAGGGGTCGGTAGACCATCGGTGCTTCATAAGATTGTTATCCCTTTTACCACTTGCCATCTACACACTTGTCCCCTAAAACCATTTACCCTAAGTTTTTTCTTCTCATTCTTACCTCCTTTAGTCTTTTCCTCTTTCCATTCCTATTTTTCTTGCCTTAACATCTTTTTTGATTGTCATTTTTATTGGGTCAATTGGGTCAACCCAATACAATTTAGGTCTATTATTTACTTTCTTGGTTTGTTAGCCTTTCGACCTACCTAACACAAACCTAGTAAATTGTCCCCAAAAACATATTAGGTTGAATGGGTCAACCCTGTACAGCTGACATTCTTGGAAGGATTTAAAATAAGGTCTACCTATATATAAAAGGTCATTTCCCACCATTTCATAAGAGAATAATTATTAGTGAAGAAGTGTGAGTGAACATCTACTTATTAACCATTCTACTTGAGGAATAAATCTTAGGGTTCCATACTTTATTTGGATATATGGATCTTGTCTTGTGGATAAGTCTTTTGGATGCTTAGATAGGTTGTGTAGCCTAGACCTGATTTATCTTGGTTGTCCTTACATACTATAACAATCTCTTACAAAGCACCTTGGCCAAGGGAGAGATCAAGGCTCGGTGGGTTCATCTTCAAAGGTAAGTATTCATAACTTTATTTCTCCTTTGTAAGAGTAGATTGATAATGCAATTTTATTCTTCTCCCATGTATTAGGATTTCATATACATTATGTGAGTATATGTCTTCTAATACATTTTTAGTTTAGTTGGTTTTTTATTGTTTCTAACCCCTACTTTGTGCCACAAGATTTGGTGAGCACTAGATTAGATTTTGCTTTCTTGTTATTATAATAGAGTAAACATTTAAAATTTTAGGACTCCATTAGGGTTGTCATGCAATTGTGTTAGAATGTAGGATTTAGAACCCTTCCTAGCATGATATGTTATGATAAATGATACTGGTGATCTCCTAATTGAGTCTAGTGGATGCCCATATTGGTCATGCTCTCGCTTAACAAATATACCCCAATTAGAAGTGTATGTGAGATTTATCTTATCTGATATAGGATTAATTGATAGACATGATGCATTTTTGATTACATACATTCTACTGAACTTGACGTGAACTAACTCTTACATGATTTGTTCACTTTTACCTTCATTTTTTTTTTTTTGATCATAATTTTTATCACATATTTTGACATTTTGGATAGATTATGTTAACCTAGATTTTTATCTCTATGCACAGGTTGCAAGAACCAATAATTAGATTGACCTAGTATAGATTTCCATATTTTTAGACACCCAGTTCAACCTACAAGTTAACCCAATCAACTCCATATAGTTTAAGCACTTTGTTGGCAAGTTCTTGTATAACTTGATCAATTTTATCGACCCAATTTGTAGGTTTTGCCAACATAACTCAAAGTCATTCATCAATAATCTTCCTTCATTGCATCTCTGATCCACCAAGGTTCCTTTCTACTTCTCTATTTCTTTCTTTTTTATTTTTCCTTTCATAGTTTTTAGTCTTCAAAACTACCCTTGCACAGTCAACCAGATTGACACTGTTGACCCAATTCTATGTTGTGTTATTTGAAATAACTGAATTGACACTATCGACCTAATTCATTTTTAGACTTTGCTTCCATAGTACAATTTGACCCTATTTTGTATTTTATGCATATAGTGTCAACACTATACCTTGTTTCAAATTGGAATTAACCTCATATTTGTTAGTAATTAGTTCACACCTTTCTTTTCCTATTACTTGTAAGCTTAGAATAGTATACATAGTCTAATTGAGGGATTTTTAATTAATCACTTAGTTTCACTATTTGTATTTTATGCACACATGACCAAATCATAAAAATATAAATAATAACTTTAACATTTATCTACCCTAGGCTAACCTACTTGGATTTCATCAACAAGGGGGAAGCCAACTTGATGCTCTAGTCAAGTATAAAGCATGGTTAATGGTATATTCTGGCTAAACACTCAACACCCTTATCATGGTGGTGTGTGAAGTGAGGGGTAGGCCCTAATACCAAGCATGTATCATTAACACTATAGTCCCTTTCATCCCAAACTACCTGAAACCCTCCTTAGATTAGTATCTAATACCATTTTTATAGCCAACTTCCCATTACATTAAAAATCACATCTTAATAATCTAATAAACAATCAGGTTGACCAATTAGTTAGCTTTACTTTTCAAGTTGTTTGCTTGTTCTTTGCTCAATTTTGTGCACAAAACCTTGCTTTAGCTAGTGTTGGTGTAATATATTTTTTGTGTTTCAATTGGATTGGCTAGTTTTAATCCAATTGGATATCTATTTCCTTTCATTACTTAATGTTTTTCATTACTTACAATGTTAGATTTTTTCATTTTGAAATTTTTTTTAGGATTCTTAAGTTCCCTATTTTATATACTGGATCGACCTAGTCAACCCAGTGTTTTTTTTTCCTTTTATACACTATACTGGATCAACCCAGTTGACCCTATATAGTTTTATAGTCCCTATTTCTATACTGAATCGAACTAGTCGACCCTGTATAGTTCCAATCACCTCTTTTGACCTTTGATTTCTCATATCTCTTCTTTCTCCTTCATCATGGACTTTATATTGGATAATGACATTGATTTATAGTCAATACACATGATGAACTTTACCAATCCTAATAGGTCCTCCCATAGATAGAGTAGGGCTCCTCTTTTGGATGTTAGTAATATTCATATTACCACTCTCACAATGAACTATGGGACCCCTCCTCATACTTCTTCGTAGCATAATCCTCTTTTCTTAGAATACCAACTTGATTTATAGTATACTCCAAAAATGCTTTTCTTTATTTCCAAGTTTCCTCAACATAGAGGAAAGGATCCTTCTACCATTTGCAACCTCATGATTAGTGGTCAAACTAAAGAGCCTCATTCACCCACTCCTACATTATTAATATTATTTATAGGTACCACTTTATTTGGTTCTCAACCTCTTCCTTCAATTTTTATTCCTTCTTATGCCATGACTTCCTCTTCTCCAACTTATTATACCTCCATGCCTAGTATCTCAACTAACATGGTAGGTTCTACATCTTGTGCGCCTCTCATAAGATCCAATATCATTGATCCTTCCATTAGTTGATTGATTATTACCAAAATAAATAATTCTTCTAGTGCTTCCTCTCAACCATTCACTAGTCCATCTTTTGTTTCACAAGCAAATTTTGCTACTAGTGCCCTCAAATTCTCACAATTATTCTCAAGTTCATATCAATGCTAATAGTGGTACCTAATCCACTAATACCAACACAAATACCAATTCCAATTCTTATAATGTTAATAAAACACATTAAATATTGTTTCAAACTCTCAATAAAATGAATATCTTTCAAGTGCATAACAAAAATCAAATGATGAGAATGCAAAACCACCTCCTTGACCTTTAATCTCATCTACAACCAATAGCTTGGGGCACATATAAACAAAATGCTCCACCTCCTCCTCTTTTATATTATCAAGGAAATATCATTCCTCACCTCCTTTTGTCAATAAAACCATTAAACATATACAAAATAAACCTCTCACTACTTAAATTACCAACATTGATATAGGAGGTATAACAATCACAATTTCTTATAATGGATCAACCGATCCTACCCTTCACCTCAAAACATTTGGAAATATTTACAAGGATTATATAATATTAAATACCTTTTTTACTACCAAGTTCCTATCCAAAACCCTCATGGGTGATGTCTTGGATTGGTACAATCAAATTAGAGCTCATTCTATTTCTAGTTTGGAGGATTTAGTAAGTGCTTTAGTGCAAGAATTCCAAACTAATGATCTTCTTGAAAACACTTTGGCCTATTTCATTAATTTAAAGCAACATGATAATGAAACTACCAATCCTTTATTAAGATATGGAAGACTTTGTCAAATAAATGTGAACATAACATGGCAAATGAAAATCTTTTTCATCTCTTTAGAAATGCTCTCTTTCCTAAATTACAATATTGAGTTCTCACTCTCTCTTTATGTACCTTGGAGGAGGCTATTGACCAAGCTAAAAGAAAAAATTTCCTAATGCATCAATTCAAGCCAGCACAACCTTCTATGGGTCCTTTTTTATTACTTAAGAATAAAAACCATAATATCACCAATGATGGTGTTACCAATTCTTATGACACCATTTACAATGTTTAAGCTGTCATTCCTAACCCTTCTTTGGAACTAGCTTCTTCTTCTCAAAAATATACCAATCCTCATTTCTCTTCACCTAATAACATAAATTTTCATAAACCTTTATCCTTGACCAAATTTTAATTCAAGTGTCTACATAAGCATCTTCTATGATAACTCGACCCTACTCATCCTATGAAATCTTGGTATGATCTTAACAAGTTTTGTTGGTTTCACGCTAGTTGGGGTCATTCTCATGAGACCTGTAGATAAAATAATTTAGATATGTATTTTATTCTTGGACCTAATTTCAATCATGATTCCATTATCCATAAGCATCAACAAGCCTATTAAATTACTTTCAAGGACTATAAATCAAATGATAAAACACAATCTTTGAATCAAGAAATTATTCATTTGGCTATCTATAAGGATCCTCTACCTAATAACCAATTTATTCAAGATACTCATGAAAAGCCCACCCCTTCCACCAATAATGTATAAAGTCTTGTTGAACCAATTTTCAAATAAAATGTGGTTAGCATGACCAATATGTGAATGGTGGTGGCTTTCATTGATTCCCAACCTATCTACACTCCTTCATAAAAGACATATCATGTTATCTAGAATTCTTCTCCAACTCATTTAAAAGAGTTGGGGAAAGAAGATATTATCACTTTTGATGATCTAATTTATGATTCTCCCTTAGATAACACATCCCATTCTATTTCTATCACTCTTCTATCATCTTCTAATACTAATGATAATCAAGCTTCTTCTAACACTTCTTCTTCCACTTCTCAAAATTAACTTGAACCAATTAGTTCATCATCTCAACATGATTTACCACCTTGTTCTAAAGCTTCTTCTTCTTCTTATCAAAAAACATTCTAATGTACTTTAGTTCCTTCTTCCAAGGATCTCCTTAGCCATTATGCACCTATATCTAACAACCTTCTTATGGGTTATGATGAGTGGGATCCCAAAGCAAAGCTCACTAATCTCCCATCCCAAATTCCATTCCTTGAGATTATGAGGAATTCCCCACATCATAGAAACCATCTCATGTAGCTACTATTTGAGATGAATGTCCCTCATCCTCCACTAGCAGGATGGGAGGTAACTTTATCTGGTTTTGAAGATAATATTTTGAAACAATGTGAAGAGATGTCTATCCACATTGACAAGACCATAAACACTTCTCTTTCTCTAAAATTTCCCATAGCTTCTATGATTCCTAATGAGATTATACTTCATGTATATGATCCTCCCTTATTTATTAACATCTAAATCACTGATATCCAAGTTAAGCATGCCTTGATTGATGAGGTTTCCATCACATGTGTCACTTATCTTGATTTTAATAAGACTCTTGGATATTTTGAATGCAATCTTAAGTCTACATGTAGCACATGTCAAGGATACGATAGAAGGAAAATGTCTCTTATAGGTTGTGTGTGGCTTCCCATTCCTATTCCACCTATCATCATTCATGTGAAGGTGATGATATTTAACTTTCCCCTTTCATATAGCATCTTGCTTGGTAGGTCGTGGACTCACCATATGAGATCCATTGCTTATTTCACCTACCAATGAATTAAATTCCCTTATGATAGATCCATTTACAATATTCAAGGTAATACTAACCCTTATAATTTTAAACAATTCCAAGATTATGGCATCTTCAAGATTCTTACTCTTCATCCTTTGCCAAGTGTTTCATTTCATGAGTCTCAACATCTTAAATTTCCTATTAATTTAACCCATGGTTATAATGGGAATTTTAAGCTCATTGGTAACATTCCTCATAACCTTTTAGATTCTAATGATGATGAGCCTAATGAGATTAATTTAAATATCAAAATTTTTTATCTCTTGCCTCATCTCATCTCACAGCTTCGTGTTTCCTTGCAACCTCATTCTCACAAACCTCCTTGCAATAACATTCTCTTAGTTTTGACTAAGACCAAGCATTTTATTCACTAGATGATAAGGTTATCCCTACTTGTGTCATTGATCTTCACACCCCATATTATTATGATGGATATTATTTAGATGATCCATTATTAGTCGATCTTTTCCAAGCTCATGATGCCAAGATTTTCCATTATCATTCTTCTTTACTTGAGTCTTTTTATGCATCTCATCATTTTCTTTCACTTATAGTTCCTAATTTTTGAATTTTTCCCTTTTATCATAGGGTAGAGATGGGACTAACACCTCCAATTTTTGAGGATTCACATAGGACTATGATCATGGATCATACTATGATTGGGCCTTACCACTTTTCTAGGTTCCCTAACTGTCATCATTGGTTTACCCTTAAGGTTATTATAACCCTCCTTAGACCTTCTATAGATCTTTCCCCTCCCTTAATAGAGTCTAATATATTTTATCTTATTCCCTCTCTTATTGTTGTTGAGTCTACTCTTGTTTTTGATGTTATCACTCCTTCTATTGAGCCTAGTTCCATTCCTTACTCATCATCACCTTCCCTTGGTGATGGTTTGCTTATTTTTACTAAGATGGCTCTTTTACCCACCAAATGGGCTGATGAGTGTTATTCAACTTATTCCACTCCTATTTTTCCTCCTTGTATGAGTGTTTCTCATAAAACCACTCATAAGCATATCTATTGCTTCCATGGATAGATAACCATTCTTCCACCCATTGTTGTAAGTTGTGGCAATACCTTGATACCTTGCATCCTTCTTCCTCATTATTAGACAAAGATATAACTCCCCTAAAGGTACTTCCTAAATATTTTCCCAAGTATGGTGAGGTATATTTTTTATGGCATCTATTCGGCACCCATCATATTGATTGTTATCACATCCTACAACAAAATCTCAAATATCACCTTATAGCCATTCCCAGACCTTCTACCACTCCTACCATAGGTTATTCCCATAAGAAGGCTCCTCCTTCTTCCCCCATGGATCCACCTCTAATGGTTCCATCCCCTCTTATGGTCCCTTCTATGCCTCCACCTATGATCCCTTCACTTGTGGACCCTCCCTCACCTATAGATCCTTATCCACTTATGAGTCCTTCACCTGGGGATCCTTCTACACCAGTGATTCCTTATCCTCCCATAGATCTTATTCCCACACATTCTCCTACCCAGCCTTTGCCTAATTTTCCTCCTCAACATGATCCTTTGATCATTCCTACTTTTTTAGTTGAGGAGATCAAAAAAAAGTATTTACCTAGTATTCATTGAATATTGATGAGACTTTAGCAGCAATTTGATTATAACTTCATAGAGATTTATTCAATGTATTGGATGATGTGTGTGGATAGATTTAATAGTATTTATGAGCACATGCATGGTGCTTGCACATTTATATTTGGATTGGATGTGTGCTCAAATATTATTTTTATCTGTTATAGCATTTGACACTATGTCAAATTTATGCTTATCTTTTATCATGATTTCTTACTTGTACTATATCTTGCTTATTTTATCATTTATTTTCACATATGATTGTATTTTGTTTTATCATTGTTTTTCCTTCCCTTTTTCCTTGGAATTTTTCTCAAAACTCTCTTCTTGTTTCTTTATGATTGTTTTGCTTTATTATCCTTATTTTCATAGATAATTTATCATGGTGATTTGGTTATATTTACCCTATTCCCCTTGGGTATTATCTCCCTTTACCATGTGATCAGTTAGAAAATAATCTATCTCATTATTATTTCCTCTTACCAGTCCACTTTGGATCTCTTTTTTCCCTCTTCCTTTTTCTACAAACTAAGCATATAAATATTTGAGACTTGATATCACATGCTTATTCATTATCAAGCCTAAGTATCCTAATTAGTCTTTCTCTTTGGTTACTTAGCTTCCTTTAGCCTTAGCCTAAACTCATTCATGTGTATCACTATCTCTCTCATGATTGATCATTCTAAATCCATATGGAGGGGGAATCTTAAAAATCATTCAAAATAAAGTTAAAATCCAAATCATTTAAACAAAAGGCAATGATATCAAAAGTCAAAATTATTATTAAAAGTCTAATCACACTAACAGACGTGATTCAAAGCACATGTCCTTCTTCTAATCAAAGCTCAAACTATATAGTCAGCCTCATGGTAGAGATAAGGTCCTTTGGGGTGTGGTAGGCAAATAGATTAGAAGAGGATAATAAAAAAATCTTTTAGTGTTACCTAATTTCTCACACAAGTACCCAATCTTCACAGTAGATCGACAGTTTTGTAAGGGGTCCTAAAGAGCAAGGAACACATCATGGGAAGGTACATCAATTTTTATTTTCTTGTACCAATATAAATTCATGAATTAATTTTAATATCACACTTATTTTCCTATAAATCTTTGTGTCTATAGCGAGTAGGTTTCTTTTGTCCATAGGCGACCACTAGTCACTTAGTGTCTTCTCGTGTCCTTAGTATTCCTCTTACCTCCCAAGGTCTTCTCATAAGATGCCTAAGTCTTGATTTTTTACACTTAATTTTTCACTCTTTATATCCCTTATATTTCCTCTTGAGAATATTTTTTTATCTACTAATCACTCCCTTTGGGATTTCATTTGTGAGTTACTTTATAAGATTGTGGATAGGACCCGACCATCCTCACAAATTACCATCTTTTCCTTCCTATTACCCATCCTTTTATAACCTGATTTTCCTATTTATTCCACCCTAGTGATGTTATCTTTGTCTATTTTTAGTGTAAGACTATGGATAGGACCCGACCCTCACAAAATTTTCCAATACCCACATCACCATCCAAATTACATGTGTCAAATTTGAGATAAGATTTGATCAATTATGAAGTTACACATCATTTTAAATGCTTCCCATCTTGATATTTATTATGTTTTATGCTTACTTAATTTTTATTTCACCTTTTTATATTCTTATTTTATGAGTGCATGTAAGATTTTAACCATTTCTTGAATTTTCCATACTTCTTAGCTTGAATTAGTATGACCAATTTAAGACCAATCTTTTAAATTTTTATTTTTATTTCATACTTCCCAACATGATTTAGTATGATTGATTGAATTAATTAATTTGTTTTTATTACCATTTGTGCCCTTTTACATACCTTCCATTTTATTACTTTATTTTCATACTTCTGAAAGTGATATTTATTATGATTTTACTTGTCTTAATTTGGTGCAAAAATCTTTCACATTGGTTTCAAAACAAATTCCTTTTTACCATTGTTTTTTTCCTTTCCTTGATTCTTTATACTTATTAATTTCTTATTATTACACATTTCACAACTTGAAATAGTGTGTAATGCATTTTATTGATTGATTATACTTTTTCAAGTCCTTTTTTACCTATTTCTTTTTAACCATGCATGTGTTTTTCATAATGCTAGAAAAGAAACCACATCTCATATATTTCCTATAGCATATACAACAAAGCTAAATACATGTGATAGAAAAAAATATATCCTAAGCATCTATATCCTCAACCATATATATATATATATATATATATATATATATATATATATATATATACATATATATATATATATATATATATATATATCATGAGTTTGATACAAAATATGCAACCATATATAATGCTCCATCTCTAGGGCTAGACTCCATCCTATCTATCTCATGGCCTAGCTACATTGACTATTGAGGCCTCAGTCTGACTCCTTTGAATGGTATGTTATATGGAGGTCATCTGATATCTCAATCCCTCTACCTATCCCTATAGGTGTGTTGCCTACATTTGTGACTCCACTAGTTGGGTTTGGATCTTTGTCATCTATGCTACTATAACCAAATGTGTAACTCTCTCATTTGTTAGGGCCTACCATACTTGTAGCTCCCCTATACCCATCATTGTTAATGGTTTCATCCTCTCCCTCTATTCCCATATCTTCCTCATTACCTCTCTAGTGAATCTAAACCAACTCACCTGAGCTAGGGTAGATGGTACACTCAAATCCTCTAGTGGCATGGGGTCATATGGCTATAGAGTCTCATCTAGGATGTCATGGATAAATCTCCTCGCTAGGTACCCCCATCTCTCCTCCTCATCATTACCTACACCTAAAAAATCACATAAGATGGATATTAGATCATTATCATATCTCATAATATCTATCTACATATCTAAATAAATTAATCATCTTTTACATATCTATGTCTTAGCTACTATGGTCTTACCATTTGCATGACCACATAGCATAGTGTCCTCATCTACATGGCCACCTATCACCTCCTCTATAGGTCACCTCCTTAGCTCAAACCTAGATGGCATGGCTCATGTTAGTCTCAGTGTGTATATGAGTGGTCTCTCTATCATCTCTTCTAGCTCACTTATGGGGTCATCTAGTATGGTAATAGTCTCTACTCTCTCCTCTACCTCCTACCTCCATCAATGTCACATCCTTAGTGGCCACTAATCATCTTGATGTGGAGCTGGTAGTGGTAGATCTAGTATCTCTACCTCTATACCCCTATCCTCCTACTCAGATCCTTATCATGCCTAACTAGTCTATGGTCTCTCTCAATGTGGCCTCAGTGTCAGCCTCACTACTAGTGGTCTAAGTCCTCTCCTCTATGGCTCCATCACATGTTGATCCCACAACTCAAGAATCAGTATCAATGTTATTGGATGAGGTAGGCCCATCTATCATGGCACTCATGCCACTAGATGTGGCTCTTTCCACCAAAAATAGTGTCCAACCACATTTTTCCTCTTTATCATTGGTACAACTATGTGCTAGCTCACCCGTGTAGTTTTTGTGTGCTCTTATGTCTACCACATGATATCTACACATCTCACTAACTATAGTACTGGCATATGGGGCATAGCATGTGCTACTTGGTCCTCCCTCCATCTCCTCACTTGAGGTAACCTATCATTGAACACATGAGGAACAACTAGTTAGTACATAGGAAACCTCTCATTAATCCAAGCTATCAACAATATGATTAGCCCCATGGTCTTCTACCCTTTGAATATTATCTCGTGCATATCATGTACCAACTAGACCCAGATGACCATGCCTAGGTCATATATAACTCACTCCTCTAAGATCAACTTGCTTAAGGCTACCATAAATAATGGTACCTTGTCATCTAACTTGTGACATAGCACCTATTATCTCATAAGGCCTATCATAGCCTTCTGATATCTAAAATATATGATGTATATACATCAAACATACTCACTCTTCTACTTGGAAGAATCATCTCTAAGATTGTAATCCACATGGATAATGTTCTCTTCTCCTCTAGACTATCTAGTATCCTTATGGTCACTTATGCTCCTACTATAGGTAGCCCCAAGATGGCATGGACATCCTCCAACATGATAGACACCTCTATTATATCCCCATCTACCTCCCATCTAAAGGTATTATTTAATTATTCCCAACAACTAAGGAACATGACTAATAAGTCAACACTGAGGGTGGAATTTGGCACAGCTCTAATATCCTACATAGACCTATGGATCCTAGTCTAGCCTTATCTCCATATGATATCATATCTAAAAAATCTAGTAACCATGTCACATCTACAAGTCACTAAAATCTCTATCATCCATGCACCTAAGAAACAATAAAGGAGTATCAGTTCCTCCATGTTATGTATAGTCAAAATACATTATTTTTACATTTATAAATAATAAAAAAGCCTATATTACCTTATTTTATTCATTTTTAGCCTTCTCAATCCTTCTTGACATTACTTGGTCATTTTGAGCCATTCTAGCCCTCTTTCAACATTTTGCATGCCTTTTTGTATTTTTCTAGCTCATTAGTCAAACTAGTTTGACCAAAATTTTCCTATATTTTTTCTTGGTTGACTCAAAAATCTAAGTCAACCCCCTTATCTTCCCATCCCTAGTGTTGAGTTTCTATTCTAGACCATTTAGACCACCTAGCAACTCCAAACTAGGCTTCCAACCTATAGAATGTATATGGTCGACCCATACCTACCAGGTTAGCACTATGGATTCTACCTATTTTCTAGCCTATTGGGTCGACTGGGTCAACCTAGTGCTTTTTTCCTGCTGACCCCTTGCATTTTCCTAAAAAAAGTGTAATTTTCTTGCTTTTTGCCTAAATCCTTCAAACCCATTTCTTATCTTCCTATTTAATACCTCTAGAATCTAATTTTGATTTATTTTGACATCAAAAAATGCTTAAAATTCAAAATTAATAAAAATTCACTTAATTCAATACAAATTTCAAAAACTAGTTTGAGATTCTTGGTTCCATATCTGTAGTGCACCTGTTGTTGCCTCTGGAGCCTCTCCCTATCTAGCATGTCATCTCTTCACCATCCTAGCTTGTTTTCTCTCTAGATCTCTTTTTTCTCCTCTATCATAAGTCAAAATAACAAATAAATTGTTTTTTCCCCTATTTTAAAACACTTTTCCAGACTCAAAACTTTTAATTTTTATCCTGTAGATTCCTTGTTTTGCTTTTATCTTTGTTTCTACTCATCCATTTTACAAACCATAAAATATGTTAGATTTTTGATGAAGTAGAGATTATTTTCCACTATCATATACCTATTTTCCAAAAATTTCAATTTTTGGATTATTTTTTCACTAACTTATACAAGTTCATCTAGTGTTCTCTACATTGGACACCTTCAAACTTTCTTACAGTTTACTTCTTTATCTATGGCACTAAGGTAAGTTAAAGATATGTGTTTTTCAATTTAATCATTTCATTTATATAAATTTTTGCTTAATGTACTTTACTTATCATCAGTATTATATGTTATCATGTTCTTTCTCAAAGCACCATCCCCTATTTCACCTTAGTGACACTGATGAGCTTCGAGTGGGGTATATGTATACATATAATATTTTCAAACTTTTATTGATTACTAACACTTTGTATCTTGTAGGAACCTATCAAGTCTCAATCTTTCTGAGTGCATGATTTAAGGGTTGCACCAAGAAAGGGGTGGGCAAACCATCAATGCTTCATAATATTGTTGTCCCTTTTTCCACTTACCATCTACACACTTATCCCCTAAAACCATTTACCCTAAGCTTGTTCTTCTCAGTCTTACCTCCTCCAATATTTTCCTCTTTTCATTCTTCCTTTTCTTTCCTTAACATCCTTTTTGACTGTCAGTTTTACTAGGTTGATTGGGTCAACCCAGTATAGTTTAGGGGCATTCTTTACTTTTTTGGTTTGTTAGCCTTTTCGCTGACCTAGCACAGACCTAGTAAATTATCCCCAAAAACACACTGGGTCCACTAGGTCAACCCTATACAGCCAATGTTCCTAGAAGGATTTAAGACAAGATCCACCTATATTTATAAGGTCATTTCCCACCATTTCATAAGAGAATAATTATTAGCATAGAAGTGAGAATGAACATCTACTTATTAACCATTCTACTTGAGGAATAAAGCTTAGGGTTTCATACTTTCTTTGGAGATACAGATCTTATTTTATGAATAAGTCTTTTAGATGCTTAGATAGGTTGTGTAGCCTAGATTTGATTTATCTTAGTTATCCTTATATACCACAACAATCTCTTGCAAAGCACCTTGGCCAAGGGAGAGATTGAGGCTCTGTGGGTTCATCTAAAAAGGTAAGTATTCTTAAATGTTTTTCTCTTTTGTAAGAGTAGATAGATATGCATTTATATTATTCTCCCATGTATTAAGATTTCATATACATTGACATGATTATATGTCTTCTAATACATGTTTAGTTTAGTTGTTTGTTTTATTATTTATAACCCCCACTTTGTGCCACAAGCTTTGGTGAGCACTAGATTATATTTTGATTTCTTGTTATTAGAATAAAGTGAACCTTTAAAACCTTAAGAATCCATTAGGGTTATTGTGTGATTATGTTAGATTGTAGGTTTTGGAACCCTTCCTAGTATGATATGTTGTGAAAAATGATACAAGTAATCCCCTAATCAGGTCTAGCGGATCCCCATATTGGTCATTCTCCCACTTAACAAGTGTATCCCAATCGGAAGTGTAGGTATGATCTATCTTATCTGATCTAGAATTAATTCATAGACATGATGAATTTCTAATTACATACAATCAAGATTTGAACCCCAACCATCACTACACTACACTTACTGATTTAAGACTACCTAATTAGAGTTTGAAATATGATTACAATTAAAAACAATTTAATCCCTAAGTGCATATATAATTGGGCCTACGTGCTTAATTAGTAAAGGAAGATGCTCATAATTGACCCAAAAACCTAATTAGGTTTTTGTTGGGGGATCAAACCAACAATAGATTACAATTGTGACAGCAATAAACGCGGAATTAAATCAGATTGACAAGTAATTAGAATGATAATAGCAAGAACAAGAGATACAAGAAAACACCCTGAAAACTTGTATTAACAAACTCTTTACAAAAGGAATACAATTGAAGAAAGCTTCTTTCTTCCACACCTCTCTTAGATGTATAGATCTCTCAATAGATCTCTATTCCTCAAGAGCTATCTCTCTCAAGAACAATCAACTCCAACAAGCCTGGATTGATTCAATTCTGTACTGTTCTTCACACACAATGAATTCTTCTACAATTCAACTCCTAAGCTAGGAAGATCTAATTCTTCATATAGAATTAGGAGACATGAGCATGTACTTCCAACAAACAGTTAAACCACTTAAACAAGGGCTCTAAAAATAGTAATTCTAATAATAGAGACGGAAGCTTGAGTCCACAACTCAAACTTATCATGCAAACACTTGCTTTTGTCCACAAAAATAGCTTTCTGGACACGCAGGTAACCGACGTCGGTTCTTGCTGCTTGTCTGTGACCACCATTGGCCGATTCTCTACCAACGTCGGCATCTCTGTAACTGCATGTGACCGACGTCGATCGCTCCTAACTGACGCCAGTGTCTGTGTAGACCCGAACCTGATAATGAATGCTCCTTGGTGAAGTTTTTAGCTCCACACCCTAACAATCTCCCACTTGGAGATAAACAACTGCACCAGTACCTGTACAACATCTTCTAGCTCCACCATCTTCAGCTCAATCATGAAGACCAATAGAAGTTGAATGAAGATTCAACTTCTCCTTTGTAACTGGCTTTGTTAGCATATCAGCAGGATTCCTATCTGTATGGATCTTCTCCAGCTTCAACTCACCATCTTCCAATACCTGTCGTATGAAGTGATACCTTAGCTGTATGTGCTTTATTCTTGAATGAAAGGCTGAATTCTTAGCCAAATGGATTGCACTCTGACTGTCACTATACAATCTACAACTCTCATGCTCCCTACCAAGCTCATCCATGAACCGTGTCATTCATATCATCTCCTTGCTAGCTTCTGTGGCTATAATATACTCTGCTTCTGTAGTTGACAAGGCAACAACCTTCTGCAACTTAGATGTCCAGCTAACCGCCATTCCACCTACAGTAAATACATAACCTGTAGTGCTCCTCCTACCATCTAAATCACCTGCCATATCTGAATCTACATAGCCATGTAGAGAAGTATCTGAACTCCATAGCACAAGTGCCTACTGCTGGTTCCTCTCAGATATCTAAGGATCTACTGAACTGCTTTCCAATGTTCCTTACCTGGATTGGCCATATACTTATTTACAACTCCCACTACTTGGGCAATATCTGGTCTAGTACACACCATTGCATACATCAAACTCCCTATTGCGGAAGAATATGGAACCTTACTCATGTACTCTACCTCATCATATGAATTAGGACATTGTTCTTTACTCAACTTAAAATGTCCAGCCATTGGGGGATCAAACCAACAATAGATTACAATTGTGACAGCAATAAACATGGAATTAAATCAGATTGAAAAGTAATTAGAATGATAATAGCAAGAACAAGAGATACAAGAAAATACCCTGAAAACTTGTATTAACAAACTCTTTACAAAAGGAATACAATTGAAGAAAGCTTCTTTCTTCCACACCTCTCCTAGATGTATAGATCTCTCAATAGATCTCTATTCCTCAAGAGCTATCTCTCTCAAGAACAATCAACTCCAACAAGCCTGGATTGATTCAATTCTGTATTGTTCTTCACACACAATGAATTCTTCTACCAACTCAACTTAAAATGTCCAGCCAAAGGTGTGCTTACCGGTTTAGCATCCTGCATATTGAACCGTTTCAACACCTTGTCCACATAATCTTCTTGAGACAATATCAACCTGTGATTTTTCCTGTCTCTCTTAATGCTCATGCCAAGGATTTTCTTTGCTGCTCCCGAATCCTTCATAGCAAACGTTTGAGCTAATTTTACCTTAAGCTCTGAGATATCCTGCATGTGAGACCCTACAACCAGCATGTCATCTACATACAACAATAGAATAATATATCTACCATTATCAAATCTCTTGAAATATACACAATGGTCTGATTGACACCTACTATAGCCATGCTCAGTCATAAACCTGTCAAATTTTAAGTACCATTGCCTAGGAGCTTGCTTGAGGCCATACAAGCTTTTCTTCAACCTGCACACAAACTTCTCCTTACCCTTGACCTCAAATCCTTCTGGCTGTTCCATATAGATTTCCTCATCCAAATCTCCATGAAGAAATGTTGTCTTAACATCTAGCTGCTCAAGATGCAAATCCTCAAAAGCAACCAAAGACAAAACAACCCTTATTGAATTCATTTTAACAACAGGAGAAAAAATCTCACCAAAGTCAATACCTGGCTTTTGTGCAAATCCTTTTACCACTAATCTGGCCTTATATCGCATCTATCCATTCTCACCTTCCTTCAACCTGTAGGTCCATCTGTTCTTAAGTGTTCTCTTACCAGCTGGCAATTCAACCAAATCCCATGTTTGGTTCTCTCTTAAGGACTCCAACTCCTCAGCCATGCCACGCTCCCACTCACTCTTGGACTCCACCTGTATTACTTCTTCAAAACTTTCTGGTTCTCCACCATCAGTTAGCAATAAATAAAATAAAGAAGGAGAATATCTAATTGGAGGCTTACTCACCCTTTTTGACCTCCTGATGGGTGTCTGAGACTCATCCACAACACGCTGTCCACCCAAATTCTCTGACAGTGACCGACCTCGGTCACCTGAAGACCTGTTACTAGCTGACATCGGTTCTGCCTGACTGACCTCGGTACCTGTATGGCCGACATCGGTCTCTGTCCTGTCGACGCCGATTTCTAACCTGCCGACATCGGTCTCTGTGTTTTCCTGTAAGTGATTATTTCTTTTTCCCGCGAGCTCATCTTGGACTTTTACCTCATCCAATTCACCATTGCTCTGCTCAGATTGATTCAACTTCCTTAGCTGATCACAATACATCACTCTTTCATTGAAAACAACATCACGGCTCCTGATTACCTTGTTAGTTTCTAGATTCCACAATCCATAACCAAAATCATCTGAGCCATAGCCAATAAACATGCATCTCATAGACTTAGCATCAAGCTTCTTTCTATTTTCCTTATCTATATGCACAAAGGCTTCACAACCAAAAACTTTGAGATATGAGAGATCAACCTTTTTACCTGTCCATGCCTCTTCTAGAATACCACCATCCAGAGCTGTAGAGGGTCCTCTGTTAATCAGGTACACTACAGTGTCAACAGCTTGTGCCCAAAACTGTAAGGGCAAACTGGTATGCAATCTCATACATCTTGCACGCTCCATTATTGTCCTGTTCATTCTTTCAGCAATTCCATTATGCTGAGGTGTCCTTGGAACCATCCTTTGCCTACGGATTCCATGCATGTAACAATAATCTCTGAACTTATGACTGCAGAACTCACCGCCATTGTCTGATCTCAAGCACTTTAATCTTTTACCTGTTTCATTCTCAACCATAGCTTTCCAAACTTCAAAAGTATCAAATACATCATATTTCCTTCTAATACAATAGATCCATACCTTCTTTGTGGCATCATCCATGAAAGATACATAGTACTGTGATCCTCCAATGGAAGCAACCTGAGCTGGTCCCCACACGTCTGTGTGAACAAGCTCCAACTTGTGCCTCTTCTTAGTAGACCCAGTTTTGAGAAAACTAACCCTTTTCTATTTTCCAAATACACAGTGCTCACAAAACTCTAGATCTATGCCTTTTAAATCTGAAAGCATACCTTTAGACTTAAGAATTGACATCCCCTTCTCACTCATGTGGCCAAGCCTTGAGTGCCACAATTTAGCATCCACATCTGAAGTAGATAACACAAAAGGAGATTTGTTAGTAACACAATTACACAAATAGAGAGTACCTTCTCTCTTACCTCTGGCCATAACAAGTGCACCCTTGGTCACTTTCCAAGATTCTACTGTGAGAGTTATAGTACAACCCTCATCCCCTAACTTTCTTGCAGAAATCAAATTTCTCTTCAAGCTAGGAACATGCATCACGTCTCTCAACACCCATGTGTTGCTATTCTGCATCTTCAGCTACACTTTACCTTTGCCAATTATTTTACAGGGTTCATCATCCCCTAGATACACTATTCCAAAAAACTCCATGGATATAGTCACTGAAATATTCCCTGTTAGGAGTAGCATGAAAAGATGCACCAGAATCTAATACCCAAGATTCTATATTATTATGTAGAGAGAAAATTAAAGCATCTTGTGCAATACCTGCAATCTTGGCTTCTTCCTTTCCTTCGTGTTGGTTGTCTTCCTTGGGCTTTGACCAACAATCTCTGCTTATGTGTCCCATCTTTCCACAATTCCAACATTGTGGCTTCCTGCCATTTCTGGATTTGGATCTGCCTTTCCCCTTTGATTTGGATCTTGCTCTGCCTTTCTTGCTCTTCTCTTTCTGCCTTCCCCAACTCTCAAAATTTAAAGCATTCCTGGATGCCTCTTATGTACTTTTCCTGCATATTTCCTCATTCAAGATAACACTAACAACATCCTCTACTTTCAAAATATTTGATGCAGATGCAGTATTACTTACTGCCATTACTAAGCCATGCCAGCTTTCAGGCAAAGAACATAATATCAAAAGAGCTTTTATCTCATCATCAAACACTATATTCACTGAACTTAATTGATTCACAATACCATTGAAATCATTCAGATGAGTAGAAATAGATCCACCTTCATTCATATGCAAATTAAATAACTGCTTCATAAGATATACCTTATTGGAAGCTGAGGGTTTTTCATACAAATTTGCTAACGTAGTCATCAACTCTACCGTAGACTTTGCCTGTGATAAATTGGATATCACAGTGGATGCTAGACTCAGTCTTATAGAACCCAGAGCCTTTTTGTCAAGAACTTCCCATTCTTCATCCTCCATGTCTTTGGGCTTCTTTGCAATACCTCCTAACGGTAAGTAGAGATCTTTCTGATACAGATAGTCCTCTATCTACATTCTCCAGTGTTGGTGATTTTTTCCATTGAACTTTTCCATTCTCAATTTACTTTCATCTGCCATTGCTTCTCCCACTCAAACAGAAATCCTTGTAGAAACTCCTGTGAGAACCTGTAATCAATACACACTACATAGATCTGAACTACCTGTTAGTGAACCTGAACTTTGATACCAATTATCAAGCTCTGAACCTGTAACCAAGGCTCTGATACCACTTGTTGGGGGATCAAACCAACAATAGATTACAATTGTGACAG
Source organism: Torreya grandis (assembly GCA_037957365.1). Taxonomy (NCBI): domain Eukaryota; kingdom Viridiplantae; phylum Streptophyta; class Pinopsida; order Cupressales; family Taxaceae; genus Torreya; species Torreya grandis. Next base: position 3,752,137 of record JARHVA010001084.1, on the reverse strand, counting down.
CAATAAACGTAGAATTAAATCAGATTGACAAGTAATTAGAATGATAATAGCAAGAACAAGAGATACAAGAAAACACCCTAAAAACTTGTATTAACAAACTCTTTACAAAAGGAATACAATTGAAGAAAGCTTCTTTCTTCCACACCTCTCCTAGATGTATAGATCTCTCAATAGATCTCTATTCCTCAAGAGCTATCTCTCTCAAGAACAATCAACTCCAACAAGCCTGGATTGATTCAATTCTGTACTGTTCTTCACACACAATGAATTCTTCTACAATTCAACTCCTAAGCTAGGAAGATCTAATTCTTCATATAGAATTAGGAGACATGAGCATGTACTTCCAACAAATAGTTAAACCACTTAAACAAGGGATCTAAAAATAGTAATGCTAATAATAGAGACAGAAGCTTGAGTCCACAACTCAAACTTATCATGCAAGCACTCGCTTCTGTCCACAGAAATAGCTTTCTGGACACGCAGGTAACTGACGTCAGTTCCTGCTGCTTATCTGTGACCGCCGTCAGCTAATTCTCTGCCAACGTCGGCATCTCTGTAACTGCCTGTGACCGACGTCGGTCGCTCCTGACCGACGCCGGTGTCTGTGTAGACCCAAACCTGATAATGAATGCTCCTTGGTGGAGTTTTTAGCTCCACACCCTAACAGTTTTAACCCCAATTAAAAATAACATGCCAAATATGCCTCCAAAATACCTAATCAAATATTTGAGAAAGATTTTCAAATGGAAATAAAATATTCAAGAATCCATTTTTCACACCAATGATTTATATTAAAATTTACTGTATGGACCTGGTTAATGCAATAGGATGAGTTTTAAGAGTTACTTTAACGTGAAAATCAATACATGCTAAAATGCATCTAAAAAATGATAAACAACAACACTGTAAATGTAGGTAAGACTAGAACCAAAATACAAAAGAGGGTTACCATGATTTTTATGAAATTATGGCATGTTTTATAAGCAATAGAAAATGGCCACTCTATTAGAGAATACCCCTGAGTTTTTGAAATAAAAATATATATCTATGAACCCAAAATATCTAGTTAAGATAACACATGACACTTGAACAAGGTCATGAAATGATAATAAGGGAATGACTATAAGATAAAATATGATAATCACATTGACCTATTTGTGTAAATGATTTCATTCCCATTTCATGGAACTTGTAGGTGTTGGATCACTCCAAGATCACTAAATGTCCATAAAATTCACTAAACCCTAGGAGTATGTGAGAACAATACAAAACAAGAGTGAGTTTCATATTAGTCCATTAGCCAAAAAGTAGAAAGGAGGTACATTATATAGTAATATATTAGGTCACCAAAAATTTAATAACTTGACTCACTATGAAAAAACATATTAAGTGTATTTTCCCCTAATGACCTTAACAACCCTAAGCAAGCTGGCTAACAATCATGTAGGTAAAATTGAAAGTGGTAAAACTCCTACACCAACATCTACCTGAAGTGTAAATTTAGTGGGTATAATAAGTAGGTCTTGGTAATGAGGCTTGATGAGGTACATAAACACAATGCAACTCCCATAAGGTGGATAAAAGGAGAAAACCCATAGGAAAAAACTCCTCTCAAAAAGAGATAAAATAAGAAAAGAGGGCTAAGAAGGCCCACTAGAGTATAAAACTACATGTGGCCATCCTATATCCTATAATAGAGTTACCAAGATTGATTATGGATCATAAGAAGATGCGATGAAGAGTGGATCACCCTAGAAAATAGAATGTGTTCACCAAGTGCTTGGTGGATATTCAACCAAGGTGTGATTTCTATACAAGGAACTATTCTCCTCATATAAGGTATGAGGGACAAATGATTTATGTAATTATGGAGTAATGGGAGTAAAGGCTAAGAAGGATTGTGGAATGCCTTGTAACTATGGAATAGTTTGACATTTGATGTGTCATATATCACTATACTTATTTCTTGTAATGTCTAAAGTAGACCAAACATCGGTTGATTAATAAATAACTCCTTAATATTTGAAAGGTGATAAGGAGATGGTGGAGGTGTGTCCCTATAACTATTGTAGTCATTTATTCTATAATAAGAGTCATCAATATTAGAGGTGTGTTTAGGCTAAAAAATGTCATTAAGTTCAAGTGAGTCAAAAGAAGAAGAATGTGAAGGAGAGTCAGGAGAAAATTTTGAGAAATTATATATTTGAGTCTGATGATTGACCATTACCACTACTAATATAGAATCATTATGCATCTCTATAACAGACATTAAACCTGGAGTGAACTCAACTCACATGCCTAGACCAAGGGGAGTGGTCTGGTAAACTAATATGATATTAGTTGAAAGTAAGGGAACACTTAGAACATTATTTAATGTTCCACCCCTCACTTCAATAGACCCTCTCTCGAGAACCTTTTTATAAGTGTCATCACCCATTTTTATATAGACATGTCACATAGTTCTAAGGAACTGAACTCTATCTATGAAGAGGCCATGTGATGTGCAAAACTAGAGTCAATGACTTGTGTAGGAGTCTAAGGTACAAATATAACTAGGGCCTATCCCTTTACTTTCCCATTACCATTATATTTTGCCTTCTCTTTACCATTGTAATTTTCATTGAAGGATTCATGTTTTGATGAACTCTAATTGGAAGAATCGGGGGCACTGATATTGTGCTTCTTGAGCATATTAGCCAGTTGGTCAATCTACTTATTTAAACATTTGATTTCATCATGATTTATAAATCAAACCCCACATTTTATCCTATCTTCCTTATGATAAAATATAGAAGAATAAGTCTCATTTTTTATTTGTAGGTGAGAGGATTTACATCCTTCTCTTGATCCTTTTTGTTATGTTTCTTCTCTCTATTGTTTAAATCCTTTTTATTTATTAACAAAAATTGAATGAGATTGTGAGGACTTCACTGTGCCTATTTGTATTAGATTATCTTGCTCTTGAATAAGTTAGTAAAAAAGTTATCTAAATAAAGCATCTTTCATGTAGTTTGAAGAGAAATTTTATGGCATGGAAAGTAGACACACACATAAAATAGTCTGGACCTAGTTTGGAGAATATAGATAGAACAAGTTGATCATATTTCTTATCTATTACATATTTTTTTAACTTCAACATGAAATATATAAACTTGGTGAATAAATCCTATTGGGTGTCAAAGTCACTTGGGCTCAAACTAATGATCTCATTCTCTAGCTCATGGCCTCTCATCAGATCCTACTTCCCAAAGAGCTTTTCCAATGTGTTCCATAATTTAATAGGTGTTGTAGTAAATTTTTTGTGAAAGAATAGACCATGAGAAACAAAAAAATATTATTCCATGGACTTTTGTTCTAGGTTTAGTCTCTTTACCCATTGTAATTTGATGAAAACCCTTGGACTTAAAAATGATTTCTATTTTGTATTTCCATTTGTGATAATTAAATGATGTGATAGGACTTAGTGAACTTGAATCCATAATGTAAAAAGAGTTTGTTGCATAAATTAAAGAAGAAATGTAGAAAATAAAATTGCATAGCACCACATAGTACTCATTTAAAACTATCAAAGTGATCCCCCCTTTAAAGTTATAAATACAAGCATGCTCAAATAGATGTCGAGCATAGCCAAGAATTCATCTTGAGTGATTAGTGCATAAGTATAAATAACTCAAGGGATGTTAAGATTAGAAAATATTTTACCCATGAGAGTATAATAATAGGTTTAAAGGGAATTGTAGTAGGCCCAATATGACCACCAATGTGTAGAGCATGAAAAAATAAGCACTTTTGAAGAAGATGACACTCAAATCTAAGTTACCAATATAAATATATGTGTCTTGCTTGCATAGAAAATTTGGGTAGAAATAGTGGTGGTATTTTTTTGAATCAAATTCCCCAAGAGAAAATTTTTGAATTCTTGGAAGAATAAAAATACTTTTGAAGGGCTAGAAATTAAGCCTCCCATGTGATCACACCATATGACCAAGGGGATAAGGGTGAGGATAAGTTAGGGTTTTTGGGGTCCAACAAGCTTCTTGATAGAGGGGTGAAATCCTGTCAAGGCTATAATGTCTACTTAGGCCTATTTTCTTACTACCAAAAGTTTAACCAAGTCCAAAAATGCCTACAATAGAAAAACCCTCAAAAGATACAATTTTTGAATCGCTCTTCAAAAATTAGAAAAGACCCATTCAAGAAATCAAAAAATCCATAAATATTTTATTGATTTGAGAACCTTACTATATAGATATGCGTGAAATCATGAAAAAGTCTCGAAACCCTCCAAAAATGGCTATCATGAATCTAGTTTGTGTTTATATCCAATTTTAGGGTTTTGATGCCTTCTAAATCTAATGATGCTATCCATTTTGTAATTTTAGACTTTATCTATATAGTTTTCATGTATTTTTATGAAATCTCATGAAACCTTTTAAAAACCAAAAAAATAAGAAAGCTAGCAAGAATGCATGTAAGAAAGATCTCACCAAGGATTTTATAAATGGTAAAATAATTGTTAGATTAGAGCTATGATACCATGTTACATCACTCTAAGATATATGAATGTCCAATAAATTCACAAAAAACTACGAATAGGTGATAGTAATGAAAATTAAGAGTGAGTTTCATATTAATCCATTAGCTAAAAGGTACAAAGGAGGTACATTATTTGGTGAGAGATTAGGTCACCAAAAAGGTAACAACTCAACTCACTATTAGAAAACACATTCAATGTAGTTTACCCTAATGACCTTAACAACCCAAATAAAGTTGACTAACAACCATGTAGGTAAAATTTCAAGTGGTAAAAATCCTACACCAATAATAGGGACTTGTTACTATGACTTAGATCATTGAGATAGTAAATTATACCTTAAAATTATTTCCTAGACATTACTTCACTTATATCTAGGTGTCTATAGCCCTAAAATATTTGTCTTTGATACCACTTAAGGCCTTGCTCTAGTATCATCTGAGTTACCATAGCCCCATGGAAGTTACTCAAATCACCCAGAAATTGATTTTTTCTAATAATAATTTTTCATTTATTTTATTTTTAATCATCTCAATTCTGTGTGGGGGACCACCGCAACAAATGAGAAGTATAATTACATATTTTTTTCTCTAGATCTTGATGGTAATGGTTTCATCCAGGTAAACCCATAAATCATTAAAGTATATTTTCATGATAGGTTTTGAGAGATTATCTTCAAAAGTTAAATAGTTTACCCAAACTCACCCAAACATGAATAAATTTAAAACGTACGTGACAACCCAAGAATTTTAAATAAAACTTGAAAATGTAATTTTACATCACAAACTACTTAGATTACTTAAGTACCAAAACACCATAACACTACTTACTAGCTAACCCTTTTCTATTTTTTCAATGAACAAAAGGATACCCACTAGATCAAAAATAAACAAGATTGGATAAAAAACAGACAAAGAACAAGGAAGGACTATTGGTAAAAAATTAGAGAATAACAACCCAAACAAACAACTAAAGCAACAAATAAAATAAAACTATGTACATTACCTTACCTTACCAAATCATGACTAGAATTAGTGCTTGAGTAATTGACCATTGACAAGCAATGGAACATCCTCACTAGTTAGACACTTGAGCCTAAATGTATTCTTACCCAAGATTTCAAAAATCTAGAAAGGACCTAAACAAAGAGTATCAAACTTACCATGTTATCCCTTTTTTTAATGAGCCTTGTTCCAAGGAAGGACTAAATTATAAACTTTAAGGGATTTTGCTTTGTCTCATTTACAAAACCATCATTTGATGACTCCTTGATGTTTATTAAAGTGTAGCAAGGTTTTATCCCATTTTTCTTCCAATTTCATCAAGTTCAAGACATGACCTTTAATTTTATCATCATTTTCAAGGTAATATCTCATGAAATACATGATAGTGATTCTCAATTTTATGGGACAAATAATATCTTGATCATACACTAGATGCATGGGGATGTGCCTAGGGATGACTTAATCCTAGTTTTATTAGACTAGAGTGAAAACTTTATTATTTTATGCCAATCCCAAGGGTTATTATCTGAGATATTCTTAATCACATATAATATATTTTTATTCATTGATTCAACAATGCAATTAGCTTTTGGATAATAATTATAAGATAATTTGATAAATATGTAGTTGTCATACACCCATTTAGTAAATTTCAAAGAGGAAAAGGTAGGTTCATTATTACATACCAAAGTAAAAGGCATTCCAAACCTAGTGATGATGTGCTCCTCATGAATATGATCACCACATCAGTTATATAATTATTGAATGTTCTTTCCTTAGTCCATCACTCATAATAGTTGATTACCACTAAGATGAACTTGTGTCTAGTGTAGGAATTGGAATTGATAACTCTAACAAAGTCCAAGCCCCATTTTTTAAAAGGTCAAAATTCAATGACCATAGCACCTTTTTGTAGATTTAAATTTGGCTTGTGACTAACCTACACTATTTTACCCCTATATTTATATACTTGTTATTTTAAGTTTAAACTTTGTGTCATAAATGTAATTATTTATGTTAGGATTTAGTTGTCAATGGGTAGACTTAGGATGGGGACTACTTGAAGTTGTTTTAGATTGTCCTCTTGGAATAAGTCTTGACATTCATGCTCAAACTCATATCTAAATTTGTGCTTACTTATCACATGTTTAGATGCCTTGGTGTTGCTTAATTATGTTTATATGAGTTGGAGGTCAAGGAGTTTCCTATAAAGGTAATTATGTTTCTCTCAATAATGTAACATATTGGTGAAGGCCCATTCACGTCAAAATTAACACTCATTGGGAAATCGGTGAAATGCAACCAACCTTGATTTTACATGTGATGGAATCACCATAGACATGTAGGTAGCTTGATTAGTGGGAATGGGTCTAGAAGACAAACCCTTATAATGTCTTTCTAGTACAGGTAATTTACAATTAGCCTTAAGGTGTTTTTGGAACACATGATTATACATCTAACCCTTAAAGTGTTGGCTTAAGTTCAAATGTTATAACATCCTTGTCCACACATGTGTTTCTTTTATGGTTTTCAGCTATGTGTTTTTCTTAGTCGTTTAGTGACCCTTGATAATTTTTTAAATTTAATCTTGTTCTCTCCCATTTCAACCTTAAACACCATTAGAGACTCACTTGGGAGATGGAGCTTATTTGAGAAACATAAGTTAGATATTGATGAAAAATTAGCCTCATTGTAATTCGATAATATAGGTTTTTTATAATAATCAAATCCTATTTGTGTCATCATGTGGGAATGTTTCGGTAAGTATGCATACTTTATGATGTTTATAGTTTGTGATTGATGACCTTTGGGTGTGTTGTCTCATCTTAAGAATATGATTAGAGATTATAGAAGATCATTTAAGTGGTGTATTAGATCCTTTGTTATATTAGAAAGCTAACTTAGTCGTGGTGATGATGTCTCGTGGAGGAGGCCATCATAAGTGTAAGGAGAACTACATCAGACCTTGATTCCATGGACTGGATATGTAGACTACCCAAGTTGTGGTGGGGGCATTAGGTCTAGATTTTTAGGCTAGATTAGGGTTAATTTTTATCATCCCTCATTTTGGGCTTATGCATTATAATTCAGATTAATTATATATAATATTAATTAAAGTTTGAGTTTGATCATCATGTGGTTATTGTTAACCCTTTCACCTTAAATTTGGTTGTATTATTTATTTTATGTGCCTTTAGATTAGAGTTTTATAGTGTTATTTGAGACTCTCTCTTGGCTAGACTTATAGTGGTAACCCCATGTTAAAGTGATCATTGTCTTGGCTCACTTCATTTCCCTTGAGTGTGTTTATTAGACTATGCGATGTTAAGTCTTAAGCCATCCTCCTACCCACAAGATGTGGTGGTTTCATACAAGATTTAGCCAAATCACTTGTTATATTTATTTTTGGAGGTTTAAGGAGGTTATGTGCTCTTATACTTGACTTAGCTACAACATTACTTCATTATTTATTGGGATGTCTAAGGATATTATTTTCATGGCATGGTGATTACACTTATATTTTAGTAATGATATTAATCTATTCATATGGTACTTAATGTTATTGCTTTTTATGGTTTAATATGGTTCAATATGATTCAGTTGCATTCAACATTATGCGGTATTGATCTATGTGGATTTTCCATGGTTTGGCATTTACTCTTCACATTTTTCCTTTATCATGAGATGGAACATGATTTGTTCTATTTGATTACAAAATATTAGTAACTTATGCACATGCTCTGATACCAAAATGTCATGCCCAAAATTTTTCCAAAAACCCATGTAATTTTTTATCATGTTTCACTTTTGAGGAGATATGTGCCAGATATTTCTCATGTTTTGGATTGGATGGCTTTGTAGGTCAAGGAGGATGGGTAGCTAATCTTGGAATCTACACATATTTTGAATTATATTATGTTGGGCCTTTGATGACATGAGTTGAACTGGGTCAAGGTTTAATGGGACATATATGACAAGTTAACAACTACTTGGGAGGATGTGTCACCTTTGCAAGCTTGATATCTACACCTATTATAGTGACTTTCAAGAGGAAGTCTAATTTTAGGGGAGGGGGATGTGAGACCCAATTTTGATATCATTCCATATTATATATATTTTTATATTTTTTGAACTTGATTGACATATATTGGACTATATGGAGGGATGGGGTGCTCATACTTTATATTTTATTTCATTATAGACCTTGGTTAGGTAGTTTAGTAGATCTTCTTTATATGCATGGATATTTATCATGATTGTCTTAGGTGGATGTATTTTACTATCTGGTTATTTTTATTGAATGGCATGATGATATATTTCATGATTTTATTATTATATTATTTAACTAGCTAAGATATGTGACTAGTCTTGTGATGTTACTATGGTGAAATACTTATGTATATACACACATGTTCCATATTATTCTTGATATCGCTTATTTTCTTATAGATGTATTTGATGTTTGTATTAAGTATACATATTACAAGGGACCAAAGGTGGGACTATAAGGGAATAAAATGTGCCTCAATAGACCATATGTACACCTTAAACCCTTCCTAAACCTTTAAATCTTATAACCTTTTATTTTACAAATTATTATAGGCATTATTTTATACTCTTTTATATTTCCTTTGTTATTATTTGAGATAATGATGTTTTAGCCTAAATTTTTTTTAATCTAATCAACCTAAACCTAAATTAACGCTATAGGAGGTTTAAACAACCTAGATGTGGGGTTGGGTTGACCCATAAACCTAACCCTTATGCGCAATCTCAAAATTATCCCTTCAACCACCTTTATCTTTTAGTGTTTGACAAGTAAACCTTGTCTTACAAGTTATTCTTGGGCCTGTATACATTGGGTATGTGGGGTTTTAAAGGTAATTTGACCAGTTTTTAGTCATAGAAAGGCCCTTATTTATGGAATATATTTTTCTCCCACAAAAAACTCTCATTTTTGTACAAATCAGTTGTATTTTATATTTGAGTTGAAGAAACACCCATGTAAGTGTGTAAGGATATTTATGATATTTTTAAGAGGAATTTATGGAGGGTGGTTGCATCCTTAGGATGTTGATGGCCACATATCACCCTCATATTGGTCATTTTTTCATCTTCTCCTTTTAAGGACCTTCTTTTGGCATTTTTGTGTTTTATGCATTTTAGATTTTGGGATAACTTGTATGAATTATACTTGATTTTGTTAAGTTTTGGAATTCACCAAAAACTATTAAATAATTTGTATCCTTTTTGACACTAGTCATTTAAGGACTTTCTTGGAAGATAATTGCAAGGGTAAAATCTTGTTATCTTATTTCAGCTTCCAAAGTTAATTTAGAATCGACATAATTAAAATATCTAGAAATGGGTTTCCTCAAAACTATAAGTTGCATCTAGATTATAATAGCTTAAATAATTATTATAATAATAAAATAAATTTTATTGTAAGTTTTATTAATTTTAATAAGGTGATTCCAAAGCTGGTTTACATAGAATTTTTGTAAGGCAATTTTCTAAATAGATAAAGTCACTTTGAAATGAAAGTCAATTTTTTTATTTCCCTCATAATAAAAATGTTTTTTTTGCCTTAAACACAATATTGATAGCATAGAGAGTAGGTTCCCGTGTGTGTGTGTGTGTGTGTGTGTGTGTGTGTGTGTGTGTGTGTGTGTGTGTGTGTGTGTGTGTGTGTGTGTGTGTGTGTGTGTGTGTGTGTGTGTGTGTGTGTGTGTGTGTGTGTGTGTGTGTGTGTGTGTGTGTGTGTGTGTGTGTGTGTGTGTGTGTGTGTCCACTTCTCTAAAATTAATATCAGGGGTTTTTTACACCTATTTATTATCTTAGAGATTGGTATGGTTGTTTTGTTTATAAGGGTCTCCTATTGTGATGGATATCATAGTTCCTTTTTGAAAGTTTGGGTTGTGACTACCCTACACTATTCTACCCCTATATTTATATACTTTTTATTTTAATTTTAAAATTTAGGTCATAAATGTAATTATCAATGTTAGGCTTTAATTGTCAATAGGTAGCCTTAGGGAGGGGCCTACTTGAAGTTGTTTTGGATTGTCCTCTTAGAATAAGTATTAATATTCACACTTGAGATTGATTTAATTTATTTGTACTTATCACATTTTTATATGCCTTGGTGTTACTCAATTGCATTTAGACCAAATAGAGGTCATGGAGTTTCCCATAAAGGTAACTATGTTTCAATTAATAATGTAACTAATTGTGAAGGCTAAATGCCTTAACATATAAAACTAAAACTCATTGGGGAATAGGTGAACTATAACTAACCCTGATTATGCATGTGATGAGATTAGCATAGATATGTTGGCAGCTCATGGAGTGGGCACAGTCTTAGAAGATTAACCCTTAGGATGCCCTCTTAGTGTGGGAAATTGACAACTAAACTTAGGGTGTTCTTATAACATGTGATTATACATTTAACCCTTAGAGTGTTGTATTAAGTGTGAATCTTATAACATACTTATTCATGCATGTGTTTCTTTTCTATTTTATAGCTATGTGGTTTTCTTAATTGTTTAGTGACCCTCATTGATTATTGAGATTTGAGCTTATTCTCTCTTGTTTTAACCTTGGACATAATTAAAGACTCTAGAGAGAAACATATATCCTCTGAGCATCATAAGTTAGATATTAATGAGACATTGACCTCATTAGAACAAGCTAATATAAGTTTATTATCACACTTGACTCCTATTTATGTCATCATGTGGGAATGTTTGGGAAAGCATGCACACCTTGTGATGTTTTTAGTTTGTGATTGATGACCTTTGGGTGTGTCGTGTCATATTGAGTATATGACTAGATCTTATAGGATCTCACTTGAGTGGTGTATTAGATCCCTTACTAACTTAGAGTGCCAACCCAATCTCAGTGATGATGTCTTATGGAGGAGGCCATCACAAGTGTAAGGATAAATATATCAGACCTTGATTCCATAGAGTGGATATGTACATTTCCTAAGTTGTGTTGGGGGAATTTAGTCTAGGTTCTTAAGCTAAGTTAGGGGTGTTTGTCATCATCCCTCATGTTGGGCTTATGCATTGTTGTTCTATAATTAAAGTTTGATTTTGATCATCATGTGGTTGTTTCAACCTTTTAACTTTAAATTTGATTATATTCCTCATATTGTGTGACTTTAGAGTAGATTTATATAGTATTATTTGAGTCTCTCTCTTGGTTAGCCTTAAAATGGTAACCCCATGTTAAAGTGATCATTATTTTGGATTGTTTGATTTCCTATGAGTGCAGTGATCAAGTTATATGATGTCAAGACTTAATCCATCCTCTTGCCCACCAGACATGGTGGTTTCATACATGATTTACCTAAAGCACTTGTTGTCCTAATTTTGGGAGGTCTAAGTATAATTACTCTTATTAGTTCTAAGGATTTGATGTGCTCTTATACTTAAATTGGATACAACATTTATTCATTATTTATTTAAAGGTCTAATGAGATTATTTGCATAGCATAGTGATTACACTTATATTTCAACATTGGTATTACTCTATTCAAACAAAAATTAGTGTCATTGCTTTGCATGGCTCAAAATGGTTTAGTATGGATCAATATCATTCAACATTACTTAGTATTAATCCATGTGGTACTACCATGGTTTGGCATTTACTCTTCATATTTTATGTTCTCCATGTGATGGCATGTAATTTATTTTATTTGATTTTATAAAATATTGGTACCTTGTGTAAATGCTCTTATAGAGGTTTTGGCATTATATAAACATTAATAAACCATAGTTAATAGATAAACATCATTGAAACAAGTTTAAAAAAAATTACATGGCTTTTGGGATAAATTTTTGGCATGACAGACATTTTCTTATATGTAAATGTTCTCCATTTTATTTTGAATATTGTCTTAATTAGATCTTCATAATTCAACATCACTTGATTATAACCTGAATACCCATCTAATAATTACATCATTTTCAAACCATTCACTATTTATAGTACCTAATCTAGCAAAAATAATGGATAATTATATTTCTTTGAATCTTGGTCTAGGTTCCTAAAGTCTACATACAACTGTATCTTTCCATTTTTATTTTGAACTAGAAAATTATTTTCCACCCACATGGAGTGCCTAAATAGAATAATATTATCTTAAAATAATTATTGTATCTCCTTAAAAATTAGAGGCTCTAGAAAAGGATTCACATGCCTTTTCCTCTTATGAAAAGGTTTAACTCTAGGTTTGAGAGGAGTGGTGTGAGTGAGTATTGAATTGTGGAATACCTTAATATTTATAACTCTAGGCTATGACATCTCTAAAATATTTCAAGTCTTGTTTAATTCCATGTTTTTAAACTTTAGTATAAGTTGTGCCTAAAAAAACATTTTTGATTCACCAACATTACTTAGATTACACTATTCGTTCAACATACTTTTATAAGGATTTATTTTTTCTTTCTCACCTTGATAGTCCATATCAAACAACCTCTCCAATAAGACTAATTTTTAGTATGTCATTGCTTTTTATTTTTATCACCCCTTATTCATCCAACTCAAACTCATCTCTATCAAATTCATCTATGATCTGAGATTTAAACATGTCAGTATTTGAGATGAAGTCAATGACATGTTGATTATCATTGATTACTTGGAAGTTTCAAACATTATCTATAATGGAAAGAGTAGAGACTAGCTCTACTAAAATCCTCTTCAATCTATAATCAACAATTGGTTCCAAAGTGTTTGCAGTTATTTTCAACACATCAATCATGTGATTCATCCTATGAGGCATAGTTTGTATATTGAATTCATCAAAATATTCTATCAAATTACATACATGGTTTTGATACATTGATAAGCACTTTTTGTTATAAGCATATTAACTTTTGACTTGCCTGATCACTAATTTGGAGTCACCTAACACCCTTAGGTTCTTAACTTTCTTATTAAAAGTGAATTTTATCACATGTACCAATGCCCCACACTCAACCACATTATTTGAGTAAGAAAATCACAGCCTAAACATAAGAAAATAATATTTTCCCCTTGGATTAATAAGTTCAACTCTATCACCACACCTATGCTTGGATTTAGAACCATCAAATTTTAAGGTCCATAAATGATCTTTGGTTATTTGTTTGGGACTCCAAGATATGGATGTTGCTAATAAGTTAGATTCTTGGTTCTTTCCCTTGACATCAAGACTACATATACTTTGTTCCTCATTTGATAATGACCTTTTGGTTCAATATTTGATGGCTAAAGTGTGCACTAAGCTATTTAAATGGACATATTTTTTAGATATAAAGATTGAAAAATCATCTTCTTTATCTAGGTTTCCATGCTATAGCTTGTTTACTTATGCCTTCATTATGTCCAATGTTGAAAAGGATCACTAGTAATCATATTATGTGTGTGGCCCATCATGATTTAAATTTTTGTATGCAAGGGTAAAAATATGGGATGAGGTTAATTTAGGTGCATATAATATATCTTCTTCATCCATTTTTTATATCTCTTCAATCCTAGTTTAGATTTGATCACTTGAATTTTATGATTTCTCTTTCAAAAGTAACAAGTTCTCATCTTAATTTCAATTGTATAGACCCCAAGATCATATTATTCATACAATATTAATTGGTATTATTATACTCCATGATCATATGTATCATTTTTGGCTCTCTAAATCTTGATATGATTGAGTATACAATGCCATGGGAGCCACACATGAGAAAAACCAATTGCCATATATTTTTTTATTACTCTAGACCAAATATGTTAAAGAACATGCCATATGTATCAAGTATATCAACCACTTGAATCTCGATAAATCTTTGTAACCTTAGAACTGAAGCCATCTACATGTGGATGTGATTTACTTCACCAACCACCTTGACTTCTGATTTGTCTAGCTAAACTACCTTCATATTTGACTTAGAAGGAGTCAACCCCAACTTCTATAAAACTAAGAAGGGCATCATGTTGCTTGAAGCACCTAAATCCACCAAAAAATAAGTTTTTCTTGAAAAATACATATTATTAGGAGGAAAGGAGGAGTTTCATCCTTTTCCTTATAAATAAAAATATGAGCATCATCTATTTTAATAATTTCCTTCCCTTTTGGAGTAGACAAATATTTTATCAAAAATATTTATTATCATATATTTGGAAAAATTCAAACATTGTTATATTGGCCTTAGTTTTCTTTGGGTATTTAATAATGTTGTATCCAAGTTTATTTTTATCTAAATATTTTTTAATTTGATGGGGTGTAACATTTTTCTTTGATTGAGCATATGTGTTAGGTCTTTTAGGTAGACATAGATTATTATTATCATTCTCATTAGGTGGAACCTAAGTGGTGTTTGGAGGAGTAAACATTGTTAAGGGTGTTTATAACTTGTTCCTAAAGAAGTTGTTGTAATCCCTTTGAAACTTCTCAAAGGCATGAACTTCATCTAATTTATCCTCTAATTCATTGTCACTTTCATATGGGATTTCATAAGTTTACAAGACTAAAGTAGTGTCTGGATTCCCTCTAGTTAGATTTGGATTAATCTTAGGTTTAAGAACTATCTCAAGATTGTCCATATCTTTTCACAAAATATTTGAAGCTAATATAAAATCAAAACAATCAATTTTATCATGATCACCTGTATCATGTAACCTATACAAAGTGAGCAATGCCAAAACAACTAATTTAATGGAGTTTCCAACATTTTTTTTGGTTTGATTTATGCTATCTAAAGGATTAGGTACACCTCCATTGTTATGTTGAATATTCCATTGATGATTGGCTCTTTGAAAGTTAAAATTTATATTTTGAGGATGTTTTTTCATGACATGGTTGTTATGTTGAAGTAATTTTATCCTTAGATCAACCTTGCCATTAGCCAGTTGTTGAGCCATCTGCTACAAATTTCATATTTCAAGGTTCATGTTTGTATTCTAATAATTCCTACTTGAGGAATTATGTTAATTTAATGTGTCATGAATAAATGTGGGGATAATAGATTACATGTGGTTATGGGAAATTTTTATAGGTGTTTTACTATTTAAAAATGTTGGACCAGCCTATTGATTGCTATTTAAACCAACATAACCACTAGTGTTATGTCTAACAACAATGTTGTTATAGGCCACATGAATAATTTGATAATTTTTTATTTGAGAAAACACATTATTTATATGGATTAAATTATTTTAATAAATTTCAATGGCACTAGGTTATAAACCTAATTCTAATTTGAATATATTACACTGGGAATTTGGTTTATCATAGGGGTGTTTTGTATGAGCACTTGATTTATCATTAAAATTTAGTTATGCACACCCAGTTTCCCTAATGAAGGAAATAGACTTGCCCCATACTCTTGTGGAATAATTTGTTTTTTATAATAATGGCTTCATTATATGTTAAAGGCAATGTTGCAAGTGTCACAGTAGTCCTTTAGACAAACATAAAAGTCATCAGGTCGAAATCTCTCAAGTAGGTTTATATGGAAGTTGCTTCCATTTGTTTATAGTGGTATTTTGATCTCTTGGATAAATTATGGAAATGGGTGGTAAACATGCTCATTAGGTCATTTGGTTATCTTTGGGAAATAATAAATTCATGATATAGGATTTTTGGATCAATAGGCACACATAAATGATTGACAAACATAGTTTCAAAATCATTCCAAGAGGTAATTGATCCATTAGGAAACCCAAATTACTAGTCATAGGCCATATCATCCAAGGTATAGGGAAACATGTGACAAGACACATCCTCATGTTGGATTTGAGTTCTTATTAATACAACTTTGAAAGCTTGTATGTGCTCTTCCATGGTTTCAATCCCACCATATACATATTTTGGGTAGAATTTCTCAAGATTATTAGGCAAATCATTAGAAAATCATGGAAAATTCACATGGAAGTTACCTCCACCAAGCTAAGACACAACTATTAGTGGGTTTAGAGGGGTAGAAAAGTGATTGGAAAAGAAAACAAAAATTGTAGGTGAGTTACTAACTGATTAACTATGTCTAGTTTTTATTTTCCTTTATCTTTTCTATGTATTTGGTATTATATGAATTATAAAAGTTTAAATTCACCCTCAATAAACTTTGATATTATGTTTATTCTACTGTTTTCTAGTTTGATACTCATCATACCTTAGTTTGGGTAATGCCTCTAAAATGTTTAAAGTTTAAATTTTAGTTTAGAATTTGGTTTTTGCCCTCCTTCTAACACTAGTCTATTGATGGGTCATTTGTCACACAAACATAGGTATGATGGGAACCATCTAACCTATCTTGAAAGGAGACTAAAAATATCTCTAAGGTCTATATTACCAGGTCATGGTGTACTGGATCACCTAGTTGGTTGATGTGTAATTATTCCATTTTAAAGGGCTTGTTGGTTTGAATTTTAGCTTTAAAAAATGAGAGGTATAATGTGAGTTTGTTATTTTTTTTAATATGATATTAAATCACACAATAATTAACACTAATATGTGTAAATTTCCCCAAATAAAATCAACATTTTAAGATTTAATATAGAAAAACAACTGATTTAAAAGATACATTCCATTGTATGTATTAAACAATACATAAACAATAATGAAAATGGGTTTTAAATATATATAAATATTGTAAATTTAGATTTAAATTATATCTATACTAACCACTTAGCTAAAATATGGATTAAAATGGTGAATGATAATGGAAAAGAGTAAAATAGTGAGCTTGTTTTATAATGGATAAATATTTGATTTGCTTGATTGAATGGAGCCCAAGAAAACTAATATCGCACTTAATTAACATTCACATAACCATAAACAAAGATAGTTCAAGAGCATGAGGAGAAACAAATAGGATAAATAAGAACATAACCACCATATTCATGTGTGGGAATTGAACAAAAATATCCACAACTTTGATTAATTAATATTCTCTTTAAAAACATGGCATTTTGATCGATTACAATTAGTTTGGATAAAAATAAATTATTAGAATAACATTCACCACATGTAAAATCTATCTATAATGCAATAAAAAATATATAATGGAAAGTGTTTGGTCTTCTCTATTATTTCCAATACAAAATTAACCAACTCTTTCAATGACTTTTGACTGGCTATTTATAAAAAAAATAGTCAATTGGGGGAACAAATTTCCATCCAAAAGTTAGTTGAGATCTAAATTCACAATGCTTTTTCCCTCTTTTTTCATTTTTTCCCAAAATAAAATTAAATAATTTAATTCCTTGACAAAAGCAAAAATCTAATAAATCACTAATCAATAGTTTTGTAAAACTATTAAAACTTTGACATGAATATGCTAAAAATATCTAAACCAAAAAATTACTTTAGAAAATACTTATGCTAAAATCATCAGAGTGGAACCATCTTCTTGATGCCACAAACAACATGTGAAATAAAATATTGGGCTAAAATATATGCTCAAAAACCTGACTTGTACTTTAATTTTACCTAGTATACCTAATCGAGCTTTTGGGTCAAACAGGGATGAATTTTTTTTTAAATGAATTTCTTAACTAATCAAGATTCAAAATCCTAATTAGTATTATGATTATCACTTGAGGGTTTCATAATTAAAATCATAGTTTAAACCTTGATTAACATTGGAAGAGTGGTAGAGGGGGGTCCACAAACCCAATCAACCTCAGACCCCTAATGAGAACTATGACAGGGGCCAACATGACCCCATGTACATAAATAACAACATACAAGGTGGGACTAAATACCCATAGAAATAGTCAAATATTTATCCCTAACCACCAAAGGGGTGGGGGATGACATGCCCCTATCTACATAGTTTGGTCTCTAACCCTGATTAACATTGCAAGGGGAGTTTGAAACTTCCCCAACTATAAAGGGATGGGAGTCATCGGCCCCCTGATAGACTTGGTCAAGATTTAAACCCTAAACACCAATATACTGCACTCATCAACCCAAGATTAACCTAATAAATCTTTGATATTTAATTATAAGTAAAAATAAATTTACCCCTAAGCATAAACCTAATAAGCAAAGGAAGATGCTCAAAACCAACTCACATACCTAATTAGGGATTTAACCCTAGTTAAAACCAATTGGCTAAAGATTCCTCCAATAGACCTAATCAAATATTTGATCAATATTTTCAAAGTGAAATATAAGTAATTTAGATG
This sequence comes from Torreya grandis, assembly GCA_037957365.1. NCBI lineage: Eukaryota > Viridiplantae > Streptophyta > Pinopsida > Cupressales > Taxaceae > Torreya > Torreya grandis. The sequence continues at coordinate 3,733,423 of JARHVA010001084.1, read as the reverse complement.
AAAATTTATTACATAAACTTGATTGGCATAACGAGACAAGTTTTAAGAGTTGATTATATATATAAATTGAGACATGCCAGAATGTGACTAAAGTAAATTATAACCAATCAAACCATAGATACACGTAAGACCAAAACCAAAAGATTAAATATGGGTACCATTATTTTGAAAAAATTATGTCATGTTATGTAAATAACAACAATATGTATAGCATGAAATTTAGAGTCATCGTCCACTATCTCACTATCATCAGTGGTGATCACATGATGTGGTAGGGAAGTTTGAACAATTATATCAGTAATTCTATCTAATAAATTATCATATGAATTATGAGTTTGGTATGCATTATAAGTATGATGCACTATTGAATTATACTTATTTATCACATGATTTGAAATTAGATCACTAAAAAATATTCAACCTAGTTTTGTATTTTATTGAGGGTTAGTTTCTTCTATAAGAGTGTTTAGCTCAATTTCAGTGTTATTGATAATATATTGAATAACATGTTTGAGATTGAAACATATATTAGTATAATGTTCATTGGATATATGGTAATTACAACATGAATTATTATAAAATGATTTACTTTTAGGGCTTCTTATGCCAACCTCTAGTGTGGAGGTAGAGTAATAAGATTACACTCAAGTAACTTTTGTAACAATTTATGAGGTAGCTATGGTAATCTATAAATTTGCATCCTTGGTTTATTTGATAAAATAATCTTACTTTAAGGGTGAGATATAACATATATTTTGATCTTTGCATTAGTTTTAATGTTTGTCGGCTTAGATTTGTAAGATGGTTTTCTTTGAAACTTCATTTTGTAAGTTGAATTAGATGTAGATACATATTAAATCTTATTTAAAGAGAGAAGTTTGATTTCTCTTTCTCTTATTGTATGACAAATTTATTCAAATTATATGAATTTATTTAAAATTATTGACTTGTGCAAATGTGAAAGTAAAATTTATTTGAATATATCTTGTAAATCATTATCTTCCAAGGTGTTAGTGATTTTGGAAAGCATGGTTTTGTATCAAAGTACATAGTCATTGATATGATCATTAGTTCCTTACTTAAGTCTAGAAATTTGTGCATAAAAAACCTTTTCATCGGTGTTGATACAAATGCTTGAGAAATTTATCTAATAATGGATTGAATGCTTTAACTAATTAAATAATTAAACCATAAAACCAATTCAAGGCATAATGTTTTATGCCTCTTGAAAATAACTTGGTTAGCAACTTTTCATTAAAAATCATAATCTAAACATGCCACATGAAAAGATAGAAGATGTTGTTTTGGATCTCCTTTACCTTTATATAGTGGAATTTTAAGAGCTAAAAATCATATAGGTAAAGGATATAATGCAATATCAAGTAATAATAGATTATGAAGCAAATATTGTGAATTCATTGATTGGACACTTTTGGTATAACTTACTCTGACTGTAACACCTTAGCATGTAAAACTAAAATAATTTACATAAGGGATTGTGTAGTAGCGAAAGTAGATGATGTAGTATACATAGATATAAAAGGTACCATATGATTCATTTGGTTAGGCATGGGAATATATATTTATTATAATCCTTGTGTTTCCCCCAAACCTAAAAGTGTGGATGTAATAAAAATATCAATAGTAGAGATATCAATACCTATGTTAGGATTTACAATGTGAAATATTGGTTTTTATTGTACATTGATAGTAGAAATTTTTATTGCTTATGAAATTTTAGAAGATAAGATGACTTGGGTTATTTTGGTTATATCTTATGGCATTTTATGGAGTCCTTATTAGAATGTGGATAAACATCAGACCTGTTTATGATTTACTCCATTGAGTTCATCAGGATGGATTGTATCTATGCGATCATGATTATATTTGGCATTATGATCATCTTTATTAGCTTGTTCCTTGTGATTATCTTCCTAAAAATTACTCATGAACAATTTGTTCAACAATAAAATAAATCATTGTTTTAATTAGAGGAATCAATTTTACTAGTGTTCAAAGCTACCTGAGTATTCTCAATATGGGCCCCACTTAACCTAGCACTATGCCTTAGAGTAATAAGGGAACTCGGTTTTTTATATGGAAGAGAAAAATAAGATGGAAAATATACTATAAATGATAAGCAAAAAATTAAAGATAAAATAAGGAATTTTTTGTGTATGGAAATTAGTAAATTCCCCTAAAATTTAAGGTTAAAATAAAGTGCTTTCAATGTTAGAAATCAAATCCAAGGTCAAAATAAAGTGATTCTAGTGTTAGATATTAAATCCAAGGTTGAAAGCAAATTATGTTAGTGTAATATATTAGATCCAAGGTCAAAATAAAGTTATGTTAGTGTCATATTCTTAAGAACTTATTTAAACACGAGACATTTTTTTGAAGCAATGTTTGAATAAAATATGTGGGTTCATCAATAAGTTTTATCAAAATTTTAAATTAATTAGTGTATTAAATCTAATTAATATAAGGTTAGAAAATGTTGTCAAATAACTTATAACTTGTAGAATTAAAGTAAAGTACTAAAATATACAAATCATAAAGGAATGAAATAAACTAATTATGAACAACACATGAATACTTAGCTATTTTCTAATGTAAGTTGACTATTTACAACTAAAAAATGACTAAATGTGATCAACTCAAACTGATTATGTATGTGAAACTAAATTAAGAGTTGTCACTAATTACGGTCAATATAAATTGGAATGGGATAGGATCGACTACCACTAATATGTGGTTCAATCTTGGCCTTTATGAAAAAATAAAAATATAACAACACAATCACCTGCACCTACTTGAAATATACATGTGTGTAGAATTTTAAGCTTCGGTTGCGTACAAATGACCTACAAATGACTTACTCGAAGTTGAAACTCTAATAGGGCTTGTAATAGCTAAAAACTTACAAATAAAAATGAGATGGTTTAATTAGTTATGCTTACCCCAATCACCCTCATGATGATTAATCACTTCTTATGTATCTAATACTATGAAGAGAGAAATAAAGTCCATGTAGTTCTCTCACTTAGAGTGATTAATGTGATTATGATCCTTTGTTACATGTATGCATCTAGATATGGCTTTAATACTTGATAATGATATTACTTGACTTGGATAAAGGTTACTTCAACTGAATAAAATTGAGTTTGGGAATAATAGGTAAGCTTTGCTTAGTGTGCAATAGTGTAAGTATGATTCAATATTGAAATTTACAAATGATAAAATAGGTGAATTAGATGTGCCTTTATAGAAATCCAAAATGGGGAAAAATCATGCTACCTATCCTAAAAATATGATCCAACTTATAATGGAGGTTTTTAATTTAAAAAGACTCATTAGTATGAGAAAAGATAGAATCGAACCATAAGGATAATATCAACTAGATAGTCACATCTCGTAAGGGTCGATTTTATCCTGAGAAGGGTGACAATTATATAAATTTAAATGTCCATATAGATGTTTTAGAGAGGGTTTAAGTATTAATAATATTTATGTATGTTTAAAATAACAACTTAGAAATGGATAGGTCCATACAAATATTTAGGGTAGAGTGAGGTGGTGAAATAGGGCTAGATTAAGTGCTCAAGTCAATTAACATAAAATTGGGCCAAAATATAAATTATCAAGTATTCATGACCAAATTTGAATATCTACAGAATAATGTAAGTAGAATACTACTTAGGAAAAGAGATGAACCATAAGGATCTCACCCATAATTAGGTAAAATAACATAGAATATCAAAAAATAGTGAGATGCACCTCAAGAATCACACCTAAAAAATTAGTACACAACAACCCCCCTTAATGTTAAATGAGTGAGGTGCACTCAAAATATCAAAATAATAGGATGGCATGAAAACATGATATACAACACAAGGATATCACTATCAATGTTGATAATTCCATTGTATGGATAAAAAAGGCACCAAAAACTTAAACATATGTTGGAAACACTTTTAGGTAGTATGAATAGCATGTAGAAGATGGAGTTAAACATTGGAATAACCATGTTAGTAGAGTCCACACAAGTAGTATTGAAAACACCACCACAAATGATCATCAATCCATCCCAAATGAGTATGGATGGTGGATTAATGTTCTTACAAGTTTTTTGGTTCCATGTACATAAACTATGTACACAAGGAAACATCTAGATAAGATTTAGGAGTCTCATACTTATAAGATTTGAAAATGTGTTAGGACTCTCCTTCCTAATAGAATAAGGCTTAGGTACTTCATGCCTAAGTGAATAGAAATATATCATAAGCCTTATAGAAAAAATATGAAGTCTCAAATGCCTAAGTGAAGGGCTAAGTCTCTCATGGATGATAGAATCTAAAGATGAATAAAGACTCACATTACAAAATATAGTGTCTGATTAATTCTTAGACACAATGAAGTTGTGTCACTCAGTGTCCTTTGGAAGTGTAGATAAAAAAAATCTAGAGTGGAGCTCATAAAACATGGTCCTAAAGAAGAAGTGGAAGCACATGTTTGATATATAGTTTCATGGAAATAAATCTACTGAATAGACTATATGGGTACATAATTACATGATCATGCTTTCCAATACCTCTGCCAAAATAATCCTTGGTGAAAATAACACATGAAACAAAACCAATATTATGTTTCTTAAATGAGGGAAGCACATCAATATTGTGATCATTAGAAGTGTGGGTTGTGAAAAAAGTAACTAAAAGTGTAGTGAGATCACAATATGACTCATTGTATGGTAGGTCAAGAAAAAAAACTAAAAGTGTAGTGGGATCACAATATGACTTATTGTATGGTAGATTAAAATCAAGGATAACATCCAAAGAATGCATTCTAGAGTTAAAATTAGAAATAAAATGTGCACTAAGTTTAGTATATGTAAGATCCACATGATCAAAGTGATATTGCAAGAGTGAAACACTATCTTGAAAAGTGTGAATGAGTGAGTTGTGTTCTTCAATTTTTTTGAGGAGGAGAGCATTTTTTACTTTGAGGGACCTATTTTTCTCTATAAATGTAACAGTGTCTTCCTAAAGTGAATAAAAATTATATAAGAGCATTTTACTCTCAACTTGAAAGTTAGTTTCTTAGGTTAGGGATGTTACATCAAAGAAGGAGGTGATTGTAAGAAATAAAATAATTAAATGGTGATAATAAATGGGCCTTGATGGAATATCCAAAGAGAAAGCAAGGCACTAAAAAGGGGCCTTGAAGGATAATTGGCACAAACCAAAATTATGTTGAATATAAATGTCTAAACACAAGGACATGACATGAACCACAAGTGTACCAAAAAGGTTCCCCAAAAAGAAACAAGGCACAATCCTTAATATCATTTTAAGCAAGTGATTACCCCTCAAAAAGGGATTTTGGCACTTTATAAGGAGTGAAATGACAAAAAAATTACCCCCTAGTTTCTTATAATGATGTAGTTTACAAAAAAATCATCCTTTTAAAAATTTGAGTTAAAAATGATAATTATATTTTTCCTTTTCTATAGAATATGACTCAATTCTAGTTATAAATCTAGATTATAGGGAAAAACACTTACTTTAGAAAAAATAAGACACATCAAAAGGTGTATTGAGTGCATATAAAATGCAATTTGAAGTTTGGAAATGTTCAACTACAAATAAAGATGGTAGAATTCTAAAAAAAGTTAAATTTGCATGCAAACTAGTAATAAATTTAATATATAGTGTATAAGAAGAAAAAATAAATTCGTAATGAAAAAATAATCACCTCCCAACTCCAAAGAGTGCTCAAGATATGAGAAAAATAACATAGGGGTGTTTGTAAAATCACTTAACAAGGAGGAATCCAAACAAATGTGAAATAAGAAGCATGAGGGTCATAAAATGTTGAGTAGGTGTACTTACCTAGAAAATGCATGAATTAGATAGGAAAAAAAAATTGTTGTGGGGAATTTGACCTCCTATTAGATTGGGACCCAATTCTTGGTCTTTGTTAGAAAAAAAATCCCTTTATAAATATTTTTAATGTAAAAAAATGTTTGGGGGCTCAAACTTGTGAATTCCCCAAAAAAATAAATTTATTATAGAACTAGGGTCACCATAATTCCTAACAAATATTTCCAATATATATTTGGAAAAAATTAGTTTTGTTGAAAAACATGAAATCCTTTTCAAAAGAAAATTTGAATGGGTAGTGATTGGTGGCTGCAAAGTTGGAATAACATGCAAGGGTGGGGTGGTTTGGTTAAAATTAAAAAGTGGTCATTTTGAAAAAGTGAAACAGTGGGAAAGGTGGTGGGTGTTCAGTTGGTCAATTATAAAGGTGGGTAAAATGTACACACCCAACACTTCAGTTTGGGCCATGCATTTTCAATGCCAACACTAAATACAATACCAATAATTTAATTATAATTTTAAAATTATGTAGATATAAAAGTAATCAGTAAGTGTTTGATAATGTTTAATCCTAACATCCTTACCTTACTTGGCCTATTTTCCATTCTGCTAACTTATAATATATACAAGAGCATATATTACTCTAAAATATATCTTAAAAATACTCTAATCATCATTTAGACATCCATATTTTGTTTATAGGCACCTATCATACCTTTTCCAACAACCTCTATCCTTTTAAAACAGGACCATGCTAGGTCAGGTAGGGCCACATTGGCACTCCAATGATAAATTTTGAAATTTAATATGTTTGAATTAGCCCCTATAATGATTTTAGCAAGGTTAGTTAGCAGAAATATTCAAATGATTCCCCTATATAATCACATCAAGGCTTCTCCAAACACATCTAGTAATCACTTAGAAATTCTATTGCACACTGTGTAAAAGAGTAATATTTTTTCCAATTTGAATTGTGTTTCATCCTAATAGTCATAGGACAAGTATAAATATCTTTTATTACATTTTAAAGGCATCCGTTGTCAAGCATTTCAATTAATATCTTATCTATATTCATACAATTTCACAATCATGGATCATGCACTCACTCTAGGAGGGAGAACTACATGAGCTTAAGGCTCATTTGAGCTATGTAGGCAATACTCAGAATACACAAGGTTTTATGGGGCTAACTTAACCATTCCCCTAACCTTATCCCCCCTTTTTATATTTTTTTTCTATTTTTTTATTGTAAAAGAGATAGGTTTTATGTTTTTTTAGGTATTTTTCATAATAAATCAAAGCACCTAATTAATCAATAAACCCTTACAGGTAGTCGTACATACCTAGATCAAAAAATCAAGCATATAATCAACCAAGACATGGCCACAATTAATAAACAAGACTATATTGTAGCCATGTCCTTATGTGGGCTTGTCCTAGTATGATGTAGAGAGACATCATTCTTGATCCTTATATACCTCTGACTCTGATACCTACAACTATCTATCTCTAGCATTCTCTCTTCATTGTCTCCTCTTCTTAGTCCACTCTATTTCTCTTAATTATTAATATATATCTCATGTATATAATCCTTCCAACATGGATGACCTCTCTATATCATAACACACTTTTTTCAACTCATCTCAAACTCTGTCTCATCTTCAACTACCTCATACACTTCTCAAGCTCTCAATCAAGCTTCCCTCCTAGTAGCCCTTTTTTATGAAAATTTACATAATGTGATGATTCTATAATTAATTAAAAATATATAAGCCCAAATTTTGGTACCGTATATCCTCTTTTCCATGCTCACAAAATTTCAATACCTCACACACTAAAGAGATTACTTTTTTAGACCCATTTCTTGTCTAATTAGGTCTCTAAGATTCTTTCTAGTCTCAGTCTACAAATACCTCTTTGTATAGGTCCATACATGTCTAAAAATAACTAAATAATTTGGTTATTATCAAAACACTTGAAAATACCAACTTTCATGAAGTTTCACTAGATACATCTCTCAGAAAGTGATTTTGTAGCTTTTTACCCTAACCTAGGGTTTCCCAATTCAGTGACTAGCTGAGAAGCTATTAAACTAATTTTCAAGAAATATGAATGGTTATAAACCTTCCAATAAATTTATTTGGGTCTATCCTATCAATACTCAATTCTTAAAATGCTTACTTCTCTTTGATAATGCTTGAAACAATCTTCCAATAACTCTGTTTGATAAAGTTTTAGTTTCTTGACAGTTTTAGGAGTACATGCAACCCTAAAACTCTATTTTATCTCTCCTCACAACACCATTTGAATTTAAATTAATAAACATCATTCAAAAACAAACCCTACAATCTTTCTTAATAATTTAAAGACTTTTTTTACGGCTTAAAATAGAGATACACCATTTTATTTTCCCTCTAAGGTTTTAACCCTACACATAGGCTGAGAGATCATTAATTGATCTAGTCTGAGTTTTATTGCTTCTCCAAAATTATTTATCTCTTTATATGGTTTGACTAATCTTAATAAAACTCATCAAAACTTTCTTGAGCCTTATCTAACCTCATAAAATAATGAAACTCGCATTTTCCCTTCTTGACTGTGACTGTCAACTCAAAAAACATAGACCATAGAGATTCTCATTAAAATGTTGGATTAATAAAGGGTTAAAAACATCAATAAAGGATCCATGATATTATACCATCTTATTTTATACTCTTTACACTCCTTCAATCTCCTTACTCATGCATGACTCTCCCTAAATGAGACTTATGTCCTATTTCCTTACTATTTTTTTAAAATAAGGATGTAAGTCTGTAACTTTATACCTTGACTCTACCAATGAGTGAATTAGTGTCTTGGTAAACAATGAAACACCATAAAATGATTAATTATGCTAAAATATTCTTATCATGCAACAACTTTCACTAACTAGTCACTTTTTCATTATCTTCATACATATAAATAGTCACCCTCAAAATTTTGAAATAGAGTCTTCATCAAACCTATAATTACAAAAGATTACTAATCCAAAATCTTGAAGTTTGTTCAAAACATCAAAACATTCCTAATACATATAAATATAATTCTTAGAGATATATTACATAGAATACTCTTTTAATTTATAGATTTCTTGCAAATATATACAGTTACATTCATTGTCATCACTTGTTCTTCATGGACAATTCAAGTTTTCTAGTTTCTTCTTCATTTTATTCCATGTATCTCCAACCTACCAACATATTATGACTCTCTTTCCCCTTCACCACCTTATTTCCACATGTATTTACTCATTTCATTTCTTCCTACATGCATGGAGACCTTCTCCTACTTTCAAGGTCACACTATGATGTGTCAATTACATTCAAGACTCTTGGTCTATACCTTCTTCCTCATTATGTGCACATATAAAACCTTCGTACACCCACTTAGGCCCATATATGACCTTAAACAAACATTTTATAACATGACACTTCTTGACATTTACTCAAAATGCTCCTAAACACAAGCATAATTCAAATATTGAAAATGCCCATTTTGGCAGGAAAATTCCAAAGGGATACCAAAACTCAACTAAGGACTCTTTTAATGACTCAAATTCCTTTATGGTGACCCTAATACATCCCTCACACACATGCCACACCTAACCTTCTACTCATTAACAAATTTACATTTTTTTCTTGATGTTCCTACATCATACTCCCCACAAGGGAGAGATTTGAGCTCTAATTTAAGAAGTACCTGATCCATCTTCTTCTTGGACTTCCAATTCCTTTTATCCTTAGATCTTATCCATATATTTATTATCCATCATGCTTTCACTTCTCTTTGTTCATATTTTCTAGTTTGCCTCTGCCAAAAACAATTTATGCCCAATTAGCACCTGGTGTCCACTCATACCCTGCTCTTTTCCCCTATCATATGGGAAGTTTATGCCCCAAAACACTGTTATTACATCTATATTATAATATTCCCATGTTATGATCTTCAATCTTATAAAAAAAATAAAGGCAATTTCATACCTAGTTCCTTCCTCACTAAAACTCAGACTTACATATGACTCTTTGTGTTCTAACTCTCTCATTTCTATCATTAATTCATCTGATTCATGTTCTTTGTCCTCTAACATGAGGTTTTAACTTTTGAAACCTATACCTTCTCTTAGTGATCTCTCTCAAGAGATTATTTTTTATGTTATTCATCATCTCCATGACTAAACCTACACATACAAAGACAAAAAAAGTAAAACATGTCATAATTGGAGACTCTTGAGTCTCATTATCTACTTTTCCCATCCATTATTCTCCTTTCAATTAAAAATCTAATTGGTTTCTTTTTTTGACTTCTTCTATCTCATCTTCCACTTATTCATGCTCTAGATCATGTATTTATTCTTCATTATTCATCACATTACTATTCAAATCTTGTGCTAATGTTGTTATTTCTACCTCTAATTATTTATTACTTTTATATACAAACTGATATTCAAACTTCATACTCAATTTCTCTTCTTTTTCCAAGCCTTCTATGAGACTTATAATTTGATTTGCCTCTTTCTCTTCATCTTTTCCATCATTTAGCTAGTTTCTACTGATTTCTTTTCCCTCACTCAGGCTTACCTCATCCTCTTCAAGGTGTTATTCACCTTCATCTTTTTGCATCCTCATCTTACACTTCATCATTTCCCTTTTGAGTTACTTGTAAAGTAACTTTTTATGCTCTCTTTATTCTCTCATAGATTTCATCTTTCTTTTCTTCATTTGTAGCTTTATTAGCCACTTTATTTTATTCCTCTTCATGACCCATTTATAGTATGGGTTCTCCTTTCCCTTCATTTGATCTATTATGAGCATCAAACCATCTAATTTTTGTCTTATCTTTGTCATTTCTTCTTCCATTTCTTTCCTCTTGGTGTCTTCTTTCACCTTATTCTCTTTGTGGTAACTCATCTTAGCCATTCCCTATTTTATCTTATCTTTTTCTATCTTCATCTTACCTATCTCTCAATATTTTAGTCTCATTTGGACATATTCCTCTTGACAAGCTTCATCTACTTTCCCCTCATGACCTCACTTGGGTCTCTTTCACTCTATGACCTCACCTAGGTCTCTCTCTCACTTTCTTGTCCTTTGCCTGGGAATACTCTTTATCTTTCCAAGCTCTCCTTGAGCTTATTCTTGAGCTTCAAATATCTCTCTCTATCTTTATTAAGCCTCAATGGCTTCAAGGATCCTTACCTCTCTCTCAACCTTTCACTTCAATACTCTTTCATGAACATATCAAAAACATAAAATGAAAAACAAAATAAAAAATGTACCTTTCTTTTCTTGAAAACTATATTTATCCTCTTCCCAAATAAATTTCTACTCTAATACCAAATGATGTAGAGAGACAACATTCTCTACTCTTCATATACTTCTGACTCTGATATATGTAACTATTTATCTCTAAGATTCTATCTTCATTGTCTCCTCTTTTTAGTCCACTCTATTTCTCTTAATTCTTGATCTAGATCTCATGTATATAATCCTTCCACTATGGATGACCTCTTTAGAGAATAACATACTTATTTCAACTCATCTCAAACTATGTCTCATCTTCAACTACCTCCTACACTTCTCAAGCTCTCAATCAAGCTTCCCTCCTAATAACCCTTTTTTATGCAAAATTCCATAGTGTGATCACTATGTAATTGTTAAAAAATATATAAGACAAAATTTGGGAGCCTTTTATCCTCTTTTCCATGGTCACAAAATTTCAAGACCTCACACATTAAGGAGATCACTTTCTAGACCCATATTCTTATTTAATTAGGTCTTAAAGACTCTTTCTAGTCTTAGTCTAAAAATACCTTTATTTACATGTTTGTATAGGTATAAAAATACCTAAATCCTTTTATTCTTATCAAAACACATTAAACTACCAACTTTCATGAAGTTTCACTAAGTACATCTCTCAAAAAGTGATTTTGTAGCTTTTTACCCTAACCTAGGGTTTCCCAGTTCTATGACTAGCCAAGAGGTTATTAAATTTATTTTCAAGAACTATGAATAGTTATTAGCCTTCCAACAATTTGAATTAGGTTTCTCCTATCAATACTCAACTCTTCAAATTCTTACTTCTATTTGATAAGCTCTAAAACACTCTTCCAACAACTCTATTTGACAAAGTTCTAGTTTATTGACAGTTTGAGGAGTACATGCAACCTTGTAACTACATTTTCTCTTTCCTCATAACTCCATTTGAATTTAAAATACTCAAAATAATTCAAAAACAACCCCTAAAATATTCCTTAATAATTTTAAGACTTTTGGTAAGCTTAAAATAGAGATACACCATTTTGTCTTCCCTCTAGGGTTTTAACCTTACACACATATTGAGAGATCATTAATTAATCTAATCTAAGTTTGATTTCTTCTCCTAACTTATTAATCAATTTATATGTTCTTCCAAACTTGATAAAACTCCTTCAAATGTTCTTGATTCTTATCTAACCTCCAAAAATAATGAAACTCACCTTTTCCCTTCTTGACTATGACTGTCAACTCAGAAAACATAGATCACAGAGATTCTCATTCAAATATTGGATTACTAAAGGGTTAAAAACATAAATAAAGGATATATGATAATATACCATCTTATTTTATACTCTTTACACCACTTCAATCTCCTTACTCATGCATGACTCTCCCCAAATGAGACTTTTGTCCTATTTCTTGATTATTTCTTTAAAATAAGGCTACGAGACTGTAACTTTAGACCTTGAATCCACCAAGGAGTGAATCAGTATCCTGGTAAATAATGAAACACCATAAAATTATTATTTATGATAAAATCTTCTTATCATCCATCAACTTCCACTAACTAGTCACTCTTTCTTTAACATCATGCATATAAATAATCACCTACAAAATTTTGAGATACAATCTTCATTAACCCTGTAATTAAAAAAGAGTACTAATCCAAAATCTTGAAGGATATTCAAAACATAAACACATTCCTAATATAGATAAATACAATGCATATATATATAAAACATAGAATACTCTTTTCATTTATATATTTCTTGAAAATATATATAATTAAATTCATTATTATCACTTGTCCTTCATATGTATATATAATATATATATATATATATATATATATATATAAACATAGAATACTCTTTTCATTTATATATTTCTTGAAAATATATATAATTAAATTCATTATTATCACTTGTCCTTCATATGTATATATATGTAATATATATATATATATATACATATGAAGGACAAGTGATAATAATGAATTTAATTATATATTTTTTCAAGAAATATATAAATGAAAAGAGTATTCTATGTAATATATATATATATATATATATATATATATATATATATATATATATATATATTACATAGAATACTCTTTTCATTTATATATTTCTTGAAAATATATATAATTAAATTCATTATTATCACTTGTCCTTCATATTCATATGTGTATATATATATATATATATATATATATATAACATAGAATACTCTTTTCATTTATATATTTCTTGCAAATATATATAATTAAATTCATTATTATCACTTGTCCTTCATGGACAATTCAAGTTTTATGGTTTCTTCTTCATTTTCTTCCATGTCTCTCCAACTTACCAACCTATTATGACTCTCTATCCCCTTCACCACCTTATTTCCACATGCATTTACTCATTTCATTTCTTCCTAGATGCATGGAAAGCTTATCCTAATTTCAAGGTCACACCATGATGTGTCAATTACATTCAAGACTCTTGTTCTATACCTTCCTCCTCATGATGTGCACATATAAAACCTTCATACACCCACTTAAGCCCATATATGACCTTATACAAACATTTGCTAACATGACACTTCTTTAAATTTACTCAAAACGTTTTGAAACACACAAGCATAATTCAAATATTCAAGATGTCCATTTTAGTGGGAAAATGCCAAAGGGCTACCAAAACATAAATGGGGTCTCTTTTAATGACTCAAATGCCTTTAGGGGGACCCTAAGACATCCCTCACACACATGCCACACCTAACCTTCTACTCATGACCAAATTTACATTATTTTTCTTGATGCTCCTATATCATAGTACATTTTGAATCTCTATTTTAGGGTACGACACAATTTTCAAGTCTTTTCATCTAGTTTTCAATCATAGTCATCCTGCACAAACAACATAATATATGTTCTATGGAGGTTTGAAAATTTATAGGCTTAGTTACTATTTTTAGCTAATTTCTAATTTTGTATTTCCCTTCCAGATCTGTATATTTCATGTATATCAATTTCAATAGTTTTTAGTTAATAATTTGATTTATTTAATTTAAAGTAGATTAAAAAAACATTAAAAAATATTTGAAAAGGATTTATTATTATTATTTTATATTTAAACAAACATTAAAAAAAAGACTTTTTTAAAATATTAAGTAATAATTTTTGTTAAACCGATTTTATTTTATTTTTAAACTTTAAATTAAAAAAATCTCTAATTTTTTTTAAAAAAACAAACCTATTTACCCATAGATGGTTATAAGTGACCTACACATTCTCTCAAACTAGGATAAAAAAAGGTTTTTTTTCATAAAATTAGAACCTACCTCCATAAATCATCCATTCTAGATGCATCAACATAGTTAAGTCTAAAAAACAAATGCACCATTTTTTATAAATTGATCAACAACATGCATGATTGGTAGGTAGATTTAGAGATTCTAATGTCCTTTTTGAGAAAAATGAAAGGCTACACCACATTTATCAACTACTAAGAACATAATAGTGAGTTCCTATCTACTTCAAATAGTAAAATAATAGTGAAGATAACATATTATATCTCCTGTACCATTTCAAAAAAAGGATAAATTCCAATCATAGGATCAATGCTCTATGACTAACTCACACTAAACCTATTTGACCACATAATGATATAATTTCACATTATTAGACAAATTACATTAAAACAAACTCTCTTGTATTACATAACTCTTAAATGAGTTTTCATTTGTCACATGTACTCTCACTTTCTACCATGTTCTCTAACTATTTTGCCATGATTTCTCACAAATGAGAGGAGAAGAGGCTTGAATTTATATATGTTTAAATCCATCATAAATTCATGTAGTTTGACCACAATCATAAATTCAAGTTGTATAATAAAATCCATGTTGGTGTGCGACATCAAATTTAGTGCAAGTTTCAGTGTGGGTTGCAACTTGGATTTTAGTGCAGGTTATATTTTTGGATAAGATTATTTTCTAAATAAGAAAATTATAAAATTTAGGTAAATTATCTTGAGTTAACTTAATCACTAATTTATAACTACCAATTTACACCAATAAACTATAATAATTAGAGTACCTAGGTCATGTAGTATTGTATGAGGGTGTTAAAGTGGACATGAAGAAAATTTTAGCTATCCTTAGATTGGCCACTACTAAAAAAAAAGAGTTTGTGAGGATTATTAGGGTTAAATGACTAAAATGTAATATTTTTTAACAACTATGATCACATATCAATACCCTTATAAATATTATTAAAGGATATTTCTTTTCATAGTTAGAAGTAGCCACAAAAACATTTCAAAAAAATAAATTTGATCTTATGACACCCCTATGTTAGATAACACTAATTTATCTAAGACATATGTGGTATAATGTGATACTTTAGGACATGGTATTAGTATAATATTAATTCACAAATAACGTTATCCCTTGTCATTTGATAATTGATAACTCAAAGGCAACAATTTTGTATGATCCACAAATGAAAATGAAATTGAAGTTATCATTAATGCAGTAAAATAATGCCATCAGTATCTTATGGGCTAACATTTTAAAGTAAAACCAGACCATGAGAGTCTTAATTATTTCTAAAAAATGTTATGAATTTAGATTCAAATGGTTTTTAGTAATAAAGTTAGAATAAAGATATTTTCCAGTTATAAAGATAGAATAAAATAATTGTATTGCACATGCATCTCAACAAGACATCCCCATGATTGGTTATTATTATGTAAGTATTCATTGTTTATGTGGTTATATAATTAGGTCCTTGGGTGGTTATGGAGGTTATTCCATCCAATCATTATTTATAGGCCTTTATTCATATGGAGATATTGTCAGGTATTTTATGCTCTCACCCTATTTGTTAATGTAAATCATTTTATTTATACAATATTTATTTGAAATGTACATTCTATTATGTTTTATGGATCAAACATTTAATATGTAGTATAATAGCCAGCATGATACTATGCATGTGAAGATGATCAAGGAGGATGATGGAATATCATCATCAAAATCTTTGTTTTAAAAAAATTATAAATCCATCTTGCCAAATTTTCTACAATTTTTTATCAAATCAAGATTGTACAAAATTTGTTTTGAAAGAGAAATATGCTTGAGTTGAGGAAGAAGCATATGAAAAAACATTACAAAGGGATGTGATATATTTATAATATTTTATTTATTTTTTATGTGAAAATAAAATTATGTTTAGATATTTAATTTTTTTATAAAGAGAAATAAAAGTGCATGGATTGATTATTGAAGGCATATGAAATGAAAAGGACAAGAGATGATTTATGGCATTAATACACACACAGACACATTTATTTTTACTATTCATGTGTTTTATATGGTTAATTATTTAATGCTTGTTGCAAATGAGATTGTACATTTTTTTGAGGAAAAGAGTGAAAAATGTGTGAGAAAAAATGGTTGTAGGACTACCTGAATCATGAAAAAATGTGTTTCAAATTTCTTCATCTTTAGAAAAATATTTTTTGAGAAAGAATAAAAAAATACAAAAAAGTAATTATAGATTGTTTTTAGAACGTCGTGCACATTTACTTTATTTTATTTCTAGGTATTTTAATTTTTTTTTGCCTTCTCATTGTTGAACATGCAAAAAAATTGAAAAAAAATGGGATAATTAGTAAAGGATATATACAATTATATGATTTATAAGGGTTCATGAGAGGAGTCAAAAAAAACATTTTGAGAAGAAATTATAAACACAGAGGTTACAATTTTAAAACTCATGCTACATCATTTATACATAAAGTGTATTTCATTCTTTAAAAAATGGGAGGATTATATAGAAATATAGAGGAGAGTTGGTAGATATATTTTTTAAATAATATAAACTAAGAGGTTTTATATTCAAATATCACTTTCTAATTATTTTGTTCAAAAATTTTAGTTATATATATAATTAGAGATAAATGAGTGTAAAATTGGCATTTTTCATTTGGAGAAATAAGTGTCTAATGAAAAAATATTTTTTACTTATGAGATATAAGGAAAAGAATGTAAATTAATGAAATGGTCTCAATTAAAACATGACACAATGGATTCAAGAAACTTCCAGTAATGGGTGAAATAGGGATATGTGAAGGGTATATATAATGATATTTTATCAAATTTTACAAGATGATAGTTCTCAATTATTTTTTATTGAGATCTTGAAAATAAATAGTAGGCTGATAGTATTGTGTTGTATAGAATTATCATCTTTCTTATAATAGGGGGAAAGTGTTTAAATTAGTCTCCAATATGGTGGTATTGATAATAATCCTTTAGGTAGTGAGATTAATAATGTAATTTTTGTATAGGTTTGACAATGGTCATGATTAGTTGAAGCATCCCATAGATGCTTCACGCTTCCTAAAAAATATCAAAGGAGAAAATATTGATCATCTTGGTTGGATCATTCCATATATTTTCCATACTATAGGTACATGTACACATATTAGAGGATGGTGGTGTGTGTTGCACACTTGTCATCATGTTTGTGCCAAGTAGTGTTAAGATTCTTAATGATTATATTAGGCACATTATATAGGAGGTCAGACTATGGGTAAATAATAGATGTGTTAGCATAGGTTTATTAGAGTACATGTTATAGTGGGTAGGATTCAATGATTTTTAAATTTTGGAATGGCTCTAGGATAACTAGAACAACCTCAAAACATTTATCCATAATGCATTCATATCTATATAATATTAATGGTAAATAAAACACATATATAAAGGTAAAATGAGTACCAAATATATTAAATAATAGATGTGCATAAGGTCAATTTTCCCTCTTCATAGGAAGATTACAATGATAATACAATAATACGAACTTCACCCATAGCTATAAATGAGTAAGTAGGTTTAGAATTTGGAATGAATCTTTATTTTTAGGGAGATTGGCTCAAATTAGATAAACCATGATTTGAGGATAACCATTAAAAATATATTTGTATTTATATAAATAAGTTATTATACATTAATTATGGATAATGATGTGCACATAATTGTATGCTTATCTATAATATTTTTTTGTAAAAGTACATATTATATGATACAAGAGTGTTTGTCATAATAAATGCCAACATATCCCATTAAGATTTAATTAGTAAAAAGAGAGGAAAAATAAAGCTAAACTAGCATAAGTAAACTTACAAAAATATGTATACATAATTATGTGTATATCAGCACCCCCCATTTTGAGAGAAACTTGGAGAAAGTGATGCAAACATTTGATATAGATTTCAAAAACTAAGCCATGTTAGGTACCCATAAACAATAAGTACAAGAATAATAATGATCATTGGAAGGACTAAGTTTGTAGATGATGCTTTGTGAACTGTTCTTCACAAAATATTCAATGTCCAAGTATATCACAATGGGTGTAGAAAACTAACATTTCATATGCTCCATTTCTTAGATTACAATGAATAAAAATATTAATTAAGCCTTATGGATGACATTTAATTTTATCATAATAAATGGGTTTCTATTCACTATAACTACCCAGTAAATAAGGAAATGGAGTTAAATATGAAGATATCTCTAAAATTTTAGAATGTCAAATGTAAATAGCACACTTGAGCATGTAATTAGTATTTTTTTATGATCCATGCATGAGTGGAATACATCTACTTCTCAATATGTTAGGTAAGCACTTTCCAAGTTGTTACTAATAATCGACCCAAGCACAACCATCTTCAAAATGGATTCCAAAAAATTGATGTGAAAATGTGTATCAAATGTATGTATAGGTATAAACTATCGATTATAAAATTATTACAAAGAGAGAATTTGTATTATGCCATTATGAGCAAAACATTTATGCTTTGAAAAGGACGCATTTTTTATTTTCATGATTAATGGTCAAAACTTGTGTGAAAAGAAAATATTTTCTTTGAATAGTGTTGTGACCAACACACACCCATTTCTTCAAAAATTAATAAAGACCTCATTAAATCATAAGACATTGGTGATTGCATAATCATATATTATAATTCAAGACCCACTTTATATTCCATATTATATTCACTTTTGATAAAAATAAACCTGACCATTATTTGTAATTTAAATGCATATATCAATGCATCCATAGAGGTCATTTTATAATTCAAACTTTAAGTTTTGTTTTAATATCTTCGTGACTCTATTATTACATTATGATTTTCATTTATTTAGTTTTTATATCATAGGTTTAATTACCAGATATGCGCATATTATTCTAGATATGATTGCATGTATATGTTTATGTCTTATGTATATTGAAAGTGGATGTGTGTGGCCAAAAATAGGATCTAAAGTTTCAATGCATCGGTGGACTTCATCAAGGCCACAACAAGTTGAGAATAAATACTTTGTGTTTCCATGAACCTATGACCCTATGATGATCATCATGTTTTTATTTATCTTGATATGATGTGTATTTTATTGTCTCTTTTAGGGAAGTGACTTTGATGTGTTTATTGGTTGTGCATAGGTAAAGGTGTGGATGTCAAAAGATATAAATTGAATATCAATTTTCTAACACATCTACAAATTTTACATGAAATATTTGGAAGTTTGGATGGCTCCATAAGCATGATTGTGAAGCAATCATGGAATGCCACATGTCTTAATTTCAATTATGAAATTAAAGGCCAAAGGAAAATAAAGAAAAGGAACCCATTATAACTCAGTTCATGGGATGTTTCCATGTGGCTATGAAATATGCAAATGAGATAATATATTCATATAATGGAAATTATAACATGAAGTCAAGAATCCAATGTGTGCATGAATAATAAAAGGTAACTCAAAATCTTAGAAAAACTCCATGACTATGTTATTAAGAGGTAATCAAAATATTCCATGTGTTCCATTCTAAGTGGAGACAATAAAGGTTAAAGGTGATAAGGAACTTGAGCTCTATTAAGATATAAAGCAACCAAACTTAAGAAAATACAAAATCTAAATTAAATATTCAATGCATTTGTAGAATATAAAATTGGAAGAGGCATTTCATGACCTTAGGATGGTGGGATTGTCACATGTGAGTATTTAAAATTGATAGATGTTACCAGGGATATGGACTTACAAATAACTAAAGTTATAACATACAAAATTTGAAAGGTAATTACTTTCATTATTCTATGTCACCTACCATTTATCTAATGTGTTAATAGGTGAAATGGATTTTACATATAGTGGCCTTTAAAATTTGGATTGGGAGCCAAACTTGAATGTGAAAATTAATTCCAATTAATATGTAGTTCACCAATAACCTCTATTTTTTATATACTGCATATTGAATATTGAGAAATAATATAAGGAAAAAAAATAGAGAAAAGAAATCATAGGTGAAGACAAAATTTCATTCAAAAATTAACAAAATTATTTTAGAGATCCCACAATATTCCAAGTTACAATTCCTTCTTCTTTAGACCCTTTACAAGAATTTATGGATATCATCCTCATTCTAAGAAGTGCTCATTTCTACAAAATTTAGGAAGATCATAAGCTTCATGATAGAAAATATACCAACCAATTAGAGGATGAATTCAAATATTATTTTGTATACCTTTATAAATAAGGCCTCAACCAAGTGGTGTCTAAACCAAAGGTATTACCCTGTAAATATCTTCTACATAATCTCTATTTTGAGGCCATTTTGTAAAATAATTTAATAATATCTCCCAACATGAAAAAAAAGTGGCTTATGTTTTATAGTTTATTTTGAAAGTTACTATAAGTTACATAATCCCACTTTCACATATAACCAAGTTTATGCCAATCAGTGGATGAAGGAAAATGATTTATGGTAGGTTTAAAAGATTGATTTTAGGACATAGATAATTAGATTAATAAGGAAGTTATAGATAGATACACCATTAAAACCTTTATGTGTGGTATTAGGTTAGGAATATTAAAAATTAATAGGTTATATGTATCCTCTGACATTGATCATTATAACAAACTATGGGTGCCTATACTAGCCACAATTATTAATTATATGAATAAACTAGCCTTGGGTGAGATTATTACTATAACTTAAAATAACAATTTAACAAAGTCAAGGAAGGTTTTAGCTTCTACTTTATGTAATATATATTGGATAATTGTTGTGCCACTATGAAATTCACACATGCACATTTCCCTAAGTGTAAAAATATTTTTGATTCACCCATCCATGTGTATATAGAAAACTATATGTATATAAGTACCATGAATGTATGTAGGGTATTTATGACTATTTATACCCTACCATGTACGCAACTATTAATGAACATTTAATTCCAAGTATATCTAAGGAAATGAGAGATATAATTAATAAAATTAGGGCTTATTGGTACTATCATCCCTATATTGTGTTAAGAATAGAAGGAATTTTGGTGTCCATTTACAAAATTCATTATCATGTGCTTGATAGGTTCATAGATCAAGAATTGGCATACCAATTTTTCATGAAGTGGGAGTAATTTTTAAGAATATAAGTAAGATATCATATCCTCCAACACCTTTGTAGTTTAGAAAATCACTATATAAAACATGGCCATCTATACAATATATCACAATACACAAGCTTGAATTCAAAATTTTTAGGGAGGATGTGATTATAATGTGGGATACATACACTAAACACTTAAGATATTTTTAGGTTAAATTTAGTTTGAATCATATACATCAAAAATATCCAAATGACCAATATAATCTTGATCCTCAAAATGACTAGGAGGTGATAGAAAAATTACAAGCAATATGGTTAATCAAATCACTATAATGAGTGTTGGTTGAAATACACAATGTACATGTATTCACAAAGTAAAACCAACAAGCATATGTATTCTAATTTAAATTTTTTTAGAGAATTTTTTTCAAGAAACATAGTAAATTAATAACTAGCGATTCTGGGATTGATTGATTCATTTATAGCTTCAAATTTTGAGAAAATCAAATATAATTTTCACTCCCTCCATACATAAAAACCTTCATTTGGTACCATATAATTATTAAATAAATTTTCAAAAATATTTCAATCCATTATTAGAAGAATCATGGCTTCAGTGAATTATATTTCTATGAATATCCCCATTTTTAAAGGTGACAACTTTGAATTTTGGAGAAATCAATTAAAAATAATTATTGTATGGAAATAAGTCTGGAAGAATGTTATAAAAGGATACATACCACCTAAATATTGAAATAATTTAACTCAAGATCATAATATAACAAAAAACTATGAATAAAATTTTGATGCATAACATTTTTTCTATCTTCAGAGCACCATAGACCCAAACATGTAGCCAAAAATTGCTAAATGCAAAAATGCCCATGAGGCATGGAATACCTTTGGAAACTTCATATCAAGGATCCATTAAGGTAAGATAAAAATAAATTCAAACTCTTATAATTATTTTTTTAAATAAAATATTTAAATAATGAAGGATTTAGAGAATTTTTCATAAAGATAAATGTCTTAGTGCATATAATGAGGATTTATGGAGAAGCTATACAAGATGTGTTATAGTAAAAAAAAAATTGAGATATTTAACTCAAATATGGTTTCATATTGTGATCACTATTTAGGAGTTTTATGACATGAACACTATAAGTGTTGATGAGTTAGTGGGATTTATTTTATCCATGAAGATAAGATGAGACTATATGCATGAGATCAAGAACATGCACTTGAAACCAAGTTAGAAGTTTAAAAGACCAAAGATAAAAATAAAAATTAGAATCAAGGGAGTTCTTAAAAATCAAATTTAAATGGGAAATTTGAATCTAACTTCATATTTAAAATCAATAAATACATTACTTATCATTACCATAAAAAACCATGATATCTTTATAAAATATTTCAGGATATTGACAGCTAAGAATCAAGCTAATCAAGAGGCCCAATGTCACCATTATTTCCCTATCATATCAAACTTTATCTAATGTTCCTATTTATGGTGTTTTAATGTCCACCTTTTATTTATCTATTATTTTTTCCATTCATTCACCTAAATATTCTACAATTCCTATTATAATAACTTTAGTCCCATCCAATGTGACAAGCCAAGTTCACAAAATTTCCTTATCACCATCAATTTTTACAATGGCACCATCTAAAGTAATAAATTTGTGAAAAAATAAAAAATTTCACTAGTTTATAATGTTTTCAAAATAAAAAATTTCATTGATCCTATAGGGCATGTTTTTCCCATTTAAAAATTCTTGGAATTAACTGTGAACACTCCAACTCCCACTTCCACATCCATTGCCAATATTTCATCCATTCCATCCACTCCATCATTAATTTCTTGTAGTACAATTTTGATCAATCCCATTTTTTAAAAAAAATCTAACACAATATGTACCACCTAAAATAATCAATATTATTACATAAATTGGAGAGGAGTATTATTAGACACATTGGATACAATGTGTGTAACTAGTGAAATGTCACAGAGACAATGTGATTATTCATGAGTAATTGAGAAATAAGATGAAGTTTAATAAATCCAAATTAAATATAAAGAGATTATCTATGTTAAATATAACTAAATATGTTCTTCAATTCTATGTGAGACTAAAGAATAATTATATTCAATGACCAAGAAGAGAAAGATGCCAAAAAAAGACAGTGAAAACCACTAGATAATCTAGTAGTGAAGATAGATATGATCCTAATCCATCCATTTACACCCATGGTTAATAATTGGTTATATGTAATATCAATAAATTTCCAAGGAGATATCCATGAGTTGTTCAAAAATATTGAGATATATCTCCATCATTTCACACTTGATAGGGGCCAAACTATAGAAGAACATATCACATCATTCAAGGCTAATTTGAGATTTTTGAATGTAGAACACAAGGATGTTACATGTAGGTTATTAAAATTCATATTACAAATTAACACATAATATTATTTTCTAAATTTAGTGGAAAATATATTTACAATTGGAATGCATTTCAATCTACCTTTCTAGGCCAATTTGGCCAAGTTATTAATACCAACATTTAATATCAATAAGTTTCCAATGTCAAAAGAGAGATAAATAAACCAATTAAAACCTTCAATTTTATATTTTAGAGGATGTATGGTTGAGTAACCCTAATATATAAGTATTTTGTACCATTAACACTTAATATATATACAAATTTACTTGATTTAATAATTATTATATTCATCAAACATGCAACATGCATAAATGACTTACTAGTAGTTTATGCTCAAGCAATCAATGTGGATAGGCAGCTCTATCCTTGGGGACATATTCTCACTATCATACTCAATGTAAAAAAAGTGTCCTAATTTTAAAAACTATACCAGTCATAAAAAAAATCCCTTAAGACATGCCACTCTAAACCAATAATTGGGTTTTCTCAATATTTAGTCATTTGAGACACCACAAAATTAGAGCCTAGCTCTATTCACAACTATTAATAATGCACAGACATTACCTCAAAATTAAACTAAAAATGAGTTAGATGTTATTCATCGTATGGTGTGTAAATTGAGTAATGATTATATTAAACTCTATAAATAAGTTGGTAGTTCTAGTGGAGAAAATATTACACAAAACTAAACTTACCATAGATTTAACTGCTTATGAAATCATCCCCACCATACAAAACCATCCCTTGATAGGCTACTTGAGATTAACATATGTGAAATAGCCTTGCCCAATTGGTTTAGATTTAATAATATTTTCCAACATGGAGAATTAGACTATTTCAAATATTACAAGCATTTTATATCTTTTAAAATGAAAAAAAAGGGTATGAGGTGATCTCAAATTGTTAAAACATAGCTAACACATCAACACACTTAGTACATCCCATACTATCATTTACATGATGTTAGAGACTCTTAATTTTCCTATCCAAGAGGATAATGAGCTAGAGGTGGATGCATAGAAAGTGTTTACTTTTTAACAATATCAAAGTCCCTCACTAATTTGACAGCCCAAACAATAGAGACATACCTTTAGATATTATTGACCAATTTTTGCCCCCTTGGCAAAATTGTGGCCAACTTCTTCTCTAGATTTTCGAAGCCAGTCATATTCAAGTTGCAAAGTCCATCCTGGTTCATGCTTAGTTCAGCGTAGTTCATCTTAGTTCAGCATCTCATTTCAACATGGTTGAACCAAATTGTTGAACCAAATTTTGGTCCAACGGGCTTGGTTCAAGTCAAAAGGTTCGTCGTTCAGTTCAAGCACCTCAGTTCAATATGCATTAAAATTTCATACCATTGAACCATTGAACTAAATTCTTGGTTCAACATACTTGGTTCAATGGCTTAAGTTCAACGTTTAGTTCAATGCAAAGAGTTCATCAGGCTTGGATTTTGGTTCATCGGCGTGCTCCTTTGAACCTTGAACCGTTGAACCAAGTTTTGGTTCAATGGCTTCAGTTCATTGGAAAAGGTTCAACATCAACGGTTCAATAGAGTCCATCGGCCTTCATAACTAATCGGTATGCTTAGGTGAACCGTTGAACCAAATTTTGGTTCAACGGGTTCGGTTCAAAGGAAAAGTTCAATGAAGAGGTTCATCGATCTTGGTTCAATAGGGAATCAGTGTGCAATGGTTGAACCTTGAACCATTGAACCAAATCTCAGTTTAACGAGCTTGGTTTAACATGTAAGTTCAAGTGGCTTAGTTCAAGTCAAAGGGTTCAACGTTTGGTTCAACGAAAAGTTCAATGGAAGGGTTTAAAGGTTCATCGGCGCACTCGGTTGAACCATTAAACCATTGAACCTTTTGGTTCAATGGCTTGGTTCAATAGGATGGTTCAACGCATGGTTTAAGGGTATGCCCTTGAACTGAAGGGTAGTTAATAGTCAAATGACCTTTTCAGAGGACTGACACTTTGACTATTTCAAAGATTCAGGCACTTCATAATAAAGGAATGGGCCAAATAGGATTCCCATGGACAATTTGTCCACAAAAATACATGGTCAAAGCTCAAAGTCAAAGCAAAAAAAATTCTGCAAATATTTTGTCCATAGAAAATATAGCAAAGCCACAAGACCTGGGGAAATTGTTCGCAGACAAATTTACCCACAGGAGCCTGGGAGGACTTAACGAAGGCAGAAAAGCCACAGGTGCCCGAGAAGATGCCACGTGGACCCGATGACGGCCGCGAGGCTATCAAATTTAAAAGAATAGAATAGTCATTGATATTAAAAGCATGACAGCCGTAGAAGCATCAATTTTAGCGAAATGAAATAATGGTTTGTTTTCAAATGAGAAGCGCTAACCAGGAAAGAACTCAGAATGTAGCGACCCACCAGTATGTTCACCCAAGGAGCCAAGCAGCCAAAAAAGACAAATTCCAAGTGACAAGGCAGGGAGTAGTCAAGCAATCCAAGTGGCATAAACAAGGTAATTTATTGCCTGATGGTGTGAACAATAAATGGATAGAGCGACAGGCAGGTGATGAGTGAGCAGTTAAGTCTGACTAGCGCAAATTGGAGAAGCGACTTTGACAGGTGAAATAGTGCCAGTGAATTGATCATTTGGAATGATAACAACTAGTAGTGTAACCATTTTCTTTGTTTCACATTAAAGGGGAAGGCAAACCGTGTAAGTCACCCAAGTAGGAAATGTAAGTCTCGAGCAGGCAAAACGAATAGTCCATTTAATTCCTTGAGCGACTTGTTCTCTTCATGAAAGGACACGTATGCCACTTGTAAAAGAAGGAGCACCAAGTGGGCCTCTTTGCTTCTCATATATATTGTGGACTTATTCATTTGAAAGGATCTTTTCACAAATTTTACAAGGCACAGCCCTGCTAAAATTTCTACCTGAATCAAATAAACATAGTTTTTTACCTCTTCTTGGATAGATATCTTGTGTATGTCCTGAGTGTTGATTTGTGTTTAGTCATTGCCTTTGATGCTCTCACAGGTTTAAGATCAACACACCAGCTATCTACAAGGCACCATCTACAGTTGATAGGAGAAGAGTTCTATTTTGGAGTGCAGAATAGAGGGGATTATCTATAGAGTGCTTTTATAACACCTTTTGATGAACCTCCCTTTTTTGTATCTTTCATTTTTACCTCCCTATCAAGTTTGCATATTGCTTCTTCTATCAAGGGTGAAGCGTATAAGTGTGTTTTGTCTGATTTTGAGAGTGGGTGTGAAAGGGTCATATTGTTTTGGTGTATCACCTGCTTAGAGTAGGTTTGTTTTCCTACATTTCTTCTCCCTTTTCATCCCCCCCTTTATTATAGCTATATATATATATGTATGCATATATGTATTTGCACTTGCTGAAACAAACATGATACATCAAAGGGAGCTAGCCCTTAACTAGAGACTCTCCTCTCCTACTTCACCATCCCATAGGCAAGAGAGGAGTTTCCATTGTTGTGTGAAGAAGGTAGGAGCTCAGCCTCCTGCCAAGGGTGCAATCTTCTACGTCAACAGTTTCTGGCACACCCAGTGGGACTTTCAGTTTGATAATTTAGTGAAGTTTAGGATTGATGCTGGTCTTGATAAAACCATTTTAAGTCTTCCAGCATCTGGTGACTCCACTAGTAAGAGCTTCAGTTCTATATTTCCAAAACCAATTTCTTAATCTTTTATGCCTAAGGTCACCACAAGGTCTACTTCAAGAGGGGTCCCTTTTGATTTCATTGAGTTACCTTTAAACTCTACTAAAAGACTATGATTTGAAAGGGCCCATCCTTATCCAGAAATCAATCCTCCTAGGCCTATTGTAAGAGCCACATATGCAGCTCAACCCCAGTTACAGCCGATCCCAGCCATGGCACTGCCTTTTATAGCTTTTCGTGGTGAGAGCCCCTTAAATTTGCCATGCTATGATCCAATTTCAGGAATAGCTCTAAAGAATGTGCCTTCTTTCGATGGAGTGGGACTTATTATAGCCATTGAGCATATTAAGAATATTGCCAACCTTTGTAATATTCATAATATAACAAAAGAAAATATTGCCATCAGACTGTTGGCGCTATTTCTTAAAGGCAAGGCTCTTGATTGGTATGGGACCTTGCTTGTGAATTCCATACATTCTTGGAATGAATTGGGCACTCAGTTAACTAATCATTTTGGGGAAAAAAGTGATGGACTCTCTCTTGTTGAGCAGCTGACAACCATAAAGAGAGCTCTGCACGAGTATATGCAGGACTTCAACACACATTTTCAAAAGACTTGGGATAGAATTCCCATCATGGTCAGGCCAACTCCCAGCTATGCTTTCTTGTACTACTTAAAGGCGCTAAATAGTGATATTACTATGATGATCCAATCTATGGGAGGACATATACTGCCAGCCACGTATGACATTGCCATATCAGCTAAAAATTGCTTGATTCAAGCTGGGAAAATTGCCCCTAGGCCTAACATGCCACTTTTCCTAAAATTGTTGCCCCCAATTCAAACTATTGCTCCCATAATTACTCCCCTAACTAGCATTGAGAAGCCAGCTATTATTCCATCTAATGAGCTTCACGAGGTTAAAAGCATGTTGCAAAACATGTCAAATGAACTTGTCACCCTTAAAAGGCAGCAAGCTCAAAGCAATAGGCTAAACCAAGGATATCAACAATATGGCCAAGTCCCTAAACCCCCCTTTCAAAATTATAACCAAAGTTAGGGGAAGCTCACTACAACTAGGCCATTTCAAAACTACAACATTGGTCCCTCTTCATCATCTAAAGCTATGGTGCTTGTTCAGAACAATTTAGTACAAGAGCAGTCAAGTTGTTCGACTATGGGATATGGTCAAGAACAGGCTGTCTATACAAATGAGGTGATGAACTATTTTTAGAATGCAGACAACTAAATAGCCACTCAATCTCAAGCCTTTGAGCCTTCAATGCATCCCAGCATGAGTAATAATCAGGCTCAGCGTGATTCTGCCCTGATGAATCATTTGGAAGAAGATTTTTATTCAGTGAATTATGTGGGCGCTACAAATAGTTAGGTTGATTGTGTTGCAGCCAACACAAGGTTTAAGAGAAGGGCAATGATAGAAGCCCAGGCTACCACTCAAGCATCAGCAACACCTCCTCCATCACACTCCAATGCAAAGGCCCCAAATTTTAGGCAGTCGTCTATATCTTCAGCCCCTCAGCCTACAGTTCAGCTTGGAATCAACCCCAAAGAAAGATTAAGGCATGGTAGTCCCCAAATAAATATAGTGGATCAGATGAAGAAGCTAAATATGAATATCTCTTTATGGGATTCATTGTCTCTTCTAGGCCAGAAGGATGTGTTAAAAAGGGAATTGAATGAGCTGGATTGTCAAGTTACCCCAGTCAGCACTGATAATGTCTTGATGACAAATGGACAACCTTCCACTTTAGGATAGGTAAAGAAGGAAGATAAAACTCCTCCTTTCTACGTATCCTTGGTCATTGGGGACTTCTTGGTGCATAACTGCATAATTGGCAGTGGGGCCAGCATCTCAGTGGTGCCCAAGTGCATTGCTAATAAGATGGGATTGAAGTATCAAGAAATGAACAAAGGAGTCCTATAGCTAGATGGGACACCTACAAAAATAGTTGGGATTGTGAAGGGTTTAGGCTTGACATTGCATGCTTGCCCAACCTTCTCAATTCCCCATGATATAGTGGTAGCGGATGTTCCTCTGTATTTTGTAATTTTCTTGTCCAGGAACTTCACATCAAAGATAGGTGGTTATCTAGTAGTGAATTGGTCATATCTGGTTTTCAGAACCAAGTATGGGACCAAAGTGAAAATTGAATCTGAGCCACTCTACAAGGACCATCTAGAACCATATTCGCCTAAGGTAGAAAATGTCAGTTACACCATCATCGACCCAGAAGAGTCTCAGACAGACCAATCTCCATCCTCTGCTCTTGAAGGAGTCACAGACTTACTCTTGGATGAGTGGGGAAATGATAACTTCGAACATGATCCATAAAAATTCATTGAGGAGGTAGACCTTGGAGTCTATTACATGCATGAGGAAGGTGCCTTCATGCCAAATTTGATGAAGGAAAGTGAAGAAGACCTTGGCCTATGGTAGCTGTATTTTGATGGTTCAAAAAGTAAAATAGGCACTGGCAGTGGGGCGATGTTGGTTTCCCCTTCGAAGGAAAGGTACTTTTTAGCTTTTCATTTCTAATTCTCTTGCATGAATAATGTTGCAGAATATGAGTCTTTAATCCATGGCCTTGAATGGGCAAGAAAAAGAGGGATTAGGGAGTTGCAAGTCTTGGAAGACAGTGAACTAATTGTAAATCAAGTAAGAGTCCTGAATCTGACCAAGAACTCCTTGTTGAAGTCTTACAAACATAGAGTTTGGGACTTGGTGGAGGATTTTCTTGCTTTTAACATTGCCTCTATTCCCAGGGAGCATAACAAATAGGGTGATAGGCTGGCAGCAATTGGTGCCGAGTTTGATGTTTCAAAGGAAATAAGTCGAGACTATGGTTTACGCCACTTGAAAGTGGTGGTTTGGCCTTCAATCCCAGACAATGTTGAAAATTGGTAGGTCTTCGAAAGTGACCAGTAGATAGCCTTCTTCCTACAAGAAGAAGATGAGTTTGCAACACACAACCAGGCAAAACTATAGCAGTAATATGGCAATCAGATTGTTTAGTTAAAGAAAAATAAACTCCCCAAAGGTCTAGTCACACTTGAAAGCATTTTCAACAAAGATGACTAGTTAAGAAATGACAAGGCATGCATCACTACCAAAGAAGAAAATTCTGAAAGGGTCAAAATCTTCAAGGGCAAGCTACTGGCACTTGGCAAGGTTTGCACATTTCAAGAGAGGTGAGCTTTCATTCTACTGTGTCAAGAATTCGTTGATGTGTTTGCATGGGATTACAGTGACTTGAAGGGATTTGACCCAAGGCTTGCCCAGCACACCATTGAATTGGAAGAAGGTGCCAGGCTAGTAACACAAAAGCAAAGGCCTATCAATCCTAAAATTGAACCCCTCATGCAAATGGAATTGGCCAAATTGATTGAGTCTAGAATTATATTTCTAATCAAACATTCCTCATGGCTGGCCAACCTTGTTCCTATTAAAAAGAAAAATGGGGAGATCAGGCTATGTGCCGACTTCAGATACCTTAATAAAGTCTCTTTAAAGGATCATTACCCCCTTCCAAGCATGGAGTGGATTCTCTAAAAGGTAACTAGTAGTGAGCATTGCTCCCTCTTAGCTGGTTATCCAGGGTACAATCAAATTCTAGTGCAAGTCTGTGACCAGTACAAAATAGCCTTCACCACAAAATGGGGAATGTTTGCCTACAAGAAGATGCCATTCAGGCTATCCAATGCTAGTGCTACCTTTTAGTGAGCCATGGACATGGATTTTGGTGGCTTGATAAATAATAGCATACTGGTATACCTCGATGATGTAACGGTATTCTCCAAAAAAGTGAGCCAGCACATGGAACACCTCAGGTAGATTTTTGAAAGGTGTAGGGAATTTGGTATCTCTCTTAATCCAAATAAGTGTGTGTTTGTTATTCATGAGGGGAAACTCCTTGGCCACATTATGTCCAAGGAGGGTTTGTCTATTGATCTCGAGAGAGTTCACTCTATACTGGAGATGTCCCTACCAAAACACAAGAAAAGTCTGCAAAGTTTCTTTGGCAGGATTAATTTCATTCAGAGATTCATTCCAAATTTTGTAGAGATAGTCAAGCCACTCACCCCTATGCTAAAGAAAGGTGAGGATTTCAAATGGACAACTGAGAGGAAACACAGCTTTGAGGCCATCAAGCAGGCCATAACCTAGGCTCCTACTTTGATCAGCCCAGACTTCAGCAAAGACTTCAACCTCTATACCTTCAGTTATGAGGAAGTGATATCTGCCATGCTTACCCAAGCTAACAGTGATGACCTCGAGTAGCCACTTGCTTTCTTTAGCCAAGGGTTAGAGGACTTTAAAGTTAGGTACACGTATGTAGAAAAGCAAGTCCTGGCAGTGGTGGGGAGCCTAAATAAATTCAAGCATATGTTGTCTAATAGTAGGATCCACCTTATGGTCCCACATCCAGGTGTCAAGGATTTCTTGACCCATCAAGTTTTAAATGAAAAGAGGGCAGGGTGGATTACCAAAGTGATGGAGTATGACATAGATATCAAGATCACCAAGCTGGTGAGGGGAAGAGGCCTGTGCGAACAACTGGATATAGACTTAAAGTAAGAAAGAAGAGACATCTTGTTAATCCATGATGCAGCCACAGTAGAAGAACCAACTATCATAAAGGATTAGATGCTAGACATGAAGCATTTCCTTCTCACGGGTGAATGTCCACAGGGTCTTGATAAGACTGGGAGAAGGTATTTTAAACTCCAGTCCCTTCCTTATGTTCTGGTTGATGAAGTATTGTTTAGGATGGATTTCTCTGGGGTCCTCTTAAGGTGCATTGACCCAAACCAGGCTGATAAGGTATTGGCTGAGTTCCATGATGGGCTAGCAGGCAGTCACTTCACCCCTAGAGCTATAGTAGCAAAGATAATGAGAGCTAGCTATTTCTAGCCTACTCTTTTCAAGGACACCCATGCCTAGGTAAGAAAGTGCCAAAAGTGTGCACTTTTTGACAAAAAACAATGATTGGCTACCATGCCTCTATAGCCCATTCAAGTTGAGAAACCATTCATGTAGTGGGGCCTGGACTTCATAGGGATGATTAACCCTCCGTCCAGTGCTGGGTACAAATGGGTCCTGACTGCTATAGATTATTTCACCAGGTGGGTGGAGGTCGACGCTCTGAAAGAGGTGAATGAAAGCGTAGTATAGGAGTTCTATGAGAACCTGATAACAAGATTTGGGGTCCTAGCCACCATAATCTCAGATAAAACTTTAGCTTTTCTGGGGACCAGAATAAGTGAATGGGCACTGAAGTATGGCATATACCTCAGCACTTCATCAAATTATTATCTGCAGGGGAATGGACTGGATGAGTCCACCAACAAAAACCTGATCAAAATCATAAAGAGAACTATGGAAGAAAATTAGAGAACTTGGCATGCCAAGCTAAAGATAGCTCTATGGGCCTACCGAATTACTCCAAAAAGAGCAATCAAAAATTCTCCATATACACTTGTGTATGGAAGGGAAGCTAGGCTTCCCATCTCGCTTGAATTGCCAGCATTGGATCTCTCCCACTAACTACAATTTGAAGAAGGAAATGGCCTAGAGGTTAGGTTGTGTGATCTGATGGAACTCCAAGAGGTAAGGGATCGGGCTATGGCTTCCATGACCAGTCACCAACAGCAAGTAAAGAGGCACTTCGACAAGAAATCTTTGCTAAAATATTTTGCTAAAGGAGACATTGTCTTAAAGTGGGACAAAGATCGAGCTAAGCTTGGAAAACATGCAAAATTTGCCACCCTATGAAGTGGTCCTTACATGATCACTCAGTGCAAGCAGCATAATGCATTCCAACTTTCTAGGTTGGACAGCAAAGAACTACATATCCTAGTTAATGGGATACATCTAAAATGCTGCCACTGATTTTTTGGGTTCACTTGTACATATTCTCATTTTGTTTTCTTTTCCTATTTTCCCTAAGTGTTGTTGCACAAGTTGTAGTTTTCTTAGCCTTGCGTGTGTTTTTTCTTTTCCTCAGAGGTGGGTCTACACATTTTGGTTCTAAGTTATAACAGAGCTGTTGTTGGTTCTCAAAGTTACTACTGACTCCATGCCCAATGGATTTTCAAGGTAGCTAGATTCTAAACATGGCAAGCATGTTTCCCCTGTGAGTCGCTAATCTGTTGACCAATTTTTGCCCCCTTGGCAAAATTGTGGTCAACTTCTTCTCTAGCTTTTCAAAGCCAGTCATATTTGGGTTGCAAATTCCATCCTGGTTCATGCTGAATTTAGCCTGGTTCATCTCAGTTCAGCATCTCATTTCAACATGGTTGAACCAAACCGTTGAACCAAATTTTGGTTCAACGGGCTTGGTTCAAGTCAAAAGGTTCACCATTCAGTTCAAGCACCTCAGTTTAATATGTGTTGAACTTTCGTACCATTAAACTGTTGAACCAAATTCTTGGTTCAATGAACTTGGTTCAACGTACTTGGTTCAACGGCTTAAGTTCAACATTCGGTTTAATGCAAAGAGTTCATCGGGCTTGGCTTTTGGTTCATCGGCGCGCTCCTTTGAACCTTAAACCGTTGAACCAAGTTTTGGTTCAATGGCTTCGATTCAATGGAAAAGGTTCAACGTCAATGGTTCAATAGAGTCCATCAGCCTTCATAACTAATCAGCGCGCAACCATTGAACAAAATTTTGGTTCAACAAGTTCGGTTCAAAGGAAAAGTGCAATGAAGAGGTTCATCAGTCTTGGTTCAATAGGGAATCAGCGTGCAATGGTTGAACCTTGAACCATTGAACCAAATCTCAGTTCAATGGGCTTGGTTCAACATGGAAGTTCAAGTGGCTTAGTTCAAGTTAAAGGGTTCAATGTTTGGTTCAACAAAAAGTTCAATGGAAGGATTCAAAGGTTCATCGGCGCGCTCGGTTGAACCGTTGAACTGTTGAACCTTTTCATTCAACAGGATGGTTCAACGCATGGTTCAAGGGTATGCCCTTAAACCAAAGGGCAGTCAATAGTCAAATGACCTTTTCAGAGGGCTAACACTTCGACGACTTCAAAGATTCGGGCACTTCATAATAAAGGAATGGGCCAAATAAGATTCTCATGGATAATTTGTTCACTGAAATACATGGTCAAAGCTCAAATTCAAAGTGAAATAATTTCCACAGACATTTTGTCTGTGGAAAATATAGCAAAGCCACAAGACCCAGGGGAATTGACTCGGGTAAATTGTTCGTAGACAAATTTACTCGCGGGAGCCTGAGAGGACTTAACGAAGGTAGAAAAGCCGCAGGTGCCTGAGGAGATGCCACATGGACCCGATGACGGCTGTGAGGCCATCAAATTTAAAAGAATAGAATAGCCATTGACATTCAAATCATGACAGCCGCAGAAGCGTCAATTTTAGTGAAATGAAATAACTGTTTGTTTTCAAATGAGAAGCGTTAACCAGGAAAGAGCTCAGAATGTAGTGACCCACCAGTATGTTTGCCCAAGGAGCCAAGCAGCTATAAAAGACAAATTCAAAGTGACAAGGTAGGGAGCAATCAAGTAGTCCAAGTGGCATAAATAAATTAATTTATTGCCTGATGGCGTGAATGACAAATGGACAGAGCGACAAGCAGGTGATGAGTGAGCAGTTAAGTCCGATTGGTGAAAATTAGAGAAGTGACTTTGGCAAGTGAAATAGTGCCAGTGAATTGATCATTTGGAATGATAGTAGACAATAGTGCAACCATTTTCTTTGTTTCACATTAAAGGGGAAGGCAAATCATGTAAGTCACCCAAGTAGGAAATGTAAGTCTCGAGCAGGCAAAATGAACAATCCATTTAATTCCTTGAGTGACTTGTTCTCCACATGAAAGGACATGTATTCCACTTGTAAAAGAAGGAGTGCCAAGTGGGCCTCTTTGCTTCTCATACATATTGTGGACTTGTTCATTTGAAAGGATCTTTTCATGAATTTTATAAGGTGCAGCCCTGCTAAAATTTTTGCCTGAATCAAATAAACACAGTTTTTTACCTCTTCTTGGATAGATATCATATGTATGTCTTGAGTGTTGATTTGTGTTTATTCATTGTCTTTGATGCTCTCACAGGTTTAACATCAACACACCAGCTATCTACAAGGTGCCATCTATAGCTGATAAAAGAAGAGTTCTATTTTGGAGTGCAGAACAGAGGGGATTATCTATAGAGTGCTTCTTATAACACCTTTTAATGAACCTCCCTTTTTTGTATCTTTCATTTTTACCTCCCTGTCAAGTTTATAGATTACTTCTTTTGTCAAGGGTGAAGCGTATAAGTGTGTTTTGTCTAATTTTGAGAGTGGGTGTGAAAGTGTCATATTGTTTTGGTGTATCACCTCCTTAGAGTAGGTTTATTTTCCTGCATTTCTTCTCCCTTTTCATCCCCCCCTTTATTATAGTTGTATATATATATATATATGCCTGTATGTATTTGCACTTGCTAAAACAAACATGATACATCAAAGGGAGCTAGCCCTTAACTAGAGACTCTCCTCTCCTAATTCACCATCCCACAAGCAAGAGAGAAGTTTCCATTGTTGCATGAAGAAGGCAGGAGCTCGGCCTCCTGCCAAGGGTGCAATCTTCTGCGTCAACAGATATTATGGCCAATAATTTACCCCCTTTGCCAAAGGGAATTGACCAACATTCCCCTATCGATTCATAAACAACAATTAGAAATTATAGCTATAACATTTTTGAAGATATGAAGAATATAAAAGAAAAAATAATTTCACATGAGATGGCACAAATTATAGATAAGAGAGATTTGATTTTAAAATATTTAACTAAGAAAGCTCCTCAGAATAAGAAGAATACAACACGTAAAAATGTATCTATTCATAAGAACAAAAATGAAGTTTGCCTTTCATCATCATAGTTAATATTTTTGGGAATAATGTACACAATTGTTTAGTGGACTTGGGAGCTTCTACTAATGTAACATCTATTAAGATATGTGAAAATTTAGGTTTGAGTCCCATTAAATCTAATCAATTAGTTATCGAATTAGATAAATCAAAATTAAATTTGATTGGGAAAATATTAAATGTACACATGGATCTTTCCTCTAAACCAAGAGTGTAGCATTTCAAATGTTGATATTCAATTTATATACATCCCTAAGGCTTACAGTATGGTTCTCACTAGCATACAAATTTACATGCTCACCACCAAGCTTGCTATTAAAAATAAGAGGGATGTAATTTTTGAATAATATGGCCTATGGATGTTATATTTTGATGGATCCCATTCAAAACAAGAATGAATATTAATGGAAATAATTACCTTAATTATTATCACTTGTAATTTCCCTTATACTAACAATCTTGTTGAATATGAAATTATGGTTTTGGGTTTGTAATTTTCTTTGAATCACAAGGTGTGAAAGTGTTGAAAATGTTTGGTGATTCTAAATTAGTATCCAACTATATTAAGATAAAATTATAGTGTAATTCATCATACCTTATAAGATATAAATAAAAGGCTTGGGACTAGATTTAATTTTTTAATGTTTTTAAATATCATTGTGATTCCTAGGGAAGATAATCACACTGGTGATTCTCTTGTAACATCAACCATAAAATTATTCCCTTTGAATGATCCTAAAGTACAAAAAATTTCAATTAAATTAGTACCCTATCTTTTTATTTCATATAATGTTGATATTTTTTAGGTATTCAATGATGATCAACAAATTGTATTATTCAAGAACATTGTTATTTTTTTGAAACATTGGTCATTGATGAAAAAGACATAGATTATTCCTCAAAGAATAAAATTGAAGATGTTGGAATCTTGAGATTGAAATAAAATAAAATTTTCACAAGAATGGTTTCACTAGAAATGTTATTCAATCTAGATATGAAAACTAATAAACTTAAAAAAACATGAGCTTTCTAGTCAAAAATTCATCGTGGTTGATTGGGGTTCACTTGAAATGTGGCATAATGTGAATATTTTCTTTGATTAATTGAAACTAGAAAAAGAGAAGATGAAATATTTACTTACATAGTACAAAGATGTGATGTCCTATTCATATGAAGACTCAAAGTTTTTTTATCCCTGGGACATTACTCACACCATCCTAATTAAGGAATTCCAAAAACCTTTTAAATAGAGATAGAGACTAGTGAATCATGTCCTTGAGCCCATCATTCATAAGGAAGTTTAGAAATTCTTACTACAAAAATCATGTTTCCCATTATATAATATGCATGGGTAGTTAATTTAGTTCCTACTAATAAAAAGAGTGGATAAAGAAGGTTCTATGTATTTTTTATAAATTTTAATAAAGCCTCTATCTAATAAAGGTATACTTTACCATCCTTAGAATAATTTGTAAAAATGGTGAGTGGATATAAAATTATGTCCTTTTATAATGTATTCTTGGGTTACAACCAAGTATATAAGGAGGATAATATATAAATTGCTTTCACCATGAGTTTGGGCACCTTAAATTATAAAATAATGCCTTTCAACTTAATAAATACAGGTGTCACTTTTCATCACATTATGGATTTTTATTTCTAGGGTTTGATAGGAAACTTTATTATCATTTATATATATTACCTAACTATTATTTCCAAGTACATTTCATAATATGTACATAATTTAAGGAAAGTGGTCGATAGGTGCAAGAGATATGGTAATCCCTCAACCCAAAGAAGAGTATTTTTGTGTCATTAAAGGTAAGTTGTCAAGACTTATTATTACCAAAGAAGGTAAATCTATTGATGCTGATAGAGTAAGTTTTATTTATAAGATTCTACTTCCAAATAGTAAGAAAGAGTTGATATCATTCTTTGTAAAAACCAATTTCATGAGAAAATATTTTTTCGGTTTTGCCAATATTGTGAGACCTCTTAATGTTATGCTAAAGAAATATGCAAAAATAGAATGGATTGCTCAAGAAAAGACTAATTTTTAGGATATCAAAAATTCCATAGTGCAAGCTTCAATTTTAATTAGCCCAAATTTCACAAAGGATTTATACCTTTATTATTTTACTTTCAATCGCATTGTATCAGTTATGTTACTATAGCATATTGATGAGTAAGATCACCCCATTAAATTCACGAATAACAATTTGAAGGATGCAAACCTCAAATATTCTACATTGGTTGAGAAAGCTTATGTTTTAATCAAATTTTTTAATAAATTCAATCATTATACACTTCAAAAAAAAGTGTATGCCATTATACATAATCTCACAATGAAGCCTATACTTGGCCATTATACATAATCTCACAATGAAGCCTATACTTGGACATAATGATTTGGGAGAGTGAAAAGGAAAATGGAAGACCAAATTACAGGAATATGACATTGAAATTTTAAAAAACTAATATGGTGAGAGGCAATGCCTATCTTATTTCATCACACATGTAGATCTACACATCATTGTTATGCAAGTGGAAAAAGCACAAATTGAGCAACAAGAATGGTATGATCACATTATTCATTTCATATTATATGGGATTTGTCTTCAAGGATTAAACAAGGTACATATAATAGATTTAAGGGTCCATGTATCCCATTATATGTTGAATAAAGGAGTTTTATATCATATAAATTGTGAAGGCATTTATATTAAATGTGTCACCAAAAAGGAAGTCAAAGAAATTATGAGATCTTTTCATGAAAATTTGGGAAGTGGACATTCTTATAGAAACAACACAACACATAGAATTATTAGATTAGATTACTATTATCCCATGATATTCAAATATTTTCATAACCATGTAATATTTGCATCAAATGTTAACATTTGGCTAGAAGGGAGAAACATGCAACAATTCTACTACAATTGGTGATTAAAAATAGACCTTTTACATGAATGGGGACTTAATTTTGTTGGATTTATTAATGAAAACTTCATAAAGGGATACAAATTTATATTGAATACCACATACTACTTTAGATGATGGACTAAATAATTCACTACAAAGAATAATATTGCTCAATAGTGATCAAATTCATTGATAAATATATTATCACTAGGTTTTTCACTCCTTTTTCCTTGGTTTATGATAATGGACCCACTTTCTAGTTTTTAAAATTCACAGAATAGGCATATGATAACAAGATTAATTTAAAGTTATCATCATATTATTACCCACAAATAAATAGAGTGTTTAAATTTAAAAAATAATATTATCATTAATTCCATCAATAAAGCATCAAAAAAGAGACTAACAGCATAAAATTCACTTTTGAAATATGCATTGTGGGTAGATAGAACCAACTAAAACAAGTGTTAAAATCATCTCCATCCTTGTTAGTTTATTGGTAGGTGTCATTATTCCCCATCACCTTGAAGTTTACAACATGTCAGTTCATGGAAGAATAAATGGGATAGGATGATAGATTAAAATCTAGGTTACTTAACATCCTTTAGATGAAAGATGCTTGAGAGAAGATTTACAAAATTTTAGAAAACATCAAGACATATTCAAATGGTGTTTCGACAAGAGGGAAAAGATTAAATATTTTATAATTTTAAATTTGGTCATATTATGAAATAAGGATCATTATAATAAAGTAAAACATGTAAAATTAGATCCTTTGTGGATTGGTCTTTATCAAATTTTTAGATATTTGGTAATAACACTTTTAGATTGAAGGAATTGCAATAAAATTACATGTTGTTCTTGGTGAGTGGGTAGAACTTGAATCACTAATTCTCGATTGTATCATTCCCACCAATTCTATTATGACTATGAGTTATTAGTTAAATAATTTTAGAATTAGAGTAATATATTATTTTTCTTTTGTTTTTTTTCTAATTTATTTTTTGTTTTAATTATTTTCTTAGATTAGTTTGATTTGATCAGGTGTTGGTTCAATACACCTTATTGAAGGTAAAAGAAGAAAACATGAGAAATTTATTATCTACATCCACCTCAGGAAGATCTCATCACTTTAAAACTTCCATTGTGTCCACATTGTCCAACCTATTCCATAAGAGATCCTAAGTCACATTTAATTGGTTAAAATAGTTAAATTCATTATGAAAGTGTTGAAAAATTAAAGAAAAATGGTAAATTTTTTATAATTATTGACATCATTCTTGATTTGATTATATTTCATTATATAATTTAAGGTTTATTCCAAAATTAATAAAAGCATTTGCATTGAAAAGAATTCAAGACTGCACTATTTCACAATAAGTATTGCCTTGAGGGACATGAGTAAGAAAATCAAAGATCACTTGAGATTGAACTATTCTAACCATTACTATACCTTATTGCATTGGTTCCCAACACTTTTTACTAAATATAAAAAAGAGGGGAATATAAAATATTTATATAAAATTCAAAGTTTTTCCTAAAAATAGGTGATTCGGGCAATTTCTACTAGGGCTATTGATGCATGGTTATTAATGGTGTAAGTCCTAGAGTGGATCCAAAGGTAAATTTTTTAGAACTATATATGCCTATTTGGAAATAACATAATGCCTAGCCTTCCCCCAAAAATCCATTCCCATAATACTATATATACATATAACAAAAAAATACCTTTCAAAAAAAATTGATCAAGTGATTTCACTTGATCCATATCAAAAGCCTTCAAGGTAAAGTAAATAAATCATTGCACACACTTTTGATTCCTCAAAAATTTCAAGACCTAGTATGTTATGTGATGAAATTGCAACTAATGTTCATATCTTCATTGAAAGTATAAAATTTTATTGCATGGTTGGTTTTTATTCAAGCTAAAATAAGAAATTATTAAACTTTAAAAATCAAACAATTTTTACCCCACAAATTTGCCCTTTTTTAACCATTACACCCAATTTTTTTAAAAAAATAAATTGGAACCCTCATAAAACCCAAAAATATTTTGTGTCTACATAATCATATATAATAATTCAATACCCACTTTATATTCCATATTACATATGCTTTCATGAAAAAAGGACCCAACCATCATTCATAACTCAAATTCATATGTCAATTTATCCAAAGAGGACACTTTATAATAAAAAAATTAAGTTTTGTTTTGAGACCTCCATGAATCCATGATTACATTATGATTTCTAGTGTTCACTTTTTATATAATAATTTTTATTAAAATTTAGGCACATATTATTTAAATCAAGATATATGATCACAAATATAAATTTATGTGTTATGTGACATAAATTATATGCATGTGACTATAGAGAGCATCTAAAGTTTCAACATATATGTGACCTTAAATGAATCCAAAATAATTTAAAAAATAGACACTCTATGTCTCCATGACCCTATGACCACATGATGATCACCATGTGTTTTCTTTTGATGTTATGCATACTTTATTGTCTCTTTTATGGATGTGATTATGACATGTTCATTGGTTGTGCATAGGTAAAGGTGTGGATATCAATAAATATAAATTGAATGCCAATGTTACAACATATGATTCTACATAAAATCATTTAGAATCTTGCATGATTCCATGACCTATGATTATGAAGCAATCATGAAATGCCATGTGTTTTGATTTTAATTAACATAACAAAAGTTAAAGGGAAAGAAAGACTTGGATCCTATGAGAACTTAGTTCATATGATGT
Source organism: Torreya grandis (assembly GCA_037957365.1). Lineage (NCBI taxonomy): Eukaryota > Viridiplantae > Streptophyta > Pinopsida > Cupressales > Taxaceae > Torreya > Torreya grandis. The sequence continues at coordinate 3,691,095 of JARHVA010001084.1, read as the reverse complement.
CACCACATGGCTATGATATATATGAAGGAGAGAATATATTTAGACAATGTAAAGTATAAATTTAAGTTAATTATCCATTATATCCATGGATAATAAAAAGTCACTTAATTACTCTGAGATAATTTGTGACTATGAGGAAATCAAAATCCATCATATGTGTCATTCCAAGTGGATATGATAAATGTGAAAGGTGATATGGACTAAATCCCTAAAATTTATTAATACATGCAATTTTAACATGTGTCTGCAATAGATGTGAAGATATAAATCATTTAAACTTGAGAGAATATAAAAAACAAATTAAAGATTTAACACATTTGTGGAATAAAAAGTGAACATCAAATTGAAAGAGGCACTCCATAAACTCCATGACCTTATGATGGTAGGATTGTGACATATATATCATTAGGATTAAAAAATGTGATAAACTCCATAGACTCATAAATCACTAATGTTATAATTTCCAAATTTTGAAAGGTGATTACTGTAATTATTCCACATCATCTACCATTAATGCATTATGTTAAGAGGTGAACTGAATGTGACATGTATTGACCTATCAAATTTTAATTTGGATCCAAACTTGGATGTGAAAATTAATTCCAATTAATATATAATTTTCTATTGACCTCCATTTTTGATAACTTGGATACTGAATATTGAGAAAATCATATAAGGTGAACAAACAAACAAAGATAAAATTCATAGGTAGAGTCTAAAATTTTCATTCAAATTTTTCCAGAAGTATCACTAAGATCTTATAATGGCCTAAGTTGTAGTTTATTCTCCTTCAGGACCTCTAAAATAATATTTGGATACCATCCTCACTCTAGGCATACCTTGTTACAATAACTATACCTATATTTTATGTGTAATTGAGGAAGTTCATAAGCTCTATGATGGCAAAGGTACTAAAAATCAAATGGTGAATTGAGATATGATTTTTTCATGTTTAAAAAATCAAGCCTCCATAAAATAAAAACCAAACCATAGGTATTCCTTTGTAAATATATTCTACATAATCTCTTCTTTAAGGGAATTTTGTAAAATGGTGTAATATTCTCTCCCAACATGAAAAATAAAGAGGCTTATGTTGTTGGAGTAGAATTTTAAAGTTACTATAAGTTACATGATCCCACTTTTGATTATAAGCAATCTACTACCACTTATTAGATGAAGGAAAATGATTTTATGGAATTTATAAATTATTGGGCTGAGGACACAAACAATTGGGAAATAAGAAAGACATAGATACATACACTATCAAAACCTTTAGGCATGGTGTTAGGGTAGGAACGTTACTAATTAATAGGTTATATGGGACCAAAAAAAATTATCATTGAAATAAAATATAGGTGCCTCTACTAGGCATGATTATTAATTATATGAAGAAACTAGCCATTGGTGTAATTATTACTTATAATTTGAAATAACGGTTTTACAGTGTCAAGAAAGGTCAAATATTATACATGATGTATTATATAATATATGATTGTTGTGCCACTATGAAATTCACACATTTATATTTCCCCAAATGACCACATCCTTGAAATTTACACATCCATGTGGTATATAGAAAACTATATGTACATTGGTACCATGAATGTATGCATGAGATTTGTTACTATTTCTACATTCCCATGTATGCAGCTTTTAATGAAAAATATATGCCAAGTATCTTTGATGAAATTAGAGATATAATAAATAAAATTGGGGCTTAATTATATTATCATACCTACACTATGTTAAGAATATAATAATTTCTAATGGCCCCTTATAAACCTCCTTATCACGTGCCCAATAGGGTGCAAGAACAAGAATTAGACTACCAATTTATTCATGGAGTGGGAATAATTTGTAATAATAGAATTTAAATATCATATCCTCTAACATATTTTTAGTTTTAAAAAATAAATATACATAACACATGGCCATCTATACAACATATCATAATACATATGCCTACAATTAATAAGTTTAGGAGGATGCAATTAGAATGCAGGATCTATACAACATGGTGACCAAACAATTATAATCTCTAAAAGTCAAATTTAGTTTAACTTATATACAACTAAGGAATATAGATAATTAATATAATCTCAATCCTAAAATTGACCAGGAGGTGATAAGAAAAATACACATAGCATGATTAATCAAACCACTACCACACATGTAGGAAGAAAGACTTGATTTAACATTAGTCAAGGAAAAGGAAGATCCTCAAGGGACCAAACCATATTTAAATAAGAAGATCTTATAGTTATTTATAAAAAAAACTCTTCCTATGATGATTATAGTATCATCATTACCACAATTAATAATATATCTCCCTACTCTTATTGTGATGCATTATAGCCCTAAATTTGTGGCCATATTTATATTGTTATGAGTGAGGCTCTTCCCTCTAGTTCCCCAAGTGATCCATTCTCATTTATTATTTCACCAATGCCTAATAAACTTTCCTAATTATTACAAAGTGTTTTTATGTCTTAGATTGGTACTAGTGTTCAAGATGTTGATTTAGTTCCTAGTCAAGTGTTGGAAACATATGCGGTTACCATTGTTACCATGTCATCTCAAATGTTATCCTTTGTTCTTATTTATGGTGTTCTAGTGGCCACCTTGTTTTCAAATGTTGTTTTTTCCACTCCTTCAAATGTAGTTACTATAAGTATTATTTTAATAACTCTACTTCAAACATCCATTGTGACTAGTTAGGTTAGTGAAATTTCCTTGTCAGCATCATAGATTGCAATGGCACCACCTAAGGTAGCTAAAGCTATGATAAAATCCCATGTTGAGTATGGTGACAATGTCGACACTTTATTTTTAATTTTATAATTATTTTATTTTATATTTTATTATTTTAATATGTTTATTTAATTTAGTTTTTTTCTAGATTAATTTTTTGGTCAATTTTGAATACTTTTCAAAAACTTCCTAAAAAATAGTTAGAAGTGCTAGTTAGAGTGCAGTTCATTAAATATATATTTAACTGAGCTTAAATACTTATCCATTAATCCAAAATATGTGGAAAATAAATTTTAGATATGAGTGAATTTAAATTAAATTTTTTTTTAGTTAATATCCTATTTTATAGGGATTTGGAGCACCTAGCTTATCTAGTGTGCATGTTTTGTTTACTTATTAAGGAAGGCATCTTGCATGATGACTATATCCTATAAAATAGTCAAACTTAATCCTTTGATCATATTTTCCATCTGTATTAGTCTATTTTTAGTTATATTAATCTATTTTAGGTGTTTACTTTATAATATTTCTTATCTTAACTTGTCATTAAAGTTATTTTCAATTGGCTAATTTTAGCCTTTCTTGTTAATAAAAAATGGTGCAATAGTGTGGCACCATAGTTATTATTGGAAAATAATTTTAAATGGTTTTATCTCTATTTTTTATCACATGTATTCACAAATAAAAATATATATTTATAAGTTTAATTTGAAGTTATTTAGTGCATATTTTGTCATCAATCACACTTACAACACTACTAAATCAACAGCTAGTAATTTTAGGATAGACTAGATGATTTATATATTCATTTTTAGAATAAATCAAAGCTAATTTTCACTCCCTCCATATTCAAAACCTTTATTTTATATAATATCCTCATTAAATAAATGTTCAAAGGGGGTTTAAGGCATTTGTAGGCTAATCATGGCTTTTGTGAACTCTGATTCTATGAATATTCTCATTTTTAAAGGTGACATATTTGAATATTGGAGAGATTAGTTGAAGAGAATTTTTTTTTCAAGGTAGTTTAGGAGAATATTATCCATTGATTCATACCACCTAAATATTTAAATAATTTTAGTTATGATTAAAATTGAAAAAAAAAAGAAAGCAAAAAAGGTTGATACACAAGCTTTCTTCTATCTTCAAAGCACCATAAACCCAAACATCTATCCAATAATTTTTGGATGCAAAAATTCCCATGAGGCATGGAATACCTTGAAATTTTCATATCAAGGATATATTAAGGTAAGATTAAAAAAAAATTCAAACTCTTGAAATAAATTTTAAAATTTTGAGAATGATTGATAATGAAGGAGTTAGATAATATTTCATAAGGATAAATGACCTATTGTATAGAATGGGGGTTTGCAAAGAAACCATAGAAGATAGGGTCATAGTAAAGAAAATTTTGAGATAATTGACTCAAAAATTGTTTCATATTGTGATCAATCTTGAGGATTGTAAGACATTAACACTATAATTGTTGATGAGTTAGTGAGATCTCTCTTTTCCCATGAGGATAAGATGAGACTATATACAAGAGATCAAGAACATGCACTTGAAAGGAAGGCAAGAATTTCAAAGCCCAAAGAGAAAAATAAAAATAAGAATCAAGGGATAATTCAATAAAATTAAATTCAAAGGGGAAATATCAATATAATTTCATAGGTAAAATCAATATATAAGTTGTCATTAAAGTAGAAAAAATAAGACACTTTATAAAATATTTTAGGATACTGGCAGCTAAGAATCAAGTTAATTAAGGGGATGAAGAGAATACATTCCAAGATAAACAAAGTGAGAGTCAAGAGCACTCAAATTATTATCTCACATATATTGTGGGAATATAGGATGAAAATTTTTTTTTGACACTTGATTTAGGTTTCTCAAATCACATGACAAGTCACAAAGATACTTTCAACAAGTTAGATGATTCCTCCTAAAGCCAAGTGTAATTAAGAGATAGAAAGTCCATCAAAGTTAAAGGAAAGATAAATATGAAAATCATCACAAATCAAGGTAATATTAAAATAATGGATGTTTATTTTTCTATAAATATATATCGTAAGAGTATTGATCACAATTTCATAAGATATAGTGATGAAAGCAAAGCATATAAGTTTTAAAATCGTACTAGTAAATCCATTATTATTTCTAAGGAATGTATATTTTTTTAAAATAAGATGTAAATTGATTATTATCATATAGATAAATAGATTATAATTTAATTTGGGTATCCTCTTATTATTTTTATGGTTTATAAATTTTTACACATGTTTCTAGTTCAACATGAAACAATACTAGCTCTTCCCAAGAAACTAGTCATCCATCTTCATCAATTCTAAGCAAGCACAAGTTGTTGAATCCACTTCCAACTAATAAAATGTTAGATAATAACTATGATATTATTATTAAAAATATTCAAAATTATTAAATTAATTTTTTGATGATGCTTATGATGAAAAACCTATGTTTACATTGTCATGTGTGTCCGGTGAACCTAAAAGTTATAGAAAAGCTTGACAAAAGAAAGAATTGGTTGATGTTATGACATTTGAGATGGATTAAATTAAAATAAATGATACATGGATTATTTTTCATCTTCCATATGATAAATATGTCATTGAAACCAAGTGGTTCTACAATACTAAAGTGAAGAGTGATGATACTATTAACAAACTAAAAGCTAAACTAGTTGCAAAAGGGTGTTCACAAATATATGTGGTTGAATACAAGGAAACCTATGCGCATGTGGCATGTCAAGATACTATAAGACTAATTCATGTTTTAATTTCTCATAAAGGATGAATATTCCATTAAATGGATGTCAAAAGTGCATTCTAAAATGGACTGATTTAAGAAAAAGTATATGTGCGGCAGCCACAAGGTTTTTAGGTAAAGGGTAAAGAATTTTAAGTATATAATTTTAAGAAGGCTCTTTATGGGTGGAAACAAGATCCAAGATATTAGTACTTAATAATTTATATTTGGCTATTTTATCAATGTTTTTTAATAAGTCAATATGAACCAACTCTTTAAATACAAGCATTGGGTTCTAATGTGTTATATGGTTGTCTCTATGTAGATGACTTGATTTTTACAAATAGCTCTAAGCCACTATGGAGATATTGAATAGATTCAAGGAATATATGAAATAATAATTTGAGATGAATCATATTGGATTTATGAAGTTATTTATTATCATGGAATTCCATCAAAATAAAAAGGAAGTATTCATTTATCAAACCAAATATGTCCAAGACATGTTTAAAAAGTACAATCTTCAAGATTATAATCCTGTCGACACTCTAATTTATAGTGGAGAAAATAATGAGAGAGTATAGTATTATTAAAAATATTTATGATCATTTTGGTAGGTTTGATGTATCTCACTATGACAAAACTCGATATCAGTTATGGGGTTTCACTAGTTTTTAGATTTATGGATAGTCCATCACTCAAACATTTACAAACAGTGAAAAAAAATAGATGTATAAGAGAGACTTATAATCATGTTATTAATTTCATAATATAAAGTTAATAATGTATAATTTGATACATATATTCATATTGGGTAGGATATCTTGATGAAAGGAAGTCAACTTCAAGTTATTGCTTCACATTGGGAACTAGGTTAGTTTCATGGCCATCAAAGAAATAAACTAAAACTGCATTATCCTCTATTAAATATGAATGTGTCCCTTACATAATATTTAACCAAATTATTATGGTTTATAATATTCTTATTTGATTTTAGAGAGGTTTAACTTGAACCAACCTATATTTTTTATGATAACAATAGGGCAAGACAATTGTCTAAAAATCTAGTTTTTCATGTTAGAACCAAGCATATTCAACTCAAACATCATTTTATCAAAGATGTAGTCAATAATTTACAAAAAAATTATTAATTATGTGATAATTTAAGATCCATTTTTTGATATTTTCACCAAGTTATTTTTTAAAAATATTCATGAAAGACTTAAGAAGATGATAGGTATTTCTACCCTTTGTATCAAAGAGGTGAATGTTGAGTATGATGCCAATGTCAGCACTTAATTGTTGATGTTAGAACTAATTATTTATTTAATTATAATATAAAAAATTAATTTTTATTAGTTTAGGAGGGTTATTTAATTTATTTTTTTCCTAGATTAATTATTTGGTCAAGTTTGAACACTTTTCAAGAACTTCCTAAAAATAACTAGAAGTGCTAGTTCAAGTGCAACTCATTAAATGTATAATTAACTGAGCTCATATACTTATCTATTCATACCAATGAGGAGGGGAATAATTTTAAGATCTATTTTAATCAATTTTTAAAAAATATTTTAGTCAATCTCCTACTTTATAGGGATTTGGGGCACCTAGCTTGTCTAGTGTACATGTTTTACTTGTTAAAAAGGGCATCTTGCATTATGACCTTATCTTATCAATGAGCCAAAATTTCTATCTTGATTTTATTTTTAATTATATTAGTTATATTAATTTAATTTATGTGTTTACTTTATAATTTTTCTTGTCTTAACTTATCATGCAAGTTATTTTTAATTGGCTACTTTTAAAATTTATTATTAATAAAAGATGTTGCAATAGTTTGGCACCATAGTTATTCTTGGAAAATATTTTTGCATATTGTTATCTCTTATATTTTTATTTTAGGTATTAATATAATCAAAAATTATCAATATTTATAACATTAATTTTAAGCTATTCAGTGCATATTATATCATCAATCACACTAACAACACTACTAAATTAACAACTAGTAATTTTGAGACATATTATATGATATATAGCTTCATTTTCAAATTTAATCAGAGTTAATTTTCACTCCCTCTATATTAAAAACCTTCACTTGTTTCACTAGTATCTACTATAGTCACAATCACAAGTGTAACTGATCCTACAAGACCTATTGTTCCCATTTCATAATAGTGGAGTTAATTATGAACACTCCAAATACCACTTCCACATCCATTTCCACTATTTCATCCATTCCATCGTCAACTTATCCTAGTCTCATGGTGATCAATATAATTTGTCCAACAACACATGCACTATTTTCACCACCTAAAACAATCAATATATTTGTACATATTAGAATGGATATTCTCAGACATAGTGGATACAAAGCATGTAATTGGTGAAATATCAAAGAGGCAACATGATTATTCATGAGAAACTAAAAATGAATATGATTTTGATAAATACAAAAGAAATATGAAGAGAGTCACTATGAGAAAGATAAATAAAGATGGTTCTCAAACTCTATGTGATATTTAAGAAGAATTATTTTGACTAACCAAGAAGAAAATGAGTCCAAACAAAGACATAATCAAAGCTATTGGATAATCCATTAATCAATAAAAATATGAAGAAGAGTAGGAATTGATTGTGAAATATACCAACATTATGATAGATAAAAAAGATTATTTAAGAGCGTATCTATATTAATATAAACATGTATAAAGTACAATGCTAATCATATTAAAAAAATAGGTGAAAATATCACACCCCATGAGCAAAGTCAAACTGAGGATAAAAACTCCTCAGGAAGTAATAGGTATAGTAGAGGGTCAATAATCACCACTCAAAAAACATTAAATCAAAGATGCACAATAACTAATAAACCATTCATATTATCACATAGCCATAAAGGGAATAATTAAGGTGTAACAACAAATGTGTTTGTTGAAGGAGGTAGATCTTATAGCTTATCACCCCAACCTCCCTAAGTAGGGGGTCTTCATCTACAAGTAAAGGTTCTCATCCATCATTTTGTTGTGAATTATTGATTTCACCTATGTCTATCAAGATAAATTATCAAATCCAATCATAGATACTTGTCCTGAGGGGGAGGGCCCAAACCCCTGCCATCACCTTTATGGTCCTACTATGGAAGGCCCCAACCTATTGCATCACCTCCACTCCTAAAAGATCCACTTGATCTACCATGCCATGAGGAAGACCAACAAAGTGGTGACTGATGAGGATAGAGGCTCATTTATCTATTATTAGAACATTATAGGCATGAACCACATCCCCATCTATGAAGAGGTGACAAAAAATGTGGTAGTTCTAGAGGTTTTTGACTAACTTCACATGAGGCATTTCCCTAGTGATCAAACAAGCATTGAAGGTGATTAAGTTCCAAGTGAACTTTGTTAGTATGGCTTTGAAACTAGAGAGTACCATTATAAATTATAGTAATTTTGTTAGTAACATAAAAACTACATCTTATTTCCTCATAATTAAATAAAACATAATTTCAAGCTTTCCATATTTGAAATAAAATGTCAGCATGAAAATATGACAAAATCTATTATATCTTGCAGAAATTAGAGTAGATTCCTACAAGAGAGGCATCTTCCATGTAAATAACTTAGGTCTTAACAAAGGAAAGAGGGTATGAATCTATTGCCATGTTGACTAAGTGTGAGAACAAAACTAGAAAAGGTGCTTAATATACTTGGGTTGAAGATGGGCTGGGCAAAAGGGATTTGAAACCCCCATATGCGTAAGCTCATTTCCCATAGGCAAACCATGATAGAGGATGAACTAAATAAAATGAGCCTTTTTAGGCTCAATGGGATTAACTCACACATTTTAGAATCTTTTAGACTAGACCCCATGGTTGGATCAAAAGTTCCATTGATGACAAATAAATTCAACCATGGGATGAAAAATAAAGTTAAACATTTAGAGACCTAAGCCAAAGTTAAGATGACATAGAGCATTAAGAATGAATTTAAGGTTACCTTAGATTTATTAGTTAGGTCATTGATGGAGATACAAAAATCCAAACTTAAGAGTGATTAATTGGGGAAAAATGTCTAGAACTATTTGTTAGAAGTTTCTAAATTGAGAACAGACTAAATGTAATTTCCATGGTGGTCAAATGAGGTTTGATTTCAAACACCAAAACTATGAACATGTTTGAAATAAATTTATGTGAAATTTTTATTGTGAATATAATGAATTCACTTGGATAGTTGTTACATAGCCTTAAAGTCACTATGTCACAAATAAATGAATTTATAAAGAAATTTTTTTTCTTCTTCGTAGATGCTAACGTGGTAAAAATATAGTTTTAATGAATTCTTTGATAGGAATATATAATGCATATCATTATTAATTAATTAAATATGGAAATAAAATTCAAAAAACACAATAGAAGAGAAACATATTTAACATGGTTCACCCAATATGGGCTATATCCACATAGAAATAACTAGTTCTTCTCTTATTCAATCTAACAAATGAAGGGATAAACCTGCAATACATCCACTACAATTACCTCTTCACTCACACATAGTGTGTCATCATGATTACAATTCTCTCATATCAAAGTAGGGTACATATTAGGATAAAAATACATCAACATAATTTCTACCATTAGATCTATGACTTAATAATGAATGGTCTAAATTTACTATAAAATTGCAATATTTTACAATGCATTTTTCATAAAATTTTGCTTTGGGGGTGTTTCCCTTGAACCCCTGCTAGGGAGGGATCCAAAGTAGGTCATCACCCCCCATATTATCAGGGAATCCAAGACCAAACATAGCTATTCTGATCCCACTTGTTAGGATCTTGCTCCTCAGAAAGAGCACAATATGATTACCAAACTTAAGCAATTAAACATGCAGAAATAACCAGAAACACAAGTAACTAGAATTCACCAATAACACAGAATATGAGAGACAATACACTATCTTGTATTAACATTTATACAAAAAATAATACAATAAAGAGCCGCCACACTCTTCCACCTTACAAAGGCTTCCCACACCTCAAGTGTATAGTAATTATTCTTCAAAACACTCTCCTACCAAAAATGGTCCCAACACCCAACTCACACACAGAATTGGTGTTCACCTCTCCAACCAGTCAATAATAACCCTACCAGTACACTAAGCACTCTATAGTACTTCAAGTTGATCTCCCATGAACCTGTAACTTGCAATTCAATAGACCATACTTATAATGGAAGGATCTTCCTTGCCTTCCTATCTAGCTCATTAGCGGAACTAGGAGAAACACACACTGTGTTCTCTTCACTAACACACTTTACAATACATGCCAATGGGTCTATAAATAGATCCCAGACTTAAACAATAACTTAGACACTTAGTTTACTATAATTATCCACACAGCTCAAGACTCGAAATAGCCTTTACATGCAAACACTCTATTCACTAAACTAACTGTTCGTGCAATGAACAGTTCTAGAACACACAAGCGATCGACGTCGGTCCCTGCTTGCCTGGTTCTGCCAACATTGGCTAACTTCCTACCAACACCTGTTTCCTTCTACACTGATCATGATCGACATCGGTCATGCTACCGACATCGGTGCTTTTGGGTCTTCAGCAACCTCCTTTTCTTTTTCTGTGACAAGTTGAAGCTTTTAGCTCCACACCCTAACAATCTCCCACTTGGAGATAAACAGCTGCAACTGTACCTATACCTATACATCATCTAGTTTATTCCCTTGGCTCTGTATCCCTCTTCAAGATCACTCTTGAAGACCAACCACCACAAATCTTGTAGTGCAACACCTATCATCCAAATCACCTATCACATCCCATCTACAAATCATGTAGAAAATAACTTAAACCTGCATAGCATGTGCACCTGTTGCTGGTCCCTCTAAGAATCCATTGAACTACCCTCCAATGTTTCTTTCCTAGATTGGCTCCAAACTTGTGACAACTCCCACTACTTGGGAAAACTTAGGTCTAGTACATACCATGCACTTAACCTCATTATGTGAATCAAGACACTGTTCTGTGAACTGTCCAACCATCGGCATGTTAATCGGTCTCACACAATTATCCTGAAACAAAGTCAACTTGTGACCTTCCATGTCCCTAGAACACACTCATGCCAAAGAATCTTGTTGCTCCCAAATTCTCCATGACACACCCCTGAACTAGCTTTACCTTTAGTTCAGCAACTCCCTGTATATGTAACCCTACAACAAGCACATCATACAATAATAAGATAATGTAGCTAATATTATCCAACCTAGTAAAGAGAAACATAATGATCAAACCTCCATTGCCCTGTAGCTTATACAAGACCATACACCTTAGTCTTCCATCTCACGTATCCATTTCCACTCTTCCTTATTTTGAACATCCATTCATCCCTCAGTGCTTACTTCCAGCTGGCAACTCCACCCAAAACTCCTATTTGGTTCTCCTCCAAGGAATCACATCCTCCATCCATGCCAAGCTCCCACTGTTTCCTGGATCTACCTATTCTGCTTCTTTAACAATTTCCTGGTTCTTTACCATAAGTGAGCAACAAGTAGTGTAAAGAAGGGAAATGACGAATATGAGGCTTACATACCCTTTAAGTCCTCCATATGGGCGCTTGAGACTCCTTGACAGCTTGTTGTCCACCCAAAATTCATCTCAATGACCAATGCCAGTCACATTTTAGTCTACACCCGACTGATGTCAGTTCCCTGTGATTGCCTCATCACCGACGTCGATTCTCCATTACTGATGCCAGTGTTTATCTGCCTTGAGTCACTGACGTCGGTATGCACATAACTGATGTCAGCCCCTATCTGGACGCTGACGTTGGTTTTCCTATCGACATTGGTCTCTTTGTTTTGCTTGTGAGAACCAACTTCTACCTGCAAGCTCCTTTTGGATCAAACCCTTGTCCAAATCACCCTTGCTCTACTCAGAATTCTTTTGCCCCTTGTGCTAAACTATGTCTGTCACCTTCTCCTTGAAAACCAAGGCTTTCTTGTTCTTGTCACTAACATCGGATTCCTCAAGAAACGTCACCTTCTTCTTCTGCATATAGAAACCTCGATCTATGCTCTTCAAATCTGAAAGCATACCCTTTGACTCAAGAACATGCATCTCCTTCTTATTCATGTGACCAAGCCTATTAAGCCACATCTTCAAATCTACAGCTGAAGTAGATAACCTAGAAAGAGAATCAGTAATACAAGTAGGTAGATAAAGTGTACCTACTTTCTTACCTCTTACTACAATAAGTGCACCCTTGGTAACCTTCCAAGAGTCTGATGTGAGAGTTATTGTGCAAACCTCATCACCCAAACTTCTTACAGAAATCAAATTTCGCTCCAGAACTAGGACATGCATGACCTCCTTTAACACCCATGTGTTAGTTGTCTACAATTTCAGCTTCACTTTCCCTTTGCCAACCATCTGACAAGGCTTACCATCCCCTACACAAATTTCTCCAAAGTCTCCCTGGACATACTCATGAAAAAATTCCCTATTTGGGGATGCATGAAAAGAGGCACTAGAATCTAAAACCCAAGATTCTACTTTATCTAAAGAACATACCAGAGCATCTTGTGCAACGAACTCTGTAACACCTACTTCTTATTCATGTCCTTCATGCTGATCTTCTACCAACCAACAATCTTTCTTTTCCTACTCTTTCTTTCCATATTTCTAGCAGGTTATTATGCCATACCTGAACTTGGACCTCCTGCTATTAAACTTCTCCATTCGTAGTCTACTATCTTCTACCATTGCTCTACTCCCACTCAAACAAAAACCCCTGTGGGTACCCTGTAATCAACACACACTAACCAGATCTAATCTAATCTATTAGTATCCCAACCAAAAGCTCTAATATCAGTTGTCAGGGAATCCAAGAACAAACATAGCTATTCTGATCCCACTTGTTAAGATCTTGCTCCTCAGAAAGAGCACAATATGATTACCAAACTTAAGCAATTAAACATGCGGAAATAACTAGAAACACAAGTAACTAGAATTCACCAATAGCATAAAATATGAGAGACAATACACTATCTTGTATTAACATTTGCATAGAAAAGAATACAATAAAGAGCCGCCACACTCTTCCACCTTACAGAGGCTTCCCACACCTCAAGTGTATAGTAATTCTTCTTCAAAACACTCTCCTACCAAAAACGGTCCCAACACCCAACTCACACACAAAATTGGTGTTCACCTCTCCAACCAGTCAGTAATAACCCTACCAGTACACCAAGCACTCTATAGTACTTCAAGTTGATCTCCCATGAACCTGCAACCTGCAATTCAACAGACCATACTTACAATGGAAGGATCTTCCTTGCCTTCCTATCTAGCTCATTAGTGGAACTAGGAGAAACACACACTTTGTTCTCTTCACTAGCACACTTTACAATACATGTCAATGGGTCTATAAATAGATCTCAGACTTAAACAATAACTTAGACACTTAGTTTACTATAATTATCCACACAGCTCAAGACTCAAAAATAGCCTTTACATGCAAACACTCCATTCACTAAACTAACTGTTCGTGTAATGAACAGTTCTGGAACACACAAGCGAATGACATTGGTCCCTGCTTGCCTGGTTCTACCAACGTTGGCTGACTTCCTACCGACACTGGTTTCCTTCTGCACTGATCATGACCGATGTCGGTCATGCTGCCGATGCCAATGCTTCTGGGTCTTCAGCAACCTCCTTTTCTTTGTCTGCAACAAGTTGAAGCTTTTAGCTCCACACCCTAATATATACCCTCATGGTGACCATATTGGGGGTGTTGTATCCCCACACACCCCTATGAACTTGGCATTCTAATAAGATTAGGTTGCACCATCCAACAATCTCCCACTTGGAGACTGATTGTTGCAACTCCACTACTATAACTCTTCCTTGGAATTTTATTTAAACTTTGACACTAGAAAGTTTCTCATATTCTTTGGTATCCTTGAAGACCTATTGAATCTAAACAACTCTCCATCTTCTCCTTTGTGACTACATTTAGCATATCTATAGGATTCTAACTTGTATGGATTTTTTTCAACTTTAGTTGACCATCCTCCAAAATTCAACAAATGAAGTGATACCTAAGTTGTATATGTTTATTTCTTGAGTGAAATTTTGAGCTCTTTTCTAAATGGATTGCACTCTGGCTATCACTATATAACTTAAAATCTTATTGCTTTTACCTAAACTCTTCCATGAATCGTTGTATCCATATCATCTCCTTACTTGCTTATGTAGCTACAACATATTTTTCCTCTATAATTGACAAAGTAACTATCTTCTACAATTTTAAAATCTAATGAACTATTATTTTACCAACAATGAATACATAACCTATGGTGCTCCTCCTACCATCTAAATCTCTAGCCATGTCTGCATCAACATATCCTTATAAGGTTACCTTTTATCCTTAATAGCATTATTGTCTTTTAGTGCTCCCTCTTAACTACCTGAGAATCTAGTTGACTGCATCCTAGTGCTCCTTTCCTAGATTATTCATAAACCTTTTGACAACTCCCACTGCATGAGTAATGTTTGGTCTCTTGCACACCATAGCATACATTATACTTCCAACTGATGAAGCATAGGGCACTTTGGACATGTAATTGATTTCTTCCTACATTTTAGTACATTGTTCCTTGCTCAATTTGAATTACCCTCCCAAAGGTATATTCATAGGTTTTTCATCTTGCATATTAAACCTAACTAACACCTTCTTGATGTAATCTTATTGAGACAATGTCAATTTTCTATTGTTCCTATCTCTTTTTATTCTTATACCAAAGATTTACTTTGCATCACCCAAATCTTTCATTATAAATGAATCTACTATTTTCTTTTGAGCTCATTTATATCATTCATATTAAACCATGTAACAAGCATGTCATCTACATGCAATAACAAGATAATATAGTTTTCATTATCTAATCTCTTAAAATAAACACAGTGGTTAGAATGACATCTACTATAACATTGTTTTATCATAGACATGTTAAATTTTGAATACTACTACCTTAGAGCTTGCTTTAGGCCATACAAACTCTTATTCAACTTGCATACCATAAACATGTTAAATTTTTAATACCACTACCTTAGAGCTTGCTTTAGGCCATACAAAATCTTATTCAACTTGCATACCATTTTCTCCTTACCTTTGACTTCATATCCCTATGGCTTCTCCATATATATATATATATCTTTAGGCCATACAAACTCTTATTCAACTTGCATACCATTTTCTCCTTACCTTTGACTTCATATCCCTATGGCTTCTCCATATATATATATATATATATATATATATATATATATATATATGTATATATATATATATATATATATATGTATATATATATATATATATGTATATATATATATATATATATGTATATATATATATATATATATGTATATATATATGTATGTATGTATGTATATGTATGTATATATATCTATATGTATGTGTGTGTGTGTGTATATATATATATATATATATATATATATATATATATATATATATATTCATGTATGTGTATGTATATATATATATATATATATATACATATATATATACATGCATATATATATATGTATATATATATGTATATGTATATATATATATATATATGTATACGTATATATATGTGTGTGTGTGTGTATACATACATATATATATGGAGAAGCCATAGGGATATGAAGTCAAAGGTAAGGAGAAAATGGTATGCAAGTTGAATAAGAGTTTGTATGGCCTAAATCAAGCTCTAAGGTAGTGGTATTCAAAAATTAACATGTTTATGATATACATACATACATATACATACATATACATACATATATATACATACATACATACATATATATATATATATATATATATATATATATATATATATATATATATATATATATATATATCCTCCTCCAAGTCACCATGAAAGAAATCAATCTTCATATCTAATTGTTCAAGGTGTAAATCTTCTACTACTACCAAACCTAAAATAATTCTTATGGAAGTCATTTTAACAACGAGAAAATATTTTGTCAAAATGTATACCTTTCTTTTATGTAAACCCCTTTACAAAAAGTATGGCCTTGTACCTATTCTTGCCTCCATCTTCTCCTTCAACCTATAAACCCATTTATTATGCAATGCTCTTTTACCCATAGGCAACTGAACCAAATCCCAAGTTTGGTTATGTATAAAGGAGTACATCTCCTTTTTCATGACTTGTTCATACTTCTTTCCGATTTCTACTTGCATTAATTCTTCAAAGATTTCTGACTCACCACCATCATTTAATAATAAATAATAAACTAAAGGAGAGTATCATTCAAGGAATCTACTTACTCTAGTAGATATTCTAACTATACTTCCAAGAGTTTAAGGTACTTGTATTTTTTGCACATTTTGATTTTTTGGGACTTTTGGAATTTCATTTATAGTGATTTCATCAAGTACTGCATATTTAGTATTTTAATTTTCTTGTTTCTTTCCCTTAAATTGATCTTTATACATTACCTTCTCATTAAATATCACATCTCTACTCCTAATGATTTTGCAATTTTTGAAATTCTATAAACAGTAACCAAAATCATTAACTCCATATCCCATAAAAGTATATTTCTTGGATTTTGCTTCAAGCTTGGTTCTATTTTATTTATCAATATGTACAAATGCTTCACAACCCAAAGTCTTTAAAAAGGAATAATCTACCTTTTTTACCTATCCATGCTTCTTTTCAAATTCCATGATCCAAAGAACTTGAAGGCCCTCTATTTATTAATAAAATATCAGTATCCATAACATCTACCCAAAACCATAAGGGAAACCTTACATGTAATCTCATGCTCCTTGCATATTCCATGATTAACCTATTCATCATTTCTAACACACCATTTTTTGGTGGTGTTCTTGTAACCATCTTCTCTCTATGAATCTAATGGGATGAAAAATAATTATCAAACTCTTTACTATATTATTTAGCTCCATTGTCTGATCTAATGCACTTCAACTTATTTCCTATCTCATTTTTAATTAAAGTTTTCCATTTCTTAAAAGTATCAAAAACATCATATTTTTTTCATATGTAATAAACCCAAGTTTTTCTAATTACATCATCAATAAAATTAACATAATAAGAAGAGCCACCAAGGGATGATACCTGAGTCGGTCCCTATACATCTATATGCACAAACTCTAACTTTTCATCTTTCTTTGTCTACCTGACTCTGAGAAATCTGACTCTCTTCTATTTTCCATACACAGTGCTCAAAAAAATTGATATCCACCTCCTTCAAATCTAGAAACAAATTCTTTGAGTGGAGAACTTACATCCCCTTCTCACTCATGTGCCCAAGTCTATGGTGCCATAATTTTATATACACTTTTATACAAGCTAAAGCAATAGAAGATTCAACATTACCAATAGATAAATATAGTTTACCTACCTTATCTTATTTTTTTAT
The DNA here is from genome assembly GCA_037957365.1 of Torreya grandis. Classification (NCBI taxonomy): domain Eukaryota; kingdom Viridiplantae; phylum Streptophyta; class Pinopsida; order Cupressales; family Taxaceae; genus Torreya; species Torreya grandis. The sequence continues at coordinate 3,673,084 of JARHVA010001084.1, read as the reverse complement.
TACCAGTGATCCTTTATTGACCTTCCATGAATGTTCTAAAAATGTAACTGTGCAGCCCTCACTTCCCAACTATCCCCCTGAAACTAGATTTCTTCTCAACTTAGGAACATGCCTCACCTCTTTCAGCAACCATTTATTTCCATTATATTAGTTTATATGTATCTTACCCTTTCCAATAATTTTACAAAGTTAAAAATCACCCAAATAAACCTATCCAAAATCACCTTGAACAAAGTATTGAAAATATTTCTTATGGGATGTACCATGAAATGAATCCCCTGAATCTATCACCTAATAATCATTAATATTATCTAATGAAAAAATTAAAGCATCTTGCAACACATCACTTTCTAAATTTACTTCCTTATTTTTATCTTTTTTTCCATCTCCTTATTTTCCTTTTCAAAACCAATAATCTTTCTTCAGGTGTCATTTCTTCTTAAAAAACTAGCACACCAACATTCCTATAGATTTGGATCTACCCTTTTTAGGCTTCCCACAATTCCTTGGGCCCTTCCTCTATTATTTTGTCTTTTCCTATTATCCATATTCAAAGCATTACCTGATATCTCATAGGCAATTTTTCAAGGCATTTTCTCACTAAGAATAACACCAAAAACATCATCAAACTTTAAAGTATTTGAACCATAGATAGAATTACTCATATCCAAGACCAAGCCATTCTAGATTTTTGGCAATGAACACAAAATCAAAAGATCCCTAACCTCATCATCATAGTTCACTCATATATAACTTAATTGATTTGTGACCATGTTAAATTCATTTAATTTATCATCAATAGACCCACCTTTTGACATATCCATATTAAATAAACACTTCAAAATAAATACCATGTTGGAGGCTGAGGGTTTTTCATACAATCTACCCAATCCCTTTATCACATCCTCTCTTGTCTTTTATTTGAAATATTGAAGGCCACCAACATTGCTAGGTATAGTCATATTGTTCCTAGTGCCTTTTTATCAATAACCTCCCAATCTTCATCCTTCATATTCATTAGCTTCTTTGATATTCTACCCAATGGTAGGAAAAGATCCTTCTGATATAGATAGTCCTCTATTTGCATCTTCCATAGCTAGTAGTTTTGGCAATTGAACTTTTCAACCTTAAATTTACCTTCTTCTTCCATTATTCCTACTTGAATTAGAAACCCTCTTTTCCTATGATTTTATCTACCAACTAAACTTTGGCTCTAATACTAGTTGATGGGAATATAGAATGTAGATAAACTAATAAAATAAACATGAAAATAAAATATAGAAAACACAATACAAGAGAGAGACAAATTTAACATGGTTCACCCAATATGGACTATGTCCATATAGAAATAGAAAGTTCTTTTATTCAATCCAATAAATAAAGGGATAAACCTAAAATACATCCACTGTAATATCATATTCACTCACACATAGTGTGTCATCATGATTACAATGCCCTCATATCAAAGGAGGGTTACATATTAGGGTAAAAATGTACCAACATAATTTCTATTGTTAGATCTATGACCTAATAATAAATGGTTTAAATTTACTACAAAAATTCAATAGTTTACACTACATTTTTCACAAAAAATTTATTCAGGGGCACTTCCCCACAACCCTCACTAGAAGGTCTCCAAAGTAGGTCATCACCCCCTGGATCCCCATAGTGGGTGGGTGTTTCCCCCCCACACCCCTGCTATCAGGAACTAGGCATTCTAATAAGATCAGGCTCCACCATCCAACATTCTTTGTTACTAAAAAAAGGTCTATGAATTGTAAATGAATTCATAATTATCTTAAATAATTGTATAGTTTTATTCAAGGGAGAAATAACCACTTAAAATAGAAAGACTAGTCATCAAGTCATGGACTTTACCTCAGACATTATGAAAAGGATTGAAAAGGCCTCTATAGTTAATGAATATAACCAAGGTCCTTTACACAACCATGCACAAGTGGTCACCAAAATTGAGCTTCACTATATGAAATTAATCATTAACATGTCACAAGTGGATGAGCACTATGAACTTTGCATGTAGAATTGTAAGGAAAAACAAATGGCTAGCTGAAATTTTAAGTGGTATTAAATGATCTTTTAGAATGTCTAATCCATGAAAATGATAATTCCAAGGGGTTTGGAGGTTAAATACTTATCTCACTTATATTTTAGTGGTGATCTAATTATATAGGAATTAGAAATTTAAATTATAAATGATAGTCTATTTTAAATAAGCATGCTCACATGCTAGTACTTTCAAGATGTGAGTACGAGCTATATTTTCATTATAAATATTTTTTATTGGTTGTTTAACCCATTTTTTAATTTATTTGGTTGAAGGGTTAAGGGGGTAGAATAGCCTATGCACAAGAATGAATAAAACTATTCTAGATTAGACCAATTAATTAAAAACCTAGATAAATGAATATTCTAAATTAAAGTGTTGAGTTATACCAAATATGAAAAGTACACTAAAAATAGTAGTTAAATTGTGTAGACATGAAGAAGAGATAATACTTATCTTATTTGTAAATTCACAGGAGGATTTGAGAAGTACATAGGTAGGAATAGGAAGGCACAATATCAGGATCTAGTGGTTAGATTTTAGAAATATTATTTTTGGAGGTCTGGACACTTGCATCAACCCTAAGACACTTGCATCAACACTTATGTTCTAATCTTAACACAAATATCCTATATATAATATTCACTATATTTTGAATCAACTACCTATAGCCTTCTAATTTTTATATCACCTTTACATTGATTTCTTTTATTCACATGCATAGATTATTGATGATTGTATGTGGTTCAAACCCTAGCTCTTCACCTTAAGTATTTATACCTTGCCAAAACATAGGTTAGTGGGATCACGATGTAAATTTGACCTCAAGTACCCCTCTCTCAATGAGTGTTGCTTACATATCTAATACTCTAAAAAAGGCCTCAGACTTATGTACTTATCCCATATGTGTTGGTTTGTGTGTGTATAAGGGTGCAATTTATTATATGTAAAAGAATGCAATGATCTAGCTTGTAATTTGATAAATATTTATCATGGTTTGTTCTTTGAGTGATTCAAACCTATAATATGATTTCTCTCATTGATATTAAAATAGGGAAGAATAGGTTAGTATAAATTAATTGTGTAATTGATTGAGCGAGCTTAAAAATGTGTTTACTTTGTATTTGCTAAATGAATAATGAGTAGGATTAGATTTGTATTTATACCATAAATTTTTAAGAGGGGTTTAAGGAGACCATAAACAAGGGGCATATTCAAATGTTGCAAACTTGATGGAATGACATATAAAAATGTCTAAATAGAAAGCAACATATAGTGGCATAGGAGCCAAAAAATAAGGAACATATTCAAATTTTACACAATCAAAAAAATATCAAACCAAAAAAAGGTACTCAAGGAAATATCAATGTGAATAAATGAAGTATAAGAAACCATCGTAAATATATCATACTAATCCCTATATGTATGTGTTAGCAAAAATGTCATGTAACATAGCATATCAAGTACATTGTTAAATATGTAAGCATAAGTATAGGCATGTGTAAGTTTTAGAATATAAGCTCAACATGATAATGGAAAGGTGATCATAAAATAATATACCATGTGTCAATCATAATCAAGAAATGTATATGCCCTCAATGTAGTTTATCACATGAGAATAGAAAATGTCCAGCATTTGTATGTGTGAGTATCATGGGTATGGTGTATTTTTGTATCACACTCAGGTATGTGTGAAACATATAGTGTATAGAAAATAAATTATGTGATATCTACTAATAAAAATCAAATAACATAGATGCCAATGAGCTTGTAAAAATGTGAATGTTGAATATTTTTTGAATTTTTTAATTTATTTGATATTTTTGTATTATATTGAATTTTTGACTTCTAATTTATTTTTTTTGGTATTTTGGAATTTTAATTATGATTATATTTGTAAATATTATATATCAATGACTAAAGTGTTAGGAGGTGGGTCCTTTACTTACCAAAACCTCTTATGTTTGCTTATTGCCAAAGTTTTAATGTTGTATGGTAATTTATTGTTGGAAATTGTTAATATGGATTTATCATCACATCCATCATGTGTAATGAAAAGTTATTTGTTTTAAAACTAGTTGAAAAGGTACATATTTGTTTTACTAACACTTGATTTCATATTTACCAACCATTGTTTCCCAATCTATAAAGTCAAATTTGGTCTCTTGTTCATTACCCATATTGGTGTATAACCACATTTGGTTTTCATGTTATTGGTAGCATAATGTATCCAAGTGATTATAGTAAAAGTGGGAAGTGTTTTGACTCATGTATATCATGACCCAAATATCATAAACATACAATATTACAAAGTGTTTCATGATTATTTGTATTAATCTTAAGGTGTGGATAATAAGTTCCATCAATATTTGTAGTAATAGTTAAATCTTCACATATAGTATGTTTTGAATTGTGTCTCATTATATCCCTATATTTTGAAATATCTAAAATTGAATTTATTTTTCTTTGCTTAGGTATAATTTGTATATGACCATCTTGTTTGTTATTTTGAATTTATATTTGTAATGTTGGGTAGATGCACAAAGTTGGGGGACAAAAAACACGAGACAATGAAAAATACAAAGCATTTTCTATAAAGGGCATACGCCCTTATTAAAAAAAAAAATGCATAATAGGAAAGGGTCAGTCCTGACCCTAAAGGGTGTAAGTCTTTTGTAAAGGGTGTACACCCTTTGGATAGCAAAAGATGCACACCTTTTGCAAAGGGCATATGCCCTTTAGACTACAATTTTTTTTCCATGTTTGGTGTTTTGCAAGGATATATTACAAGGATATATTTAGTAAAATAAATGTTAAGTATAAATTTAGTTTTAATTTTATTTTAATAAATATAATAAATTAGGGCCACTCAACATCTTTTAAAATTAATTGCAGAGATGTAGGAATTACCATTTAGAAGTTAGTTTTTTAAATTCCATTGTGGTCAGTACTTAGTTTTCATAATTTTAGGATCAAAAGATATAATAAAAAACAAGGTTTCAAATCATGTTTTGTATGTAATATATCTATACTATTAAGGATTACATATCTATTTTACCTACTTAAGTATTCCCTATCTACTTTATCTACTTGAGTATGCTTTACTTGATTAAATAATCGAACCATAACTTGATCTCAAGGAGTATGCCCTACCTAAATACATAATCCATATCTTGATATTTACTATTCCCTACTATTTTTAAATTAAGTGGTCCACTTACTCAACCTAGTCTACTTCAAGGTCCTCTAAAAACTTGCTTGTAATTAGGTCTCTTTCTAACCATAAATTATCTCTTGGTCTATCACAAAAGGTCTTCTAAGTATTGGTATTGAAAGACTAATGACCTTATTCTTTATTATTATATCTTGACTTCTTAGCCTCTATATTTATATCAGAAGACACTTTTAATGACTTAAAATAGGGTAATCAGTCCCAAGATAGTAATCTACCTTCAAGCAAAACCCTTATTTGACTCCTAAAGCACTCAATTGTACATCCTCACTTCTTTGAACAATACTATGAGGGATTCACCAATTACTTGACTCAAGCTTCTTAGTGCATGAATAAATTCAACTCAAAACTCAGATGACAACAACTCTACACTTTATAGGCCTATTAGGCCAAATTCTACCTATTAAGGACTTGATACAAAGAGATCTACAAATACTTTGTTTTTTGCACTCATTCAATTAAAAAACTCAATGAAAATATCAAAACAATGATACAAGGCATAGGTGTCTTTACACAATCTCTAAATACCAATTAGATCACCAAAGTGCCCAAAAAGTTGACTAAGTCCTGAGCACTGCTATAATAGTTTGTATAGGCATGTTTGGTCTTGAAAAGGTGTTATTAATATAATTGATCAAAGGATTAATATGAATACTTATTAATATGTTTGGATACTATCTTTGAGGATAAGAAACCAATTTCTTTTATTGCTTTCATGAGAATTAGAATTCAATGGAAACTCTACTCTTTAGGTCTGGATGGCCTCATCTACTTACATGGAAGTATTTTGACTTGGCTTAACTATAAAATGCTTTGAATCACTTTATTTTTAAGTATTATATAGTGTTTACATAATAACATTGGACCTTCATAAGAGGTTTATACTCAATCAACAAAGTTGGAGATGTACTATACTTGGAATTTGCTATCTTTTCCTTGGAATTTTCTTAACAACCGTGTTCTCAAATTATAAAATGAACTTTAATTAATGGGTCTATTAATATACATAAATGAATATCCAAAAACATGCAACCTATAACATATGTTTATTATTTATACAGTCATTCATACATTATATCTACCACATACATGGTACCACATGTAGGTATTTAATCACTCCTGCATGACATCTTCATGTTGTCATGATATGATCACTCATATTAGACATTAATATAGCTAATAACACTAGTGCACTCTATTTCCACCTGAACCATTAACCCAAAACCACTAACCCTAAACACTAAACCTTAAACTCTAAACATTAAAACCTAAACCCTAAACCCCAAACCCTAAACCATAAAACCTAAACCATGAACACTAAATAATATACCTAAACCCTAGACCCTAAGCCCTAAATCTTGAACCCTTAACCCTAATACATTATCTCTAAACTAAAAACAATAATCCATAAACCCTAAACTATAGACCCTATATATAAAAAATGAAAACATTAAACCCTGTACTTTATACCCTAGACCCTAAAACCTAAGTGTAAGCCCTTAACCCTAAACCCCAAACCATAAACCTAAAATCCTAAACCCTAAAACATAAATTTAAGCCCTTAACCCTAAACCCCAAACCATAAACCTAAAATCCTAAATCCTAAACCCTAAAACCTAAATGTAAGCCTTTAATTCTAAACCCTAAGCCTAAAACCATAAACCATAAGTCATAAACCTTAAATATTAACTCTTAAAACAAAAGTTCTAAACCCAAATCAAAAACTAAAAATGCAAAACCTTAAACACTAAACCTAAATCCCTACACCCTAAACCTTAAACATAAAACCCCAAACCCTAAATCATAAACTCTAAACCATAAACACTAAACCCCAAATCCTAAACCCTAATCCCTAATCTCCAAACACTAAATCCCAAACCCTAAATACTAAACACTAAGTTCTAAACCCCAAACCCTCAACCAAACCCTCAAGACCAAAACCTTGAACCTTACACCCTAAACCCTAAACCCTAAGTGTGAAACCATAAACCCAAAACCCTCACACCAAAAACCAAGACCCAAACCCTAAAATATAAACTTTTGGTCCCTTGAGCCATAAACCATAAATCCCAAACCTTTAAGCATAAAATATAAATTATAATCCCTAACTACTAATCCTTAAGCCATAACATTGAAACTTGAAACTTAAATGCTAATCCCTATACACTAAACCCTAAGTTGTGAATCTTGAACCATCAACCATAAACCTTAAACCCTAAATTTATAAATCCTAAACATCTAGCCATAAACCATAATCTTGAGTTATCACCTATATAGAGAAAGGAGAGGGGGCATTGGCTAAGCCATTTATTGAAAGGATAGGGGGAATTCTAACCTATATATAGAAAGGAGTGAGTAAGGACATTCATGTAAAAGGCTTAAAGGTCGATTCAAGATGAATTCCTAAATAATTCATGGTTTTTTAATCAATGGGCATATCAATATGCATAAATGGATAGCCTATAACATACATATAATAATGATACAGACATTCATATATTACATCTACCCCATACCTAGTAATACATGTAGGTATGTTGTCACTCCTACATTACATATTCATGTGTTCATGATATAGTCTCTCATACTAGACACAAATGTAACTAATCACCCTAGTACACTCCATTTACACCTAAACCATTAACCCTAAACCCCAAACCCTAAACACCATAAACCTTAAACATTAAACCCTAAAAATAAATCTTAAACACCTTAAATACTTAACCCAAATACATTATCCCTAAATCCAAAATAATAATATCTAAACCCCAAAACCTAGACCCTAAACATGAACCTTAAAACCTTAAACCCTAGAGTTTATACCCTAGACCCTAAGCCCTAAAACCTAAACTTTAAGCCCTTAACCCTAAATCCCAAACCATAAGCCTAAAATCCTAAATCCTAAACACTAAAACATAAAACCTTAACCCTATACCCTTAATATTAAACACTAAACCCTAAACACAAAATCCAAAATCATGAACCTTAAACCCTAAACGCAGAACCTTGACCCCTAAACTCTTAACACTAAACCATAATCTTAAAACCTTAAGCATTAAACCCTAAACATTGAAATTTTAACCCTAAAACACAAACCTAAAACCATAAAATGTCAAACCAAAAACCATAGACCCTAAATCTTAAAATTGGATAAACCCTAAACCTTAAAACCTAAATTCTAGAACCCAAACAATCAACCCCAAACATTGAACTATAAACTTTGAACTCTAAACACTAAACCACAAAAATGAAACCTAAATGACAAAAACTAAACATACATTATGGAGACAAAACCATAGAGGAATGATGCAAGCATTGGTAGTTCATCTCAACCCCCTCTCCACTTTCCTATCATAATTCCTAGACAAGCACAAAGATTTCAATGTAAGGAGAAAACATGTCATAACAACATCAATTGCATAAATGCTAATAATTTATTCTCGTGGCCCACATCATTCTTTGATAATAACTCAAAAACATGAGAATATCTAATATGATATGGCCCTTTTTCTTAATGATTTATAAATAACTGTCTAGAAGAAGGATTTCACCTCATACGAAGCAAGCACAAAGAGGTAACTTTTGATATATCATCATTTTTCATCATCCCTCATCATTCAAAATGAATTTTTACCATCTCCCTAGAGTAATCCATCATGATCCTATATAGTCTACTTGGCATGAATGAGAATAATCACCTTAGTACACTCTAATTAGAACAAAAGGAATTGAAACACCATTCAAAATTCATCTAAAAAAGATATTATTTAGTTTGAAACAAATTTATATTGACTACTAGATTGGAATACACTCTACTAGATGAGGGAATGACTAGGGATGATGAAGGAGTGATCAGGTATGATGAGGGACAATGAGGGAATGGTTAGAGATAATAAGGGATGAGGAAAATGAGGATGGGTAATTAGGGATGATTAAGGATGATGAGGGTTGATAATGGAGTGATTAGGGATGATGATGGATAATGAAATATGATGAAGGCTTGACTATGGATGATAATAAATGATGATGGTTAATGAGGGAGTTATTAGGAATGATGAGAGTGTGACTAGGGATGATGATGGATGATGAGAGAGTGATTATATATGATTAGGGTTGATTATGTTTGACAAGGGAGTGTTTAGGGCTGATAAATGACAATGAGGGATGATGAGGGAGTGACTAGGGATGATGAGGGTTGATGAGGGAGTGATTAGCAACAATGAAGTATGATAATAGCCAATGAGGGAGTGATTAGGAATATGAAAGACAATGATAAATTATGAGGGAATAAATAGGGATGATAAGTGAATATAAGGGTCAATGAGGAAGTGATTAAGGATGATGAGTTTCAATGAGGGAGTGTCTTATGTGAATTTGGAGTGCTAGAATATGACTTTATTCTACATGACTTTGGAATAATGCATGAGATTGGAATTTAAGAATGCATGGATTGACCATTTATCTAGCATTTTTTTAGATTGAATGGCATCTTTTTATAATTAATTTGAATGGTGTTTTAATTTATTTTATTTATAATGGAGTCTATTAGGGTGATTAGTTACATTCATGTCTAATATAAGTTATCGTATCATGACTACATGTAGATGTCATGTATGAGTGAATGCATACATATATGTAATAAGTATGTGATAAATGTCATGTATGAGTCATCGTATCATGACTATAGGTGTGTTACAAGTTACATGATACAGGGCAGTCATTTATGCATATTGATAGACCCATTGATTGAAAAACCCATAATATATTTAAGAATCCACCTTCAAACTCAGGTATTCTATCAGGTAGGACATACTCAAGTAGGTAAAGTAGGTAGGGTATACTCAATTAGGTAAAATATGGGGCATAATCAATGGTATAGATCTATCACATATGTAACATGATTTACAACCTTGTTTCTCATTCTATCTTCTGATACTAAAATTTTGAAAACTAAGTATTGAAAGTCAAATAGAATTTGAAAAACTAACTTCTAAATGGTAACTCCTATAGCTCTGTAATCAATTTTAGAAGATGTTGAGTGACTCTAATTTTTATATTTAGTAAAATAAATTTAAATTAAATTTAAACTTATACTTAACATTTATTTTACTAAATAAATCCTTGAAAAACACCAAACATGGAAAAATAATTTGTAGTCCAAAGTGCTTAATTGCTACCTATAATTGCAATATATATATATATATATATATATATATATATATATATATATGTATATATATATATATATATATGTATATATATGTATATATATATATATATATGTATATATATATATATATATATATATATATATATGTATATATATATATATATGTATGTATATATATATATGTATGTATATATATATATGTATGTATATATATATATATGTATGTATATATATATATGTATGTATATATATATATGTATGTATATATATATATATATATATATGTATATATATATATATATATGTATATATATATATATGTGTGTGTATATATATATATATATGTATATATATATATATATATGTATATGTATATATATATATATATATATATATATATATATGTCTTTCAAAAGGACATACATCCTTTGCATAGGGCGTACATCCTTTTCATAAGGTGTACATCCTTTTCATAATGTGTACACCCTTTTCAAAGGGCATATGCCCTTTCAACATTTAAATATTTTTTTTTGCATTTCCCTCCAAATTTGCCTTGGGTACAAGTTTGGGGAGGTCCGAACCTAGCTTGAAACTGGTCATGGAGCAGCCCACTTAGTTTCTAGGAAATTTAGGAGTCTTTTTCATCTCTGTCAACACATCTGATTAGATAGATTTTTTATTTTTTTTTAAATATATGTATATGGGTTTGTAAAGGAGAAAGTATAGTTTTATAATATATAATTTTTTTAATGTTAGAATATTATTTATAAGTATCACTTAATTTATAAATAACATACCTCATTATGGACTATATACATATCATCACAAATTCCATTATAACTTTTTAAATATTAATCAAAAGTTTATAAAAACTTATATCTAAATAATCTACACATTGTCAACTATTCTTTTTTTTTTTTTTTAAATCATGAACTTAAGGTCAAAAAGTTGTGTTCGTACACTTGTAGTTTCAATTTTATAGCTATATTGACTTGTAAAATTATTTAAAAATTTTATATATAATAAAAAATATTCTCAACAATATTAAACAGTTCACCTATCCATATATGAATTTTCATACAAAAATTCAATGATTTACTCAAAAAAAGTATGTTCATATACATGCAATCTCCTTATCTTTTCATAAAAAATGACCAACCTATTATCATAAATGCATCTATTTCTCACACTTTTATCTTCTAGGTATTGAAAAAATATATATATTTAGAAATGACATTCAAAATTCCATACTTAATGTTCTTATGTCATTGTCAAATGCCTTTTCAAAGTGTCTTTAACATTCTCTCCAAGTTCAACTATTGTTATTTTCAGAAGAAAAAAAGTGTCACTTTATACCCCCTCTTTTATCCCCCATTATCCTACATCTACCCTTCCCTAAAATTATTTGTATCATGGTCGGTGATCCTATGATAATTTCAATATGGTGATCCTTCTTTCTAGACAAGTATGTTCTCTAACTTGTGTTTGTTAGGAGGTAAAGATATCATCTAATGCTCAAGTAACATATAAATTATTGTATGTGGAGCATCTTGTTTTACTCTGATCTTTAAAATCTATTGTGGATTTATATTTGAATATTCCACATTATTGACATTATTTATTGGAATTTTTCCATTTTGAGGTTGGCTTAAATGTTTTAACCAAGAGGTTTGGATTGATAGAAATCATTGCATGTTCATTGGTTAGTTTTGTCTTGCCATTATATTTATTTGGTTTTGTATCTTCTGGAGATGAAGTTAAATTATATGTATCATGACCTTTAGGTGTGAATAGGTTATGTGAAATATTTTTAAGTGGATCAAAATTTATTTTTTATAAGTGTTTATCTATCATATCATGATGTATATCATTGTCACTATCAAGATAATTTAAAAAAAATTCATTTTGTTGTTCAGTATTGACCAATAAAGGAAGCACAAATGTTTTATATTCTTGTTGTTTTGATATCATTGGTTCCTTTGGTAATGGTTTTTTATTTTGTATGTGCACTCATGTGCACCTCAATTTTTAGTGCCTTATGGGTTTCTAGAGGTGAATGATTATCTTGCTTGATTTTCCCATCTCATACTTTGGTAGGATTTCAAGTGGAATATATTGTTTTGGTGGTACCAATTTTGGAATCTCTTCTACATCAAAATGTATCATTTTATAAAATTTTAAGGGATCATCATCGATCAGGATTGTCCATAAAGTCCCATCATGTATTAATTTGACACATTAATGTAATGTAGATGGAATAAATTCCATTAAGTGTATCCAAGGTATACCAAGAATAAGTCACAATGCAATGATTGAGGCATTACTTGGAATGTGGTTGGTACCATTTTTGGCACCAATATCACATATAATATGATTTGACTAATTTTTGGGATACGAATTATCAAACCCTTTTATATGCATATTTATTTTTGAATAAGATTGGTGATAATGCCCATTATTATTAATAATTTTGCATTATAAATGTTTAGGCTAGATCCATTATTGACTAGCACTCTTTTGATAACTTTGTTATTCATAATAACTTTTATTAATAGAGGCAAGTCTTGGTTAATAATATATTTTAATGGTAAATATTTTGGATCAAAAGTGATGAGATTTAAATTATTTTTAAAGTCTTGTATAACATCTTCAAAGTAAGTTGGTTCTATATCTTTTGGTACTTGGGTTTCATGTAAAGATACATTTAATATATCCTTGTAGATAGTTGATTATTTTAAGAGATCGAGGATTGAAATATTAACATGTGTGTTATACAATTGGTCAACAAGCTCATACCCTTTAGACTTGATTACTAGTTTAAGCTTAAGAAGAATTTGTTGTATATTAACAGTGGAGAGTCATGTTGGGCACTCTTACCTTTTTATATAGTGATAACATGGACTACGGACTCCATTATAATTCATGGGAGAATAATGGGATCAAGATGGTATTTGTCACTCAAATAGGATCTAGGGGGAACAAAATGCTGAGAGCATGCATGTTGACACCTAGATACTAGCTCTATATTATTACAAAAGGAATTGTAAAGATATTATTTATTTTTATTTTGTTGTAATCACTCTCTTTGATTTTACTAATTTATTTAAACCATTTGATTTTGCATTTTATTGATTTACTAATGCATGGAGAATAATAATCAATGATAACCATCATATATTAGTCAATGAAGCATCAATTAGATACATCCATATTGGGTATAATTTGATTATTTTGGAACAAATAAAAATATGATTTTCAAGTTATTTAATATTCAAAATCATAAATCAAAAAACCCTATACAGACTAGGGTTTTTCACAAGGAGACACATAAGTTGGGTTTACCAAATGTTTAAACCTTTTTGGATATATGTGGTTCAAGGGTTAAGGGGGTAGAATAGCCTATGAAAAAGGATGAATAAAACTATTATAAAGTAGGCCAATTGATTCAAAACTCAAATAAATGAATATTATAAATTAAAGTGGTGATTTATGCTAAATATGGAAATTATACTCAAAATAATAGTTTGATTGCATAAACATAGAGAAGAGATAATATTTATCATGTCTACAAATGCATAGGTGGATATGAGAAGTATAGAGGTGGGAACACGTAAGTACATGATCAAGATCTAGTCATCAGATTATGGAAATATTATTTTTAAAGGCTTGAACACTTACATCAATGCTTTTTTCTTGATCTTGATTGTAATGCCTCATATGTAATATTCATTTTATTGAAAAGGAACCACTTGGAGTCTTCTATTTTTTTTCACCTTTATGTTTATGTCTTTTATTCAAGTGTACATGTTTTTTTATGACTGTATGTGGATCAAACCTGAGCTCTTAACCTTAGGTATTTTTACCATGCAAAAAATGGGTTGGTGGGATCATGGTGTTAAGCTAACCTCAAGGACCCCTCTATCATTGAGTGTTGCTTACACAGCCAATATTTTGAGGAGGGCCTTAGAATTATGTAGTTATCCCCTAAGTGTAGGATTGTGTGTGCACAAGGGTGAAATATATCATATGTAAAGGCATGAATTTATATATCTTGTAATTTGACAAATATTGATCATGGGTTATTCTATGTGTGCTTCAAATTTGTAATATGACTACTCCTATGACTAATATGAAAATAAAGAAAAATAGGGTATTATAACTCATTTGTACAATTAATTGAGTGACATTGAAAAGACGTTTGCTTGGTATTTTCCATATGATTAATGAGTAGGATTAGATTTGTATTTATACCACATCTTTTGAAATTATCTCATGGCAGTTTTTAATAAGACAAATAGGGTGACCCATAGGATTTGAATTTTTTTCAAATTAGATGACTTTTGAGAATTGGATACTTGATAAAAATCTAGATGCTTACATTGATTCAAGTGTTTCTATGTGGGACATAAGTTTTTGATAATATAGGAAGTTGTTGATGATCTACAACTGATAATGAATTATGTGTATCAAGTTTTAAGCTTTTTTTACAGTGCAATATATTAGGGTCATAAGGAATGATAGGTTTGAACCATAAGATAAATAGTTATGCACAATGAGATGATGAATACAATCCTTTCATCAACATGAAGGTCTAGAATTGAAGGGTAGATCCCTGATAGGTATTTCTAAGTATAAAAGACATAAATGCTATATAAATAAAATTTTAATATCTATATTTTCTTCCCCTTTAATATAATAATGCATAAAGATGAAATTACTAGGTTAAAGGAAATAAATATGTACTTGGGTGTCTATAACATATCTTTCCTTTGCTTGAGCCAACTTTGAATGTTTTTTTAGGGTATGACCTGTAACCAAGAGCATGTTACAATTTAAATAGTTCATATAATCTAAAATTTGACATAATTGAAATGCTTGAAAATAAAGAGAGGAAGGAAGGAGTACACATGTGTGTCGATGTAACCATGTTTCCCCTTGGTACTTTGACTTGGTAAATATGATTCCTTATGAAGTATTGGAGCTTAGAGAATTTCAAAACAAAACCATGGATATTTGAAGATGGAGATTGGAAGGTAATGTTGACCAAATTTGACTTCTAGTCAAATGGGGTCAAACACTACTATTTTAAAATTTTGAAGAAGGTTTCTACATGTCCTATAGGGGTCTCATAATGTTCTATACATCTTACTTCACTTTGTCCTAGTCCTTGTCAAAGTTCATCTCCCTTGAAATGGCCTAGTCAACCAAAGCCAAAGCATGGTGTTGAGAAGACTTTGCCAAGCAAAGAGACTAATACAAGGACCTTTTCCCTAAATGGATAAAATAGAAAGCTTGCATCTTTTTGTGTTTTGGCATGGGAATTCAAAGTGTGTTTGGGGAAGGTGAATTGTGAGATTTTATAAGTCCCACCATGGGGATCGCCATTAGCGAGAGAGAGATAATGAAACACTTGAGAAATATGGTTTTTGAATAACTCAAAACCATGCTCCAACATACTAAAAGATGTTAGTAATTTCTACAAGTCTGAGATCAAAAAGTAGCCCTTTTCCTCATCAAGTTATCCATTAAGCATATCTTCACATATGAGTGGTTATAAATGACCCAAGTGATGCTCATGAGACAATATTTCTTAAGAGAAAATGGAAATTGGTGTGATGACTCCCCACACACTCCCCTCTATCTATACATAGGCCTGGGAAAGGTCATTTATAGGTAGTGAAGTGAAACAATGGGTTTTGAGGAGGTTCTGAGTAATTTTATTTTGAAGAGGTGGAAATGTCAAGGCCAAATGGTTTTTAAGGCCTAAATAAGGTTCTAAGGCATCATTCAAGACATATTTCCAAGCCTATGACCACCTATAAACATAAATAGGGGTGTCTCTTAAGGGAAATACAGTCAAACAGAGTATATGAGCAGTGAGTGATACGATCTCCTTTAAACTTAAAGAGAATGTATGGAAGTAATTTGGTTTATATATGTGTAAATTAACCTTAGGGAGATCATTTAAATCTTAAATACATCTAATACAAAGTTGGGCAAAGCCAAGTCAACCTATAGGTATGATAAAAGGTCTCAGTCTATGCAGTATCAACATTTGGGAACATTTGAAAGTGCCTAAGGTGAATAAATGATCAATTTTGATCTATTTTTTAAAAAATTAAATTCAAGGAATATCAAAACACTATAAACAAGTTTAAAACACCTACAACAAGGTCTGTCTCAGTCAATAGTTAGTGACCTAAAAGATGGGTCTTAGTGGCATTTTATATCATTCAAGGTAGTTCCAAGGATAAGATAAGCATTAATTGGTAATAAAACCTAGATTGGATTTTATAAATATCATGACCATGAATTACATGATCCAAACCAACACCTATAACACTTTTTAAGGACCAAAAAGGTTGTCTTAGTCAACAACTAGGCCTAATCTTGTATTTGCAGGAGTATAAAGGTTGGAAGGATCAAGATGATGGAAGGAGTATTTGGAGGAATTATATATGATTATGAGAATTATATAAGATAATATCCATTAGTATATGGTAAAAAAAATCCTCAAAACAAACAAAACTTAGCCAACACTGATACCCCTACAGATAGTGTGTACTCCAAGAGTCTGCCTAAGAGATTTGGGAAGTTTAGAGGTCAAAACTTGGAATTAGATGCTAAAATTTGATACATATCACCCTTGGGAGTTTTTAAATATTATCCAATTGTTTTTTAATTTAAATAATAATAAATGAACTTCCCCTATTTTGTCTCACACAAAGAGCAGTTTCCTCCTTGCACAGACCCTATTTTCTTGCTTAGGGAGGTAGAAGCATAGACCAGATGTCAAAAAAAGATTTAAATAAGGGTTCTTTAGTTTTAAAATATATATTACAACCTAAAAAATCTTTATATGGGTTTTGAGACCAAGCAGGGTGCCCTATGCAACTAGACCTATAGGTAAACCTAGTTAGGCATTGTCAAGGCCTAACATAAAAGGAAGGGTCACTTCTCATTCTAGATTTTGTAAAGAATTATAATGATTTGAATTAGGTTCATGGAGGTAAACATGAAGTTTTTAATCCATAAGGAGGTATTAGAAACCAAGTCAGATTGAGTCTCAAGTTGCAGATAGACCTATTGGCAAGGTCTAGACCTAGTCTCAAAATAGGGGCCAATTTCATTTTAAGCTCTTGGTGAGATATTATAGGGATTGGATCAGGTTTTTATGGAATATATAGAATTTATAAAACCTTTTTTTGGTATGAAAACTTCCCAAGAATCCATTTTTGGCCTAAAGAGTGCTCAAACCTTACCAAAATGCAAGAAAGGAGATTGAAGGCCAACTTAGAGTGCTTCAAACTTTCATGATCTTATGCATGGGACCATAAGGAATTTATAGAAGTTATATAGGGTCTTTGAGGAGCCATCAGTGTAATTTTATCATATTTCCAATGTGTCATGGCTATGAATGAATGTTAAGAATTGAAACCACCTTAAAACCCTTGTAAACCCTTCTCAAGGACTTGATTAGGAAGATATTGAGAATTAAGCATGAATATCAAATGGATATGCCATGAAAATTTGGTAAAATTAAAATGACTCTCTCATGCACCCTCTAATGTAATTTTTTTGTATGGACCTATACATAATAGGCTAGGATAGGGCTCTTTTTGACCTTTTTATGTGTTATGCAAGAATGGATAACTTTAAAGAGGAAAAATCACTTCTGGGGAGATTTTAGGACTTTTTATAATTCCTCGTGGTAATTTTATAATGTTTATTATTTCCTAAGCCTATCTTCCATCTCTTTCATTTCAACCAGTCTAGTGGGCAGATAGTGAATGCTTAGGAGAAAGTGGTGAATTTCAATTTGGAAAGCCTTTTAAGGATAATTTATTGAAACTTATGATATGGACACATTTTAAAATTTTAATTAAACATTTTTCATATATCAAACTAAATAATTTGGATAGTTTTAGATGCCAAGTGTGAAAGGTGCATGGAGAGAGCTCATTTTGGGACTATCTTGAATGATGGTGCATGGCCATAATGATAGGGATGATCGAAAACCTCTAAAATTAATTTTATGTCATATTAGTAACCCCTCTTACTCAAATCCATAATCGAACTTGGTTATTTGTAATTATAACGCAGTTTTGGAAGGCTAATCATGAGGGGTAGTTTTTTGTGCAAAAGGAGTTTCTTGACTACTTTGTAGGTTTTGAATGATTTTAAATGACACTTGTAGCTTCTAACATTAAATTTCTCACATAATATATTCATCCACATGAATTTTAATTGATTTTATCTTTTGGACACTTGTCCTTGTGCCTTTTGAACTTCTCTTCTCTCTCTCAAAATGTCCCAAGTTCTATAAATTGAGCCATTTTAGCCATTATAAAAGAGACCACAGTTGGTATGTTGAATCCCTAATAATATGACATTACACTTTGTCTTTTAACATGGAATACAAGTCTAATTCTAAGTTTTTAACATTTTGTCTAAGTGTGTGAGTGATGTATAGTGGAGCTAAGTGATAGTACCATCCTTACTCCCTTTATCCTTCATGTTTAAGAAAGACTTCGAATTTTAACAAGTCATGTGAAGTGTGTTTAATGTACTAGGATCTTATTCAAGTATTAAATCATATCTATGGTGTGCAATCTATCCCTAGGTTAGTTATCTTGTTTATTATCCCAAGTATTCTACCTTCACATTGAAACACTATGTTAAGATCCTTCAATGCATAGAATTGGTCTTATAAAGCATTGTTTCTTAGTCTAAGTCTAATTGTATGTGGGATATGTATTGGTGTATCACCTCTTTAGTATAGTTTCCATTTTATACAAGCTTCTAACTCTTTTCATAAACAAGCATTATATTATGTGATAGGTACTTAAAGAAGAATCTAGGGAGTTAGCCCTTTCAATCCTAGAGATTCATCTCTCTTACAAGTTCCCACAACTTGAGAGATGATTCAATGTTTTATCAGATTTTAGGATATTTATATAGTATCATAGGGTTCATGATTTGATGACAACATTTCTAGCATGCCTAGTGGGATAGTTGGTCTTAATTATTTCCATGTCAAGGTGAATGCTAGTCTAGACAAGCCCAAGGTTGCAGAAGTGTTTCTAATCCAGCATTTGATGACTCCAAAAGGCTAGAATTTCTAGTTGTAGATCAATTTTTCCACATTATACTTCATGGTCTTCACTAGATAATCTTCTATAGATTTCAATCAAGTCCCTCTACCTGAAAATCCTCTTGAGGAACAACATCTTGAACCATTCTTAACATTTAGAGATCTTGAACAAGAAGGTTTTGAAGAAGAAGAAGAAGAAGAAGAAGTTGAGGAGATATGAGATCAAGAAGAGGAAGAAGATATGGATAGGTCACACATTTTCCCATCCTTCAACACCCAAAATTCAATTAACCTTCCTACATATGATCATATTCCTCCCAATGCTACCAAAAGTCTCCCTAGTTTCAATGGAGAAGGCCTTATTACCCCATCTAAGCACAATAGGGACATTTCAAACTTTTGTAATTTCCACAATATCACCCAAGCTAACATAAATATTAGACTACTTGCCATGTCTTTAAATGGAAAGAAAATTTATTGGTATAGGACATTAGAGGGTGGTTGGATCACTAGTTGGGATGATTTTGGAGAATTATTGGTGAATAGGTTTGAGAATAAGAATGATCATAATTGACTAATTCACTAGATAAATGTGATAAGGAGAGGTCCTAATGAATATATGGGGGATTTTAATTAAAGTTCCACCTATTATGAGGCCTCCTCTAAGCTTTGTAATCCCCACTTATCTCAAAGCTATTAGCACTGATATGGAAATAATGTTATAATCGATGGGAGGGTTTACTTTACCAGAAGCATATCAAATAGCCATTGAAGCTAAGAATAGTTTGATACAAGCTGGCAAATTACCTCCAAGAGTTTCCATGCCTTTTTTGTCTCATAGTTCAGTTGAAACTCCAAGTGTAGAAAAAATTCCCAATGCCAATGTCAAGCCTAGAACCACTCCGAAGAAGGTGGATAATAATATAGACAAAGATGAAATGATTCAATCATTACAAGCTCAGCTCAAACAAGCTCAATTGCATGAAATTACTCCACCTAATCCCCAATATTATCCTTCACAAACCTATAAACCTCCACCCTAATATAATTACCAAGGAAGAGGAAAAGGTCAACAAGGTTTCAATAGGCATCCCAATGCCTATAATCCTAATGCCACTCCATCCACAAAGGTTGTTGTTATAGTCCATACTGATCTGGTCCAAACAGAGGAACATTTAGATCATTAGGGACAATCTCAAGTTTAGTTTGGGTATGATGGTGGAGAAGTTTTTCAAGCCTTAGTGGCACAAGAAGGAGCTCCACCTTACCTCAAATCATAAAAATCACATCTCATGCAAAGGGATATTCATGGAGAGGGTAGTATCCAAGGTACCATTCTTATGAACTTTCAAAAGGAGGATAACTATGTGTTGAACCAAAGTACATCAATTTAATCCAACATAAGATCCCAAAAGAGATCTTTTGGGGATGTTATAGAAGCACATGTGACTCCAAATAATGCCTCTCCAAGGCCACAAGGTGTGAATCCTAATGTAACACCTCCTACTAGTCACACTCCTCATCAAAGTTAGAATGTGTGCAAGGTTGTCAAGCCTACATCAAGTTCAAGCTTCCTCACTACCTTCAAGAATTCAAGAAAAGGTAAATACTTCCCCTCTAAACATTATTTATTCTTTGAAGAATACCAAGACAAGCATATCTCTTTGGGAAGTCTTGCAAATTCCTAGTCAAAAGGAACTCCTACAAGAACAACTTACAAACATCTATGTAGCCCATCAAGCTCCAAGACACAATGGTATATCCCTTGCCAATCCACAAAATCATGTCCTAGAACCCTCCGTCAAATCTAAAAATCCTCCATCTTTCTACCTCACACTCATTATGGGAGATAAATTGGTTCACAACTACATTATGGATAGTGGAGCTAATACCTTAGTTGTGCCTAAGGTGGTTGTAGATAAGCTGGGCTTAGAGTATGAACCATATAGCAAAGTTTTGTTGTAGCTTGATGGAAATCCAACTAAGATAGTGGTATTGGTTAGAGTATTGAAAGTCTTTCTACATGATTTTCCAAGTTTCCCCATTATCCAAGACATTATGGTGGTGGATGTTCCATCTCATTTTGCCATTTTCTTGTCAAGAGACTTCACAACTAAAATAGGAGGATATCTTTCTAATGATTGGACTTTTCTAGATTTTAGGACAAGATATAGAGTTAAGGTGACCATAATAACATATCCCTTGGCAAGTTTTCATATTGAACCATATGTGGAGATAAATTTAAATCAGAATTGTGTGATTAGTGAAGAAAAAGAAGGTGTCATGGGTGGTGAAGCATCCTCTCCTCTTGAAGGTATTTCTAATATTTTCCTTGATAAGTATGGTACTAAAACATATGATCATGATCCCTATACATCCATAGAGGAGATTTATTTAGGAACCTATTGTGTACATGAAGAAAATACTCCTATACCCCCACTTACAAATGAAGATCATGAAGTAGAAGAGGTATGTCCTGATTTGCCTATTCCTCCTAAAGATGATCAAACTCATCATGATCCTTATGTTGCTTATAATCAGTCCTCTCCAACTTGTACTCCACCTAGTTCATCTGATTCCTCTCTAATTCAACTTATTGCAAGTTTCAAAAAGATTTTTATTAGTTACCAAGACTACATGTTAGATCCTGACACTAGATATGATTGTAGTCAAGACATCCCTAGTGTTTGTATTGAGATTATAACGGATGCTTTGGAACAAGTCAAAAGGGACTGGATACCCATAGAGAGTGCTAATTGGTCAAATATTACCTATGAGGTGCATGAGGTTTGTGGCTTAATTCATAATCTAGAGGAGAGATTGAGAGCTCCTGAAACAAATTCAACTTTTTAATCTCAAAATGCCCCAAGTTCTTTGTCCATTTCATAAAATTCCCCTTCTTGGGAGTCCATCCAAGAGAGAAGCCAAAAGAGAGAAGACATCATGGTGAAATAAGTTAACTTATGTGGAGAGTATTTTGAGGAAGGAATAGAGGTTTCAAATTGGTTAAATGATTATAAAAAGCTAACTCCTTGTGAAAATTATGTTCATTGTGTTAAAAAGGATGCCTTGGAAGGATTTCTCTTGAATCCCAAAGAAGAAGTGTTTTCTCTCATTGTTCCTTTCCATGATGCAAACCAGTCAAAAGATGATGGCTTATGGTAGATGTTTGAAGACATATTCAATGAATTTGAAAGAAAAAAGGGGCTTACAAGTCTTATAGAGCTAACCACAAGCCATGACAAGCTAGAAGTTGGATATTAGGTATGTGTTGAGGAGTATTATCATTAAGAGAGTCTAGATCATGATGAAGCAATCTATGATGATATTGGGCCTCTTGAAGGTGATTTGAAGATTGATCCTAAAATCACCTATGAAGCTACCTCCACCATCATCAAAGAATAATTTGAGCAAGAGATTCTTCCAAATTTTCATGATGCAATGATTCTTGGAGAGTTTGAAGAAGGTGTGACAATTGAGAAGGAGGATGAGATCCTTCAAGAAGACATGAACTTGCAACAAGTTATCCCATGCATGGATATGCAAATTTTCCATGAGGAGACAAAAGGACAACAATATGAGGCATGTTTCCAATACCAAGAGGACTTCATCTATTTTGGAGACCTATTTGAGATGACTTCATTAAATGACATGACAAGTCAAGGAACAAAGAGAAAACATGAGTCATTTAGCATCACACCCAAAAAGAAGCATGTTTGGCATCCTCATTCATCTAGTGAAGAGGGAGATTAAAGATACTCCCCTTTTGATCTAGGAAGGTAGTATGGTCAAGATGAATGTACATACTAGTTTGTTTTCAGTTATGTCTTGTTTTCCCTAAGTGCTTAGTAGCACAAGTGTGTCCTTATTTTATGTGTTGTTGGGTCTTGTGTGTGTTGTTCTTTCTTTGTGCATTTTGAGGTAAGTCAATTGTCTTATTAGTCTTTTCAAGGTCTGGTCCTAATGTTTCCAAGTGTATTCTGACTCCTTTGCCCAATGGATAGGATAAGGCTACTAGTCCTTAACATAGACAATCATATTACCCCTAAGAGTTACCAAATTATTGAACAAATTTGACTTCTAATCAAATGGGGTCAACCCCTACTATTTTAAACTTTTGGAGAAGGTTTCTGCATGTCCTATAGGGGTCTCATAATGTTCTATACATCTTACTTTACCTTGTCTTAGTCCTTGTCTAAGTTCATCTCCCTTGAAAAGGCCTATTCAACCAAAGCTAAAGCATGGTGTTGAGAAGACTTTTCCAAGCAAGGAGACTAATACAGGGACCTTTTCCCTAAATGGACAAAATAGAGAGCTTACATCTTTTTGTGTTTTGGTGTGAGATTCAAGATTGTGTTTGGGGATGGTTAATTGTGAGTTTTGATAATTCCCACCATGGATCTAGCCATTGGCGAGGGAGAGAGAATGAAAAACTTGAGAAGTATGGTGTTTGAACAAATCAAAACCATGCTCCAACATACTAAAAGACCTCAATAAGTTATAAAAGTTTGAGATCAAAAAGTAGCCCTTTTCCTCATCAAGTTGTCCATTAAGCATATCTTCACATATGAGTGGTTCTAAATGACCCAAGTGATGCTCATGAGATAATATTTCTTAAGAGAAGATGGAACTTGGTGTGATGACTCCCCACACACTCCCCTATATTCGTATATAACCCTGGGAAAGGTCACCTATAGGTAGTGAAGTGAAACAGTGGGTTTTGAGGAGGTTATAAGTACTTTTATTTTGATGAGGTGTAAATGTCAAGGAAAAATGGTTTTTAAGGCCTAAAGAATGTTCTAACACATCATTAAATACATATTGGCATGCCTATGACCACCTATAAACACAAACAAGGGTGTCTCTTAAGGGAAACATAGTCAAACATAGTATATGGGTAGTGAGTGATGGGGTCTCCTTTGCACTTACAGAGATTGTATGGGTGTAATTTGGTTTACATATGTGTAAATTAACCTTATTGAGATCATGGAAAGCTTAAATAAATCTAATACAAAGTTGGACAAAACAAAGGCAACCGACAGGTAGGACAAAAGATCTCAGTCCAGGTAGTATCAACATTTAGGAACACTTAAAAGTGCCTAAGGTTAATTAAGGATAAATTGTGAACTATGTGTTTAAAAATTAAATTTAAGGAATATCAACACACTAAAAACAAGTTTAAAACACATCCAATCACCTACAGTAAGGTCTATCTCAGTCAACAGTCAGTGACCTAAAAGATGGGTCTTAGTGGCATTTTAGATCATTCAAGGTAGTTCCAAGGAGAAGATAAGAATTAATTGGTCATAAAACCTAGATTGGAGTTTATAAATATAATTACCATGACTTAAATGATCAAAACCAACACCTACAGTAAGTGTGAAGGACCAAAAAGGTTGTCTCAATCAACAACAACTAGGCCTAATCTTGTACTTACAAGAGTATAAAGAAGGTTAGAAGGATCAAGATGATGGAAGGAATATTTGGAGGAATTATATATGATTATGAGACTTATATAAGCCCATATTCATGATCATATGGTAAAAAAAAATCCTTTAAACAAATAAAACTCAGCCAATTCTTATACCCCTGCAGAAAGTGTGTACTCCAAGAGTCTACCTGAGAGATTTGGGAAGTTTGGAGGTCAAAAATTGAAAATATATGCTCAAACTTGATCCATATCAGCCTTGGTATTTTTTATATATTATCCAATTGTTTTTTTTATAATAATAGAGTACGTGTCCCCTATTTTGTCTCAGACAGAGGGCATTTTCCTCCTTGCATAAACCCTATTTTCTTGCTTAGGGAGGTAGAATCATAGACTAGATGTCAAACAAATATTTTAAGAAGATTTTTTTAGTTTTAAAATATCTATTAAAACCTAAAAACCTTTATATAGGGTTGGAAACCAAGCAGGGTGCCCTGTGTAACTAGACTTACAGGTAAAGCCAGTTAGGCATTATCAAGGCCTAACACTAAAAGAAGGGTCACTTATAATTCTATAATTTGTAAATAATTATAATGACTTTAAGTAGGTTAACGGAGGTAAACATGAATTTTTTTATCGATAAGGAGGTATGGGAAACCATTGGATAGTTATATTGAGTCTCAAGTTTCAGATAGACCTATTGGCAAGGTCTAAACCTAGTCTCAAAATAGGGATCAATTTCATTCTAAGCTCTTGATGAGATATTATCGGGATTGTATCAGATTTTTAGGGAATATAAATAAGTGATATGACCTTTTTTTTGTAGT
The DNA here is from genome assembly GCA_037957365.1 of Torreya grandis. Classification (NCBI taxonomy): domain Eukaryota; kingdom Viridiplantae; phylum Streptophyta; class Pinopsida; order Cupressales; family Taxaceae; genus Torreya; species Torreya grandis. The sequence continues at coordinate 3,647,268 of JARHVA010001084.1, read as the reverse complement.
AAAACTTCCCAAGAAGCCATTTTTATCCTAAGGAGTGCTCAAACCTTACCAAAATGTAAGAAAGGAGCTCGAAGGCCAACTTAGAGTGCTTGGAAATTTCATGATATTATGCATGGGACCTTGAGGAATTTTGAGAATATATAAGGGGTCCTTTAGTATCCATTAATGTCATTTTATCATATTTACAATGTGTCATGGCTGTGAATGAATGTTAAGTATGAAAACCACCTCAAAACCCTTGTAAACCCTTCTCAAGGACTCGATTGGGAAGAGATTGAGAATTAAGCATGAATATGACATGGATATGCCATGAAAATTTTTTAAAATTAAAATGACTCTCTCATTCACCCTTTAATTCAATTTTTATATATGTACCTATACGGAATAGGCTAGAACAGGGTTCTTTTTTACCTTTTTGTGTGTTTTGTAGTCATGGAAAACTTTCAAGAGGCCAAATCAATTTTAGGGGAGATTTTAGGATTATTTATAATCCATCATGGTAATTTTATTAGTTTTATGATCTCCTAATCCTATCTACCATCTCTTTCATTTCAACTAGTCTAGTGGGCAGATAGTGTCCACTTAGGAAAAAGTGGTGAATTTCACTTTGGAAAGCCTTTTAAGGATAATTTCTTAAAACTGATGATATGGAAACCTTTTAAAAGTGTCATTCACCATTTTTAATGGATCAAATTGAATAATTTGGAAATTTTTAGGTGCCAAGTGTGAAATGTGCATGGAGAGAGCTCATTTTAGGACTGTCTTAAATGATGGTGCATGGCCAGAATGATAGAGATGATCAAGAACCTCTCCAATGTATATGAAGGATTATTAGTAACCCCTCTCACTCAAATCCATCATCATAATTTGTTATTTTCAATTATAAGGTAGTTTTGGAAGGCTAATCATGAGGCGTAGTTTTTGATGCAAAAAAAGGAGTTTCTTGACTACTTTACAGGTTTTGGATGATTGGAAATGACACTTGTAGCTCCCAAAATTACATGTCTCACCCCATATCTTCATCCACTTGCATTTTAACTTATTTTCTCTTTTGTACACTTCTCCTTATGCATTTTGAACTTCTCTTCTCTATCTCAAAATGTCCCAAGTTTTATAAATTGAGCCATTTTGGCCATTGTAAAAGAGACCATAGTTGGTATGGTGAATCCATGATAATATGACATTACACTTTATTTTTAAATATTGAATACAAGTCTAATTCTGAGTTGTGAACATTTTTTCTAAGTGTGTGAGTGATGTATAGTGGAGCTAAGTGATAGTACCATCCTTACTCCCTTTATCCTTCATGTTTAAGCAATAGTTCTAATTTTAACAGGTCATGTGAAGTGTGTTGCATGTAATAGGCTCTTTTTCAAGTATGTAATTATCTCTATGGTGTGTAATATTTCCCTAGGTCAGTTATCTTGTTGATTGTCCCAAGTATGATACCTTCACATTGAAACACTATGTTAAGATCCTTTAATGCATAGAATTGGTCGTAGAAAGCATTTTTTCTTAGTAGAAGTCTAATAGTTTATGGGATATGTCTTGGTGTATCACCTCTTTAGTGTAGTTTCCATTTTATGCAAGCTTATAACTCTTTTCATAAACAAGCATTAGATTAGGTGATAGGCACTTAAAGAATAATCTAGGGAGTTAGCCCTTTCAATCCTAGAGATTCATCTCTCTTACAAGTTTCCACAACTTGAGAGATGATTCAATGTTACATAAAATTATAGGATCTTTATAGAGTATCCTAGGGTGCATAATTTGATGACAACAGGTAATTATGCCTCCAATTTATTGTAAAGATGAGTTGTGACATGACCATTTATATCATTGAATCTCAATCCCATAACTCAAGTGACAGTGTTATAAAATCCAAATTAATTGGTATAAACAACTCAATATACAAAATAGAAGTAGTGTTATTCCATTGAGGTCATTGAATCTCAACCATAGTAAATGGAGCCAACTGTTACAAAGAGAAAAGGCTCAAAATGGTGCTTCGTGGTGAAAATGGTATTTCTTGGTAAAATATTAGTGCTTCTTGGTAAATATATTTGAATATGTATTTGAAATTTTTGGTGCACTTGCATGGCATACGCACCTCTAATATGTCTCAAACTAAAGTATCTATCAAAATGTAACCTATAAATGTGTATAATATCTGTCACAAATCTAATAAACTCTATCTTAAATCTATCAAATCGGTGTAATGTATAGGATTCTGACCCAATTGTATATATAAATCATGTAAACTGTAATGGATTAATATAAATTCTAATATTTGTATAAGTGTGGAGGTCATGTCTTTATGACATGCCTCCACTAATATGCCCTTGTTTTTGAGGTGAAGGAAGTGTAATTTGGTAGTTACCTTACCTCAAAAGGATAAGATAATTATATAACATGTGTATGAATCATGTAGCATATAGGAGTATCATGTCCAAGTAGATATATCAGTTAAACTTGTAATATGTGATCACAATAAGCCCTAAGATGCATGATATAGATCATGGTAATGTGTATAATGTAACAATACAAGCTAAAAAAATAATCAACCACACACACAAGAGCACTCAATGTCACACAAGAGGGGTCTAAAGAGACTGCAAATAAGGGGCATATTCAAATGCCACACATTTGAAGGAATGATGTATTCAAATGTCTAAATAGAAAGAAACATACAGTGGCCAGGGAGCCAACAAGCCAGAAACATATTCAAAATTTCCACAAGCAAGACGATATCAAACAAGAAAAATACATAATGAAGTGAGAATGTGAATAAATGAAGTATAAACAACCAACATAAGCATATCTTAATAGTCCCTAGATGTATGTGTTAGCAAAAATTTCATGTAACATAGGATATCAAGTACACTTTGAAAGATGTAATCATGATTATAGGCATATGCAAGCATTATTATATAATCTCGATAGGATGATGAAAATGTGATCATAAAATAATATACCCTGTGTCAATCATGATCAAATAAGGTAGATGCCCCCAACGTAGTCTATCACTCAAGAAAAGGAAAAGTCCAACATTTGTATGTGTTAGTATCATGGGTCTGGTGTATGCCCATATCACACTCAAGTATGTGTATAGAAAATAAATGATATGTGATATAATAAAATAAAGCAAACAACATAGATGCCAAAGAGCTAGTAAAATGTGAATGCTGAATTTTTTTGTATTGTTTAATTTATTTGAATATTTTTATATTTTCTTGAATATTTGATTTTTTTTATTCTTTTTTAGTATTTTGGAATTTGATTTATGATTAGATTTGCAAATCTTCTAGCTCAGGGACTAAAGTGTTAGGAGGTGGGTCCTTTCCTTACCAAAACCTCTTATGTTTCCTTATTGCCAAAGTTTCAATGTTATCTGGTAATTTATTATTTCTAATTTTTGTTATGGGTTTATCATCATATCCATCATGTGTAATGAAAAAAAAATTATTTTCAAACTTGTATATTTTTTATTTTCAAACTTGTAGGGAAGGCACATATTTATTTTATTGACAATTGCTTTCATATCTACCAACCACTTTTGCCAAAACTGGAAAGTCAAATTTGGTCTCTGGTTCATTACCCATATTAGTGTATCAACCACTTTTGGTCTGCATGATATTGGTAGCATAATGTATCCAAGGGATTCTAAGAAAAATGGGCAATGTTGTAACTCATGTATATCATGCTCCAACTATCATAAACATGCAATATTACAAAGTATTTCCAAATTGTTTATATTAATATTAAGGTGTGGATAATAAGTTCGATTAATATTTGTTATAATAGTTAAATATTCATGTCTAGGACATTTTGAATACTATCTCATTGTATCCTTATCTTTTGAAATATCTAAAATCTGAGGTATTTTTCGTTGCTCAAGTATAATTTATATACAACCATCATGTTTGTAATTTTGAATTTGGATTTCTAATGCTCCATAATGATTTGTAACATTGTTGGTGATCCTATGATAAGTGCAATATGGTGATCCTTCTTTTTTGGACAAGTATGCTCCTGACCTATATTTTCTAGGAGGTAAAGATATCATCTTATGCTCTAGTAACATAGAAAGTATTGTATGTGGAACATCTTATTTTACTATGATCTATAAAAATTTGTCGTGGAAACGTATTTAAAAATTCCACATTATTGACATTATGTATTTGTATTTGACCCTTGTAAAATTGCCTTAAATTTATTAACCAAGAGGGATTGATTGAATAGAAATCATTGACATGTTCATCAGTTAATTTTGCCTTGCCCTTATCTTTATTTAGTGTTGTATCTTTTGGATATGAAGCTAACTTATATGTACCTAAACCAGTAGGTGTGAATAGGTTATGTGAAAGATGTTAAAGTGGATCAAAATTTAGTTTTTGCAAGTGTTCATTTGTCATATCATGAGGTATATCATCATCATTGTCAAAATAATAGAAAAATTTTACATCTTATTGTTCAGTATTAACCAATAAAGGAAGCTAAAATGTTTGATCTTATTTTTGTTTTGATATCATTTATTCCTTTGGTAATGGTTTTTGTTCTGTATGTGCATCCATATGCACCTCAGTAGTTAGTGCCTTACGGGTATCTAGATGTGAATGAGTTATCTGGATTGATTTTTGCATCTCATAAGTTGGTGGAATTTCAATTTATTTTTGTGGTATCAATTTTGGAATATCCTTCATGTCAAAATGTATCATTTAAAAAAAAATTAAGGTCTCATCATCGACAATAATTATCCATATTGTCCCATCGTGTATGAATTTGACACATGATTTAATGTAGATGGGACAACTTCCATTATGTGTATCCAAGGTTTACCAAAGAGTAAGTTATAATTCAATGATTGAGGCGTTACTTGGAATGTAGTTGGTACCATTTTTGGTCCCAATCTCACATATAATATGATTTGACCAATTTGTAGGATACATAAATTATCAAACCATTTGATATGCATGTCTAATTTTTGAAAATGATTGGTGTTATTTTCCATTATTTTTAATAATTTCCTATTAAAAATGTTTGGGCCAAATCCATTGTCGACTAGCACTCTTTTGATACCTTTGTTATACATATTGACTTATATGAATAAAGGCAAGTCTTGGTTAATAATATCTTTTGATGGTAAATATTTTGGATCAAAAGTGATGAGATTCGCATTGTTTTTATGTGTTGCATAATATATTCAAATTAAGTTGGTTATATATCACTTGGTACTTAGGTTTCATGCAAGGCTTCATATAAAATATCCTTGCAGATAGTTGATTGTTTTAAGAGCTTGAGGATTGAAATATTAACATGTGTATTACTCAACTGGCCAACAAGATCATACCCTTCAGACTTGATTACAAGTTTAGGCTTAGAAAGAATATGTTGTATACTAACAGGTGGAGGTATAGTTTGGGCACCCATACCTTTTCATGTGGTGACAACATGCACTGCATAATCCATTATAAGTTATGGGTGAATAATGGGAGTGGGATGGTAGTTGTCAATCAAATAGGATCTAGGGGGAATAAAAGGATGATACCATACACGTTGCTACCTGGATACCAGCTCTATATTATTTTAAAAGGAATTATAAAGAGAATTTTTTTTTTAATTTTGTTATAAGTCACTCTCTTTTATTTGACCAATTTTTTTAAACCATTTTATTATTGCTTTTATTTATTTATCAATGCATGGAAAATAATAAGCAATGATAACCATCATATATTGATCAATGAAGTACCAATTAGATACATCTATATTGGGCCAAATCTAATTATTTTGGAATAAATAGAAATATGATTTTAAAGATATTTATAGTTCAAAATCATAAATCAAAAAACCCTAAGTCAAAATAGGGATTTGCACAAGGATATACAGGGGTCAATTTCACCAAATGTTTAACCCTTTTAGGATATATGTGGTTCAAGGGTTAAGGGGGTAGAATAGCCCATGCACAAGGATGAATAAAACTATTCTAAAACATGTAAACTAATTGAAAACCTAGATAAATGAATATTATGAATTAAAGTGTTGAGTTATGATAAATATGTAAAGTACACTCAAAATAATATTTTGATTACATAAACATGAAAAAGAGAAAATACTTAGCTTATCTACAAATGTACAAGTGGATCTCAAAAGTATAGAGGTGGGACCAGGTAGGGACAAGATCAGGGTCCAGTCATCAAATTATGGAAATATTATTTATAGAGACTTGGACACTTGTATCATCCTTGAGACACTTGTGTCAATGCTTATATCTTGATCTTGATGTAACTATCTTATAATAAATATTCACTTTATTGAGAAGCAACCACTTGGAGCCTTATATGTTTTCTATCAATTTTATGTTGTATTTTATTCAATCAAATAGGTTATTGATGATTATATATGGATTAAACCTTAGTTCTTCACCTTAGGTATTTGTACCTTGCCAAAAATGAGTTAGTGGACTCACTATGTCGAGCTGACCTCAAGAATGTCTCTATCAATTAACATTGTCCACATAGCCTATACTCCAAGGAGGGCCTTAGACTTATGTAGTTATCCCCTAGGTGTTGGTTTATGTGTGTACAAAGGTGAAATATAATATATGCATATGCATGTAATAATATGTCATTTAATTTAAAAAATATTTATCACAGGTTGTTCTTTGAGTGCTTCAGACCTGTAATATGATTGCTCCTATAACTGATATGAAAATATGGAAGAATAGGAAAATAGAACTTAGTTGTGAAATTGATTGAGTGAGATTGCATAGGTTCTTACTTGGTATTTAATATATGAATAATGATAATGCTTAGATTTGTATTTATACCACACCTTTTTAAAATATCTCATGGTGGGGTTCAATAAGATAAATGGCCTAACCCATATGATTTGAAATATTTTTAAATTAAATGAATTTTGAGGACTGAACACTTGATAATAAGATATGGACACTTGTGTCAATTTAAATGTCCCTATGTGGGACACAAGTGTCCCACATGTTAGGAAGTTATTGAGGATATAAAACTAATAATGAATTATATGTGTTAGGTTTTAAGCTTTTTGTATAGTACATGAGATCTAGGTCATCAGGAATGAGAGGGTCAAACTATCAAATAAAGAGTTAGACACAATGAGATGGCGAATGCAATCCTTTCAATATGAGGAAGGTATAGAACTAAAGGGTAGAGCTCTGATAGGTATTTTTTAAGTATACAAGACTGAGATGCTACATAAATCATATTTTAGTATCTACATTATCACCCTTTTAATTATAAATATTTTGAAGATAATTTGTAAGATTAAAAAAACACCTTAGATGTTTTATGAGTTTGTGTTTTATCTTTTTCACTCAAATTGATGTTGTGTACGCTCTTATTTTAGAGAATCACTACTTGAGATTTATATGTATATTTATGAGTTGGTTGGATTGAGTATATATGTTATTCTAACCATTTATGTGGTTAAACGATGATCCTTTGTTATATTTTACTAAATGTATGTGTTATGTTATTTCTTACAATGAATTATCTCAAAAAGTAATGCTTTTGAAAATGTCTCATAAATTTGGTTAATCTGTAGACTTTTGTGTTATGTTTGTTCAAATTAGAGTAAATACTAAAGTTGGTGACACTAGCTTATTTTCAATATATCTTAAGTAATGTTTGTTATAGTAAAGGATAAATAAGTGAAAATTTGAACCTTATTTTACACCCAGCCTTTCCCTCTTATTTGAGTTTATTTTATAAATTTTAAATTACTATACAATATGATAGCATCATTATGAATATCCACGTTTTGATTAATTTTGACTATTGTTAGAGTGAAGGTCAAGGGATTTTATTGAAATATTTATGACCACATTATAAACCAATTTTTATTCCACCAGTTGTTACTCATGTCTTGGGTCATATCCTTATGATTCTAAAAGGAAAGGGTGTATACCTATCACCTGTTGGGGATGGTATACAATCCTACATTAAGAAAGAGGACACAATTTTAATGTTCATGGTTAATAGCCAAAAATTTTGTGATACAAAAAATCTACTTTAAAGATGATGAATTTTTAATGTTCAGGATTAATAGCCAAAAATTATGTGGTTAAAAATTCTCTACTCTAAAGAAGACACATTTTTAATGTTCAATATTAATGGCCAAAACCTGTCAATTTATGTTTACATGATACAAAAACATTGGTTAATCTAAAAATATTTTAGGAGAAAAGCATTTTTCATCTTAGAATGGATGAGCTTGGACAATGAGTGGTTAGTGTAGACCTAGAGTGGTCAGAATTACATGGTGTGCCCAAGGTCTAATGAGCACAAGCTTAGGGCATGGCCATGGGATACTAGAACATACAAGATACTTGAAGCACATAAATAGAAACTGAATCATTCAAGTAAGCAATGGAGTGCATCTGGGGAGAATTCATTTTTTCTCTTCCATTTTCAGCATAAATGAAAAGAGTACGAAAAAATATACACTTTTAAAATAAATTGTTGTAAAAAATATTTTTGTATGAAAAAGTAATGGTATTTGCATGTTATTTGACACTACTTGTTTCAACATGGTCTCCCCTGAGTTATATGTCCTCCAAACTTAAATATGATACTAAATTTGGATTCCTCTTGACGAAATATATTTTTTTAGAAAAATGACACTCAATGATGAGTTGAGATGAAGAAGTTATGGTCTTAAAAAGTCACATGTCTTGAGCAAGAGGTGTAAAATCATGCCTATTGAAGAGACCCTTTTAGATATCACCTAGGTGATGGCTCAATTATTGAAATTTATTCTACCAATGTGTAGCTTATGAAGAAACACACACTTTCAAAACTTGACACTCGAAATGGTGTCTGTATGAGGAAGTTATGCACATTTCAAGTTTGATTTTTTTTTTAATTATTTTTTTTCTTTTTTCTTTTTTTGATAAGTCAAAAAAAGGGGTAAAGCCAATCTATTATATATATTTAATCAAAAAACCCTAGAAGAACCAGGGGAATATAGAAGGAGTAACAAAAGTTTAAAAGAGCAAGAAGCTCTGTAGAACTAAAAACTAAAGTAAAAACTAATCTTCATCAGAGATTACTATGTACGCATTTTTACCAACATCATGAACATCTTCTTCAAGGTTGATAGTAGCCAAGGAGCCCGCCAAGCAAATCTCATCAGTATCATGCATAATTCTCAGCCTTTCACAAATTGCCTTTAGCTTCTAGTGTTGAAGGATGTTGTCTTCAACCATTGCCTTTATCAAAGTCCAAATTTGATCAAACCTAGTTTCCATCAGGGGACTGAAATGATCCACATATTCATCAACATCAAGATAATTTCTAGCACCAAGGAGAACAATTTGAATGTCGATAAGCTGAGTAAGTTTGAGGGTGTCCAAGCGGGCATTAGACTAACCAATATATTCCATAGCATTGATAACTGCCTCCACAAAATCCATTAGGGAGCCACCACCAAGATGAGTATCAAGATGGGTATGAAGTAGATTTTTGGCCATCCATTTCAATAGCTTCTCATCCTTCACACGCTCTAACAGGGTTTTTTGCCAAAAGTCCAGAGCCTCTTGGGTCATAAAATGAGTCTTTTTATCTAGGAGAGAACCTGAGCCAAGAAGATGGTGGAGCTTCAGATCATCCAAAAATCCTAGAAAGGAGGATTACACATCTTCTAAGGAATAGTTATGTAGAAAACTATTATTCATTTCATTAACCAAATTGGAAATAGATACCTTACCTTTAGCCTATCTGGGATGTTTGTTGCTTAAGCCTCCCGCATCCATTCCACCAGAGAAGATATCATCATAAATCCAAGATCATAAGGCAAAATTCCCAAGGTGGAGAGTAGATGGGAGTAAATACCATACTGCAAGACACGGACATTGCATGTGACTCTTAATAATCATCATTTACCACTACCAATAATAAATTCCCATACTTCATAGATCCAAAAAATCAAACCCCAACCAATTAATGATTATCTTCATTAATATAGTGGTTATGTGAATCATTTTCCACTATCTTCCAAGCCTTAGATCCCTTGGATATGGTGTTGGTTATATGGAGACTTAGTTCTAACTGATTGAGGGTGACGCCTTCATTAGTCATATCGCAGCAAACTTGTTACTTTTGTAAAAGATGTGCAAGGGAAAGTAGGTCTTTAATTTTTTACATAGAGTCTTGCAATCATCCATAATATTATTTAATATCCCATTGTGTGTATATCCTTTTGAGAGGGCTTCAATGACAACTTTTGAGTCCTCTTTTATTTCCAAATCAAGCCAATTCTTTTGAACTGCTAAAGAGAGACCACACCAAATATCTTTGGCTTCAACGACATTATTGGAGCAGGAGCCAAGTGCTTCACTAAATTTGAGTAAGAAATTTCCCCTATAATCTTTGAATGTTCCCCCAATGCTAGCCATACCAAGATTGGCTTTAGCAGTGCCATCAAATTTGAGCTTAATCCTAAGGCTAGACGGTGGAGTCTAATTGTCTTTCCTGCTTTTTTTAGTGTTGCTTCTAACCCTATTATTAAGAATTCCAATAATGGTGTCATTCCAATTTTATAAAATATGATTATTAGCTAAAGTAATATTTCCATTTTTGGAAGGCCAAAAAAAGAGCAATTATTTTATGGTCTTCAAGATTTTGTCAATGATTATGAATTCATTTGGACTAGTGTCTTTGAAGATTCTTCTATTCCTTTCAATCCAGATATTCCAGCATATGATGGTTGGAAGAGAATTCAAGATTTTTTAAAATATAGGTGAGATGATCTTGAGATTCCAACTAAGAATCAAATCCCTAAGAGAGTTAGGGAGAACAAAATTACAATTGAAGTGGACCAAAAAAAATTCCAGATTGTCAAGGAAAAATGGCAATGTATGAGCAGATGATTAGTACTTTCTTCTTGAGAGTAACACAAGATGCATCTTAAAGGTCCCTAAAAACCTTTCTGAGATTGTTGACAGTGAGAATCTTGTCCCAACAAGCAATCCATAGAAAGGAGTTAGCCTTGGGAAGACTATGTTTATTCCAGATTACAGAAGAGGCAAAAGGCTCTAAAAGCTGAGCATCTTGGGTAGAAAATGTTTTGTAGCCCTCTTTAATAAAGTAATTACCAGATTTAGATCTTCTCTAGATAAGAGTATCATCTTTTTTGGAGAAGTGGAAGGTCAAAGAATTTACTACAACTTCTTTTTTCCTTCTTTGAGATGCTCAGGAACTTGCAAGTCTAACCAACCATCTTTATTATTATTGAAATATTATGAAACCCAAATTCCCGCATGAGAAGAACACCAAATACAAAGGTTTTTAAGATATTTTATGCTTGAGAGGGGAAAAGTTAGAATCCATATATCAATCCATACTTTGGCTTTGCTACCTTTCTTGACATTCCATCTAATCAAAGTCTTAATCATATGACTTTCTTGTATCATTAGATTCCAAGCATGAGAACCTTTGTGCAAAGAACTAGCTATGAAAATCCTTTTCAAAATTATATGATCAAGATATTTACACCTAAGAATGATGCTCCATAGAGAGGAATCTTTAGAATACAATCTCCAAACAAATTTGGCACCTAGGGCCCAATTCATGAGTTTGTTGATTCTAAACCCAATTCCTCCCCATTCATGAGGGAGATAGGTTTTTTCCCATTTGATCTGAATTTTTAATTTCATCAGTACCTCCCCAAAGAAATCTGATTTGCATGGACTTGAAATATTTCTCCACTTTACGAGGTAAAGGAAGAATAGACATCATGTATATAGGCATAGATTGAAGGCAAGATTTAATAAGTTGGATTCTTCCAAAAAAGGTGAGCCACTTGCCTTTCCATCCTTCCATCTTGTGCATTGTTCTATCAATCACTATTTTCCAAAGATATAAAGATTTTTTGCCAGAAAAGAGAGGGAATCCTAGATAGGAACAAGGGAGAAATCCTAAATTGATGTTAAGAATCCTAAAAATAGCCATTTGTACAAAAATGTTAGTATTAAAAAAGAAAATCTTTGATTTCTCAGAGTTGACTTGAAGCACTTTTATAAAACACAAGAGCTTGATTGAGACAGGTTGCTTCTTCAATGGTGGTCATACTAGTGAGGCAAGTGGCATCCACAAATAGAAGATGAGTGATTCTTGGGGCATTGTTAGCAACCAAAGTGCCTTTCAGAGCATTAGTATCTTTGAGGTGGGTGAGCCATCTACTTAGATATTTAGCAACAAAAATAAATAAGTAAAGAGACAAAGGGTCTCCTTGACAGAGACCACGAGTGGAAGAAAAGAAGCCAATTGGTTCACAATTGATGATCATAGAGAATCTGGGAGAGCTGATATAGCTAAGAATCCAATTCCTCTTGGTTTGACTGAAACCAAACTTGTTGAGAATGGAAATAATGAAATCCCAATTCACACAATCAAAGGCTTTGTTCATGTCAAGTTTTATAAACATGTTGCTTTTATTTTGGGTATAAATTGAGTGAATTATTTCATGAGTAATGATAATGCCATCCAAGATTTGTCTTCCAACAACAAACCCTCCTTATTCTTTGGAAATGATCTTAGGCAAGATAATTTTGAGTCTATTAGCCATAACCTTAGCAATGATTTTTTAGCTTACAATGCACAAAGAAATGGGTTTCTAAAAATCAAAATACTTGGCATCCTCTTTTTTAGGAATGAGAATAATGAAAGTTGAATTCATCTGCTTAAGCACCTGATTGGTGGTACCCAATTCCTGGATAGTATCAATGACATCATGGCCCACAATGTCCCAAAAATGTTGAAAGAAACATGTTGGAAAGCCCTCAGGACCAGGGGCCTTATTTAGTTTGAAAGAAAAGACAGCGGTCTTGACTTCATCATCAAAGATAGGTGTGGTCAAGAAGGCATTATCAGCCTCAAATACCAGAGAGGGAATCTAACTAAGAATTTCATTTGATGCCAAAGATTTTTCAAATTCAGATTAAAAGAGAAGGGTTTTGAAATAATTTTATGCTTATTTTTTAATTTGATATTCTTTAGAGAGTGAGATGCCAATCAAGAGTAGTCACTTTGAAGATTTATTGAAATTTATTCTTATGATAGTTGTTTTTTGAAAGAATCCAATATTTCTATCACCTTCTTTGAGCCATTTAACTCAAGACTATTGTTCCTAGTGAATTTCTTCTTGAATAAGTAATTTATTCCAATCATCTAGGAGCAAAGTCTCCTCAGCTTTTAGATCATCGATTAATCCAGAACATTGTATTTGTTTTTCCAAATCAGAAAGTTTATCTTGAAGAAGAGCTTTTTGGTTTGAGAGAGAACAAAAGGTAAGTTGATTTCAAACTTTTATATTAGCTTTGACATTTTTTAATTTTTGAACCAATTTGTATTGGTTAGTACCATGGAAATAAATGTCCCACCAAGATTTTATTATGTCCACAAGAGAGGGTTTATTGAGCCACATAAGCTCAAATTTTAAGGGTCTATGCTTAGGGGGTGTAGCTTTAGAGATGAACAAGCAGATAGGAGAATGGTCAGAATCGGCTTCCAGAAGGATTTTTGATTCAAGAATGTAGTCTTGTTGAATCCAATCCATGTTGAGTAAGAATCTATCAAGTCTTTCCATAATGAAGGCATCACCAAGCCTTCTATTGTTCCAAGTATAGTTGGGCCTAATATCAAAAATAGAGATGTCCTCAATGAAGGATGTCAGTAAATGCGTAGAGAGGGAGAAAGAGCCCACTCCTCTAGATTTTTCTAGTGGGGAGGCTATAGTGTTGAATATTCCCCCTATAATCCATTTATCAAAAGGATAAAGAGCCTTGATGTTTTTGAGAGATAACCAGCATAAAAATCTACCCCAACAAGAGTTAGGGCCATATACATTGGCAAGAAAGAAGGATTGATTGGAACCATTCAATAATAATTTTTCCACTTGCCAATTGGCACAATCATTAGTCAGAATATGAGAAAGAGAAAAAGGATTCCAAGCCAAAACAAGTCCTCCCGAGGAGCCAGAGGAACTTTTAGAAATACACTTACAATTTTTCTAGATTATGTTAAAGACGTCTTGACAAATATTTTCCTCCATTTTGGTTTTTTGGATTAGAACCAAATCCAATTTTTTGACTTAATTAGCTACTTGAGCAACCTTTGTTTTTACGGGGAGTTAAGCCTATGCATATTCCAGGAGATAATGATCATTGTGAAGGTTTTTTCCCATTACTATTGTGGGTGTGGGGCTTGTCCCCTCCAAAAGATAATGTCTATTTTTTTAGAGTTTTGCTTGCACTAGGGTTTTTTCTCCCTTTTTCCTACTCCTCAAGTAAATTGGGGTTCTGATTTTCTTTTGTCAACATTTAATACATTTGTTTTTGGCTGTCTTTTCCAATATTGATTTGAACCTCCAAGTTCCTAGAATTAGAAAGAGGAGGCCTACCAGCTTTGTTTTTCCTAGTTTTAATTGATTTGATAGCAAGAGAGGAGACATCTTGCATATTTATATTATTAAGAAGTTGTTTGATTTGGTGTTGAGAGAGGTTTTCTTCTCCATCCACCTCTTGCTTTTCCAAGTCCAACTCTTCCTATGACCCAAAAATTTCCCCATCTTCCATGTCAAGAGGAATAGATGTTGTGAGGGGCATAATATCTTCCTTAGTTGAGACTATCAAAGGAGTCATCTTCAAAGTTAGGCAGACCTTCACATCAGCAACAACCTCCTCCTCAAGAAGAGAAAGCTGATTGGAAACATCAGTCTTTGGAATACAAGGGGCCTAGGTGGAAATTTTGGCCTTGAATTTGGCCCCTTTGTTTCTTTTTTTTTCTCTGTTCTTGGAAACCCTCAACATCCATTTCATTCAGAGGTTCTTGATCAAGACAATCTCTAGAGAAATGTCCATGAGAGTGGCAAAAATGATAGCAAAAAGGAACATTTTCAAAGTCTATCTCTTGAATCTATTCTCATGTGTCTGATTTGAGTCAGAATGACAAAGGAAGAGGGTTAGAGAGATTGATATTGACATGGAACTTAGCATAAACTGCAATACTAGCTTCTTCAGAGGGTTTTGACAAATAGACAAACTCCCCGAGCTGATTTCCAATAAGTTTGAAAATCTCCTCATTCTAGAATTTAGAGAGCAACCCATAAAGCTTGGTCCAAATTGGGACCTTGTTCAAGTCCACAGTTTTGGGATCAAAGCTTTCTTCCCAGGGTTTCATGAACAGCCCAGCGTGACCAAGAAACCAAGGGCTTCCTTTGAAGATGTCATCCTTATATTTAACATTATCAAAATTAACTTGAAAGAATCCTTGAGGAAGGAGCTTGACTTTGAAGACTTTCTAGTTCTTCACCAACCAACTCTTCAAAATGGAAACCCTAGGCCAATATCTAATGAATTTGCAGAGCATAGCCCTCTCCTTAAGAATCTTGATCTCCACATTTAAGACACTATCCTCAAAATGAACTTTAGGTACCTCAGTTGAAGTAAGGAAAATAGAGCCACCTCCTTTCTTAGATTTGGGACCCTGAGTCCCACTTGAACCCTTTGCTCTCAGTGAATCCTTACCGTTACTGCTCACAATCACCCCCAAAGATTTTTTGCTTGCGCTCGCCATATCAATGAGAAATATCAAATATTAATTTACACCTTAAAATGTTATTAATATTGACAAATGATATATATTTATCTTTTTTTTTGTCTTTTTTGCTTTCTTTTTAATTTTTATTTAAAAAATTAATTAAAAAACATTTTTATTATTATTTATGTATTAAAAAAAGGAAACTTTAAAAATATTAATTATGTAAAAATAAAATAAAAAATCATGTAAAGAGATCATTAATGACCAAATTCCAACCTTGATAACTTTTGCTTTAGAAGTTTGTTTCAAGTGAAATGAAAGTTTGAATTGACTTTCTCAGATATTATGAATGTGACAATGAGCTCAAGCTCACTCTAGGAATCTCCAAGATATATATATGTAAAAAATATCCTTCAATGGAGTAATTAGTGACAATTTTTTCTAGAAGATTAAACTTCATAACTTTTACTCCAAGATTCAATTTCAAGTGAAACAAAAGTTTAAACCATTTGTCCCAAATGTTCTGAACATGCTAGTGTATTTAGAATAACTATATGAAGTTCTAAAAATTGCAGATCTAAATAAACTACTCAAAGCTGACAATCATTATAGAAGTCAAATTAAATAAAATGTATATATGAAGCTTGTATAAAAGCTCTAATACCATGTTAAATATTGTAATGGCTCCAAGATAATTGAAACAATTTCAAGATATTCACCCACATTGCATGCATACCTATATAAAATTAATGAAAATTAACACAAATATGTCAAGGCAGAATGATTACCAAATAGTTAAAGAACAAATGTGAGGAGGGCCAATTCACCATTACAATAGTAATCCAATGAGCAAACCTTCATCCACACCCTCCAACTTCTTATAAATATAAGTAAATAGGTATAGGGTATGGAATGAATCTCTATCTTTTAGGAATATTAGCTCAAATTAAGCAAACCCTGATTTAAAGATAACCACTAAAGAGATATTATTATTTATAAATAAGTTATCGATAATGATATACACATAAAAGTGGGTTTATCCATAAGAATATTTTTACAAGTGCATCATAGATAATACAAGAGTGTTTGTCATAATATACACTATAGTGATCTCGCTAGATGCAACGATGGTTGTTTCAACATACATATTTCATCCCTTTTGGATCAACGAGGTGTTTTCTAAGAATATTGATCCAAATGGTTATTAGTAATAAAGTTGGAATAAATTTAGTGTATGGGCATGCATCTCAATAAGAATCCATGCAATTAGTTTTTATTATGTAATTAGATATTTGTATGTTTATGTGGTTAGGTAATTAGGATTGGGTGGTTATGGAGATTATTCATTTTGTAGATTATTTATAGAGCTCTATTCAAATTTAGATGTTGTCAGGAATTTTACGCCCTCACCCTTTTTGTCAATGTAAATCATTATATTTATACAATATCCATTTTTAAATCTCCACTCTATTATGTTTTGTAGCTATAATAATATTTAATAGGAACAACCTAGGAGCAATAAAAATAGGTCACCAAGATGTTGGGGTATACCTTTGAAATTATTTGTAAAAAATAAAAGGATAATATAATAGTTAATGCTCTTTCTCGATAGGAGGCCGAGAAATCAACAATACATACCATCTCATTATTATAACCAAAATGGTTAAAAGCAACAAGGATAGAATGAAAATATGATTTACAACAAGGAAGCTCATTCATCAAATTCAATTGGATCCCTCTTCTTTAGATAAGTATGCTTGGAAGGGAGATTCCTTATGGTATAAAGATAAACTTTTTATTGTAAAAACTCTCAATTGAAAGCTAATATTTTAACTCAAATGCATGACTCACCGATATGAGTACATTATGAGTTTATGAAGACCTATCATTGCATAAAGAAGGGTTTGTTTTGGGAAGGCCTTAAGAGTGGTGATGTACGAAAATTTGTGGTTGAATGTTTGGAATTTCAACAACATAAAGGGGAAACTATCAAAATACCAAGACTAATGCAATTACTAACCATCTAGTGTAATGTTGAGAGGAAATACCAATAAAGTTTTTTACAAGGTTACCAAAATCAGACCAATTGGATGTGATATCGGTAATAGTGGATTGAATCACTAAATATGCACATTTTTGTGGACTCTCTCATCCTTTCCAAGCCAATATAATGACATAAGTCTTCATGGAAAAGGTGTAGAAACTCTATGGGATTCCCAAAATCATTGCGAGTGATCATGACTCTACCTATATTCAATAATATATTTTGGATTGACCTATATGTAGCACAAGCCACAAAACTAGCACACAATTTTTCTTATCCTCCATAGTCAGATGAACAAACAATTTTCTTGAATAAATGTTTGGAAGGGTATCTACATTACTTTACCTTAGAAAAACAAGCACAATGGTTGAAATGGATTTCACATGCATAAGGTGCTATAACACCTCATGTTACACAACAACAAAGATGACTCCATTTGAGGCTCTTTATGGTTACCCCACACCATCTGCCACTTCATGTTTACATGGTCATCCCAACGCTTGTGTAGTGAAGGATCATATTCAACATCACCAGCAATGTTCGAAGTCCTTAAGGATAATTTGGTTGTGGCTCAAAATAGGATGAAACCAAAAGAAAAAAGAAAAAAAACATTGAAGTGAGAGGCAATTTGAGGAAGGAAATTGGGTATTCCTTCAATTACAACTTTACAAAAAAATACCATTTAAACAACATAAGAATGTTATCTAGCACCGAAATTTTATGGGCCCTATAAAGTTATCAGAAGGTTTGAGAGTGCCACTTACAGTGGGAGCTTTTGCCCTCTTCCAAAATTCATTGCGTATTTTATGTCTCATGCTTAAAGAAAGTCATCAATAAGAAGCTTCGAGTATAGTCAAAATTCCATGAGTTTGATGGAGGAAATTTCATAATATACCTTGAGGTAGTCATTGAGAAATGAGTGACGCAATGATAAGACTAAGCCATTATTGAATTTCTAGTCAAATCGAAGAATCTACTCGTTAAAGATGCAACATGGGAAGATAAACCATTCAAAGCATTAAGAGTTATAAAGGGTTCCTACGTTTCCATCGAGTATGACTGAAATCTTAAATAGAAATCATTGGCACATTCTCAAAAAATCAATAAGCTTATTCCTAAAATGTGGAAAAAAGAAAAGAAAGAAAAGTCATTTTTAAAATTCATGATATCATGAATATTCTTTAAACTTTGAAAGGTAATGTACACTATATGAAACCCCCTGGTACTCCTATTATACAGAAAACACTTAACTTTAAGTCAAATACGAAATATACATACCTTAATATTTATCAAGAACGAAGGCGAATAAATAAAGCCGCGATGTGTGGGCAATCAGTGGCACGCCATTCCTATTTTCAGCCCTCCACTATACTACCCCATCATCCGAGGTTCGCCCAAATTAATTGTCGTCATGCTGACACGTGGACCCGGAAACCTCCACTGGACGCCGATAATGCTATCCTTCAAACAAATTTTGAACTCTTACTTTGCCGGAAGCCGACACGTGTAATGTGAATGGCAGAGGTTGGGTCAAGGGCATAGAGTTTAAAGGCAAAGGTTAGCTAGCAAAGGTGGTGGGGGTGGTATTGTTGCAGAGAAGAGAAAAGATGGACCACGAAGCAGATACATATCGCACAGACTTGATGACGATTACTCGCTTTGTTCTGAACGAGCAGTCGAGGCATCCTGAGTCACGGGGGGACTTCACCATTCTCCTCAGTCACATTGTCCTCGGCTGCAAATTCGTTTGCTCTGCTGTTAATAAGGTCAGTGCCTTAACCAAACAAGACCTTTCCAATTAACTCTGTACAAGTTTTTCACTAGCGTTTGGGATTACACTCGTGATTTATCATTAACATGGCAACAAGATATGGACCAGCTTAGAATCCAATGTAAATTCTATTCCTATGCTAGGGCTCTCTACAATAAACTTGTGGTCAGACAGTGAATTGTTCTTTCATTAGTTAGTTAAGATCCATGCAATTCTAAAAAGTAAAAATAAATCTTGTATTAAGACAATTTTATTGGTTTGATTGTAGTTCAATGTTTATTGGATAGGGATTCAATGTTTATTGAATGGTTAGTTAAGATTTATGCAATTTGGAAAGCTCAAAAATCTTGTATTAGGACACAATTTTTATTGGCTTGATGGTAGTTCAATATTTATTGGATGACAATTCAATATCTATTGGATGATTAGTTAAGATTTATGCAATTTCAAAAGCTCAAAAATCCTCTATTAGGACACAATTTTTATTGGTTGGATGGTAGTTCAATGTTTATAGGATAGCAATTCAATAACTTTTGGATGGTTAGTTAAGATTTATGTATTTTTGAAAGCTCAAAACCCTATATTAAGACATTTTTTATTGGTTTGATGGGAGTTCAAGGTTTATTGGATGACGATTCAATGTCTATTGGATGGTTAGTTAAGATTTATGCAATTTTGAAAACTTTAAAATCCTATATTAAGACACATTTTTTATTGGTTTTATGGCAGTTCAATTTTTATTGGATGGCAATTCAATGTTTATTGGATGGTTAGTTAAGATTTATGTAATTTTGAAAGCTCACAAATTTTGTATTAGGACAATTTATTGGATGGTTAGTTAAGATTTATGCATTTTTTAAAGCTCAAAATCCTATATTAAGACAATTTTTATTGGTCTCATGGGAGTTCAATGTTTATTGGATGACGATTCAATGTCTATTGGATGGTTAGTTAAGATTTATGCAATTTTGAAAGCTCAAAAATTTTGTATTAAAACACAATTTTTATTGGTTTTATGGTAGTTCAATGTTTATTAGATGGCAATTCAATGTCTATTAGATGGTTAGTTAAGATTTATGCAATTTTGAAAGCTCAAAAATCTTGTATCAGGACACATTTTTTATTGGTTTGATGCTAGTTCATTATCTATTCCATTGTAGTTCAATATCTATTTGATTGTGACTCAATGTTCATTAGATATGATAGCTCAATGCCCATTCGATGTTTGTTCAATGTTTACTTGGAAAATGAATTGATGGGTGGTCGACTGGTTGAGATGGAGCATTATTAGACAAAAGACATAGGGTAAGGTGAGAGCTGCTTAAGAAGTGGTTCCATGGAAGGGGGTTGCTCCTAAGTTATTTTGGTGTACGTGAATGCTACGGATCAATTTTAGGAGCATTTCTAATTAAAAAAATAGGTTTGATTTAAAAAGTTCATAAGAATGAATTCCAATTTTTTAGGAGATAATATTTATAAGTATCATATAAATCTATTTACATAAAAAAATTCAAACAAAATCTGATCATTCATAAATTAAAGTTTGTCCAAATGTATTCCTATAAAATTGAAGCAGGTGTGGAAACTTAGAGCCCCTTCTTTTTCCATCCTTATTTTTATGAAAATATTCTCAAATTTCCTATTTCCATGATTTATATTTTTTTATGGCGCCACCTGCTCAATAGAATTTGTAGCTTGACCTCAATTTAACCTTTTTTAATAATATGTAAAAATAAAAACAAAAAAAATCATAATGATGTTTAATCTCAGTGTCATAATAATAATGAGGACTTTTAATGTCTTTTAGTTTAAATTGCTCTGTAGGATTCAATAAAGTGTGTAGATAATGTAATTTTTACAAAGTATGATTTGTAGTTGTCTTGACTCTTTGTTGATATCAGCCTTTGTATTCTTTGAAATCTTCCTAACATAAATGCTTTCACAATCCTTGGACTCTTCCCATTAGAAATGTTCAGGAAAATAATAAATATTTAAACACAATTAAAATAAAACAGAATTAAGAAAGATAATTTTTTAAGACGTAATTTGTTGAAAGGAAACATAGACTAAAAACCATGTTTACTTGAATACACAGTTAACATGATGAGCAATTAAATTCAAAATAAAATCAGCGAAACTTTATTTAGTTGTTCTGATTTATTAGCATAAGAATGCCTAAATGGTAAGATGGGAAAAAAAGAAAAATTTAGTAAAAAGAAGATTATTGATTAATTTTGAATGAATATAGTGGTAAAGATAAAGGTGCCAATAAAAAATTCTTTAAGCATAAGAGAATTTAATAATGATTTCACAAGACAAGGGAATATATAAATCAAGCATTTTCTAGAAACTAGATCACAAGAACAAGAGAATATGATTGTACATTTAGAAATGAAGAGAAAATGTTTAGTTGAAATCCTGTCATAGATACACTAGTGACTAGACCATAGATGATCTTAATGAACTGTAGTTATCATGGTAAGATTCATTGTATTCATCTAATCTGATGCTTGCTGCAGCCATAATGCATTGATTGTTCTCATGGTTGAATTTTATTGTTTGTCACAGGCGGGCCTGGCTAAACTCATAGGCCTTGCAGGAGAGACCAACGTGCAGGTAAGTGCTAATTCTTACTTTGAATATCAGAAACAACTTTGACAAATTTTTTTAAAACCATAATCTACAAGAAGTTTAGCTTATCCAAAATAAATGTTTCCATGTTTTTGTTTTCAGTATGCTTCACTTAGCTTATCGAAAACAAATGTTTCTATGTTTTTGTTTTCAGTATGCTTCACTGTATAACACAGTAATGCTTTGCAATATGCTAGGTGATTATTTTGTTTATAGGTGCCAATTGGGTTTTAAGGACAGTCGAATCAATTATCTCTATGTTTATCAGAATGGAATGTGCTCTATATTTTTTATAAGGTGGTTTCAGAGAAATTTACTATATTTTTGTGTTTTTGTTTTGATCCTACATTTAAAAACGCGAAACTGTGATGCTTATTTTGGATCCAAGCAAATATAAATCTATCATTCTTTTTTACCATAACAACTGTTAAATCCTAAAATTAGAAGTCCTCTTTAGTGACATCATTTGGATATTTTTCTTGGCAGCTCTAGAATATGCAGGGTCTTCCCAAAAAAAGACCAAACAAATTTACAATTTACAATTATTTTTTATCATAACAATTGTTAAATATTAAAATTAGAAGTTCTCTTTGGTGACATCATTTGGATCTTTTTCCTGGCAGCTTTAGAAATCTATATTATGCGGTGTCCTTAAAAAAACAATGTATTTTAGAAAATGTAATTTATCATATTTTTTGCCTGTATTTATTGTATCTTTTAATGAACTGTTTCTTTTTTCCATGTTTGATATCCACTGTATGATATGCTCCATATGAAAGTTGCTTCTTGGTTTTCAGTATGCTCTTGTAAGACATTAAGGCATGAACTTTTTTTTTCTCTACGATCGATATCCACTGTATGAAATGCTCCATACGAAAGTTGCTACCATGGTTTTCAGTATGCTTTTGTAAAACATCAAGGCTTCAAAACATTACAGGTGATCATTTGATTTCAAGGCTGTTGGGTTGTAAGGACAGACAAAACAACGATAGGATTATTTCCCTTCTTCTTAACAGTTTTTATCCAAAAGCCTTTGCTACTTAAAACTACGAACTGCAGAAACCTAAAAGCTCTTAATGATAGTCATGTTGATAATGTAAACAACTTATGAGAAAAATCTGTGTAAAATATTTTTGCGATCAATGTTTTGGATGACACTGTTGTAAAATGGTTTGATTTCTTGATAAGTGATTTTGTAATAGCTCAATGGCTCTGCTACATTCTTGGTTGGAATACAGGGCGAGGAGCAAAAGAAGTTGGATGTGCTCTCCAATGAAGTCTTTGTCAAGGCTCTTGTAAGCAGTGGGCGCACTGTAAGTCCAAGACCAAATGGAAATTAGATGATTGCTCCTATGTATCTCCACTTTAAAAATAAATTCCACAAATTTTTGTTTAATTGTCGAGTCCTACTAGGTTCTAACTCTATATATATTTGCAGATGTTTCTCTCCTCCATTTAAGTTAAACCCTCTAAAAATTATTTGTGCCGAAGGTGTTTCTGTGTAGATCAATCTATTGAATTTGTGCTTGAATTTGTGCCCAAGGTGTTTTTGGGCAAATTCATCTGCATAGCTAGTGTGCAATTAAGGCTTTATATGCTGATGGGTTGGGTCTATTAATGCAAATTGGTACTGGGTTGGATGTGTTTTGGTTGTTAAAATATTTTTGGACATTGTTACAGTGTATTCTTGTCTCGGAGGAAGATGAAGAGGCCACTTTTGTGGATCCTTTATTGCGGGGAAAGTATTGCCATTACCCTGCTTGTTTATCTTCTAAAATGTAGTAATTTGTTGCCCTTTCACCATGATTTTAAATGGAATTGTGCAGGTACTGTGTAGTTTTTGATCCACTTGATGGCTCTTCTAACATTGACTGTGGAGTGTCAATTGGAACGGTACAGGGAAAAAAATTGATCTTTTGACTTGTATAAATATTATAAATTTTGACTGAGAACTTTAAGAATGCATTTGTTTTTGTGGTAGATATTTGGAATATACTCGATAAAGGATGGAGATGAGCCCACATTGGCAGATGTCCTGCAACCAGGCAAACACATGGTTGCAGCAGGCTACTGTATGTATGGAAGCTCTTGCACGGTAATAATTCTCCTCTCAAAAATAGGAATGGATGGGATTATTATGTATTGTCATATTTTTTATTGAAATTCTTTGTATCCCTAATCAGGCCACTAAAGAACCCTGAACAAATCAAATGATTGAGCACAAGTCCTTGTTTCTTAAAGAAATTGTGCCCTGATATGATTAGAGGCTCTATGGATATCTGTTTTCATATACATACAATTCTGACTATGAAGTTCTGGGTTCTGAAAACTACTCCCTGTTGCAGCTTGTCCTGAGCACTGGCAGTGGGGTAAATGGTTTTACACTTGATCCCTCCCTTGGAGAATTCATTTTGACTCATCCAGACATAAAGGTATGCAATATCCCTTCAGTAATGCTAGGAAACTATTTTCATTTGCCTTGTCTAGAATCTTGATTATGGGTAAGTAATCTGAATGCTCTACATAGAGATAGATTGATGAATACTTTTCAGAACTTCAGGTCCCAAAGAAAGGAAAAATATATTCAGTGAACGAAGGCAATACTAAGAACTGGGATGAGCCTACCAAGAAGTAAGTGGTTAAATGTCTTGTGGAATCTCAATTTATTTGTACAAATTCACATGCATTATTTTTAATAGCTGCCAACATTTACAGGTATGTTGAGAGATGTAAATTTCCCAAGGATGGATCATCCCCCAAGTCTCTCAGATACATTGGAAGGTGATAATGATGCCCTCCTACATGGCTAGGCCATCGAAAATTCTGTTTTTTACCTTCTTATATCTTGAATGCACTAAAAACTAGAGGCCAGAGCTTTTAAGGCTGATCATTCGAATGTACCAAGCATTAATTGTAATATACTATGCCAGGAAGAAGTGCATTGTCCTTATTCTGCAAAAATTGTGCCTATGTACCACTTGTGCAGTATGGTAGCTGATGTTCACAGAACCCTGCTTTATGGAGGCATTTTTATGTACCCTGCAGATAAGAAGAGTCCCAATGGAAAATTGCGGTATTGTCCATTGATTGATATTTCATTTGAGCATATGAATTGATTGTTTATCCCAAACATAAGATTATGCATTTCTATTTGTTCTGCATGTGCAGTGTATTGTATGAAGTGTTTCCAATGTCTTTCTTATTGGAGCAAGCAGGAGGCCAATCCTTCACAGGAAAGAAACGAGTATGTTTCGTTTTTCCATTGATTGAATGCTTATATTGTGGCCAAGCAGATAACAGTCCTGACAGAGATTAAAAATGAATAGCTTTAGCAGACAACAAGATTGAATGGATATATTTATTGACTTATTAGATGACCTCTCATTGTGATATAATATTTGGCAGGCACTAGACATTGTTCCAACAAAGATTCATGAGCGTTCCCCAATCTTCCTAGGGAGCTATGATGACATAGAGGAGATTAAGGCTTTATATTCCCAAGAGGAAGCAAAAGGCTGATGCCTGTTGGCAGCTTGGCTTGTCTGGAAATTGTATTTCTAGCTCTGTTTATGAATTGCTATCAATGATGATGACAAATTAATCTCTAATTAACACAAAATCTTCATCCACCCTTGTACATAAAATCTTAGGAGTTTTTTTCTTTTTTTTTGTGGGGGGAGCGGGGTAGGGGGCAGGGCTGTCTCAGCTAACCAATCCAGGTGTGAGACTAGATTCTATTTTTATTTTTATTTTTATTTTTTTTCAAATGTTTATATGTTTGAATAACTTAGTACTGCATCCCATGTGCCCTTAATCTTTTGTTACACCCTAGCATTACAGCTGGTTTGCTTTTAATCTTTTGTTTCTACATGTCTTACTTCTTATGTTATTTAGTGGCCCTTCTGTCTGCCATTATTTGCCCATTATTGTTGGGCTCCTTGATCACAGGTTGTAGATGTTCCTTGAGATGCTATTTGGGTATTATTCCTAGGATGCACAAACTTTGGATTTGGGTTTATTCCCATGATGTACTAACATAGGGCGTTCCTTTGGCTTATTGTATAGTGGATTCAAATAGGTACAAGTTTGTGGTATCTTGTATAACAGTTCCAATTAAGTACAAGTTTGTAGTCCCTCGGGTCAGGAGTTTTTATTGGGCCTATTTAGGTATTGGTATGCTCTCCTTGACCTACAGTTTTCTGTCTTTACTTACATTATTATAACAGGATGTTGGCTTAAGATATAACCCTACAAGGTAAGGGGACTTCACATGTAAATCTAGCTGGAAGTTCCTAGAAAGATTTCACCATTAGTAACTTCTTTACAGTATCTGACTATAATACATTCACTTGAGGGTTAAGTTTGTTCCTTCTTGACCTTGCTTCTCCAAGGAATGCTTCTGTCCAAGTAGAAATTATGGATATTGATTGGACCACTGAAAACCCGAAGTACACTTGGGCCTGTCATTCTAGTTACAAGTGTGCCCTAGAAGTCATGCCTGCTGTGAAGGTCTGGCTTGCAGCCTGGCTGTGGAAGGCTCTGGACTCTATGTAGAAGAAACTTCAGGAGAAACTTGCTCCCATAACCTGTCTTTTCTTTGGTCTCTGCTCATCTTAACATAAATTGTTTCTTCTTAGAGAGAAGTTACGGTGCTGGTGAGTGGTTTCAGGATGATATTGGTGGATGACCACCGCCCAACAAACAAAACATCATCCTAACCCTTCATCAAAACTTCATCCTAACCCCTCATGGATCAGGACTCTATTCAGAGGAAACTTGAGGAGAAACTTGCTCCCATAACCTGTCTTTTCTTTGGTCTCTGCTCATCTTAACATAAATTGTTTCTTCTTAGAGAGAAGCTACGGTGCTGGTCAGTGTTTTCAGGATGATATTGGTGGATGACCACCGCCCAACAAACAAAACATCTTCTTAACCCTTCATCCTAAGCCCTCATGGATCTGGATGCTAGGTGCCGAGATCTTGATCTGACTTAGTGAGAACAATATTTTTGGGTATTTATTTATTTAAGGGAAGGGTTCTCAGCAGGGGCTGGTGAATCAGAGTATGAATCGAATTTGTGATTCATGAATATGAGCTCCCAAGTTATCAGGTTCAAGGACATTTTACAGGGCGTTTAATATAAGAAAAGTGGGTTTACATCAAAATGCTACGTTTACCCATACACATTTACTTAAGCTTAATCAAATGTAAAACATTAAAAGTAGACTTAATTAAAAATTAAATTCTGGAGTAATAAATGAAAAAGAGTGGATTTAGAGAAGTATCTTGATTTTCATCTCACTGATTCCCATCTGGACTCGATGCTCCTTTTCAAAGGCCCCGCACAACAAAAGAAGACTGCAAAGTCCTCTACCACAGACAAAGGCAAGAAGAACCAAGTTGACAAATGGTTTTATCCACACCACACAAACTCACACAATGATTTTGATATTAGCACACAAAAATATTTGTATGTGCAGTTTACTTCAAGTCCCACATCAACGGATGATACATCAAGTTTTGGGTGAAGGGTCAAAGTCTCCATGTCATCATTGATAGTGGAAGCTACAAGAACATTGCATAAGGTACAACCCAATGCCTTGGCCTTACCACTACAGCACATCCAAAACCAAACTCCTTGGGTTGGTTGGAACAAGGGAAGGATATACAAGTCTAATGGAAACACACTTTCTAGTACAAAGTCAAGCCCATCAAGGACAATGTCACTTGTGATATTGCAGCACTTGAGGTCTGTGACATCTTGTTGGGAAGATTGTATTTGCATGACCATAAAGATACATATTTAGCCAAATCGTAGTGAAGGATTGTTCATGGCAAAATTGCTTCTTCAACATTTTGGAGTCAACTCCTACAACCAATATCACTTTGGTCTTTGTTAAACAATGCCACAAACTTTTCTCACACACACACATTCATGATACTCATGGTTTGTCCAAAAGCACATGCAGAACAACAAACATGTATTGGAAATGTGCCATACCACATACACACCACCACAACAATATCTTGATAAGCTACTGCTGAAATATGGAAATGTTTTTGAAGAACCAAAGGGGTTTCCAATACATTGTACAATAAAACATCACATCGGTTTGGTTCTTGGATCCCCTCTTCCAAACTATCCATTGTATCGCATGTCGATTTGGAAGATTGGTGAAATTTGGTGCCAAATCTAAGAGTTTCTTGATCAAGGCAAGATTAGGTCTAACTCTTCTTCTTGTGGAATCTCAATCATCCTTCATCAAATAAAAATGGCACTTGGTATCTTTGCATCGACTATCACACATTGAACAAGATAATGGTGAAGAATTGATGCCCAATTCCACACATTGAAAACATCCTAGACTAGCTCTGAGGGACACAAAAACTTATCAAGATCGATATGAAGTTATCATCAAGTACAAGTCCATCTTAAAAATGTTTGGAAGACAACAACACAACTAGGGAAGGATTGTACTAATGGCTGGTTATGCCTTTTGGTTTGACCAATGTGCAAAAAACATTCATGTGATTGATGGACAATATATTGAGGCCCTTCCTCAACTCTTTTGTCATCATCAAATTGAATGACATCCTTATCTTCAACAACTCTTGGGAGGAGCATGTAGCGCACATCTCATGCATCTCAGACACTTTACATAAACACAATTTACAAGCCAACTTAGAAAAGTGTGCATTTGGCACTGTGCAAATTCAATACTTGGGTTACATCATTGACTGCCAAGGCATCCATGTAGATCCAAAGAAGATCAAGGTAATCCAAGCTTGGCCAACTCCTCACAATCCCATATAATCTTGGACTTGTTAATTTCTACCTCAGGTTTGTTCTTTGTTTCTCCTACATAGCATTTTCCGTCAGTCAGATAATGCATGAAAAGGTAGCATTTCAATGGACACCTACAAAACAACGTGCTTTTTAGGATCTCATGTAGTGCATTTGCGCAAATTATGGCAATGCCACATTTTACAGTCCTTTAAAATTCAAATTGATGCATCTTGTTACGCACTCGGCATAGTGATCACACAACATGAATATCTTGTCACATATCATTCTAAAACATTTAGTGACACAATTCAAAAATACTCCACCTATGATAATATGTGTATGATATTTTGCAAGTATTAAAGCAATCGCTGAATTACATCTTATGAAAGGAGACAATCTTTTGTTCTAATCATAACCCAATTCAATTATTGTAGACACAGACAAAGATGGAGAATGCATGTGACATGAAGTGGATGACTTACCTCCATTAGTTCCATATGGTGATCAAGCATATGAAGGGGAAGGATAATAAGGTAACAAATTACCTCAGTGTAAGCTAGTCCATGCACTCATCATAGTGCTAGACATGAGATACCATAATTTCTCTAATTTGGTCTCTCTACTCACTAGACAAAAACTTCACAATCACCTACATTGCCCTTACGAAAGGTGAATAGGTTCCAGAGTCTACATGTCTAATAAGCTTCTCTACAAGACTAGACATCTCTATGTTTTTTAGGGCGCACCTTGCTAGAGACTCATATGGGAGGCAAATTATACCAAGACAACTTGACACTTCACTGTTACCAAGACACTAACAACATTGTATCAACCCTTATTGGCCACATATGCACACTGATGTTGAGCACCACATCAAGTATTTTATTCCTTGTTGCATCACTAAGCCCACAAACAGTTAGCTAGGACTTTACATGCCTCTATTGGTTCCTTTCAAGCCATAAGAATTCATCAACCTTGATTTAATGACAAGGATACCCATGAAAAAATAACAGAATGAGTGTCTTTGTTTTAGTGGATAGGTTATCAAATATGGTCATCATGGTTGCTTTCAAAAATGGCATCAATGCACTAAAAATCACATACTCCTTCCAGCATGTTTAGGTTCATTTTGGATTACCAACATCCATTGTGTCCAACCATGGCCCGTGGGTTTCTATCCATTTTTAACAAGATTTATGGGGCACAATGGATGCATAGTTGAACTTACACACTGCATTTCATCCCCATACAAATGGACAAAATAAATCTATCAACCACAACTTATTCATCTCCTACGCATGTACAACAATGCGCATCTTTGCACTTGGGATGATAACTTGCTATACATTCAGCATGCCTATAATAGAGCTTTGCACAACTCCAAAAGGCATAGTCCTTTCCAAATATGTTTTAGGTTTCAACTAGCGACACCCTTGGTCATGTCCTATCATGCACCATCCAATATGAATTTTTGCATATGGGAACAAGAAGTAGAAAAGGTACAAAAGTTTATACAACACATCCAAAGCACTAATCAATAATTCAAAAATATATCTCATTTTAACAACTGAAGTATAAAGAGTATCATGATTCACATCTACACGTCATGAGTTCAAAGTGGGAAATAAGGTTTGATTATATCTACAGAAGGATTGCTTTAAAAGTTTGCACCACAAGATCAAGCCTTTGTGCTATGGTCTATACACCATCATGTGTGCATCTAGAGAGAACATTTTTGTTCTTGACCTACCACAATACTTGGGTTTGCATCTAATCTTCAATGCATAACTCCTTAAACCATCCTATCCTCCTTTTCTTGAGCTAGCAACAATGTAGTATCCTTTTGATTTTGATTCTAAACACACCAATCTAGTGCCAAAGGATCATATTATTGAAGTGACAACAAAACTCACTCACTGAGGCACTCATCAATTGCTCCAATTAGTTAAGGTGGGGAAATACACTGATCATTATAAGTGGTACAACCTTTAGCAACTTTAGGGTCAATTTTTTTAGCTGAACAAAGGCACAATATAGATCATTGCTTCTTAATAAAGGGAGAATGTTATTTGCTTAGTTTTTGTGTATTATCTCATGGTAATATTTAGTGATGGTTGTATTAGATGCATAGGTTTTCTTTCTTTTAGGTAGTGTCCCCTATAATTTAGAAGTAGTTTCATGTGATTTTTTGGTTATAATGATGCCTATGTTCGTATCGCTCACAATGGTGTTATGTTTATGAAACCATGTTCTTTTTGCATATGACTTTTGCTTGTGCTTGGACCATGTTGATGAAGAATGGAAGTGGAAGTGTGGGCTAAGTTGGGAGTTCATGTATGTGTACCATGATGCCATTATACAACTTGATAATTATAGAAATAGGTGACAATAGTCCATTATCTCTCATAGAGAGTGAGGATTCATACTAATGAGCACTCGTATCTGGTGCAACTAGTACTTGAACCTTAAAAAATGCTAGAATGTATTCCCCATTTGTTGAAAAACCATATTTATGAATGATTATTTCATCTGAAATTCCTCGTTAACCACAACTTGCCCTTTAGGGGGATTGTATTGTGTGAGATATATATAAGGAGTACCAAAAATTGATATTGGAATGACTATGTTTTGTTGGAGAGCACCTTCTCCACATTTTTTGTGATCTAAATGGATAATAACTTGAGTTAGATGAATTTTTTTAGTAATTTCACCATCTGATATGCAATTTAGATTACCTCAATCATTTGTTTGTATTCTTTAGTTGTCTAATAGTAACTCTTCATAATTTGTTTCAACACTCATATAAGTGTATCAGGTACATAACCTATCAACACACTATGAGTGGAATATACATATTTATCCTTGATTTACTAGTAGAATGATAGATTGGTGGATTTATATAGGAACAATACTTTCCCCTCGCCTTCAACCTTATTGCATCTGCAATCATCTTAGTGTTGTTATGAATAGTCTTTTGAGCTAAAATTTAGATAATCCCCTCATTGTATCATTTGATAAACATCATTAGGATCTCATCATTTTTTCTAAATATTGGTAACCACACCAATCTCTCTCTGTCTGTTTCCCTCAATCTTGATGTTGAGTGAAAATTCCTTGTGCTAACCTATGTGTTCCTTGGGGTTTGGCATTTGTAAACCACTTTGTTTCAGCCCTGCTAATGAATTAAAAGGGTTTTAAATAATTTCATTAGGTTTTGTATTTTTCAAGCCCTATCACCCTTTCCTATTTCTTTGCATCACTCAAGACTACCACAATGGGTCCTCCTACTTGGATTGTGGCCACTGTGTATCCTTCTAATTGATAAGTCGTTTTCCTTTGAAATTTCACACTTGATGAATTTTATCACTATATTATATTTACAAACACTCTTAATTTATCTTGCGACCTTACTTTCTCACTCTTCTTTGCAAAACAATATCTCAAAATATTGAAAATTCAAACTACACTTTCATAAGCTTGATAAATTAACGAAGTATGTTTTTTACCCCCTTATTCCCCTTTATGGAGGATCATGTTGCCTTATGAAAGACCAATTGAGTTACTTCCTACACTAACTTGTGTTTTCATTAAATTTATTAGAAGTCATTGACTTGAAACTTGCCCATTTTCAAAGTTCCCAATTTAGAGATTAAGTAATGTGATGTACCACCATTTTTTCAAATCATTACCTTTTTAGAACTTATTCATTGATTACATTGTAACCAAATTATTTTTGTCTTTAATATAAAACACACTATTAATCATGTTGTCACTTGTTATTTTTGTCTTATTTTATGTTGACTTCTACTTGTCTCGTACGTTGTTCCTTGACTCAATTGATTTGTGAGGCTTTCATAGATTCCTCTCTTGAATTTGATCTATTATTGCCATTAATTTAGGCATCGGGAACCTATCTATCCCATATTTCCTTTTCTTTGTTGTTTTTCCATGTTGCATCCAATTCTTCTACTTATTATCCAATTTGCTACTAGTACTTCCTTACTTATTTTTGTTACATTACCAAACTTGAAAAAAAGGGAAATCCTACTCTACTTATGTCATCTATCATTTTTTTGGTACCTACATTGAATTTTGGTGGTGGTGAGGCTTAAGCCTACTACCATTAACCCTACTCAAAAGGACATTACCTTATAAACATAATAACAAAATGGTACATTAACCTATCATGTGGTGGATATGTATGGCCCCTTATAGTGAATTTTTAATTTTTTCAAGTGTGCTTTGAATATGTTTTCATATAAATGTACAAATTATTCTATTTGGAACTCCTTTGATCCCAAGTTGTGATCATGATAGGAATTATGGTTGTGTTTATGCACTTCTTGATTCCAATCGGCCATCTGTCATGTCTCCTCCATGCATCTCAACTCTAGTAACCATTTTTCCATAGATTCCTTATCACCAAGAAGAGTAACTATCTCAATGTGCAAATTGGGAATAAGATACTCCATTGACATAATTTCTTCCATTCCATAGACCAAATGAAATGGGGTGTATGCCAATGCATGCTTGTAATTGGTCTTATATTCCCATAGTATTGTAGGGATGTGATCCTCACAATCATCTCTCTATGCATTACATATCTTCATTAGAATTTTTTCAAGTACCTTATTTGACAATTCAAATTGATTGTTGGCTTGCAAATAGTATGCACTACTCTTCTAGTGTGATATGACAAATTCATATATCAAGGTCTTTATGGAACTATTAATGGAGTGTGTGCCCATATCACTAATTATATTTTGAGTAAATTTAAACTTATGATGATGTTTTTGTATCAGATTTTGCCCTACATCTAGGACTCACAATTGCCTTAACTCACTTCATGAAATATCCCATCACAATGAAAATATAGTGGGCATTGGAGCATTTGGATGGTGTATTAATAGTCCCTACAATGTATATCTCCCATAGTTAAAATGGTTAGTCTATGATAATTAGGTTGAGTGGCATTTCAACCCTATGATTTAGCTTGTCAATGCACTGACATACATCATAATGCTTTGTAAACCGTTGTGTATACTGAAACATTGTAGGCCACCATAGTAAACTTTGTAGTGTATTTATCATAGTTATTTATCCTATGAAATGACCTCTTACTACCAGTTGATGAAATTCATGTTACACTTGCACCATTTGTGCTCTAAAACCACATTATAAATTATGTCATTTTTTCCAAAATCCAATGATAATGCTAAATGGTAGGGCTATCGTGACTAGATTATTCTTATCTCACACCATATAATGTTCTAATAATGTGCCATGCTACAAAATTTTGTGATCTCCTTAAATTTTTAGGGATAATAGTTACTTAAAACAAATGCA
The DNA here is from genome assembly GCA_037957365.1 of Torreya grandis. Classification (NCBI taxonomy): domain Eukaryota; kingdom Viridiplantae; phylum Streptophyta; class Pinopsida; order Cupressales; family Taxaceae; genus Torreya; species Torreya grandis. The sequence goes on along the minus strand of JARHVA010001084.1, from coordinate 3,613,117 downwards.
TGATAGAAGAATATTCTTACAATCCTCAGGTTCCTCACCAATTTGGATACAACTAAAATGGCCCAACCTCACATCCTCCCTTCTCAACTTACCATAGATTTTTAATTGATACTCTTGAAAAATCATCAACCATATTGAAAGTATTCCCCCTAAGAATGGATTATTCACCAAGCATTATAATCTTTGTCAATCTATGAAAAATTCAAATGGGGTCGACAATAGGTAATGATATAAATTTTGAAGTGTAGACACTATGGCCAAGGCTACCTATTTTGTAATGGTATAGTTCTTATCTATTGTATATAAATTTAAACTTGAAAATGCATTGGATGGTCCAATTCTCCTTCTCTAGGTTGTAAAATCATGGTTCCAATCACAGACCCTGAAGCATCCACATCAACATGGAACATTTTTATCCAATCCAGAAAAACCAAGGTTGGGGTTGTGTCCAATCATTGCTTAAAATATGTGAATTTAGTTTTTTACTCTAGGGCCCATTCAAAATTTTTATCCTTTTGAAAAAATTTCTCCACAAGTGTTACGATGTACGTATATTTGCAAATTAATTTATGGTAGTACCATGTTTGGCCCAAAAATGATTGCACCTCTAATGGATTACTTCATGGTTTAATCCCAATTATGACTATGATCTTGGCTTAGTATACCAAAATGCCTTGACTACACACCACATGTTTGAGGATCACATTGAATGGTGTGAATGATAACCATTATTTCAACTTGAGTTTGATTCATAGTGCTCAACACATTTATATCATAAGTCACAATTTTGACAAGTGTTCTTTGATAAAGAGAAGGTTACCTAATCATCCAAGTATACCTACATGAAATCAAAGATGAAATATTTGGAAGAAGTGACCACAACTCTATAAAATAATATTGGTTCATTCTTTAGGCTAAACAACATTACCCAATATGCAAATGATCTCCCCATTCTATTGCAAAAGTAGTTTTTTCTTGATATTAATTTGGGATGGCAATCTAATGATGGTCTTTGAACCCATCCATGAAAAAATAAACTTTGTGCCTTGTGAAATTTTTTAAAACCTAATCAATGAATGATATTGGAAAGGAGTCACTAACACAAGTATTATTTATTACATGATATTCACCACACACTCTGATCTTCATGGTTTTCTTTAGTTTCACTACCATGGGTTTGACCCAATCTAACTTCTCTACTAGATAAATGATATTGGATCCATAATGTGATCTATCTCAACTTTGCCCTTCATTTTCATATTTGGTTAAAATTTTAGGGCCACTTTTCATTTAGCCTTCAACATTTCTTGAGCTTAATATGCATATCCCATAATGAAGGGTTTATACCCTTAACATATCTAAATTTAGTGAGAAAAACATTTTCATAATCTCATAATAATTATATCACCTCTAAAATATATTATTACATCCAGTATTCCTCAATTGGTTCCCTCTTAGGCACTTCCTCTAAATCAATGTTTTCAATCATTTTTTTCAATGTTTCCTTGTAAATATACTCCCTTTAGTCTTTAAAAAAATACAACACCTGTCTGTAGCCTGGTTGTTCCTTGATGTTCATGTTTCACAACTTATCTTTTTTTTCCTTGGATAGGTCTTATTTCTTGGGAAGCTTAACACTCCTTTTATATCTCAAACATTCCATTGAGATCCACATCTCTCACGCTATTTTTAGCCACGAAGCTACTCACACTATTTTGTATTATGTTATAAGACTAAAGAACAAACCCCTTATGATCCCATTTGTAGAGACATTATTCCATTGTCTCATGTATGCTAGTATTGGTGTTAGATCTATACTCTTATTTGGTTACAATTGTCACATAATATATCACTATGTAGCACTAAAAAAAATTATTTTCTAAAATTTTTGATGCACTACACCATTCTCATCTTCAAACATAAAGGTTTGAATGAATTCTTGTTAGACTTGTTGCTAAGTGTTTATCTCCCTCCTACATTACTAATGCATATACCAAGCCTTAGGTAGAGGGGTTAATGTAACTTTAAATATGTGTAACCAATACCTTGGGTTGATGTGTTGTGTCCTTTGAATGTCCACATAAGAGTGAAGGTGCATCTTTGAACACTTATTTTCTTGGAACTTTAACTATTTTTTTGATAGCAGAGGTGTGATATGAAATATTACACACAACATATCGTAAGCTTACTTCTATCTAGCTCCTTAAATCTATGCAAAACCCACAAAATATATGCAATCGCCTTCATTACATGATTAAGTGCACTTACATGTTCTTCTACCTGTGGAACATGAGCCTCCAACCTAATAATTATTTTTTTCCAAAATATTAAGGGATCTACTATCTTGTAGTGAACATCATGTGCATTGGCCTAAAATTCATGATCACCTCACATCAAGTTCATTTTGTCCAAATCTAAATATCCATTGATAGATGATGTTGATTCCCATGGTATTCTACCTTCATTATTGAGATTGATATAATCATTGTTAGTCATATCTAGCATGTATATTTTATCTATCTTAGACCTCATAGACAATCACATTGACGATGACTTATATCTTACCTTGTGGAATTTTTTTGGCACTTATGGTATCTAGATTGGTTAAATTTAGGCTTGTTCAGGGTATTTTAACCCTTTCATGCATTGTGTAGGTTGTGATAAGTATGGTAATGTCTTTTCCTAGATTGCTTCTATTCTTGGTTCTGTATCCACCTTATATTTGATTTTTGGCATATATGTGTATGGAGAGATTGGTATCTTATGTACATGCATGGTTTTTATTTTGTTTTTTAATAGGTATGATGATAATGACATCACCTTGGTGAGGCTATATTTGATTATCCATTGTATTGATGTTCATGTGACAATCATAAACCCATTTATTTCCAAGAAGTACAGGTTAGTGGGTTTCATCTATCTTTATGTAAATGACCTTGAAATGCCCTCACAAGTTGAGTTCTAACACATTTATCTCGACATCATCTAGCCTCTAAATAGGCTCAATGCATCTCTAATTTAATAATCTTAAGGTTATTTCAATTTAACTTAGCATAATTTTTCCAATCACTTCTCATGTGGACCTTGGCATCAAGCTTACGGTGCTCCCAAAATCAAAAACAACATTAGGTACCTTGTATATTGTGAGCTTGATATCCATATGAGCATCCATGTCCAAAGGATTATTTTTATTTACATACCACATCACCTTATCTATTTTACCATGTCTTTTTGTGTCATACTCCAACAAATTGTGAAACGAATGGGTAACATTCTATGAGATATCCTTAGTGCACAATACACATTAATTTCCATAGGTCTATCAAAGTAATCACCACTCCATCTCTCACAAATTTTTCATTATTTGTCTATAATATTTCACTTTCATGGTTATATCAACCCTAGTGATCCCATCCTTAGCTTATATTGATCTAAAAAGATGAACCAATTCATTCATCAACTCCTTTCTCTTACAAGGTCTAAATACTTGTCATTTTGTAACTTCCCAATCATGTTCTCTCTAAGCATCTTTAGTGGGGGAAGACCTTGGTCCTTGTTTTTGGTCCTTATGAAAACCTATATGAATCATTTCTCTTTTAAATGGTGTTCACCATATTAACATTAAACATGGTCTTATCCTTGCTCTATTTTTCTAGTGGATGGAAGTCGTAAATGTTGTGTTTCCATGAAACTCTACAATATACATAATATATTAATAGCTAAGGATTACATGGCAAATATCATGAAATATGATTCACTTCATCACAAAAATATAAAGTGATGGGTTGTGAGGGCTATCTCCTTCCATATCTATGATCTAGATAACATTTTTGCCTCTATAATGACCCCCATCCATGTGATTGGTTAGTATAACCCCCATATTGTCTTTGAATATATGGAGTTTCCCAATTCAACCGATACTAATGCAAGAGCATCCAAGGTGATGGGAAATATTTCATCAACAAAAACTATGTTATATTAGGCTTTTCTCTTATGTTGTGTCAATGTCCTTGTTTGCATAAGCTTTCAAGCCTCTAAGAATGATGTTGTAAAAATATTCATCTACCGCAAAATAGTGCAAATATCTTTTGTATGATTTTGTAAGTTTGTGTTGAATCTTAAGTTGCATACATTTGGCAAGATAATTATTCAATTTAGACACAAACTGGTAGGAGAGACTTCTTGAGATCATAGTAGATGGATATCAAGATTTGTGAATTAAGTTTTATATCATTTGGAGAAACAACATTAATGTATAGAGAGTTTTAATGTAACATCCCCATAAGGATTTACTAGAATAATGTAGTAAAAAAAATTATATGTACATAACACTTATTATTTGATTAGATTATACCACGAGATTCTACTTAGTGACCTTAAAATACTAAGTATATTAAACATAAGTAAACATATAGCAAAAATAGTTACTAATCACTAACATCTTATGTAACTCAACATAACTGCATAAGGATATTAATTATATTAAAATCCAACCACGACTGTTACAATTATACAGCCACTATTATCTATGTATAGTAAGTAATCAATTACATTTCCAATAGGCATTATGTCTCAATATTAATACAATATTAGATACAATGTTCCATGGAGCACGAGTCACTCTAAATCCAGTATCTATGATAATCTTAAGTGTATTCTTTAAGTAAGTATTGTAGTGGGGAGGGAGTGCATCATTCGATCACTTTTCCATACTAACCACAGACCATCGATCCCCTGCACAATCATCCAAATAGGGAATGTCCCTCCCTTCATGGATGGGTAGATAGTGATGGTGTAGGAATCTAGAGAGACATGTTAGTACCTATGTGCTGTAATATTCTACTACATGATGTGTACCATAAAGAAAATACATTCTAACATGATATCAGACAAACATGTAAATCATATATATGGAATGACAATGTCTATCTAAACATTAATTTGGCCAAAGTTTTCAAATATAGAATGATCTCTAAGATCAGTCATACTCATACACACCACTTGATTGAATTATCTTCATCTAGCATTGGTGGTGCTAAATAATCTAGTGAAGTCTGTCTCACTACTTAATTAGTACTAGCAATGTGAGAGTTGGTTAAAACTATATAAACAACAAATTCATACTGATTAATTCCTACTATAAATTATAATTTAAGATAATTATAGGAATAATCACTTTTCATACAATTAGTCCATCAAACATATGAATGAATCTTATTCTTATTATTCATCACATAAACAATAATCATAACAAGAAGTTTATTTACCAAATGGGTAAATTACAAACTCATAATACATAATCTACTTTCCATAAGTAAATGCAAATGTAATCAACAATCTCAAAACATATGGCACATACTACTCTATTATAGTAATAACATTAAGAAATTTTCCAAAGTATAATCTTTCTTTTCATTATACCTATTGAGAGGCTTTATTGCATAAAATTAAAGCACCCTATCCTTTAAGTTTTTGTCTTCAAATTTTAATCAAACTAAAATAATAGTTATTCATCCAATATATATATTCATACCCACTATATATATGTATGTTGACCTAAGTTCACATATAAATATACAACATATATATTTGTTGCTCATAACATATATATATATATATATATATATATATATATATATATCGTTCTGCCATACTATGGCTTTTTCCATTTATTTCAAGATTATATTATTTAATAACCTTTTTATGAACAAGCATATAAATTTAAAAAGAGTCTCCTTAATTCCTTTATCCCCTAACTAAATTCATAATGAACTCCATATTAGATGCGGTAGGATTCTGACTCCAAAATTGTTCCAAATCCATACTATGTTTCACCTGAATACCCAAGTCCATACATCTCTGTTTCATACTCTCAGAGATAACAATTTTTCCATAGTCCTTTAAGGTATATACTCGTAATGTTTCCAATCATATAACTAAAGACATATACTCATAAAACTCTTGAAATTCTCATATTTTTTATATACAAACTGTTTATATTTAAATCAATCTTGTTTAAGTAGTAAAAATGCATAGTCATTGGTTTATATGTATAAACCCTATTCAAACGCAATCTCATTCTCTAACTTGTTCAAGTTTATATCATAGTCTTGTGTATGTATATATATATACACAATCTTCATATCATACAATATTTTCAAAAGATAAGACACAGTTGATACATATACAACATATGTATATATATATGTTATTCACACACATAGTTGACATATATACATATGTATATATGTATTCATTGTTTAATGAGAATCTTCAAACATAGTCTGTATAAATATATATTCATACTATCACATATTACACAATTTGACTAAAAGTCCATTTTCAATGTTAAAAACTTACAATTATGGCTTTGACATAATTATTTATGTTCTATGTTTCAAGCAACAGATATATATATATATATATATATATATATATATATATATATATATATATATAGGTTATATATGAATATATATGTACCCTACATTTGTATTATTCCTAAATACCTAAACCTTGTATATGAAAAAATATACCAATTATGTTCATAGTTTTATCTATCAAAATTTACACAATTTGTTATCAAGTCGACAATCCATACATCAACTTCATTATGTATGTATAAAATTGAAATGACAGTATGCATATTTTTATATTAAACCATTTGAAGACCTTTTAACTTAGACCTAGTTAGTATATAACAATCCAAACCTGCATATATTCCTATACACAAATATATATCCATATATGTATATAGATATATACCCATCAAGTCATTTCTATTTTTCTGAGTTCATAAATATGTGTGTGTCTTTAAAATATATTGCACCCATGTATATATCTTTTAAGATTTAAAACTCAGTTGTGTGTGTGTGTGTGTGTGTGTGTGTGTGTGTGTGTGTGTGTGATTCACCTAGGGTTTGATTTAAACTAGGGCATTGTATTTCCATGAATTTGACACATGCAAAAGATCAGCTATATACTTTTGAATATAATATACATGGAAGACATTATGTAATAGAGCTAGGGCTAGTGGCAATTCAATCCAATATGCAATAGGATTGATCACTTTTAAAAGCTTGAAGGATCCCACATATCTTGGTGAAAGTTTTGTTGATTTCTTGAATTTAATCAAGCTCTTTTATGGATTAATCCACAAAAATATTTTTTCACCTACTTAAAATTGCCTAACTATTCTTTTTAGATCATCATAGCTCTTGTGCCCATTATTGGCCTTACTCAATCTCTACCTAATTATTCTGACTTGATCTTCCACTTTTGAAAGCATTTCAGGTCCAAAGACTACCTTGTCTTCCAACATGTCCCAACTAAATAGTGTCCTGCACTTTCTCCCATAAAGTGCTTCAAATGGTGTCATCTTCAAAGCAAATTGATATGATTTATTGTATTCAAAACTCAACCAATGGAAGGTATTATTCACATTTTTATTATTGATCCATGTATATATATGAATAATATCCTCTAAGTCCTAATTAACTCACTTAATTTGACCATCAGTCTATGGGTGATATGCAGTGTTGAAGTTTAGTTGCATACCCAAAGCTAAATTCAAAGATAACCAAAATCTAGAAGTCATTATCGAATCATGATCCAATCTGATCTTCTCTATAAATCCACATAATCAATACACTTCTTTTATGAATCTCTTCATAAGAGTTGGCGTATCATCAGTCAAATTATCTGGTATAAAATGTGCTACCTTAGTTTATCAGCTACAACCAAGATCATGTCATGCCTATTCCATGATGATGGAAATTTTTGGACAAAGTCCATACTGATCACCTACCATTTTCACTCTAGTATGTCATGTGGATATAACAACTTAGTCGGATGCACATGTTTAATTTTCACTTGCTAACATTCTAGACAATGTGACACAAAGTCTGCTACATATTTCTTGATTCCTTTACATAAATAAAGTGGTCTAAGCTCTACCATGAGATTAGTTACTCTTAGATGCCCTAAATATAGGGAATTGTGTAGTTATTTTAATATTATGCTCCTTAGATTCTCTTAGTCTGGCACATACATCCTTACATTATATCACAAAAGACCATCACTCTCTAAGTTGTATCCTTTATATCTAGGATTTTGAGCATTCTCAGACAAAGCTTTTCTAACCTAGTCATAGAATTCATCTCCTAGTGATAAATTGATCACATGAACCCTAAAAGTACTCCTGATAGTAGCCATAGTTTCTAGTAACTTCTATGACTTAAGGCATTAGCTACTCTGGTATCCTTGCCTTTGATGTAATTGATATCAAAGTCATAGTCAGATAAAAATTCTAATTATCATATTTGATGAGCATTTAAATTTGGTTGGATGAATATTTATTTAAGTCTCAAGTTATCAATCTTGAGCTTAAATGATTTTCCCAACAAATAATGTCTCCAAACTTGCAAAGCATGAACAACTGCTATAAGTTCAATATCATAATAGGAATAATTCACCTCATAAGGCTTCATCTTCCTTGACTCATAAGCTATTACTGCACCATCCTACATAAGGACTCCTCCTAGTCCATCCCTATTGCATATGTGATCACTAAAAATTAAATATTGGGTTCAAGAACTCTTAACACTAGTGCTGGAGTAAACCTTCTTTTCAATTCTTAAAAATCTACTTCACACTTATCTGACTAGATAAAACTTTTATTCTTTCATTGCAAAGAGATAATCAAATTAGTTATCTTAGAAAAATTTGAAACAAATTTCCTATAATAGCTCGTTAATCCCATGAAACTCTTTATATTGTGGACATTTCTTGGTGTTGTCCATTCCATGATGGTTCTTATCCTAGTTGGATCAACATAAATACCATCTATTGAGATAATATGTCCCAAATATTGCACTTTATTTTGGAAAAATGCACACTTGGATAATTTTCCATACAACCTGTGCTTTCACAGACATTGCAAAACTAGCTCCAAATGTTAAAGATGTTCTTCATCCTTAGAATATATAAGAATGTCATCTAAAAAGACCAAAATAAAATGATCTAGGTGATCTCTAAACATTATTCATGAGATTCATGAATGTTGCAGATGCATTTGTAAACACAAATGGTAACATTGTAAACTCGTAATGCCCATAACAAGTTCTAAATGCCATCTTTGGAATATTCTCATATTTTATTCTTAATTGATGAAATCCCACTCTAAGATAAATCTTAAAAAAGACCACTTACCTCACATCTAATCAAAAATATCATCTATTCATGGTAGATAATTCCTATTTTTGATGGTCACTTTATTCAATATTCTATCATCAATACAAAGTCAAAGAGTGACATCCTTCTTGATGAAGACAACTGGTGCACCCCATGGTGACACACTTGGTCTAATCAACCCTTTAGATAACAAATCCTAAAGTTGTGCCTTTAATTTGACTAATTTAGTGGTTGTCATTCTATATGGAGCCTTAGACTGAGGTTTTGATCATAGTTTGATATCAATAGAGGAATCAAAATCCCATTTAGGAGGTAATCCTAGAAATTCCTCTAGAAAAACATCATAAAAATTCCTAAGAAAAGGATAATATTCAATTGATGATCCCTTAATTTCCTTAATTTCATTTATCTTGATGATAAATGCTTGACATCCTTTTCCTTGGGCCTTTCTAGGTTACATTGCAGAAATTAGCCTAAGCCTTAACTCCTTTTTTTCACCTGAATTAGTGTCTGATTTACAGAATCATCTAGACACTCAAACTTTTTTAGATAATATTCAAGCTTAACCTTATGCTTCATAATCCAGTTGACTCTTAGGATCACATCAAATGACCCTAGTCGTGATACATAAAGATCAATAATCTTTGCAAATTTTGGCAACCTAATTTCTTCTTTAACTAAGCAATTATCAACTTGGACTTTAGAATCATTTTCATATTGTACCAACCATGCATTTTCTATTACACCAACTTTTCTATACAATTTATTTATAATTATAGGAGCTATAAAACATTCCATATCCTTTGTATCTATTAAAATGGAAACTGAATGTTTAAATAAAATACTTGATAGTTCTATGGGTGAATCTTGGAATTTGGCTTATCAACTGTCACATGAATATATTGCTAAAAAGTTTATTTCTAAGAAAAAGAACCTTTTTTCCTCAAATTATCTTGGGTACATTCATGTGCAAAATTTTCACCTCCATAGATGAAGTAACCTCTTGATGATCCCTTTCTATCAGACTATTGGTTTCCCTTCAAATCATCTTTAAAACCATTATCCAGTTTCTTGCTACCTAAACCGTTGTTGAGTCTAGTATTTTGACTCTTGGAGTCTCCACTCCTCTACTTCTAGTTCTCCTTCTTAAAAGTTGGCTTTGAACTTCCAAACTTTTTCTTAAACTTGTCATTGACCTGAGCAAGAGATTTCAATTTTTTTTTGTTTGACTGCTTTCTCAAAGACTTGGTCCATGGTAGATGGTCCATGAACATCTACTTCTCCACCAATCTATGGTTTTAATCCCATGATGAACTTCCTTATCTTTAACCTCTCATTTTCCTAATACTGAGGTACATATTTTATAAATTTAGTGAACTATTCTTATATGAATTCAAAAATGCATCATATCTATAAATCAATCCTAGCTCATATAATATAGATCATACATACACTTTAGATTGGGGATACACTTATTAAGCGAGAGCATGACCAATATGGGGATCTGTTAGACTCAATTAGGGGATCATTTATATCATTTATCACAACATATCATTCTAGGAAGGGTTCTAAAGCCTGCAGTCTAACACAATCGCACAAAAATCCTAATGGAGTCCTAAGGTTTAAAACATTCTCTCTATTCTAATAGTAAGAAAGTAAAATCTAATCTAGTGCACACCAAATCTTGTGGTACAAAGTGGGGTTTAGAAACAATTAAATAAACACGTATAGGGAACTTTAAGTAAAGTAAGTATGAGTAATACCCTAAAACATAAAATATTAAAGATAGTATTATTCGAGCCAACGCTTATGCTACTTCTATCTACTAAAAGAGAAGAGAATAAAGTTAGAATATACTTACCTAAATATGAACCAATCAAGACTCAATCTCTCCCTTAGCCAAAATGGATTTGAAAGAGGTTTTTGTGGTTTGTAAGGATCACTAAAAAAGGCCAAAGCATCCAAGACTTATCCACAAGACTAGATTCTCCAAATAAGAAATTTAAGCTAAGTTTCCTCAAGTAGAATGGTGAAAGAGCAGATTGTGAAGAAGCACAAGTGAAAATAATTCTTGATTGCACATATGAATAATGACCAAAATGATCTTTTATAAATAGGTGAATCTTACCCTAAATGCTTCTAAGAACATCAACTATACAGGGTCGACTCAGTTGACCCAGTGTGTTTTCAAGGACAATTTACTAGGTCTAAGCTAGGTTGGCCAAAGGGCTAACAAAATAAGAAAGTAGAGAATACCCCTAAATTGTACTGGGTTGACCTAGTTCACCCAGTATAGCTAACTATCCAAAAATATTTTAAGACAAGAAAAGAAGGAATGAAAGAGGAAAAGACTGGAGGAGTACTCAAGGGAGGAGAAATAGCTTAGGGAAAGGTTTTAAGATCTAGTTGGATTGGTAATAATGTGGAAATAAGGGAAAATAATCCTATGAATCACCAAATTTATACCCACCCCTTTTTTGGTGTACCCTTTAGGGCGTGCACTTAGAGAGATTGAGTCTCGATGGGTTCTTGCAAGATATAAAGCATCAGTATTTGATAAAAGTTAAAAATATTATGTGTATACAATTACCAATACTCATTCATCGACAAGTCTCCTTGTTTCAAATTCTAAAAATTTGTAATATTTCAGTCAAAATATAAGTGTGGAATCCACTATGATCTAAATAGTGTTACAAATTACTCTCAAGTAGTGGTGGTTGAATTCACATTCATTTCTAACTTCTTGTTGGCCCATAACATAGTTGCTTCTCTAGCCAACTGATAAGCTCCCTAAATGACTTTGATGACCTTAGAGTAGTTTATAATCTTGAAATACTTTTCCATTTTAGTCAACCATGCTTTAGCTTCATCTCCCATAATGGTTCAGTCAAACTTAAGTGGATTGACCTTTTTCATATCCCTTGCCAATTCTGCAACTACACATGCTCTCACATCTTGAAGCACTTCCTCATGTCTCTGTTCAAGCTCATTCTAATGGGTTTCCTCCTCATGTCCATGAATTTCCTTCTCCAAGATTATGATTTTGTCTCTAGTCTCATTCATGGTTGCATAAATCTGATTCAACTTTGTTGCTTGTTCAGTGGTAAATTGGTTAGGATCAAATGGAGATTTATTATCATTGACATTCAAAGGACCCTCTTTAGATGATCTTTCTCACACCATTCTTCTTTTTTATATAATAATAATATGAAAATGTTAATGAACTCATTAATTCCTAGAGTTTAAGCTATAATTTTGATACCACAATGTAACATCCCCACAAGGATTTACTAGAATAGTGCAATAATTTTTTTTATATTTACATATCACTTATTCCTTTATTAGATTACACCAAGAAAATATTATTAGTTACATTAACATACTAAGTATATTAAACATAATTAAACATGTAGTAAAAATAGTTACTGATCACTAGCATCTTTTGGAACTCAACATAACTGCATAAAAAAAGTAATGATATTAAAATCTAGCCACGTCTAGTATAATAATATAACCACTACTATAAATGTATAGTAATTAATTAATTATATTTATAATAAGAATTAATCCTTAACATTAATAAAATATCAGATACAATGTTCCACAGAGTATGAGTCACTCTAACTCTAATATCTCTGATAATCTCAAGTTTAGTCTTTAAGTAAGTATTGCAGTGGGGAGGGGGGGAGAGCATCATTCGAGTAACTTTTCACACCAACCAAGGACCATCGATCCCACACATAATCCTCCAAATAATAAATGTCCCTCCCCTCATGTATGGGTAGATAGTGATGGTATAGAAATATAGAGAGATACTAGTACTCGTGTGTTGTAAGATTTTACTACATGATGTGTATCATAAAGAAAACACGTTCTAACATGATATCACATAAACATGTAAATCATACATATGGAATGACAATGTCTATCTAAACATTAATTTGGACAAAGTTTTCAAATAGCTAATGATATCTAGGATCAATCAAACTCATACACACCACTTGATCAGATTACCTTCATTTGGCATTTGTGGCACTAAGTAAGCTAGTGAAGTCTGTCTCACTGCTTAGTACTAGCAATGCGAGATTTAGTTTATATATATATATATATATATATATATATATATATATATATATAATAAATAGATTTGTATTGATTAATTATTACTAGAAATTATAATTTAAGATAATTACATGAATAATCACTTTTCATACATTTAGTTTGTCAAATGTATGAATGAATCTTATTATTATTATTCATCACATAAACAATAATCATAACAAGTAAGTTTATTTACCAAACGGGTAAATTAAGAAATCATAATACAAAATTTACTTTCCATAAGTAAATGCAAGTGTAATAAACAATCTCAAAACATATGGCACATACTACTTTATTATAGCAGCATCATTAAGAAATTAACTTATAATTCCAAAGTATAATATTTATTTTCATTATACCTATTGAGAGGATTTATCGCATAAAATTAAAGAACTCTATCATTTAAGTTTTTGTTTTCATCTTTTAATAAAACTAAAACAATAGTTATTCATCCAATATATATTCATACCCATTATATATATGTATGTAGACCTAAGTTCACATATAAATATTATATATACTTACTGCTCATAACCTACATATATCCCTATATATATATATATATATATATATATATATATATATATATATATATTTATTTATTTTATTTTTAATTTTAATTTATTTTTTTCTTGCCATACTATGGCATTTTCCATTTATTTCAAGACTATATTATTCAATAACCTTTTTATGAACAAGCATATAAATTTAAAAAGAGTCTCTTTAATTCCTTTAGCCCCCAACTAAATTTGTAATAAACTCTATATTAGATGTGGTATGATTTTGACCCCAATATTGTTCCAAATCCAATACTTTGTTTTACCTAAATACCCAAGTCCATACATCTTTGTTTCATACTCTCAGATATAAAAAAATTTATACAGTCCTTTAAGGTATATACTCATAATATTTTCAATGATATGACTAAAGACATATACTCATAAAACTCTTGAAACTCTTATATTTTTTATATACAAACTGTATATATTTAAATCAATCTTGTTTGAGTAATAAAAATACACACTCATTGATTTATATGTATACACCTTGTTCAAACAGAGTCTCATTCTCTAATTTGTTCAAGTTTATATCATAGTCTTTTGTATGTATATATATAAACAATCTTCATATCATATAATTTTTTCAAAAGATAAGACACAATTGATACATATATAACATATGTATATATACACTATTCACACACATAGTCAACATATATACATATGTATATATGTATTTTTTATTTAATGAGAACCTTTAATCATAGTCATCATAGATATAAATATATACTCATACTATCATGTATTACACAGTTCAATTAAATGTCCATTTGCAATGTTAAAAACTTATAATTATGGCTTTGACATAATTATTTATGTTATATGTTTTGAGCAACAAATATATATATATATATATATATATATATATATATATACACCTTGCATCTGTATTATTCTTAAATACCCAAACCCTGTATATGTAGAAATATACCAATTTTGTTCATAATTTTATCTATCAAAATTTACATAGTTCATTATAAAGTCGACAGTCCATTATGTGTGTGTGTGTGTGTGTGTGTGTGTGTATGTATTGATATATGTCCTATTCATATATATACACAAGTTATATATGAATATATATGTACCCTGCATATTTATTATTCTTAAATACCCAAACCCCGTATATGTAGAAATATACCAATTATGTTCATAGTTTTATCTATCAAAATTTACACAGTTCATTATAACGTCGACAATCCATACATCGACTTCATTATGTATTTATAAAATTGAAATGACAGTATACATATTTCTCTTTAAACTATTTGAAAACCGTTTAACTCAAACCTAGTTAGTATATAACAATCCATATATATATATATAGACACACACACACACAAATATATATCCATAAATATGTATATAGGTATATACCCATAAAATTATGTCTATCTTTATGAGTTCATGTGTGTATGTGTGTGTGTCTTTCGAATATATTTCACCAATGTATATCTTTAAAGACTTAAAACTCAGTTATGTATATATATAATGCAATATCATTAACTAGGGCATTGTATTTCCATGAATTTAAAACCATTATACCCGATGGCTAAGCACCCAAAACAAACCAGTTTGAAGTCTTAGGGATTTAGAACATATTTTGGATTAGTTATGTGGATGTCCAAGCCATCCACAGGGATAATCCTATGTTTTATTTCAAATTTTCATTCATTTCTAAACCCTACAAATTTAAACCATAAATAGTAATTATGCAAGCAAATTAAAGTAATTACTTCACCAACCTGGTAAGTAGCTTTCAAATCTGAGACAAAATGAACTTGTATTATTTTTCCTCCTTGATTTGTATTTCCCTTTTCTTTTTCACCGTCTCCCATTCTCCTCTCAGCTCACTTTTTATCCTAATCTGCTTCACCCATTGAGCTTTGCATGAAAATTTCCCCAACTCGTAGTCACCATGCAAACTCTGTGATTTTTTAGTTTAACAATGACTTGAAACTAGTTAACTACTATTAACCATGCTCAATAAAGCCCTAATTAAAAATTTACCTAATTATTTAATAATTAATATATTCATTTCAAAAAAATTCATATTAACCTATATTTCATGAATGAGTAATCCACTCTAAAGTCCACTTTTAATCATTTTACAAAATGATAATTATACTTTCAAATCTTAATGTAGTCCATACATGTTAGAAAGATTAGACTTAGATCTTAGGTTAGTATTTTAAGATAATTAAATCTCCTTCAATAACTAATAAAATTAATTATCTCCTTTCACAATATCAATTATATTCTTATATCAAAATGATAGACCAATCAATTACTAATTTCAACAAGATAATCATTTGTGTCATTACTAGTGTATATAGGCTATATATGTCTTTCATTATTTTAATAGTTTGGTGTATATTGATATGCTTGAATATCAATAATAGCAAGCTTAACATTCTAAAACATTTTAAATACATTTTTATAGTCTATATATAATAGTAATTAGATATCATCTATTAGATTTACATTTTCGTAATCATAAACAAATATAAGTAAAGTAACCTTATATAATCATACTGCAACATTAAGCAATAAGTCTACGTAAAATATACAAAATACAATCACATACAATATTTATTCCATATTTATGTACTATCATTTAAAACATGCAAACTCTAATGATTAACTATAATTAACTTTCAAAACATACTAACTCTAACAATCCAAACACACAATGCATATAAAATCTAAAATCTAATGTGGTGTGTGCATGGATTTAGCATTTTTTCTATTGTCCTCACCATCTCCATCTATGTCATCCTCTCTGATGATGCTCTCCCTCCATCATGCTCTGAGGGATGAACTCTCCTGCATCCAACTCATGACAAGAAGGTAGTTAGTCAAATACATCATGATATATATTATAAAATAATGTGATAACAACAAATGTAACATAATCATTATGTAAAAAATTCACAATTAGCCATCTCATAATAATGAAATAATGAAATATAAGTAACATACATCTATCCCATAAAAATATATGACTTAAAATTGAGTCAAAAATTAACAAATCAGTTTAACAACCATAATAATCCATGGATAATTACGTAAATCAATTTAGTGAAAAAATCAGGATGTAACATTTAATATCTTTCATTCAACCTATAATGTCACTTGAGCATTAATGACTCAATAGTTTGATTCTTCAGCACAAAAACACATAAGTATCATATATTTTTAGAGGTGATTGGAGCTTTATTGCCTAGACTATGCGTCAAGTTTTTGATTATCTAAAAGCCCTATGTTTTCATAAGAAAATTACATGTGATGATCTTAATTTTTGTGACTTGTGGAAGGCGATGTTGCTGATAGTTTGGAATTTAATCTTGAAATTTATGGAAACTAAAATTTTCCAAGCTCTTGTACATTTTTTTGAGATTTAGGACGCTGAAGAGGAACCCCATGAAGCTAGGGATGTTAGAGGGATATTGTAATTGGTTAAAGTAGTCAATTTTTAGAGAGGAAGTGATCTAGTGAGGAGGCAAAGAAGAGAGGGATTAGGATAAAACATCCTTCTTTAAGTTTAGTCTTAGAAAATAAACGTATAAGGCATTAGGGAGTACTATACATTTTTTTTAATGATTGAAGTGATTTGAAATAATGAAACCACAAATGTTTGAAGTGTACATGTCTACATATTTGGTCCAAGTTGTGTGTCTTGATTTGAGTGAATATCAAAGAATCATAGAGATAGGGTATTTTTAAGTGGATACCATGTTTTTGCTTGCATCATCTAGTATCAAAGTAGGTTTTTCCTAGTGGATTGTGTGTGTGAAGAATCTAACTGAGTCAATTGGCAAGCTGTGTAAGATAATTTTGCATTAGGATAAGTGATGGCACATAGAGGTAATGTTGTTAGGATAGGAGAAATAACAAGAGGGCCTCAAATTTTAGACTTGGCAAAAATGATGAGAGGAATACAAGTAAGGTTGGATGCAATGGAAACAATTTAAAGAAATGAAACTCATGCTGAGGATGTGAGTGAAGATGAAGAAGAAGTAGCTCTAGATCTTGGAGTGGAGAACATGGAGAATGAATTCGGGAATAGATTTATCATATCTATGGTGAAGCTTGGTATTAAACCAACACTGGAGACACCTTGATACAATGGGAGTTTGAATCTTAAGGACCTTGTGGATTAGATAGTATATATGGATAAGTATTTGGATAATGAGTCTATGGAAGAACCTAAGAGGTTAATTTTTTCTTATAAAAAGTTGAAGTTTCATGCCTCCTTATGGTGGGATCATGTACAAGATGAGAGATAAAATAAAGGTAAGGAAAAGATAAAATATTTGGATAGGATGTTAACAAAGTTGAAGTCTAATTATTGCATTTTTACTATCAAATGAGTTTGTTTAGGAAATTCCAAAGTTTAAGGCAAAATGAGATTAAAATTGAGGAGTACACCAAGGATTTATATAGACTCACTATAAGAGATAAACATATGGAGGATGATCAGGAGAAGGTACAAAGATATGTAAATGGGTTTCATTTTACAATTCAAGATGAAATTGGTTTGTTGAACTCGAGAAATATGGAAGATTCCTATTGAAGTGCATTGAAGTTGAAAGATAAGTTTTTAAGGAAAAAAACAAACTCTAGAGGTAGAGGAAGGTCTTCGATAGGATTAAAACAAAGAAACTATGGTAGAGGACAAAAAAACCATTGTGGAGATGCACGTAACTCATAAAAATAGAAATCAAGCATGAGAGGAGGCTAATATTCTATGGGGAGAGGATCCTTTAGAATAGGTAGAGGTGGAGGATTTCAAGGTAAGTGTTTTGAATGCAATAAGTATGCTAGGGACAGAGCCTATGAGTGTCCATAAAACCCTCAAAATAATAATATGAGGATTGAAGTGAGTAATCATGTTAGTTAGGATGATGAAGACAGTGTTTGATCCCCAACACACATAGAAGATCGATAACAAGGAGAGGCTCTATTGATGACGATATTACTCTCGAAACTAGCCAAGGAGGTGAATGAACATGTATAAAAGAAGAGTTTATTCTAGACTATTTGTAAATATGGAGGAATGTGTTTTAAGGTGGTGAGTGATAATGGTAGAATATATAATTTGGTTTATCAAGAGATGGTTTAAATGGTTAATACATCCTATGCCATATAATTTTTCATGGTTGCTTAAAGGGCATCAAGTGCTAGTGAATGAGAAATATATTGTGAGTTGTCAAATTGTTTCATATAAGGATGATGTATTACGTGATCTTATGCCCACATATGTGTTTCATGTGTTATTGGAAAGGACATGGTAGTTTGATAGGAGAGCCATGCATGATGGAAGATAAAACATATAAAATATAATGGCATATGGCAATAGGTTCACATTGAGTCCATTGAGATATATAGGAGATGAGGTGGAAAATAGTTCTAAAATGATGTTGGTTTTTGGTAAAGAGTTTTTGAAGGTGACCAAGGAGAAGGACACATGTTTTTATCTAGTTTCAAATCCTACGCAACTTATGATTACGACTAAGTTAAGTGATATTCCTATGGAAATTTATAATATGTTAAAATTATGTCAAGTGAATTACCAAATGGATTACTACCTATGAGAAGTATTAGACATCACATGGATCTAGAGTCAGGATCAAGTTCACCTAATAAGATAGCCTATAAAATAACTCCATCTAAGAATGAAGAGATAAAGAGGAAAATGAATTTTTTTTTTTAAATGGGACTAATATGAGATATTTTAAGCCCATGTGCAGTCCCAACTATGTTAGCACCCAAAAAAGGTGGAGAGTGGAGAATGTGTAAAGATTCACATGCAATCAATAAAATCACCATTGAATGCATGCTTCCATTACCAAGAATGAATGAATTAATGGATTGTTTGAGTGGAGATAGGTACTTCACCAAGATATAATTGAAGAGAGGTAGCACCAAATTTTAAGCATGGTTATTGATGTTTGGTAGTCATTGATGTCAAAGAGAGCATGTGGTACTAGTGCATTAATGACAAAGTGATAAAATTGATGGTTTTGAGAGTGTTTGACTTAATGAGGCAATTGATATATGATATTTATGGTATGGGCATGTTTAAGAGACCCTATGGGATGTTATGAGTGCTTATGTAAGTGAATTGAATTCATCAGAATAGTCAAATGAATGTCTAAGCTCAAGCAGTCATATTGACAGATAAGGCTGAGTAAGCAGTTTGATGATATCATATTTCATATGTGTGAAAGTTTAAAGATAATATTGATATATGAATATATTCCCCTATGTGAGGAGATCATATGGTTTAATTTTTAGGTTTAGACATGGATCATAGCAAAACTTATTAAGGTGTAAAGTTATCTTCTTAAACAGAGTTCACTAAGTTCCCATACTTAGCCAAATTTACATCATCAAAAATCTATGGTGAGCATTTAATCAGATCAAAAATCTAAAAATGATGATTAAATATGACCAAATAAGGATCCAATATCATGGTTCAAATTCAATTATTCAACATTGCACGCGCTAGTGACATATGCCACAATCATAGAGTTTGAACAGTAGATCTAATGATGAGCATGCAACCTATTAGATAGAGATCAATGGTGAGCACATGATCATGTATATAATGATCCAATAGTGCATATTTATTCAATATGTCAAATAATACTTATAAAACATGTGGGGATGCCAAGTGGTATAAGTTCATTGGATTCAAATAGTCAATATGCTTAAAAGGCATGCAAGGGTGCCAAGTGTCTTAATCGTGGTATCGTAGATCAATGATCTGTTAGGTTATGGAGCTAAAAGCTTCACTCATGCAGACATGGAGGAGGTTGCTGAGAGGTTGCTGAGTTGCAGAGCAACCGATGTCGATCTAATAAGTCGACATCGATCATATATAGTGAGAAGAGCAACCGACGTCGGTCAGGGATCGACTGGCATCGATCACCTCCAAGCAGACAGGGACCGACGTCGATCGCCTATGCAGTTCTAAAACTGTTAGTTGCACGAATAGTTAGTTAATGAACTGAGTGTTTGCATGTTAAGAGCCAATTATAGACTTGAAGCTGTGAATCTAATTATTGTAACTAGGTGTCTAATTATTGTTTGCATGAGATCTATATAATAGACTCATGGGTTGTATTGTAATTTGTGCTAGAGAGTAAGAGAGAAAATATTAGCTCCTTCAGAGTGAAGAGAGCAAGGTATGTTCCTCCTAGTGCCATAGTGCCAAGTGTGGATGCTAGTTTGGAGAATCAGAGGGATTCTTCATGTATGTAGGATCTTGGTCGGTGGGTGTGCAAGGCCACGTTTGGAGATCTACATGGTAAGTAAGATCATTGATCTACAGGTGTGTGTGTGTGCAAGGTCTAAGGTTTGCAAGTGTGTAGAACTAGGTTGATTTGTAGGTGGAAGTAGAATCAAGGTGACATCAACACAACAGGGAGCAAGATCAGGTGGAATCTACTTGGAGTACGGTGTGTACTCGGTCATAGAGCAAAGAGGAAGGCAAGGTAGTTCCTTCCAAAGTAAGATCATTTGAGTTGCAAGTTGTTGCAAGTTCATGGGAGATCTACTTGGAGTATATTGAGTACTTGGAGTGTGTGGAGCACTTGTGGAGTGCGTGGAGCACTTGGGTACTGGCAGTAGTGATACTAACTGGTTGGAGGTGAACACCAACTCTATGTTTGAGTTGTGTGTTGGGACCGTAAGAGAGAGAGTGAGCTCTTGAAGGTGAATTACTGAACACTTGGTGTGGCAAACCTATAAGGTGGAAGAGTGTGGCGTCTCTTTGTTGTAATTTCTTTCTGGAAGAGTATTAATACAATTGGGTATTGTCTCTCATATTTTGTGTTATTTCTGAATTCTAGTTACTTGTGATTCTGGTTTAATTTCACATATTAAGTTGCTTGTACATGGTAATCAATCGTGCTTTCGTGGGTTCCTAATAGTTGGTATCAGAGCTAATGTTGCAAGGAGTAGTTTTGTGTTTGGTTACAGGTCACTCTCAGGGGTTTCTAATTGAGTGGGAGTATAGCAACGGTAGAAGAAAGTACACTAAGAATGGAGGAATTGAAAAGCACAAATGGTCAATTATGGTGTTATGGAAAGAAAGAGCAGGTAAATAAAGATTGTTGGTTGGTAGCAGATCAACATGAAGGAACTGAAGAAGCAGATGTTGCAGGTGTTGTTGCACAGGATGCTCTGGGATGTTTCTTGGATAAAGTAGAATCTTGTTTTATAGATTATGTTGCCTCTTTTCATGTAGTCTAAAATAGAGTATTTTTCCATGTTAAGGTCTTTGGAGACTTTGGAAAGATTTATTTAGGAGCTGGTGTGCCTTGCCAAAGAATTAGCAAAGGGGAAGTGAAGCTAAAATTGTAGGGGGCCAACACATGGGTGTTGAAGGAGGTCATGCAGGTCCTGGTCTTGAAGATGTGGCTAATTTCTTCAGGAAAGTTGGGTGATGAGAGATGCACAAGAACTCTCACAGTGGATACACTTAAATTAGTTGGTGGTAAGAAAGTAGGTACTCTTTATCTACTTGCTTATATTACTGATTCTTCTTCTGTTGCGAAGACATGGCTTTGTAGGCTTGGTCACATGAGCAAAAAGGAGATGCATGTTCTTAAGCAAAAGTCAGATGTGTTTGACAGACTTAAGAACTGGAAAGCCTTGGTGTTTTTGGAGGAGATGATGGACAGAGATCAATGGAGAAGGCTGGACATGTTTGAGCAGAGCGGTTTGGACAGGGTTTTCATCCATGGAGAGCTCACGGGTAAAAAGTCATCACTCATAGGCGAACACAGTTACTGGCATCGGTCAAGGGGAACTGATGTCAAATAGATAGGTGCTGATGTCAGTCATGTGCAGACTAGAGCCAGTGGTGTCGGGCAGGGTGGTTGTCAGCATTGGTTAGATAACCGATGACGGTGACCAGGTAAGATCAACATCGGTCAGGATACTGGTGTCGATAGAAAGGACAGTCGCATGGGAACTGACATCGATCGGATACAGATTGTGTGGTGACCGAGGTTGGTCACTGAGACAGATTTTGGGTGAACAACAAGCTGTCAAGGAGTCTCAAACGCCCATATGGAGGACTAAAAGTGGTAAGTAAGCCTCAAATTTGTTTTTCCTCTTCTTTATACTCGTTGCTCACTACAGAGCAGGAAGGATCCAGGAAACAGTGGGAGCATGGCATGAACAGGTTGTAGAACCAAATGGGAGATTTGGTAGGCTTGCCAACCGATATGAAAAGCACTGAGATGAATGGATACCTTGGTTAAAGAATAGAGAGAATGGATATGTGAGACTGAAGGCTAGGGCATATGGTCTTGAAGAAGCTGTAGGATAGTGGTACAGGTTTTGACAAGTGGATGACAAAGCAGGGCTTTAGTCAGTGCCAGTGTAACCATTGTGTTTGTCTTACCAGGTGGATGATGATAGCTACATTATCCTGTTACTATATGTGGATGGTATACTAGTTACAGGTTCAGACATATAGGGTTTTGTTGAGTTAAGGGTAAGGTTAGTTTAGTGGCATGTCATGAGGAATTTGGAGCAGTGAAATTCTTTGGCATGAGAGACATGAAAATCACAGGTTGATTTTGTCTCTAGTGGGAGCTGATGTGAATCAGGTGTTGGCAAGGTTCAATACACAGGATGCAGAATCAGAGCACACCAAGGGCTAGACAGTTTAGTGTCTGAAATCACATGAGGTCTGGTATAGACCTGAGTTTTCCCAAGCAGTGGGTGCTTTCAGAAAGTTTGTAGTCAATCCAAGAAGGAAGCACTGGAGGGCAATTCAGTGGGTTCTCATGTATCTGAGAGGGACCAGTAGCAGGGATTCATGCTATGTAGGGTCAAGTACTTTGAATGTGGTAGGTTACTTGGATGATAGGTGTTACACCATAGGATGTGTGGTGGTTGGTCTTCAAGGATGAGCTTGAAGAGGAATACAAGCCATGAAACAAATTAGATAGTGTACAGGTATAGGTACAGTGCAGCTATTTATCTCTAAGTGGGAGATTGTTAGGTTATGGAGCTAAAAGCTTCACTGATGCAGACATGGAGGAGGTTGCTGAGAGGTTGCTGAGTTATAGAGTAATCAACGTCGGTCTGATCAGCTGACGTCGGTCATATATAGTGAGAAGAGAAATCGACGTCGATTAGGGATCGATCGGCATCGGTCACCTCCAGGCAGACAGGGAGCGATGTCGGTCGCCTGTACAGTTCCAAAACTGTCAGTTGCATGAATAATTAGTTAACGAATTGAGTGTTTGCATGTTAAGAGCCAATTATAGACTTGAAGTTGTGGATCTAATTATTGTAATTAGGTGTCTAATTATTGTTTGCATGAGATCTATATAATAGACTCATGGGATGTATTGTAATGTGTGCTAGAGAGTAAGAGAGCAAATATTAGCTCCTTTAGAATGAAGAGAGCAAGGTGTGTTCTTCCTAGTGCCATAGTGCCAAGTGTGGGTGATGGTTTGGAGAATCAGAGGGATTCTTCATGTATGTAGGATCTTGGTCGGTGGGTGTGCAAGGCCACATTTGGAGATCTGCATGGTAAGTAAGATCATTGATCTGTAGGTGTATGTGTGTGCAAGGTCTAAGGTTTGCAGGTGTGTAGAACCAGGTTGATCTGTAGGTGGTAGCAGAATCAAGGTGATAGCAACACAATAGGGAGCAGGATCAGGTGGGATCTACTTGGAGTACGATGTGTACTCGATCATAGAGCAAAGAGGAAGGCAAGGTAGTTCCTTCCAAAGTAAGATCATTTGAGTTGCAGGTTATTGCAAGTTCATGGGAGATTTACTTAGAGTACATTGAGTACTTGGAGTGCGTGGAGCACTTTTGGAGTTTGTGGAGCACTTGGGTACTGGCAATAGTGATACTGACTGGTTAGAGGTGAACACCAACTCTGTGTTTGAGTTGTGTGTTGGGACTGTAAGAGAGAGAGTGAGCTCTTGAAGGTGAATTACTGAACACTTGGTGTGGCGAACCTGTAAGGTGGAAGAGTGTGGCATCTCTTTGTTGTAATTATTTTGTAGAAGAGTATTAATACAATTGGGTATTGTCTCTCATATTTTGTGTTATTTCTGAATTCTAGTTACTTGTGATTCTGGTTTAATTTCACATATTAAGTTGCTTGTACATGGTAATCAATGGTGCTTTCGTGGGTTCCTAACATGATCAATGGTGAGAAATGTAAGGTAAAGTATAGGATACTCTAGAGGAGATTGAAAGAGTGTGTTTACTCAATTTTTTTAGGGATCATGAGATGATGTCAAAAATTTTGATGTTTAGCATTAACACAGTGACCATTGGAATTTGAAGATTCAAATTAATGAGGGAAAACTAGTTTGTATTTTTTAAGCTATATATTTTGATATAGAATGGATTTATTGATGAAGTAAAAAGAAAAGTTGTAAATTAATTCAAGGCACATCTAGATAATCTATTTATAATGTTTTAATATTTGTATATTTAAAGTTATTAATCTCCAAAGTTGACTATGTGTTTGACCATGTTCTGCAAGTGACTTGAGAGGGATAGTTGAGTTGTTCTTGATAGTATTTTGAGGTTTCAATATGAAATAAATATTTAAGAGTCTTTTATACTCTATGAAGGATATATGTATGGATTTTTGAGGTTTTACCAATCCATCTCTAGTGTGAACAAAGGCTTAAAAGTTGACTGTGTTTGTTAAATGCACTGATAATTTGAGTGGCCATCTTGTAAATGTAAGTTGAAGGTGTTCTGATCAAAGTTAAGGAATAAAATAATCATGGATATGTTATATAAGTATATAAAACCTATGATAATACATTATTTGTCATGATATGCCCCTGATCATATATGAAGAGTCAAAATAGTATGACTGTATATGACCATTTTAAGTGGTCATTCTAAGAGAGTTGATTTGAGTACTTAGACCTATATTGAAGTGTCTAAGGCACATGGAAGTGTTGCAGAGGTCCTAAAGGGTTAAACCATGTGATATAATCATATGTATATATGAAAGACTTGAATTTTTTCTTCAAAATCTTCAGATTATGTTTTCTATGTATGAAGACATGAAGAGCAAGGAGACCTAATTGGTAGGTTCAAGTATTGAGTTAGTGTTCTAGGTGGCATGGACCCATGAGGAGTGATAAAGGGTATATTAGAGATATATTTTATGTATTATAAGAATTATTAAAATATTAAGGTGGTCTAAGTAGTCTCACATGTAACGTGTGAGTATGAAGGCCTAATTGTTTTAGGTCTCACCAAGACCTAATGGCGGTTTGGGGATAATAAGGTATTGGTCGATATAAGGAGTGTGTGGTTTTACATGAAACATGTATGAGAACCTATTTCAAAGGTGGTTCAAATATTTAAAGCATATTGGCTGACCAAGATGGGTTAAAGGAAGAGATTGGTATAAGTATAAGGTCTAATTGGACTAATTGGGTTTGTTGTGCGAGTGTGGATTCAAGCAAAGGAGAGAATATTTGAAAGTGAAGCTACAGGTCATTGAGGAACAAAAAAGAGTTGAGAGGATTAGTCATGCTAATCTGATCAAATTAATGTAGGATCATACATAGTTCATTAGACTTAATGAGCTTAAAAGAGGCAGTTCGAGCAAGTTCGCCCTAGAGGTAGCTTGAGAGAGATTGGAGGTGAAGAGTGAAAACAAAGGTGATCATCATCAATTGAATAGTATAAATAGGTATTCAAGGTTATCTATTAAGGTAGATGAGTGGGTTCTTGGTTTCCTAGGGTATTGGTTCCTCCTTTCAAGGTAAAGCTTGCTAAAGGTCTAGTTGTTATGGGTGCTCAATTAGACAGGGGCAATATCTCCTTATGGGATTGGTGTCTCACTAAACTAAGGGATGGGTGTTATTTGATAAATGAGTATTGGTCTAAATGTTGGATCTTAATTTATAGGATTGTAGTCTATCTTACAAGGTTAAGTGGGTTTTATCCCCCAAGAGGGTTTACCACATATATGATGTGTTCATGTGATGCATACTCTTATGTATGCTTTGGATGTATGTACTTTCATGTTTATGTTTCTTGATCAAGTTGATGTATGTTGAATTTTTAAGATTTGGGAATTAAATTGGATTATCTTACATCAATGATTTACCCCCCTCAATCATTATACCTCTAACAATTGGTATTAGATCCAGATCTTTTGTGCAAGTTTAACCACTTGAAGGTGATCCAAGGTACAATATGGGTGAAAAGACTATCATGTTTGATAAAGTAGTTTTCCATGATAGTGTAGAAGAAGACGTGTTATATGACATCAAGGATTAAGAAGTTGAGCTTATGGGTGCACTTGGTGAACTAAAGGAGAAAAATAAGAGGAATTATAAAATAAGGAATATGATCAAGGGTCTTGAATCACAAGTAAGTTCTCTTGAGTTAAGTTTGTTAGGCAAGTCTAAGAGAGGGGAAAAGAAGAATCAGATCAAATCAAGCTCAATAAGGAGCTAGAATCCTTAAAATCAAGCTCAAGATCAAAAGATGATAAAGAGAAGATCAACATTATGGAAGATAAATTAAGGGTTACAAAGACAAATATGAGTTCAAAAGAGGAAGAATGTAGACACCTCAAGACTCAGTTAGAAGAGACAAATGCCAAGTTGAGTTCAAAACAAGCTGAGCATGATGATTTCAAGTTGAATATTGATTCTATGAAGATTATTAGAACAAGCATGTAGATTGAAGGATGATATGGCTAAAGAAGATAAGAGGGATAAGGAGACTATCCAAGTTCTTAGAATTTAGTTAGAGGCTATAAGTTCAAGTTTGAGAGCTAAAGAGGATGAGAGCGTTCAATTGAACACCAAGATAGATTCATTGAAGGATGAGCATGACTAATTTGTTGTTAAGATAGGCAAGCTTGAAGAAGATCAAAAGAGACTAGGATAAGATAAAGAGGATGGCAACATGAAAGTCAACAAGATAAATTAGTTCAAGATAAAAATGAAGAAGCTAATCAAATAGCCAAATTCTTCAAGGTATGCCAAATATTTTATGGGCCATTATTTTGCATGTAATGTTTTTGATCATAAGGAAATAAACTATAGAAGGAAGAGCAGATGGCTAGCTAGAGGTGTGGATAATATAGTCTGCTATAATTATCATGACATGGGACATATTGCTAAATTTTACCCCAGAATGCATGAGAAAATACTAACCCAGGTTTGGAGACTTAAGATAGTCAACCTTGAGCATAATAAACCTATGAGATAAGATGGTATGTTTGCTAAGATTCATAATATTCATCAAGTATAAGGTATGAATGATATTATTTATTTCAGTTATCATCTAGTTGGTCATATTGCAAGATATTATTTTATACGTAAGATTTTTGGTCATAAGGCAAGAAATTATAAAAGGAAGAGTATATGGTTAGCTAGAGGTATGGATAAGGTTGTCTACTATAATTATCATGGCATGGGACATATTGCTAGATTTTACCCCAAAAAGCATGGGAAAATACTAACCTAGGTATGGAGACCTAAGATAGTCAATATTGAGCATATGAACCTAAGAGACAAGATGGTATGTTTGTTGAGATTCATAATATTCATCAAGTAGAAGGTATGAATGATGTTATTTCTTTTAGTTGTCATCTAGTTGTTCATATTACAAGATATTATAAATTCAAGATCTCAAGTCATGAGAAGGTGAATGGACATCCTAAAGTGCTCAAGAAAGGTCAATCCTTGGTATGGAAACCTAAGGAAGTGAAAATCAAGAAAACTAATTTAGTTGAGCTGAAAGATCAAGGGGACTTCCTCCTAAAGCAAATGAGGAACCAGATATGAATAAGGTTTAGGAATGTGAAGAGAATGTGTCATCTTTCTAGATAGAAAAACAAAATCAAAAGTTAGTTCAATTCAAGCTCAAGGAAAAGACCAAAGTGCTAATTGAGGTTAGTTATAAGGTATGTATGGATCCAAGAGAATATCCTGATTTTGTTGAGCAAGTTTCATAGAAATAACATCAGTTGTTAGTGCCCATTAATGAAGTTCTTTCTTTAGTTGAAAAGGTATGTCATGAATCTTTCTTGTTGTCAATCCAATCTTAGAAGAAAAGGATAATATTTTAGTGGATGAACACGTTAATTTTCTTAATCCTAAGAATAAAAAGAAGAAATATCAATATCAGATGACTAAGGAGGAGAAGGAATATAGGAGTTATGGGCAAATCCTTATTCGACACTATTCTAGGACATATAGGCTTTAAAGAGGTAGTTGATAAGTAATAGGAATCATGGTGGATACCAGTTGAGCTTTAGTTGATGTTGCAAGACTAGAATATCATTTAAAGATGTGTTTAGCTAAGGGGGAGTTAACTCAGTTAGCTTGAGTGGCTTGAAGATTTATGCATGATGTGAGGGGGAGCATATGTGAGACATTCCAATCTTGGTGGAGATATGAAGAAGTTTGATACAGTTGTGAATTCAAGAAGATTGATATGATGACTTGATCAAACCAAGCCACGTGTTTTGACAAAGTATTAAATCTTCATGCATGAGAAAAGAGATCTTGTGAGTTTTATAGGTAGATAGATCCAAGGATCAGAGAAGTCCAAGTTCAAAATGGTGCATGTCAAAGTGGGAGCAGTTGATTCATATACTTTAAATTTTTTAAGTATCATGAGTATCTTAAATAGTATTTGAATGCATACATGATGTTAAGGAATGATTATTAGCATGTTGAGGAATAGACCCTTTTTCATTAATGTCAAAGGGGGAGAAAGATAAAAATGAAGGAGTTAAAATGAGTAAGAATTCATTCTGAGGGTGTTTTGAAATCAATGACAAAGGGAGAGATTTTTTATCATGGTCATTAATGTTTGGTTGTCATTGATGTCAAAGAGAGCATGTGGTATTAGTGCATTAATGACAAAGTAAACATATAGATGGTTTGGAGAGTGTTTCATTAGTGGGGAAATTGATGATATTGATAGTATGTACATGTTGTATAGACCCTATGGGATGTTATTAGTGCTTATGGAAGT
Source organism: Torreya grandis (assembly GCA_037957365.1). Taxonomy (NCBI): domain Eukaryota; kingdom Viridiplantae; phylum Streptophyta; class Pinopsida; order Cupressales; family Taxaceae; genus Torreya; species Torreya grandis. The sequence goes on along the minus strand of JARHVA010001084.1, from coordinate 3,583,244 downwards.
GAATGGAATTCATCAAAACAGTCAAATGAATGTCTAAGTTTAAGTAGTCATCTTGACAAATAAGGCTAAGTAAGTAGTTTGATGACATAATATTTAACATGTGTGATTTTTTTAAGAGAATATTGATATATGGATAGATTACCCCAAGTGAGGATATCATATGGTTTAAGTTTCAGGTTTGGACATGGAGCGTAGCAAAATTTATTAAGGTGTAAAGTTGACCTCTCAAACAGAGTTCACTAAGTTCCCATACTTAGCCAAATTTGCATTAACAAAGATATATGATAAGTTTTTAATCAGATCATAGATATAATGGTGAGAATTTAATTTGAATTAATAAGGATCCAATGGCATGGTTCAAATTTAATTAGTCATAATTGCACACGTTAGTGACATGTGTCATAATCATAGAGTTTGAGTAATAGATCTAATGACGAGTGTGAAACCTATCTGATAGAAATCAATGATGAGTATATGATCATGTAGATCATGATATAATGATGTGTATTTATTCAATATTTCAAAAATTTCTTGGAATATGCATGGGGCTTTCAAGTAGTGTAATTTCATTGGAGTCAAATAGTCAATGTGCTTAGAAGGCATACGAGTGTGATAAGTGTCTTAATCATGGTAGCACAGATCAATGATCAAAGGTGAGAGATGCAAGGAAAATTATAGGATAATCCTGATGATATTGATGGAGTGTATTTTTAAAAAAAATTTATGAATCATGAGATGATGTCAAAGTGTTTTATGTTTAGCATTAACACAGTGACCGTTGGAATTTGAATATTCAAATTAACGAGGGAAAACCAATTTGTAGTTTTTGAGCTATATATTTTGATCCAAGATGAATTTATTGATGTAGTGAAAATAAATGTTCTAAAATAATTGAAGGCTCATCCATATAATCTAGTTATAAGGTTTTAATTTTCATAAATTCAAAGTTATTAAGCTCCAAAGTTGACTGTGTTTGACCATGTTTTGCAAGTGACTCAAGAAGGACAATTGAGTTGTTATTGATAGTATTTTCTTGTTTCAAGATTGAAATAACTATTAAAGAGTGTTTTATACTCTATTAAGGCTATCATTTTGGATTTTGGACATTTGACTAATCCATCTTCAATGTGAACAAAGGCTTAGAAGTTGACTGTGTTTGTTAAATCCACTAATAGTTTGAGTGACCATCTTGTAGAGGTAAGTTGAAGGTATTCTGAGCAGTGTTAAGGAAGAAAATAAAATGGATATGTTTTATAAGTCTCTAATTATTATGATAAGGCATTGGTTATCATGATATTCCCCTGATCAGATATGAAGAGTCAAAATAGTATGACTATATTTTAACTGTATATGACCAGTCTGAGTGGTCATTCTAAGAGAGTTGATTTGAGTACTTAGAGCCTATGTTGAAGTGTCTAAGGAACATGGAAGTGTTTAATATGTCCTAAAGGGTTCACCCATGTGATATAATCATATGGATATGTGAAATACTTGAGTGTTTGATTCAGAATTTTGAGACTGAGTTTTCTGTGTATGAAGACCTGAAGAGTAAGGAGACCTAATTGGTAGGTTCAAGTATTGAGTTGGAATTCCAAGGCCATGGACCTATTAGGGAGTGATAAAGGGTTTATTAGATACATATTTTATGTGTTTGAGTCATTGTTAAAATATGAAGGTGGTCCAAGTAGTCTCACATGTAATGTGTGAGTATGAAGGCCTAATTGTTTTAGGTCTCACCAAGACCTAATGGTGGTTTAGGCATAATGAGGTATTTTATGACATAGGAGTGTGTGGTTCTTACATTTAATATTTATGAGGACATATTTCAAATGTGGTTCAAATATATAAAGCATCTTAACCGACCAAGATGGGTTAAAAGAAGAGAATGGTATAAGTACAAGGTTTAATAGGACTAATTAGGTTTGTTGTGTGAGTGTGGATTCAAGCGAAGGAGATAACCTTTGAAAGAGAAGGTATAGGTCATTAAGGACCAAAAAATATTGAATAGGATTAGTCATGTTGATATGATCAAATTTATATAGGAGGACACATAGGTCATTGGACCTAATGAGCCTAGAAGAGGTAATTAGAGCAAGTTAGCCTTAGAGGCAGCTTGAGAGATATTGGAGGTGAAGAGTGAAGACAAAGGTGATCATCATCATTTCAAGATAAGTAAAAAGTGAAAGTAGATAAGTTGGTGCTTGGTTGCTTATGGTTTTGGTTCCTCCTTGAAAAGTAAATCTTGCTAAAGGTCTAGTTGTTTTGGGTGCTTATCTAGATAGGGGTAGTAGCTCCTTATGGGATTGGTGTCTCACTAAACTAAGGGATTGGTATTCCTTTATCAATGGATTCTAGTCTAAATTTTTAATCTTTTTTTATAGGAAATTATTCCATCTTGCAGGGTTTAGTGGGTTTTATCCCCTAGGAGGGTTTCCCACATATATGATATATTCATGTGATGTATGCTCTTATGTATGCTTTAGATATATGTGATTTCATGTTTATGTTGATTGATCAAGTTGATGTATGATAAATTTTTAAGAGTTGTGAATTTAATTGGATTGTATTGCATCACTAATTCACCCCCTCCCTCTCAGTGATTGTACCTCTAACACCAAATCCACATAAGAGAAGTTGATGAGTGGAAAACCACCTTTAAGATGAATTATGGGTTGTATGACTGATTGGTCATGTAAATTAGGTTTTAAAATACCCCAAGTAAATTCATAAGACTAATGAATTAAGTGTTCAATTCTATCATAGGCAAGTTTGTTATAATTTATTTGGATGCCATTCTAATTTTCAACCATTCTAAGGAGGAACATATGAAGCATTTGAGTTGGTTTTGGATAAGTTGAAAGAAAATAAATTACTATTTAACTTAAACAAGTGTATCTTAATGCAAGAGGAGATGATATATTTGGGATTTGTAATCTCATAATATGGGTTAAGGATGGATCCCAAAAAGGTGAGAGAAATTGTGGAATGGCCTTCACCAAAGAGTAGGTTTGAGGCAAGAAGTTTCTATAGGTTGAATTTTTATAAATTTCATCAAAAACTTTAGTGGCATACATGGATCCATTACATAGACTATGAAGGGAGACAAGAAAAAGTTTCAATGGACTATTGTATCATAGCATAGATTTCAATTTTTGAAGTGAAAAGTGATGGAATAGTCGATGTTAGCCTTGCCAACCTCTGGAAAAGTGTTTCAGGTTGATTTTGATGCAAGTGGGATAGACATAGGAGTGGTTCTAATCTAGGAAGGTAAATCCATTTCTTATTTTCTTTAATTTTTGAATGATGCCAAGAAGAAGTATTTGGTCCATGACCAAGATTTATATGAAATGGTACAATATCTCAAGAAGTGGCACCATTACTTGTTGTTAAAGGATTTCATTTTATACACAAACAATCATGACTTGTAATTCATAAATAGCCAAGGTAAGATCAATCAAAGGCACATGAAATGAGTGGAATTTATTCAAAGCTACTATTTTGTTTTTAAATATATAAGTGGTAATTCTAATAGATTTTTGGATGCCTTGAGTACGTGAGCTCTTGATGTGAATGAGATTAAGGTAAAGGTCATTGGGTTTGCCTCAATGAAGGAGTGGTATGAAGAAGACTTAGATTTATGAGATGCATGAATAATGATCAAGAAGCCAAAAAATACGGACAAAAATATATAGATGGAATACATGATTCAAGATGAATTGTTGTTCAAAGGAAGGAGGCTATGCATACCTCAAGATTCCATGAGAGAGAACCTATTAAAGGAAAAACATAGTGGAGGTATAATAATTTAGCACAACTGAGATAAAAATAATATTGGCTAAAGATAAGTATGGATGTGAATAAGTTTGTGCAAAGGTGTAGATTTATCCAACATGCTAAAGGCAAAATTCAGAATGTTATTTTGTATCATCCATTGCCAATTCTAGATAGACCATGGGATGCATTGAGTATAAAAAATTCATTGATTACCAAGAACCCAATGATTTAATGACTCCATCTTTGTTGTTTTTGATATATATTTTAATATGGATCACTTTAATCATGAAAAAATACTAGTGATGTTACACACATTATGAATTTATTATTTTAATAAATTTTAAGATTACTTGGGTTTCCAAGGAGTATTGTATTAGATAGACATAGAAATTTTGTTGGGAAATTTTAGAGGATGTTATGGTAAAAATTGGGCACAAGATTAGACTTCAATTCAGCCTATTTCTCTAAAAAAAATAGACAAGCATAAGTTATAAATCAAAGCCTTGGAAATCTACTGAGATGTTTGGTTGGAGACAAGCCCAAATAGTGGGATTTGATGTTGGCCCAAGTTGAATTTTATTACAATGATTTAATCAACTAAAGTATAGGTTTGATTCATTACTAAATAATGTATGGGAGTATCCATAGGGTATATGTGAGTTGAAGAGTACAACTGAGATGATTAGGATAAGTGCCAAAGGTGAAGACTATGCTCAATATATGCATAATATGCATCAATAATTCAAGAGAAGACTTGAGGACAGTGTTGGAAAATATAAGAAACATGATAGTATTTGAAGGAGAGAGCTGAATTTTGAGATTGGGGACTGGTTTTGACACATTTTCACAAGGAGAGGTTTTAAAAATGTGAGTACAAAAAAATTAAGTGGAAGAAGCTCAGGCCTTGTAATATTTTGAGGAAGTTCTCAACTAATGTACATGAATTGTAATTTTAGAATGAAGTAGACATTTTTCCTATCTTCAATGTATCAAATTTTTACACATACATTGAGGGATAAACAAGTGATAACATGGATTTTTAGTCATGGATTAAAGAGAATAGTTTCCACTAGTAGATAAATAAGAAATATAATCCATTCAAGATATTTGGATTAGAACGAAGACAAGGGGAAATGGGTACTATGAGTAATTGGTTAAGTGGAAGGATGGATCAACTAAACATGTGACTTGGATGAATGCATATGACATTCAAAAATCTGATAATACTATAAAGGAGCTCAAAATGGATTAATAAGTAGGATCTCCCAGCAAAAGATATATGAACCAGCAGGAATTTGAAACGGCCAACAACAGTTCAGAAGAATATATGGAAAACAATATATTTTGTGACACAATGGATTAATAATTAGGATCTCATAGACATTTTCATTACCATGGGTGTTTAATATAGGAGCATCTAAGGTGAAGGGAAAGCTTGCATCAAACAAAAAAAATGTTAGACTGGGATTTTTTGTGTGTTGTGTTTGTGGCCTTATTTTTTTAAGCTTATGAGACTCTAAGGATGATGTTTTAAAAGTATTATTTTACCATGAAATATTTCAAAGATATTTTGAATGCTTCAGTTAGTCTACATTGATTTTTAAGTCATAAACATTTGGAAAAATGATTCCTCAACATAAAGACAAAATGGTAGGATACAATTGTTGAGATCATATTAGATGAATATTGATATTTTTTCTTTAATATTTACATCATTTGGATAAACAACATTAATGTACAAAGATTTTTGACATCTTTCATTTATCCAAAAATGTCACTTGAGCATCAAGGACTCAATCATTTGATTATTTAGCACATAAGCACATGAGTAGTAGAGATTTATGGAGGTACTTGGAGATTTATTGTTCAACCTACTTGTAAAGTTTTTGATAGTATAAAGGCCCTAAATTTTCATAAGATAGTTACATGTGACTATCTTTGCTTTTATGACATGTGGAAGGAGTTGTTAATGGTTTGGCATTTAATCATGAAATTTATGGAAATTCAAAGCCACAAAACTCTTGTGTAGTTTATTGATATCAAATAAGGTGAAGATACACACCATAAATCTAAGGATGTCATTGGGATACTGAAATTGCCCAGAGTAGTCAGTTTTTATAGAGGAATCGAGCTAGTGAGGAGGCAGAGAAGAGAGAGACTAGGGAAAAATATCCTTCTTCATGTTTAGTATTGAAAAACAATAATGTAATGCATTATGGATTACTATACATTTTTTCCAACCATTTAAATTCTTTGAATTAGTGAAAACCTAAATTTTTGAAGTATCCATGTTAGTGTATTTGGTCTGAGTTGTATGTCTTGGTTTGAGTGAATATCTAAGCATCACATAGCTACATGATGTCCTTAAGTTGATACCTTGTATATGCTTCATAAAATACCATGGTGAAGGTGGTGCCAATCCTAGTTGGTGTTGAGTGGATGGTGGAGTTTACCATGGATAATTTTGAGGAGATGGTGGTGCCCATATTTAATAATATTATAGTGGAGGATTCCCCAAACTCCCTTTTTGTGCCATATTTGTATCTTGCAATGCCAAATTTACTTTTATGATGATGGATGCTTCATAGTGATTGAAAATTCATTATTGGTTATATCATATCTTAAATCTTACTAAGACCTATAATTATTATCATTTTGCATGGTGTAATTGTAAAAAACACAATATACACTTTGTGGTTGTTACACATATTTATGTAGCAATTGAAATTTACAATATCATGGTCCCAGGTGTGGAAAAAATAACATAACTCCTTGACCACACTCTATACACCATAGATAAATCTTTTTCATCTTTTCATTTTGTATCTTGTCCATCCTTTATAACATGACATCTAACTTGGCATATGTTTTCACACTCCCTGTGGAATTATTGTCACAATCATCAGTCTACTCTACTCTCATCGTAGTTGTGTTTGCTTTGAATTTAGTTTTGAATTAAGTTTGTGATATCATAAAACTTATCTTTCTAAAAAATCTTCTATGAATCATGCGACCGTGTATACATATTCAAACTTGAAATCTAGCTTATTTATAACATATAGAATCTATGATCATAGTCCCATACAAACTCCCTTAGCTTCTACTTGATTTCCTTAAGGTTTTAGATTGTTTAAATTACACACATTATCATATTATATTATTTAATGACTTTAATTTTTACCTCATCCAAATCTAGCTTGGTGCCACCAATCTTGAATATGAATTATAAAGCTCAGCTAGTAAGTGTTATCATGGGTTCATAACATTTTACATTGTTAGTTTGGATGCCTTTGGATTCCCACTTTATATCAGAAGTCAATAGACATTTTTTTAGGTTAGTAGACCCATCATATATCTAAAAATACAAAAGTCTCCAATATGAAATGCCATCATTCTTTTGAGATGATTGGTTGTAATAGGTTTATTGGGTAATTTCATTAATGTTTTGAAACTCATTATGATTCCTATTTATATGGATGGTGAACTTGACTTATCCACTAAGCTAGCTTGATTTTATATTTCTTCCTTTTGTCTATCTTATATTTAAGAAAATTATTTGAACTACTTTCTAGTTATTGTGAGGTTAAAGTATACTTATAGATTACTATCTTTTGTAAATATTGATGGTGTGGGGGATGCGTTCTTATGGAGTGAATGAGCTAAACAATCACCCTTGAACCTTGATTGGACCCTTCTCCATATAGTGTGTTATGGAAATATCACCCTTCCCATTCAATATACATATGATAAAGTTTAATCTACTCTCTAAAACTACTACTAGCCTCTTTTACTTCCTCTACAATGTTAAATATCTCAATTATACATTATCTCTCACATTCCTACTTCAAGTTAGTATCTTATTCCCATTTTGTGTCTATGATATCTTTGATTTACTCTAGCTCACTCTGTATTTCAGGTTTGGTATCTCTCAATGGAGTTATAATTCTTCTTAATCTCTTTAATGATCCTCTACTACTTCTACTCATAGCTTGCTTAAGCCTTCCATCCTCAATAGGTTTTCTTTATTCTATATTTTGTCCTAATATATTTCTTATTAAATCCCTATGATATTATTTGCATCTTCTAATTTATTCTTCTCCATCGATCCCATTTTCCTTACGGGATTCATATTAGTCTGATCACAATAATTATCCCACTTTTCATTCATCTCTTGATGGCTTGCATTTGCATGTCTCCTTGTCCGACTACTCCATATCGGCTAGAATTGACACCATAGCCTTTTCCATAGCCAACATTTAAATAATGCTATAATTCTATCCAAAAATGTAACTCTTATTCCCCTCATGAATAGATCAAATGTAGTTTCAAATTCAATGTGTCCTTATACAAAAAATTCAAATATGTTCCTATCAATAGTGGTCCTTAGTGATCAATAGAATGCTAAATTTGGTGTCTAGATTGGGTAACCTTTGTAGATTCCCTTTGTTCCACTTAAAGTTTTTTGTATTATGAGGTTTGAAATAGTAGTGCTCAAGCCTTGACAACTATTTAACTAGCAATTAATGAAATTCACACTAGAAAATCTCATAAATAACACCATATATATAGGTGGTAATAATATCTTTTGTGTGAACTCTTATTATAATAAACTCTTCCTTTTTAAAGTTGTGTATCCTATCTTCTATCCCTCTTTGGGGAATTATTTGATTGTGAAACCATCTTAGTAGCTTGAGGTATTGGAAATGGAAGCATTGATAGTCATGGTCCTTGAAACACCTCATTTGAACATGCTAGTGTTTTAGTCTAACAAGTTGCTCTGAGATTCATAAGATAGGGACTATCTAGTCATAGTCACATGATTTATAAATTAAATTTGAAGTTTATTAATTCCATTAAGATACCTTATATTTTAGGATCGTTAAAGACTTTTTGAAAGACAAATATACTTTCTCAAATCAACATACAATAGAAGAGAAACTTGTGAAATCTCAATCATAAATTCAGATTACAATAAAGTACGATGGATAGGGATGTGTTCAATCATAATAGAGAGACAAATTGATTTGAAACTTTTATTAATGAATTAAACAAATGAACAAACAACATTTTTTACTTATGAGGGCAGGGTAATTATAGATTCTACATGACTCTTCATCTTCTACTCTCTTAATTTTATCTTCCTATTCAGTATTAGGGAGCCATTTAACATTACATTTATCTTTTCCAGTTACATGAACATTTTAAAAATATAAAATATACAATTTTCACATGTACAATTTATAAAAATTTCTTGAAAAATTCTTAATCCCATACTAATAGTTATTAACACAAGGATCCTATCTAGTCATTCTCTATTTAGCTTGGTATCTATTCTGAGTCTTTTTTCCCTTTACATCAAAATCATTGGTCCTTCAATTATGACCCACCTTGGAATGATTCCTCATGCCTTGAATTTATATTATAACATTCTCTAGGATCATCCCATATTTCAAGTGTCCTATGGATCTCTATATATGTAAATATATCCATAATCATTTCATAAGTGAACCTGGAACTAAATCTCTTAAAATCTATTTATATAACATGAAATTGTCAAGTGTTGTCAATAATTTTGTATATTTATCCAATAATTCTACTTTTGAGCCTAAATTTCATCACTATCATTCTAATTTTAGTGCCTTCACATCTTGTGCCATAATAAGGTCATAACAAAGCATATAGTTGAATTTGATTATCTAAGTAAAGGAGGTGAAGTCCTATCTCTTATTGGGTTGGGATTCACTCATAAAAAATGAAACTACATTGGCTCTGACTCCAATCATGTAAAATATGTATTTTAAGCTCCTTAAGATGTTGCTTGTGACAACTAACTTGAACACACTCTTTTATGCATACATTTATTGGAGATTAGGTTAGGATCAAATGAATTAGTTTTAGAGGATTCTTATAGTCAAACTAGTAAATTGAAACCATATCCTTGATCAATCTTAGTATATGAAGCATACATAAAAGTTACATAACCCCAAAACATTAGAGGACATAATCGGTCATAGACAATACATCGACCCTATGTTTATTCCAACTTGGATACGATTGGTAGTCCATAGATTCTAATTTAGTGGCAAAAAATAGTTTGACTCTTAGTGTTGTAATGTAGTCACTTCCATAATCATGTCTCCTTCCAAAATTTATAATTAATTATTTAAGTGTGTTTATTTATGTTAGTTCCCAAAATTACATTGAAGCAATTGAGCCCTTGTTAAGCATAGATGCCTAATTTTTTAAGCCCAATTTGTGTTTTCAAGTGTTCGTCAGAGGTAAATTTGAATTCATGTCTGATCACTTTGAAGCCCTTGTTCCAATTTCCCTAACTTAATCCCTTTGATTTAAAAATCAAATTTGGTAGAAGCAATTTAACTAGGAACACTTTAAAAATGCCATGAACTTAGTCTAATTTTTAAACTAAGGTTTGGCCATATTTATTATCATGACCAAACCTTAGTATAAAAATTCATACTTGGTCCCTTTTTATTTCCCATGACCCTTGGTCCCATTTTATTTATTAGCATGGTCCAAATAATGCTTGGTCCCTTTATTATATGCTTAGCATAAAATTATTAGGGCTTCCTTCGTATTTATAAACACCCTAAAACCTTAGGCTAAGTCCCTTGTCCTAAGTTCTTTATGTCCTGAGCTCTAACTTGGTAATGTTCCTTGTCAATTTTAATCTAATCACGATTGAGCTAGTGGATCATGATCGAATGGTGTGCGTTGATGTGAAGCAAAATGATCCTATGATGTATGATCATGGTTGACTTTTCAATGGAACTGGAGATGAATGTGGATGTGCCAAGTGTCAAGCTTGCAGGGCACAATTTAAAGCTCATAACACAGGTCTAAATGAACCAAACCATCTTCAAGACATCATATAGAAGTGGACTGGTCAATTTACTTATGTATTTTATAAGTTTGCCTAGAAAGTGTCTCATGGTCGAAGGATCACATAGAATCAATATTCTGGATACCATGAGCATCTCTACAAATTTGATACCGTCATATTTTTTTATCTCAAGATTCAAGACTTTAAAGTTGAACAAGCTATGTGACAGTCACATAGACATTATTAACGGTCACACAAACATTAAAGTAAAGCTCAATGATTAAGTGTTTGGGGCTTAAATTTGATGGTCGTGTGAACATCAAAGACATTCACATTGACATCAAATGATAGGTGCACAAACATCAAATTTAATCCACAACAATTATCTATTGGGGCTTAAATTTGATGGTCATATGAATGACATTGACATTCATATGGGCATCAAATAATGGGTGTGTAGACATCAAATTTAAGCATGGTAATTATCCATTGGGGTTTAAATTTGATGGTTGTGTGAATGTCATTGACAGTCAGGTGGACATAAAATGGTGGGTGTGTAGACATAAAATTTAAGCCACATAAATTATCTATTAAGGATTAAATTCGATGGTCATGTGAACATCAATAATATTCACGTGGATGTCAAATGATGGGTGCATAGATGTCAATTTTAAGCCATTGTCATTTTAATATATATATATATATATATATATGAATGAGCAGAAGTGACATGGTGATGCCATGTAGGTATACACATCATATTAAAGGGTCCTGTGCAAGGTAGTTAGTGGAGCTTTCACTACTGACAGTAGGTTGACTAGGCAAAATTGCAAATGAGGCATGGTAGATCCACAAGAAATATGATGATTTGAAATCACTTGCATCTTGTTTGTATTACTTATATGTCTTTGACATGTCTATATGAAGGGGTTTATGTTCATGTAATTGATGATTTTGTGTAGATCTCAGATAAAGCCTACATAAGAGAGGAAATTTTTTAAGATGGAAAAGTCAATGCTCAATGTATTATAATTTAGTGTGGATTTATTAACCCCTTATGTGCTCATTAGAAAATTTCCCTAAGAAGAACTTCCTAGGGGAATACAAGTGCTAATTGCAACCTGGAAATTGGCAAATTACAAATTTGCAAGAGGAGCCATGATTTTCTCAAATAGGTCAAAGGTTGAAAGTAATGCATTTATGCATTAAAAAGAAGATAATGTGAAGGTAACCCTAAAAATGAAAATATGTGAAAATTACAAAGTTTACAAGGGACAAAGGTGCAAAATGTGAAAGGCAAGTTGGAACCAAAAGGGTAAAGGGGTCAAATAAACCTAGGTATTGCATTTTCTCATGTTTTGCTCATCTAAGCTCCTCCAATGGGAGAGATATTACAGGTTTACAAGATCAAGGTGGGCCACTCTAAGGAAGATCATTTTAAGGGGCCATGGATCCATAATATTCTTAATCCATCATTGCAAGAGCAAGTTATTTCATGGCATGCATGAGAGGTAGGGCAGTTGTCCAAAAGTTTCCATTTGTCCAAGTAAGTGATCAAGGGGATCCTCAGGTAGTTACACATAAAGATAGTTTATTTGGCCTCCATCATGAATATCCTCCTCCACTCTGATGTGAAAGGTATTTTCAACAAAGAAATAAAAATATTTTCTTCAATTATTCATCATTTCTTATAGAGGTAGTTTGTAACAATGATTTTCCTTACAGTTACATGAAGATTCCAAGTGTGGTAAAGGATTTGTTCCAACTAAGAGCATCTTGGTTGAATTGGGAGGGATGTTATGAAATTTTATAAATTATAACTCAAAATCCTAAATTAGAAATGGGTAAAAAAATGTATAAATAAATGGATTCTCCTCTATTCATGGGTTGGTCATTGTGTTGGTTATTGTTGGTCTTTGCTTCTCTCCAAGTCTAGGTTCTACAAAAAAATTTAAGGGGTCAACTATTGTGTATAGATCTTACCTTTCTTGCTAAGGTGGTTGTAGATATACAACCATTAGTAAGCTTTGAAAACATGTGTATGCCTCCCTTGTCAAAAAATCAAACTCACCATGCTTGTCCCCTTGGCATCATTTTGAAAAACTGATGCATGCAAGATTTATTTTCAAGTTAATGAAAATGATTGTGGTTCTTTTCTATTTCCTATTAATGAAGTACAGTAATATGTTTTATAAGTTTAACTAATTGGATAGTTATGTTTGTGTTGATTACTAGTTGTTATTTTGAGCATGGATCTAGGTTATAAATCCCTTTTTGTAGTTTAAGTTGGAAGTATCTTGTTGAATGATATTTTAGGGCACCTTAGGTCTATGGATTTCACCAAGAAAAATGTTTTGAAATTTTAGTTGTAGTGTATGCTCTAGGGTTTCATGGATTATTTGGTAGTTCCCATTAGCTTTCATTTGAGTCTTTTGTACATATTTGCAAAGGACAATGTCATGAATATTGTAAGATACCCTATTGTTTGAAAAATCTATAGCACACCACCATGGCCTTCCTCTTTGTCATTTAAAAACTATCCTAACCTATAAATAATATAATCCTTGTTTCATATCATAAGTGTTATTTGTCTATAAATTCATAAGATCTTACTTATATAACATGTATTTGCATCTTGTTTTTTAAAGCTTGGCATTGCAATCTTTCATTTAACCCTGATATTGATAATTCATTAAGATGAAGGTTGTAAGCACTTTTATATCTATCTTCAGTACTTTGTATGTGACTTAGAGCATTTGTGCATTCCTTATGACAACTCTTCCCAAGTGGAGTGTGCAAGTTTGGTTGTGCCCTAGTCATATTTGTTCTTATTTTGTGCCAATAATCCTCATGGAGGTTGAATTGTAGAATCTATCCATGTGAGCAAGTTATCCCTTAGGTCTGCTCACCTTGGTTCAGGCAGAGCCAGAAGTAGTAGGGAGATAACCATAACCTTTGTAGGTAACTCTCAGTCATTTTTTATATCCATTCCATTCTAAATTCCAAACCCTTCCTTGGCTACAATGACATACTATAGGGTTTCTCATCTTTGCTTTCCACTTTCTTCAAGTTTGAAAGGTCAAGCATAAGAGGTGTACAACTGGGAACCAAAATACTTGTGGCACCATTTTTGGGGAGTAAAACATTGAATCTTAGCACTTGCATTGCCAAGGACTCTTACAAAGAGCTAAAGGTATTACATGTTGTGAAGTTCTCTATTGATTTGTGCTACAGTCAGACTATCTTGGCCATCAATGTCACTTCACTCCACTAGGGATGTGCTAGGAATTGAGATATTTGACAATTTGACTTCTGCTAAGTTTATTGCAAAGAGCTATTAAAATTACATGTTGAAATGTGCTTTCTCCCCTTTTGAACATATTCTAAAAAATTTAGTGTCTTTAATTTCTATCTCATTAATTTTTAGTAAGTTTAATTTTAGCATGTATCACAACAATTTGTCAACTATTATATTCTATAATTTTTATTCTAGTGACGACTCTGATTTTATCATCTACTTTCAAGAAAGATCAATGCCTAATTTGAATACCTGTGTTAACTTTTAGCTTTGAGTATTTTCTTGTTTATAAATTTGGAAGGATTGAGATCATCCTTCAAAGGTGACTCATCCAAACAACTTATCCCACCCCTAAGTTTGCATCAAAGATGAAGGAGACAAGTTTGGAGGCCTGTTGAAGAGCATAGTGTAGCTATAAAAGATTACTTGGACTATCAAAATCTTGATAATCTTGAATGTTGTTTTGATATCCCCATTATTGAGGACTATTATATCTCTCCTAGCAAGTCTAAAACTTATATTCCAATTTATTATCCATCTCCTTCTCAACTAGCTGAATCCCCTCCCAGGTGTGAACCACAAAGTCCACCTCATTCACCCCCTCACATCCCTTTGCTATTAGTTCTTGAACCTTCCATTGAAACAATCATGAAGCATAGGGACCAAGATGAAAGTGAATGTCTTGTATTCTAAATTCCTAGATTCAGGCTTATAAATTGTGATGGCATGGAAGGTTATCCTAATGAAGTTCCAAATGAAGTAAGGAAATGCCTTCCAAAACTTCAAGGGAACAATGCAGTGAGTGGTGATCAACACCTAAGATATTTTCACAATATTATTGAAATTTATGAGGTTAAGCATGAGGATGTGTGCATTAATTTATTTGTACACACACTAAAGGAAGACGCTCGTAAATTGTTCAATTCTCTTCCCAATAGATGCATTGATTCATGGGAACAAATGAGGAATGTTTTCAGAATTCAATATGGTGATATAATTGATTTGAGATTCCTTTTGGCCAAATTTGAAAACATCAAGAAGAACCCCAATGAGTGTGTTCAAGACTTTAATACATGGTTCAACAAAACTATGATGTGGCTACCTAAAAACATCAGGCCTAGTGATATAGTGTGTTTGATAAAGTATTATGATGCCTTTGATAAGAAGGTTGCATACCACTTGAGGGATAAAGCTCCCACGAAAATATGGTTGGCATTCAATATGGATATCCAAATTGAAAATAACATAAAGGCTATGGGAAAGCCCATAAACAAGTAGGCTAAAGTAAAGTTGGTCAATCTAGAAAAAACATAGTCTACAAAGATAGGCAAC
Organism: Torreya grandis; assembly: GCA_037957365.1. Taxonomy (NCBI): domain Eukaryota; kingdom Viridiplantae; phylum Streptophyta; class Pinopsida; order Cupressales; family Taxaceae; genus Torreya; species Torreya grandis. The sequence goes on along the minus strand of JARHVA010001084.1, from coordinate 3,567,999 downwards.
CTTGAGGAGAATGTTGAAAATTTGGCCTCTATTGTCAAATAAATGTCATACAAGTTGGCTAGAGATGAAAAGGGGATCCCTCATGTGTCTACCAATCAAGATAGGGATCCAAATCTGAACCAAGCACAAAGAAGGCATGCTTTCCACCATCGAGATAATGATAGAGGGAAGAGGTCTACACGAGATGAAAAAACAAAAATAAATCAAAATAGAGGGGCTAGGAAAGAAGAGTTTGATCCATTAAATTCTAAGGTGAATGTGGTAGGTTGTGACATTGATATTGATTGGTGTGATAAGTTCTTCCTTCCACATCCTCCATGTGATACAACTGAACTGATTGATGAAGATGTGGATGAACCTAAGTCTATGTCATCTAATGATGAGATTATGATGTTCAATTGTTAGAGTTCCCAAAGCAAGATGTCTACCTCCATAGAATTACTGAGTGCTACCATTATTAATCAGTTTTGGAGTGTAGTACAAAATGTATGCATCCTAACTTATGAATTTACTTGTGATGTTAATATGATAGAAGCGTATGAATTACCCATTCATGATTTTGATTTTTTAAGATCAATGATGATTAAGAAGTATGATGGGGGAATTATATTAGTTGAGGATAGGTAGTTACTAATTAATACAATAGTTACCCAAGAGAAAGAATACTACTTGATAGGCAGGTAACCAGATGCTACCCCTCAAGTCACTACCCCTAAAAATCCAAGGGTAGGGGTTGTAAGTAAGGATGCTAAGAAAACTACATTATTCCTTAATTCTTCCAAACCAACACCCATTTCCCAAGTTGCTAAGCCTAGAGCTGCTCCTACTAAGGATAAAGTACTTTTGTTATCTAGCATTCTTAAGAGGGTGAATTTTGTTAAATAGAATCCACCTTCGAAGACTACTACTAAGCATGCAAATCCACCCCATCCTACTCCACTTCAGAACTCAAGTGATTGCATTCTAACTGAAGGTGTTGTTACCTTTCCACCAAATATTCCTCTTCTTAGTATAGTATATGTGATATGGCCCAAGTATTGAGCCAACTGAAAATCATTGTGTCACCTATTGAATTATTAAGAATACCTTAACATAGGAAGAGGGTATTCAAATACTTGTAATTTGGTGAGAAGTTAGCTACAAATAAAATTGATTTACCCCAAACATCCCTGAAATGTGATGAAAATTTTGAAGAGGTTATTGAACCAGTTTCAGAAGTGTATTTGGGGACTGCCTTGGTAGAATTTTAGTTAAACATGGACCTATTTTATACAACTCTCTTGATCAATGGTTTGATTGTTCACCACTACATGTTTGATTCTAATTATTATTTTCATGTGATGCCCTTCAGTGTCCTAAATGAGCTCAGAGTGAAGATTACATCAGCCTTTGGCAAGTGTTATGCCATGGACTCATGAGAAGTTTTAGTTGTTGGACAAGTCAAGGGGTTGGTAGTACATTTGGTAGTGCATCCAAGTAAGTATTTGAATATGGACGTGGTAGTTGTAGACTACCTACCTAAGTGGGGGATGTTGCTATCACAAAAATGGGTTGCTAGCATGGGTGGAAGTGTACATATGGACTTGTCTTATGCCACCATTCCATTAAAGGGTAAGATGGTCAAACTTTATAAAGAGCTAAAGATGTTGCATTTCATTGAAGATTTGAAGCATGTTCTAAATGAAGTACTATACATAGATGTTGATTTGGGAAGCTTTATGGTGAATATTGACATTACTAAATAGTCTATAGCTCTTGATGTTGAACCTAATAGTGAAAGAGCAGTTTGGAGGATGTGCTTTGATGGGGCTTGCTCCAATATTGGAAATGGAGTAGGGGTTGTATTTAATGCACCCAATGGTAAGTGTTTTAAGTTTTATTTTCAATTATCCTTTGGGTGCACAAATAATACTACTCAGTATGAGGCACTTTTATTTGGTTTATGTATTGGCCATGAACATGAAATTAAAATATTGATTGTCAAGGGTTATTTTGAGCTAGCGGTAAAGTAGGTCCATAATGCTTATGCCACCAAAAATAAAAGTTTGAAACAATATTATAATGTTGTATGGGATTTTCTTGAATTCTTTGATGCATTCAACATTTTTTATCATGATATTAGTTTCAATGAAGAGGATGAAAAAATTGTAGGGTTAGGTGCTCAATTTGACATTGTAAATATGATCCCTCATTATCAATATCAAGTGGAGGTGCTTGGTAAGCCTTTAGTCTCAGACAATGTTCATCATTGGTAGGTGTTTGATGATGATGATCAGATTAGAAGGTTTTTAAATTGTGACATTGAGTTCCATGATCAACTCATGGACTTAAAATCTATGTTTTAGGTTTGTGTCAAAAAAGAAATTTTATTTGGGAAGGACATTATCTAACTAAAGATAAACACACTCTTAGAGGATTGGTAAGTTTAGAAGCATATTTTGATGGAGAAAATAGAATCAAGACTCAAGATTCATTTATTTCAAAGGACATTATTGGGTGTAATTTGGGTTCTCATGAGAATCCAATAAAGGTTTGGTTGGGTACTCACCTAAGTGCAATTGAGATGCAAGCTTATATGTAGCTACTAAAAAAGTACCAAGATTATTTAGCATGGTTGTATTTTGAGTTAAAAGTGTATAGGGAAGATTTGTTTCAACATGTCATCCCATTATAGCATAATAGCAAGCCTTTCAGGTAGAAATAGAGACCTATTAATCCCATCTTGGCCACCAAGATGTGGGATGAATTAAAGAAGCTAAGGGATAGTGGTATCATTCAGCCTATAAGATATTCATCATGGGTTATAAATTTAGTCCTTGTGAGAAAGAAAAATGGTGATATCCACTTGTGTGTGGATTTCTAAAATTTAAATAAAGCTTCTTTAAAATATAAATATTCCCTACCTAATATGGATAACCTATTTCAAAGTGTTTCAATATCAGAGATTTTATCCACTTTATACGGCTTCTCAAGATATAACTAGGTTATGGTGAAAGAATCTGAGAGACCCAATACTGCATTTACAATGACTTGGGGCACGTATGTATACATGAGGATGCCTTTTGGGTTAATGAATACTAGTACAACATTTTTATGAGATATAGATGTTACTTTTGTAGGGGTAATTAACAAGTTTATAGTTGTGTATTAGGATGATATCACTATGTACTCTAAGACTAGAGAATAACATTTGGAGCATCTAGAGAAAGTATTGATCACATGCAGGGAGTTTGGCATTTCACTTAATCTAAAGAAATGTCACTTTAGAGTATAAAAGGCCAATTTATTGGGACATATAGTTTCCAAATATGGTGTCATAATTGATCCTGAAAGGGGAAAAGCCAATGACAAAGTGCCTATCCCATAGTCTAAGAAGGGAGTCCATTCCTTCTTTGGACAAATTAATTTTGTAAGGAGGTTTGTGTCCAAGTTTGTAGAGATCACTCTACCTATTAATTCTATGCTAAAGAAGGACCAGGCCATCAAATGGGAGGATAAGGCCGTGAAGGCATTCAATGACATCAAAGGAGCTCTAAATATTGCCCTTATTTTGGCTAGCCCTAATTATACTAAGCCATTTTAGATTTTCTCTTTTGCATCATTTAACATTATTATTGTTTTCCTATTGCAAAAGAATGAAGATGATCACGAGCAACCAATAGCTTTCTTTAGCAAAGCTATGCAAGGTGTTAAATTGAATTACACCATCATGGAAAAATAAGCCTTCACTCTCTTAAGGTTGTTAAAACATTCGGACCTTATATTTTGAGTTCAAATATTGTTGTTTGTGTCCCGCATACCATGGTGAAGGACATTTTGACTCAAACTGAAGTATCCAGCAAAAGATATAGGTGGGTTAATAAGTTGCAAGAGTATGACATGGAAATTCAAACCACCAAGTTAATGTGAGGGATAGATCTAGCCAAGCTCATGGATGAGACCAATTTGTAATCCATTGAGTTAAACACTGCTATTTTCAATGTTGATGATTCCTTTAGTCAATTTAACATGTCTCCATGGTATAAATACATTGTCTATTACTTAAAAATTTTGAATTATCCCCCTAAATTAGACAAGAATCAAAGGAGGAATTTTAATCTTGTTTCTCAGAAATACCTCTTGAAAATGGACTTGCATGGAAGAATTTGGATGGGGTCCTCTTGAGATGCATGCCAGAAGAGAAAATTACTGACTTGGTTGAAGACTTCCATAGTGGAGTATATGGTGGTCATTTTGTACCTCAAGTTACAACTCATAAAATTATGAGATTTGGTTATTGGTGGCCATCATTATTTAAATATTTTTCTCAAAAACTCAAAAAATTCAAAAAATGCCAGTGCTTTGCTAAGAGGATGAAAGCTTTAGGTTCTCTTCCCTTGCATCTTGTGATGATTAAAGACCCATTCTGACAATGGGGAATGGATTTCATTGGAGAAATCATTTATTCATCAAGTGCTAGACATATATGGATACTAGTTACAACTAATTACTTCACCAAGGGGGTTGAAGCTGTCCCTACAAATAAGGCTACACACTAGGTGGTTATAGATTTTTTGCTAAATTAGATTATTTGTAGATTTGGTGTGCCTGTCAAAGTTATTGTTGATAATTTCATGAGTTTAAAAGCTAAACATTTAGTTGCATTGTGAAAAGAGTATGGTATTGAATTGACTTATGCTTCCAATTACAAGCCTCAGGACAATGGGCAAGCAAAATTTAGTAATAAAAACTTGCTCAAAATCATTAGGCAAACATTGGAAACAAATAAGAAGTGGGGGGGAATAGTTAAAGTTTGTTTTGTGGGTTGACAGGATCATGCCTAAGAGAACTATAGGTAAAAGACCTTTTGACCTTGTCTATGGAGCTCAAGCAATTTTGCCTATAAATTTGTAGTTGCCAACCTTCAGCTCATGCAATAACTAGAAGATGATGAGCAAATCAACCACTATGAGAGCATGATGAACCAAATTATTGAGCTTAATGAAATTCTAAGACAAGATCATGAAAAACACCTCAAGTTCAAGGAAAAGCTAAAAAATATATTTGATAAGAAGGTCACTCTAAGAACCTTCCAAGTAGGATTTTTGGTTCTACTTTGGGACAACAGACATGAAGAGAAAGGCAAGCATGGAAATTTTGATGCCTTGTGGATGGGTCCCTATTCCATCAACTGTCAGATTGGGGAACATACTTTCTTCCTAAGATACTTAGATGGTGAAATACTAGAGCTATCAGTCAATGATAGACATCTAAAACACTTACTTAATTGAGTATGTAACTATGTACATTATTATATAGTTTATAGTCTTGTTATTTTGTTGTTTCTATTGCCCCTTTGCTTTGGGCCTTGTTTGTATAGTTCCTTTTATGTATTCATTTTTAGATCCTCCTGATTTGTTTTTTTGAGTTGCCTTGTTTTGTTGAGCCTCATGAGTATTATTGATAAATTTCTAAGTATTGACTCTGTGACCCAATAGATTAGCACCTGGTCTTACATTTTAGGGTTATTTGCACACCTGTAGGGGGTGTACTTCCCCTAGTAAGATCTAATGTTAGTGCCCAAAATTTCACTGAAGCAATTGAACCCTTATTAAGCATAGATGCCTAATTTTTTAAACCCACTTTGTGTTTTCAAGTGTTCATCAGAGGTCAAGTTGAATTTGTGTCTAAGCACTTTGAAGCCATTATTTCAATTACCCTAGCTTAAGCCTTTGATTTAAAAATTAAATTTGGTGGGAGCAATTTAAGTAGGAACACTTTAAAAATGCCATGGACTTAGTCTAATTTTTATACTAAGGTTTGGTCATGTTTATTAACACGACCAAACCTTAGTCTAAAAATTCATATTTAGTCCCTTTTTTATTTGTCATGGCCCTTGGTCCCATTTTATTTATTAGTGTGATCTAAATAATGCTTGGTCCCTTTGTTATATGCTTAGTGTAAAATTCTTATGGCTTCCTTCATATTTATAAACACCCCAAAACCTTAGGTTAAGTCCTTTGTCCTAATTTATTTATGTCATAATCTCTAACTTGGTAATTTTCCTTGTCAATTTTGATCCAATCAAAACTGAGCTATCAGATCATGATCAAATGGTACACATCAATGTGGAGAAAAAAGATCATATAGTGCATGATCCAAGATAAATTTTCAATGGAAATTGAGATGAGGGTTGATGTGTCAAGTGTCAAGCTCATGGGGTGTGATTGAAATCTCATAACGCAAGTCTAAATGAACTAGACTGTCATCAGGACATCATGTAAAAGTGGACTCGTTAGTTTACTTATGCATTTTATAAGTTTTCCTACAAATCATCTCATGGTTGAAGGATCACATAGAATAAATATTCTAGATGACATTAACATCTCCTATAAATTTGGTGAATTCATACTATTTCTATCTCAAGATGCAAGCCTTTAAAGTTGAACAAGTAGTGTGATGGTCATGTAGACATTATTGATGACCGTGTGGATGTCAAAGTAAAGCTTAGTGATTATGCATTTAGGGATTAAATTTGATGGTCACATGAACATCAAAGATGTTCACATGGATGTCAAATTATGAGCACATGGACATCAAATTTAATCCATAATAATTATCCATGGGTCTTAAATTTGACAGTCGTGTGAACATCATTGAAATTCACATGGATGTCAAATGATGGGCATGCAGATGTCAAATTTAAGCCATGGTAATTATCCATTAGAATTTAAATTTAACAGTCACATGAACATCATTGATGGTCATGTGGATGTCAAATGCTGATCATGCAGACATCACATTTAAGCCATGGTTATTATGTATTAGGGCTTATAGTTGATGGTCCCACAAATGTCATTGACAATCATGCAAATGTCATTGACAGTCATGCAGACATCAAATGATTGGTGTTTAGACATTAATTTTAAGCCATAGTTATTTTTTTAAAAAATATGGATGAGTAGAAGTGACATGGTGGTGCCACATAGGCTTACACATCATATTCAAGGGTAGTATGCAATGCAGTTAGTAGATCTTTCACCACTGATAATAGGTTGACTAGGTAAAATTATAAATGAGACATGGTAGCTCCATGGGAAATCTATGGATTTGAAATCACTTGCAGCCTATTAACATTACTCTTATGTATTTGACATGCCAATATGAAGGGTTTTATGTTCATGTAATTGATGATTTTGTGAAGATCTTAGATCAAGCCTACATAAGAGAGAAATTTTTTAAAGATGGAAAAGTCAATGCTAAATGCATTACAATTCAATATGGCTTTATTAACCCCTTATGTGCTCATTATAATATTTCCCTAAGAGGAAATTCCTAGGGGAATTACAAGTGCCAATTAAAACCTATAATTTACAAATTACAAATTTACGAGAGGGGCCAAGATTTGCTCAAATAGGTCAAAGGTTGAAAATAATTCATTTATGCATTAAAAATGAGATAATGTGAAGGAAACCCTAAAAATGAAAATATGTGAAAATTATAAAAAAATCAAGGGATAAAGGTGTAAAATGTGAAATGTGAAAAGGCAAGTTGGAGCCAAAAGGGTAAAGGGGTCAAATAAACTTGGGTATTGCATTTTCTCATGTTTTTCTCATCCAAGATCCTCTAATGGGAGAGATATTATAGGTTTGCAAGATCAAGGTGGGCCACTCTAAGGAAGATCATTTAAGTGGCCATGGATCCATAATATTCCCAAGCCATTATTACAAGAGTAGGTTATTTCATTGCATGCATGAGAGGGAGGGTAGTTGTCCAAAAGTTTCTAGTTGTCCAAGCAAGTGATCAAGGGGATCCTCAGGTAGTTACACATAAAGACAAAGTTTTTTTAACCTCTATCGTGAATATCCTCCTCTCATCTCATGTGAAAGGCATTTTCAGCCAAGAAATCAAAATATTTGCTTCAATTCCTCATCATTTTTTATGGAGGTAGTTTGTAACAATGATTTTCCTTATAGTTACATGAAGATTCCAGTCATGGAAAAGGATTTGTTCCAGCTAAGAGCATCTTGGAAGAATTGGGAGGGATATTATGCAATTTAGTAAATTGCAACTCATAATCCTAGATTAAAAATGGGTAAAAAATGTATAAATAAAGTTATTCTCCTCAATTCAAGGGTTTCATTGTGTTGGTTGTTATTAGTCTTTGCTTCTCTTCAAGTCTAGGTTCTGTAAAAAAAAATAAGGGATCAACTGCTATGTGTAGATCTTGTCTCTCGCTAAGGTGGTTGTAGCTATATAATCATTAGCAAGCTTTGAGTGCATGTGTATGCATCCCTTGTCAAAAGCATAGACTTATCATGCTTGTCCCCTTGGTAGCATTTTGAAAAACTAATGTATGTAAGATTTATTTTCAAGTTAATGAAAATGCTTGTGGTTCTTTGTTATTTCTTGTTGATGAAGTGTAGTAATATGTTTTACAAGTTATGTTGATTGGATATTTGGGTTTGTGTTCATTATTGGTTGTGATTTTAAGCATGGATCTAGGTTATAAATCCCTTTTTATAGTTTAACTTGGAAGTATGCTATTGAATGATCTTTTAGGTCACCCTAGGTCTATGGATTTGACAAGGAAAAGTGTTTTGAAATTTTAGTTGCAGTGTATGCTTTGGGATTTCAAGGATCATTTGGTAGTTCCCATTAGCTTGCATTTGAGTATTTTCTACATCTTTGCAAAAGATAATGTCATGAATATTACAAGATAACCTACTATTTGAAAAATCTCCAGTACACCACCATGCCCTTCCTTTTTATAATTAACAAATTGGCCTACCCTATCCTACCCTACAAATATTACAATCCTTATTGCATATCATAAGTTTAATTTTCTTGTAAACACATAAGATATTGATTATATAACATGTATTTACATCTTGTGTTTTAAATCTTAGCATTACAATCTTTCATTTATCCTTGATATTGATAATTCTTTAGGATGAAGGTCCTAAGCACTTTTATATCTATCTTCAATAGCTTGTATGTGAATTAGAGAATTTGTGCATTCTTTGTGACAACCCTTCCCAAGTGAAGTGTGCAAGTTTGGTTGTGCCCTGGTCATATTTATTATTGGTGGATTTTGTGCCAAGAATCCTCATGGAGGTTGAATTGCATAATCTCTCCATGTGAGCAAGCTACCCCTTAGGTCCTCTCACCTTGGTTTAGGTAGATCCAAAAGTAGCAGGGAGCTAACCATACCATTTGTAGGTGCCTCTCAGTCATTTTTTGTGTTTGGTCCATTTTAGATGCCAAACCCTTCCTTGGATAAAATGACATACTAGTGGGTTTTTCATCTTTGCTTGTCATTTTCTTCAAGTGTGCAAGGTTGAGCATAAGAGGTGTACAACTGGGAACCAACAATTTCAATATTCTTTCCTTCTCTTTCACTTCCATTTCTTATTTAATCATTTCATTGTACTTTTATTATATTTTAAAGCATAGTTTAGATTTAAATTTTGTTTATTAATGAAATATCATATGTCTACATTGTTCCTCGGTTTCACTCTTAGACATAGTGTAATTTCTCTTCTTTGTTCACCATTTAGGTAAAACATATTGGTGAAATAATTTTTTTATCATTGAACCTAGGGTTTCATAAACCTCACTCCCTAGGGTTCATATTTATGATTTTGCAATTTTTTCTTGAGTGTTGATTATTGTTATCATTCCATCTTAGCCATACGTTCTTGTGTTTAATACCCTCTCATGTATAATTCTTAGATTTTTTTGAACCCATCCACTCTTCAAACATAGTCAACCTTAGGGTTTCCTAGTTCTTCATCCTTATAATATTTGATTTATGATTTTACACATCATATCTAATTCTTATATTTATGTGTTTTTATTATTGATTTATCACTAGATCTATCTTCCTTCATATTTTTCATGTTTACAAATTATGCCAACTAGTAATTTTAGATCTACAAACCCTACTAGGTAAAGTACTATATTGAGTGTTTCTACTTGTGATTTGATTTAGCTTCCTTTATTTGCTACTCATGTTTATTTGAAATAAAAAATAGAAAATTCTAGTGAAATTACTCCTTATACTATTATTGATAATGAAAATAATAATTATGTAAACATTAATGATAATTTAAATGTTGATAATGCACATGATGATGAATATGATTATGTGGACAAAGATTATGATATTGCAAATGCTTTTGATGATGTTGATCTGAAATGAATTCATGGACTTGCTTACTTTAATGTCTTTATCCAAAGCATCTCATAACTTTATATCCCATGTTGCTTAAATTAAAATAAATGTAAAATAAATTTTGGGCTAAGAAATTTATACCTAAAAACGTTTCCAATGATCATTTCAATGTTCCTAATCCACCTACTATCCTCCTCAGACTCCACTTAGTATTACTCCTCATTATATTACTCCAACTATTCCTATATAGATAGCATATCTTTTGTTCCTCCTACAAATATTATATCATCTCAACCCAATCCTAGTGCTTTACATTTTAGTCTTGGTCATACATAAAACAACAAATCCTCTATTCATATCAATTTTAATAATGAGTTGACTCATACACATACAACTAAATATAAGGATACTCAATTTCAATAATATATATAAGACATGCAAGCTAAAATTAAAAATTTTCCCAAGGATCTTGAAACGCTAACCATGAGGTCACTTCTCAAGATATTTTTCACTAACCATTTTATCATGAGGTCCTTACTCACCCATTGCAAGGGTGATCCTTTATGTCACATTCAATATTTATTTTCCTTGTGCGTTGTTTTTATTCATGATGATCTATTAATGACAAAGCTCTCAACAAGAAGTATTAAATACTATGCTTGGATCGGTTCTACACATTACTTAAAGGTTGTGTATGTCAATTTAATGATTTGGATGATACATTTTTAGCTCATTTTTCCATAAAAATTAGCCAAAATGTCAAATTTTCACAAAATGCCTAATAGTGAGCTACAGATATTTTTATCCAACAATTTGATTTAACCACTAAAAGAAAAAGTTATATTCAAAACTTACAATATTTCGATGAGATATTCCATATAGTTTAAAACTTCGAGATTAAGCTTTCAGAGGCTAACAGGTTAAGATATGGGCCTAATTCCCCTTCCTCTACTAAAAAATATAAATATCAAGGTAAGAAAAAATTTACACCTAAGACTAATTATGCTCCAACATTTCAAGCTAAAAATGATGCCAAAAATGTAAATTTAGTTTCAAAACCTCCTGATACGCTAGTTCTTCTACCTTTTATAGAGCATAAGAAATTTACGAGGTTACCTAGAATCTACTCATAAAGTTCTTAAAAGTTTTCTTTATTGCAACATGATATTTTTACCTATGTAATGTGAGTTAGAAACTATAGATAGTATAATATGGTATTAATTACTTAAAAATGACAAATTTGGCATACATATACCACAGATGACTTGTGCACATAAATATGGTCCTAACCAACCATTCTATCACACCTACATTCTAACTTATGAGTTTGATCCTTATGTTATAATGTTACACACCTACATGAACCTCATTGTCTATTTCTAATTACTATCTTGTACAAATATCTCTAGACCTTCAGTTCAATCCTCCTGTGCATGGGTTAGTAATGTCAGAATGGGTCAATATTGCTAGTCAATGTTGACCTACTCTTGATACTACTGACCCTCTCCTATAAACAAATAATTTTTAAAATATAATATTTCTTTTAGACTCATATATATACAAATCAATGCCTCACTTAATAGGGGATGAGAACTTATCTAGTACACATCCATACACTAATATACGTTGAGAAAATATGCCCTATATTTTTATTTTAAAAATCAATCATTAGGAATAGCCTAAAAATAAGTTTTAAGCTTACCAAATAAAGTCAAAGCAAGCATTGTCAAGTATCAAATCAAAACCATTAGTTGTATTTGTTAGGATCCTACTCCTTAAGAGCACACTTGATTACCTGTGTATAAGCAACTAAACATGGAATTAAACCAGAAGTAATATGTAACTAGAATTCAGAAACAACACAGAATATTTAAATTCCAGCTAAATGTGCTCTTCTAAATCTAAAATATGAATGATTTCATCATCATCAAAACTATTATCTTATTCTAGAGAGTATACCGAAATTAATTAGAGAATAAGTTTGATGGGTAGTTAGGTGAAACTAAGAGGTTTATACTTGGAATGTTTAGAGATTAGTTTTTTATTTTTTAGTCTTTTTCAAGGCAAATAATAATTAGAAGGAAATACAATGAAGAAATCACACTCTTCCCACACCTCTTGGGCATATAGTAATTCTCCCTCAAGAGCTCTCTCTCTCTCAATTACAAACACAATCAACTCAATAATCGAGTTGTTGTTTCCACCAGTAAGTGACAATCAACTCAACTGTTGTTTCCTACTTCTAGTCCACCAAGTACTCAAAGTAATCCAAGTAGATCTCCTTGATCTTGCTCCTTGTTGTGTTGCAGATCTCCTTGATCTTGCTACCCCACAGATCTCCTTTGACCTTGCACACACACACACACCTATAGATCAACTGACCTTACCAAGATCTCCCCTGATCTTACTACCTACAGATTAACTGATCTTACAATTGGAAGAACCCTTGTCCTTGTCCTTGACAAGTTATCCTTCACACCTGACAATATAGCCCCAAAACCCATAAAAACAATAATTAGACTTCCCAAATATAATTAGAAATGCAGACTCAAGACTAAAATTAGTCTTTACATGTAAACTGATTGTCCATCTAAAATTAGACCAGTTCTAGAACACACAGACGACTGACATTGGTCTCTGTCTGTCTGGAGATGACTGACATCGGTTCTTGTTTGACCGATGTCAGCCGACCCATAACCGATGTCAGTTGCTCTATACACTGGATATGATAATGTCAATTGGCCTGACCAATGTCAGTTACTGTAACACTCAGCAACCTCCTCTGTTTGCATAAGTGAAGCTTTTAGCTCCACAACCTAACAATCTCCCACTTGGAGATATAGCTGCACTTGTACCTGTACCTGTACCTGTACATCCTCTAATTTTGTTTCTTGGCTTGTATTCCTCTTCAAGTTCAATCTTGAAGACCAATAGAATTTGAATGAAGATTCAACTTCTCCTTTGTTCCCGGCTTTTTTAACATACCTGAAGGGTTTCTATCCATATGGATCCATTCCAGCTTCAACTCACCATCCTCCAATACCTGTCTAATGAAGTGGTACTTAAGCTGTATATATCTAGTTCTTAAATGAAAGGCTAAATCCTTTGCAAAATGAATTGCTCTTTTACTATCACTATACAATCTGCAACTCTCTTGAACCTTTCCCAACTCTTCCATGAACCAAGTCATCCATATCATTTCCTTGCTAGCCACTGTGATTGCAACAACCTTATGCATCTCTAAAATCTAGCTAACCATTGTTCCACCAATAGTGAACACATATCCTGTGGTACTTCTATCCAAGTAACCTACCATATCCGAATCTACATAATGTAGAGAAGTGCTTGACCCTACATAGCATGTATACCTGCTATTGGTCCCTCTTAGATACCTAAGAATCCACTGAACTGCTTTCCAGTGCTCCTTTCCTAGATTGGCCATAAACTTGCTGACAACTCCCACTGCCTGGGCAATATCAAGTCTAGTACTCATGTACTCAACCTCATCATGTGATTCAGGACACTGTTCTGTGAACTGTCCAACCATAGGTGTGATAACCGGTTCTGCATCCTGCATATTGAACCTCTCCACTACCTTATTCACATAATCCTCTAGAGACAAAATCAACCTGTGACTTTCCCTGTCTCTAGAAATACTCATGCCAAGGATTTTCTTTGCTCCTCCTAAGTCCTTCTTGGTACACCTTTGAGCTAATTTTACCTTTAGCTTCCCTGCATGTGTGACCCTGCAATAAGCATATACACTACATACAGTAATAGGATAATGTCATGACCATTATCCAACCTGGTAAAATAAACACAATGGTCACATTGACATTGACTAAAGCCATGCTTTGTCATACACATATCAAACCTTAAACACCATTATCCTTGAGCCTGCTCAAGACCATACCTAGACTTCTGTCTCACCTGTCCATCTCTCCTTTCTTTAACCTAGAAATTCATTCATCTTTCAGTGCTTTCATCTTGGCTGGTAACTCTACCAAATCTCCCATTTGGTTCTCTTCCAAGGAATCAATTTCTTCTTTAATGCCATGCTCCCACTACTTCCTGGATTCTACCTACATTGCCTCTTCAAAACTTCCTGGTTCTTGACCATCAATGAGTAAAAAGTAATATAAAGAAGGGGAATAATGAATTTGAGGCTTACTTACCCTTTCAGTCCTCCTCATGGGCATTTGAGACTCTTGGACAGCTTATTGTCCACCCAACATTCGTTCTAATAGTGATCGATCTCGGTCATCTCTCAGTCTGTACCTGACTGACATTAGTTCCACCTGACTGACCTAACTGACATCGATTTCTATCTGACCAACGTAGTTCCTTTTGCCTACCAACATTAGTTCCATGACTGATGTCGGTCTCTGAATGACCGTCGACGTCGATTACCTGACCGACATCGGTCTCTATGTTTTCCTATGAGTGATGATTTTTACATGCGAGCTCATTTTAGATCATAACCTTATCCAAATCAACACTGCCTTGCTCAAAATTATTCAGCCTCTTGAGCTGATCTCTGTCCATCATCTTCTCCTTGAAAACCAAGGCTTTCTAGTTCTTTAATGTGTCAAAAACATCAGATTTCCTCTTTATGCAATAAACCCAATCCTTTCTTGTAGCATCATCAGAAACATAACATTGTGATCCTCCAATAGAAGCTCCCTGAGTTGGTCTCCACACACCTATGTGAACAAGCTCCAACTTGTGCTTCTTCTTTGTTGACCCAATTGTGAGAAACCTCACTTTCACCTATTTCCCAAAGATACAATGCTCACAGAAATCTTGGTTTATCAAATTTGAAAGATTATCATTTGACTTATCCATTCCCTTTCACTCATGTGACCAAGCCTACAGAGCCACATCTTTGCATCTACATCTGAAGTAGATAAAATAGAAGGAGAATCAGTAATATAAGTAGATAGATAAAGTGTACCTACTTTCTAACCTCTTGCTAATACAAGTGCACCCTTGGAAACTTTCCAAGATTTCCATGTGACTGTGCAACCCTCATCACCCAACTTTCCTATAGAAATTAGACTCCTCTTCAGGATGGGAACATGCATGACATCCTTCAACACCCATGTGTTGCCCGTCTGCAATTTCAGCTGCACTTCCCCTTTGCCAACAATTTGACAAGGCTCAAAACCCTAAATAAATCTTTCCAAAGTATGGACATAATCATGGAAAAATACTCTATTTGGGGTTGCATGGAAAGAGGCATTCTAAAACCCAAGATTCTACTTTATCCATATAAGAGCATCCTGTGCAACAATACCTGTAACATCTGCTTCTTTATTTCCTTCATGTCTTCTAATCTTTCTTTACATGCACAATTCCATAATTGATAATTATTGCCATTGAATTTCTCCATTCTTAGTGTACTTTCTTTTGCCATTGCTTTACTCCCACTCAAACAGAAACCCATGTGAGTGAACCTATAATCAACAAACACTAACCCGCTCTACCACTTGTTAGTGAACCAAGCTCTGATACCAGTTGTTAGGATCCCTCAAGAGCATACTTGATTACCTTTGTATAAGCAACTAAACATGGAATTAAACTAGAAGTAATATGTAACTAGAATTTAGAAATAGCATAGAATATGAGAGATAATATAATCTTGTATTAACACTCTTCCAGAAGGAAATACATGAAGAAATCACTCTTCCCACATCTTGGGTGTACAATAATTCTCCCTCAAGGAGTTGTTATTTCCACCAGTAAGTGACAATCAATCAATCATTGTTGCCTTCTTTCAGTCCACCAAGTACTCAAAGTACTCCAAGTAGATCTCCCTGATCTTGCTCCTTGTTGTGTTGCAGATCTCCTTGATCTTGCTACCCTGCAGATCTCCTTTGACCTTGCACACACACACCTATAGATCAACTGACCTTACTTACCATGTAGATCTCCCCTGATCTTACTACCTCCAGATCAACTAATCTTATAATTGGAAGAACCCTTGTCCTTGTCCTTGACAAGTCTTTTTGATCCTTACACCTTACAATACAGCCCCATGGGTCTCTTAAATAGATCCATACAAACAATAATTAGACTTCCCAATTACAATAATTAGAAACGCAGACTCAAGACTAAAATTAGTCTTTACATGTAAACTGATATCTATTAGACCAGTTTTGGAATGCACAAATTTAGTCTCTATCTATCTGGAGATGACCGACGTCAGTCTCTGTCTGTCTGGAAACCGACGTTGGTTCTTGTCTGACCGATGTCGGCTGACCCATAACCGATGCCGGTTGCTCTATACACTAGATATGACCGACATTGATTGGCCTTGACATTAGTTACTATAACACTCATCAACCTCCTATATTTGCATAAGTGAAGCTTTTACCTACAGCCTAACAGTATTCATATAGCGAAGGAGTCTAATTGCACAATCACACTAGTGGGAGAACTACGTGTGGGTTGATTTCCCTCATTAAAATATTAGATATATAGACAGTTTTCAATCATCAACATGGGTGACTTAGGTCAACTAATCTCGTTACACTTTCTTTATTTTTTTCGATTTCTATCCCTCACAAGCACACCTTAGAGGTTCGTTTTTGGAGTTAGATGCATCATTAGCGATTGACAACATACATACAAATTTTATAGATACATGCAAAGGTGATTATATGGTCATAGACCCATCTTTCAACGCATGTCACTACTGAACACTACAAGCCATTATCGATAGTTGATAGCAACATAGATCTAATAGAACCAACCCTATGTAAATAAAAACATAATTCTTGAATTATAAAAATCACGGGCCTATTTTTATCTATTTTCCACTAATAGGACATAATCATAGTCAAATAGTCAATATAAAATATAATTACTCATCCATTTATTATACTTACTATATTTAGAATTTGCCACTTGTCAATCATTGCAATTAGTTTAAGTATTTTACATTCACCTGCATGTTTGAATGCCCTTTTAGTAATATAAATTCACATACTAGTTTCTATCCTATTAGGATTTATGAAACCAAATAAGGCTAAAACATATTGGTGAACCTATATAATAATAAAACCATGTCAAACCCTAGATATCTATTAGGGTTTCATCCTTGTAGTTTTTCAAATTTTAGTCTTAGGGTTGTATTTACAAAACCCTACTACCTTCATGCTTCTTTACCTATTCAAATTATGCCTTGCCTAGATCTCAAAATATATATTAAGCCCTAATAAATATATAATGGAGAATGAATCACAACACCCTAACTACTCTCCTAGTATGGATTCTTCTATTTTTCTTTCTACCTTTACTCAAGGTGGTGATAGCTACTTTCCATCTAAGGTCCATGTTGTCACTATCCAAAGATAAACCATCCTATGGTACAAAATAGAGGTCATATGAATATTTATCCTCATCCCCATCCAGCCCCCTAAAACCTTATTGATGATTTTTATATGTATATTCAATTAGAAGTACCTGGATTTTTGCTTGTGAAACCCTTCAATATAAAATAATCATTATGAGAATGTCAATAGAAGAGTTTCAAAAGCAAAATCAATATTTAAGTTTAAAGATCACATCACTTAAAAATAATATCACATATATAAATAGTCTAGAGTATGAAAATTTCAACTATATATCTACATCACTATCCATTTTTTATGCCTCAAAAGACTTTATCTCAAGAATTAAAGCCAAAAAAAGATACACAATAAGTGACTTCAAAACAAGTTGATCACATTACTTGGTATGCATCCTCAAAGGAAATCAAAATAATATGGTGCATATCATAAAATGCATGAACATTATAAATTGAGTTTTTATTTCGCTTTGAAGAGAAAAATATAAAGTATCATTGATAGTGGTGATCATATACTAGATACATCCATTAAATAACCACCAAATGCAATAACACCTCATATATTTAAGCAAACTACTCAAACCATGATTTTATTTTCTAAGGAACAATAACAAAAAGAACAAAAAAAATAGTTGAAAAGGTAAAATTACAAAAGGAACATTTATATAAGTAAAGATTACAAAGGAACATTTAGATAAGTAAAGATTACAAAGGGAACAAATTGAAAACGGAATAGTTAGAAAAGGCACAATTATAAAAAGAAGTGTTAGAAAAATAAATGTTACAAAGGGAATAAATTGAAAAGGAAAGGTTACAAAAGGAAAATTTATAACAATAATAGGTACAAAAAGAGAAGTTATTAAAAGAGCAATCATTAAAAGAGAAGTGGAAAAAAAACTTGAGATAAAAAAGAAAACATCTTTAAGAAAGGGTTTCTCATGAAGGAAAATCACTAGCAAGATATACTTAAAAAAAATAATGTCACAAGTGTGGTTCCAAAGGATTTAACTACAAAACCTCACTCATCTCAAGAACCTTTCATTGAGTCACTCATATATATGGAAAACAATGTACCAATGTCATGGTTATGGGCTACTAAGAAAATAATTTTTATACTACACCCTTAATTTTATCTCTTGAATATTACCTTCAACACATAGATCAGACTACTACCTCTACATTATGTGAAAAATCAATCAGGTTGATAGTAATGTTTACTAAAAAATTGTGTTGTATTACATTCAAAATTATTCATGATATAGGCACATGCAATGTCATACTTGGATGATCACGGTTAAATTCAATGGGGGAAATGATTGCTAAAAATAAAGGTTGCATTAAACTTTATCATGAAGGGAATGTTAATTCCATTTTAAGAGGGAAAATATTTATAGTGTGCACACCCTAATTTGGTCAAGCAACCACAAGTACTATGTCTTTTGTTTCTCTTTCATGGGAAGGTTTTAGTGATGAATGTGAGTCATGTTTGCATGGTCTTTTTGAGCCTTTTGATCTTTATTATGAATTATTTTTATCTATTTGTTGCACCCATAGTGGTCCTTTGTCATCCCATCCTAGTCATAAGGGCCCCTTGGCATATTTTGCACAATCTTCACTCAGTTTTCTATTCCCAGGATACTAGCATGGTCCTAGACACTAGCACAGTGCACTAGTGTCCAATGGTCACTTTTCAATGTGTTTTGGGTCCTAACCCTTCCTTGAGCCTTCTCTTATGATTTTATCTTTCTTTTACATCTTGTCAGCTAATGAACAAGGCTCTTACATTCAAATCAAAGTTTCTTCTATATAAAGATGCTCACAAGGCTTTTTACATCTAGCACTTACTACTTTGGCACATAATTACATAAAATTAATCAATAATATAACTCAACACACTATATATTAGTTAGAAATCACCCAGAGAATTGCATGCTTGATCAAATAATGGCCTAAGCAAAATTCACTCTAGCATACCATGCACATTGATTATGTGCATTCCCTAAGAGAGAACTCCATGAGATCTGAGACCCCTATCATTGGGGTTAATGTAGGTAGCGGTTAGGATAGTAGGAGTTATGTATCGTGTGATTGCAACATCCCACAACCCAATTTTTATCTTCATTTTTCATTTGATCTTGTTTTTGTTTCATGTGTGCAATTGTTCATTAGGTTTTTGGAAATATTTGACAAAATAATGACAGAAATGAATGATCAAGAGATAAAAACTCACCTATAGGTCCTTGAAACCCTCCCGTAACATCCCTAGAAATCTTACGTAGAATTTCCACAAAAGGACACTAGTATTGTAGCACTATTATTATCCTAACCACACTACTATCCAAACGTAGTTTTCAACCCCAGTTTTAGAATGTAGGTCTCTTGACTGATCTCCAAGCATGTTTCAGCCTTCTTGACATCCAATAATGCCTATTTCACTCCAGATAAGTCAATTTTCTCATTGTACATACATTTTAGGTAAATCAATTTGATATATCTATTTTCAATATTTGTATGAATTTACCCTCCATACCTAGCCCCTTTAACAACCTAGGATTTACATGTCCATGCCCTAAATAGTTAAAATATTTGGTGAACCCAACTTATTTCAAAAATTTATTAAAACCCTATATCTACATAATAGGTTCCTATACATCCAAATATTATCCCTTAGGTTTAAAATAAAATTATGATTTTTTACATTCATTAGGCTAAATGTTTAGCATATTTCTAAATATATTTATGTTAGATTACATTCTACCTATTGCATGCTTGTTGTTCATTGTTTACGTTCTCTTTTTTGGAAAGTTTAAAATGACATCCAAGAAGCCTCTTGCCCCTCACCCATTTGATGAATTGATAACCTTTTATCATAATTATAAGAATGAATGGACAAATTTTCAAGATTTCACATTAGCACATGATAATGATTTCATTTATAATGATGATTCTTATTATTGTTGTAATGATGGACATGATGATTACTATGAGCATGGCAATGAAAGTGTTGATGAAGATAGTTTATATGCATCTTGTTCTCTCTCTTCTCTCTCTTATCCTACTTTTCAAAATCAAACTAACAATATAATTCCAAATGAACCTCGTATTGGTAGTGCTTTGTTCCAATGTGATCCTAACTTTTCAACCACTTTTGCTACCTCCTTATTCAAATTAAAATAATTTAAGTGCAATAAATTAAATCTAATTTTTCATAATTCAAATAATACATAAAGGATAAATGCATATTATTTACCCTTCTCAATTCAATTTGAAAAAACATGTACAAATTATATTTCACCTTCTACCAATTCACAAACTAAAGTGGATGAAATTATTTTCTCACCTTCTTTTACATTCCAATATCAACACAATGATTCTTTGAAAAATGTTGATAATACAAATATCTCTATCTCTTCTCCTACATGTCATAATGTGCCAATTGAAAACATGATTTATAATTCTTATACCCTTGAACCCAATATTGAAAATAATGATCATACATGCATTCCACTCATACCTAGTGAATCCATGCATCGCATTGCATGTACACATGATGATATATTGCATAGTATAAAAAATTTGAAATATTATTCTACTCTCTCTCTCTCTCTTAGTGAGCATGCAAATGATAATTATTGTACTCTTACCTCTACAAGTGAATTAAATTATAATTTTGATGAACCCTAGAATAAATATGATTACTATGATTTTGGTGAAGAAGATATTAATTCTAGTCCTTCTATTTCTCTCCCTACTTCACACATCTCTCATGTTCAAATTGATTTTTTATAAAATAATAGTTCAAATGATAATATGTCTTAGAATAAACATAAATTAACTTATACTTATGTTCATAGTTTACATAATTTATTATTTGCATGATAATAATGTATCTTCTAATCCATTAGCATGTGATACTTCTTTACAAATTAACAAAATAAGAGATACCAATGAATTTCACTCAACACCCTTACTAAAATAAAACTCATTTCTCATCCTAACCTCCATGAGGGTGATATCCCATTTCCATCTCACTAGGTCCAAGCTATCACCCCTCCAAAGGTTATGGAGAGAAAAATAACTCTCTCTAAAATGGTCCCTGATGTAGTGTATCAATGGCTATAATTAATAATAATATTCAAGAATTAAATGAACCTCTTGATGATGTTAATTTAACTTCACAAGAGGTAATATCTTTGATGCATGTTGTGGGTAAGTTACAACAATAAGTACACCAACTCACATTGAAAAGTAATGCATACCACTATTGGGTTTATTCCAATGTAATCTATGGCAATAATATCCCACATAGAATCTTCACTACAAAGTTACCAAAGGATTTTCAAATACCAATATTTCAAAAGTTCAATGAACATGGAGACCCACACTTACACCTTAAATCTTATGGAAAATATATGGCACATATCACTAGAAGTTTGATTCTCGTACAATTATTTCCATAAACTCTAGAGGGTGAGACATTAAATTGGTTTCATCATTCACTCCCTAGTGGTTCACTACATACATATGATGAGTTAGAAGTCTTTCTCATGCACTACATACAGAATAAGGGACCCCGAGTCCCATATGAGAGATTGCCTTCACTACACCAGTGTAAGTCATAAATAGTGAGTGATTACATTATACGATTTAAATCATGCATTAAATAGTTGATCTATCAGTCAATAGATTTAGAGATGAAATACATATTTTCTAGAGGTCTCATCTTCCATATTAAGGATAAATTAATATATGAGACATTCAAATCATGGTGGAATCTATGTAACATAACTATGACATTAGAGAAGAATTTGGGACTAGTTGAGATAGATTTAGAGTCAAATTTAGATTTGTATCTCCCATATCCACATTCATCAAATATGGTATAAGTACCTAATCCACCTATGAGTAAGGAAAAAATGGAATAGAAACAACCAATCAAGATACTAAATAAAGGCAAATGGCCACTTTACACAACATCTCCTACTGTGGATAGAGCATAGGACACCCATAATGGGGCCATACAATTTTTAGACAAAAATAGGCCTCATGATATATTACTTATATTACTAGACAAAGGAAAGATCACCATTCCTCCTACTTAGTATCATTCAAAACATCATTCATAGAGAATAAGAAACAAACCATATTACAACTATCAAAGAATTGATATACATTTGGACAATAATTGATATGCACTTAGAGTGAGTATTGACCAATGTGTTAACAGAGGCATTATAACACTCACATAAGAGGCATCTAAATATCCTTCTCCACACTCTCCTAAAGTGCACTCTTATATGAGTGAGTTATCCCAAGATGTTATTTTTAAGGAACCATTAGTTACTCATGATATGATCCATGTGGTTTTTAGGACACCTACTTATGTGATATCTCATGCACTTCATATTCAATAAAGATGGTAGCCAATTCACATAGATCAACCTACTTATAGAATCATGGTTAAAAAATGGAAAATAGGCCCACCACTAATTTCAATTTGACTGTCGATTAAGCTATCTAGAAATAATCACAAATTTCAGAAAATAGTTTTAGTTCAAACGCCAATTAAGATATTTGGCAACAATCACATATATCATAGCATAATTTCAATTTGACTACTAATTAAGATATTTGGCAACAATCACAAAGATCATATCATAGTTTCAGTTAAACCACCAATTAATATATTTATAAATAAACACAAAGATCAGATCACCACTCAATTTGACTATCGATTAAGATATTTAGAAATAATCATAGAGATCATAGCATGGTTTGATTTCAAACATTGATTAAGATATTTGGAAACAATCACAAAGATCAAAGCATAGTTTCAGTATAGTAATCAATTAAGTTATTTGCTATATAGTCTACATATATAACTACTAATAGTGCACCATGAGCAGTATCAGTTCTAGAATCTACTTTTATACCTTCATAGGATGAGTAGTATGGTCACTTATTTACCATGGCATCCAAATTCAGATAGTACATGTCATAGTTACATGATCCACACTTAGATATACTATGACACTTATATAACAACTAAAAACTAAAAATTAACATTTCTAATCTAATATACATATCTAATCCAACATCCATATACTTATGAGCAATCAATTATAATTCCCTAACTAAATAAATACATCTTTATATCAAAACATAAGAAATAAATACAATGAAAACACTTACTCAAGTAAACAATGCCATAAATTAACATGCCATGTAACACAATACCCATGTAATAAAAAGTCCATACACACACCTATGCACGTGTGTGCATGCATGCACCCACGCATACGCATGCGTGCACACGCACATGCACACACACACACACACTCACACACACACACACACACACACACACACACACACACACACACACACACACACACACACACACACACACACACACACACACACACACACACACACACACACATAGAGAGAGATATATAACTCAAAACAAGTTTTAATATAATAATACATAATTACTCAATAATAAAATTTTGGTCACCAAGACCACCCTCCTCACTCTCACTCTTAGATACGTCAACATTAGAACTAGATGCCATCGCATCCCCTCTATATATCTATTAAGACTTGTATCTCCTCTCTTTATCCCATAGTATTTCCACCTTGGCCATCATCTCAACATGCTCTCACTATAGGCAAATGTATTCATCAATGATCTTACCACCTGCCCCACCTAGAACATCAAGTGGGGGCATAACTCACCTTTATAGCTCAGCACATGCCTCATCTCTATCATTAAATACTCATATATATGTCTAAGTGGCAATGGATACTTGATTAAATATATGCACATGAACACCTACAACTCTTATGGCCCTCTTCACTATTCCATCATCCATGATGTCATCAGGGATATACCATGCTAGCTTTCATAATGTAGCTTCAATAATGGTCTCCCATTACTCATCATCTCCTATACCTACACATACCAACATAGTGCATTAGATATTTCATCGATAAGTCAAACACTAAACTAAACTAAACATACAAATCCATAATGACACCATACCCTCAACTTTCTTAATGGACTCTAGATCCAATACCTCCTGCATGATAGCCCCATATCCTAGAAATATTGGTATCCATCTATGATGACACCATATTATGTAGGCATTAGTTGCTCCTACATCATCCACATCAGCAATATATATCATTAGATCTCACTCTACCAC
This sequence comes from Torreya grandis, assembly GCA_037957365.1. Classification (NCBI taxonomy): domain Eukaryota; kingdom Viridiplantae; phylum Streptophyta; class Pinopsida; order Cupressales; family Taxaceae; genus Torreya; species Torreya grandis. Next base: position 3,543,284 of record JARHVA010001084.1, on the reverse strand, counting down.
CAAAATTAGAACTAATTAGTAGGTGTGGGTCTTAGCCTACTACCTGGCCTCATGGGCACCTGATAACTCCTCAACCACAACCATGGTGCAGGTAACACATCCTAGATGACACCAAACTATCATGTTACCCACTCATACTAAAATCTCTCAAATATATTGACCTAATGGTCATGCAACCAAAAACTCACATGAACCTATCTCAGCTAAATACCATCCTCAAGCCACCCCTAAAAACCCTTGTAGGGTCTCTAAAGAATTTCTTTAGTTGTCAACCAATCCAACACCTATGGATAGTGCATTGTATTCCTTGAGTGGATGTCAACTATACCAATCCATCTCTCTATAAACATGTATGGGTGAGACCAAGAAATTCACAAAAAACCCTCCAGTCTAACCATTATAATACACTCATAATCCCAACAATATAATAATGTAGAAGACCCAATGCCACCTATGCACAACTCCTAAGTAAATTGGTACAAATATTGATACAAGTGGGATAGTATAGTATGACCCCATGAGTATATGATCTTGTGTTCCTCTATATCCTTCACTATACCATACATTTTGTATGAGATGGATACCCTAGTACAATCCATAGCAATAAAGGAAGCCAATAACACTGCCAAAAAATTTTGCAATCATGAAATATTAGTCATAATAATCAAAGACAACACACATCATTGTAACTCCCTGGATAATGGGTCCCCATGGGCATAGCTACAAAGTACCTCATATCCCTCTCAATAGATTTGTCTCTAGTAGCCTCTTGTAAAAATTCATGTTGATCAATAATGGGTAATCTTAGTATCCTATAAATGCCCTCCAATGTTACAGTGATCTCCCCAGTGGGAAACCCAAAAAATACAAGTATTGGTGTTCCACCTCTCACACAACACCATAATCATATGGGAGTCCTAGAGCATCAGATCAAGTGATGCCACATGGCCCAAACCAACTCTATCAATCACTACCCTCTCATCATGTGTCTGGGCAGTCCACATAAACACTCCATCATCTAACCACTTTAGAGTTCCCCCATGCACATATCCACCTGTAAAACACAACCAAATCTCACATTAGCATATTTGAACTATAAGTAAACATGTAGTAATAGTCATAAAATATAAAACATAAGCAAAATGGGAAAATTGGATTTAGTGGATGCTAGTGTTGTACCTAGGATAATAGTGTTGGACAGTAGCATTATACTGAGGATGGTAGCGTTGTATCCCATGACACTGTTGACATATTGGGGGCACTAGTGTGATCCTCATAAACAGGGCCCTAAACTACCAAAACTTCACTAAAAACATTGAAAAATGTAATAAATATGTCAAAAATAGGGAAAACGATATGTTCTTTACTAGGGTAACCTCTTCCTTGCCTGGATGAGCACCTCTACCTCCTTGTAGTGGGTTACATTCACTCCTCATCTCATCAATATGTTTCTAAGCTCAAATAAAACAATGTCTCTCAAGTCAATAGATTCAAATTATTATCAAGACAATCAACCAATGTATTTAAGTCATGTTTTAAAAATGTCACCTACCTAAGGTTGACCTTGCACATAGATTTTACCAACTAATATTAGATTCTTCTAACACAATATTTGAGGAACTGTAGCTCTGATTTTCAATCCATTTCTTGTGTATGAAACTTGATCATGATATCCCTTTCATCATTCTAGTTACACCGCTATTCCAATCAAACTTACTCCACAAAGTGACAAAACCTATACTTCCTTAACAAACTCACTACAAACCACAAGCCTATATCGACCCCATTTTCCAAAAATAATTATTATTACAAAGGTCTAAAATAATCAATCATATGTTCATATTAGCAATGCTAATTATCACTAAGATGCTTATGAACATCACTTTTGGTTTGACACCCTCACCATAGTCTCAATTCTTTCACCAAAAGGGGGCATACATACACTATTCACACTAATTCAAATACCCATATATAAAGTGATTTAGATACCCAAAGATATAGTGATTTAGATACCAAGATATACAGTGATTCAAATACCTAGATATGTAGTGATTCAAATACATATATTGATTCAAACACATATATTGACTCAGATTGGTTCAAATTGACTCAAATATTTAAATGCATAGATTTGCTTAGAAAACACATAGGCTGACTCAGATTTATAGGGTTTCATGATATTGTTAGATATTGGTTCACATTATTATATTTTACATAGGGTTTCAACATAGTTCTAGACTCATATTATGACTATGGGGGCACGCATATGGTATGCCATCCTATATGGATATAATTTTATATACAGGACACATAATTACATTACTTAGAATATCAAGTTTAGGGGCATGATGTAGAATATGTGTCCTCAATCTCATAGGATTCCACTAGGTTATATATATGGAATGACACATTATACCATTCTCTATGCACATATTATCAAATTATACCCATATTATCACCAAGATGCCCCTAGAATTTCACCAGGTTGGGTCATATATCCAACTACAACTATTGATCAATAGTTTGTCACCTGACCCATATTATAAAGGCTGAGTGATAGTCTTAACCTCCGAGTAGATTACTTCTCAAATTCATTTTACATACCAAAGTGTGGGAAAGTAGGGCTTATTTCTACACATTTACATAGACTTTTCAGATCAGATTACATATCAAAGTGGGGGAAAGTAGGGCTTGTTTCTCTACATTTATAGATACCTCTCAAACTCAATTAACATATCAGGGTGGGGATAAAACAAGGTTTTGTTCCTCACAATTTAGTTCATCATTTAGATTCAATATAGGGGGCATCCACATTGTGGATTTCCTCTTCATAGATAACATTCTAGCTCCCTTCTACTTATCTAGCCAAGAAGTGGGCTAGGCCTAGAGCACATCCATCCTCCACATAGATTTATCACATATGTAAGTGAAGGTACACATTTTATTTTTCCTTTTACTCTAGCATTTTTATTTCATTACATGACAAGAATAAAAGGGGGCACATGGGGAAGGGGGGTATGTACACACCCTAATTTGGTCAAACAACCATAAGTGTTATGTCTTTTTTTGCTCTTTCATGGGAAGGTCTTTGTGATGAATGTGAGTCTTGTTCATGTGGTCATTTTGGGCCTTTTGATATTTATTATGACTTGTTTTCTCTATTTCTTGCACCTCGATGGTCATTTATCATCCCATCCTAATCATAGCCCCCCCTGGCCTAATTTTTACACTCTTCACTCAGTTTTGTGCTCCCAATACACTAGCATGATCCTAGACACTAGCATCCTATGGTAGTGTCCAAGTTTAGTGCTAGTGTTGAATGATCATTTTTTAAACATATTTTGGGTCCTAACCCTTCCTTGAGCCTTCTCTTATGATTTTAGCTTTATGTTGCATCTTGTCAACTAAAGAACAAAATTACTACATTCAAATCAAATTTCCTTCTATATAAAAAGCCTCACAAGGAATTTTACATCTATCACTTACTAATTTGACACATAATTACATAAAATCAATCAATAGTATAGCTCATCACACTACATATTACTCAATAATCACAGATATACTTACATACTAGATCAAATAAGAGCCAAAGAAAAATTCATTTTAGCATACTATTATGCATTAAATTTTCACCCTATAGGAGGTATATTATATCTTCCTTGAATTTTATGTAACATGGAAACATCTCTCAAGTTATGGGTGACCTATGGGAGAGATGTGTCTCTAGTTAAAGGGCTAGCTCCCTTGAACCACACCTAAAACTAACCACTAGTCTACTTGCTTTGAAAGAAAAGGGATAGAAAAGATTAACACTAATGTAAAAGAGGTGATGCACCAAGTTTAACTCCAAAATACTACCATGAACTTTCACTATGAAAGGTGATTCACAAAACTAACCTCAACAACCAAGGTTTCTCTAACAAAAGTGTTTCAACATGAAGGTAAGATGCAATACATTTCTCAAGGTGGATGAGTAAGAGGTATGATTATAGACACTAGTATTCTTCCTTACACTTAAATACATACAAGAATAACTAACTACACTTCATGTGACCTATTAAAGAGCAGACTACTTACACAAAACATGAAAGAGTAAGATGAACACAAGGAAAGATGACTATCACATGCCATTTAACCATGAACTACTTCACACACTTAGAAAAGAAGTTGAGAAATCAAAAATAGCTTGAAATATTTTATTCAAAGGCAAAATCAGTACTCAATCTAGCAAGCCTTCACCATACTAGATGTGGATCCTTTACAAAGCCAAAAGTGGCTGCCTATATAGAGAATTATGAAAAGAGAGAGAGAGGGACATAGAAGGAGGTTGCCAAGTGTCCACCATGAGTTATAAAAACAAAGGAGTTATATAAAAGCCTTAAATAGACTTCTAAATCCATGTGTCTCACTCTTGAAGATGTTCCAATTCTCCTAGTGGCATAAGAGTTAAAATTTAACTTGACACCTTGATCATCTTCTTCAAAATTACCCTTCCTTGCATAATAAGAGTGAAAAATGGGGTTATAAATCATCAATTCACCATGAAATCATTTAGATATTATCATTTCACACCTATCATGCATTAAAAAACCCCTCTTATCTAATATTTCATCATTCATATGCGTAGGTGTCTTGAAACTCCTCATTTCCCATGCCTAGCTTGGTTCAAGTGGCCCAAAACTTGATTTCATCCTATTTAAGGCACTCTTTATCCATGGATGGCCTTAAAATATCTTATAAAACTTGAAAAAATCCATTTTATTCCCTCAAACAACTTTCAAGACTCCATTTTACTCCTCAAGCCCTCACTAGGCCTATTTTCCTTATAGACCTAAAAACCTAAGAACCTCTTTGTGTATAAGAATGTAAAAATGTTACTAACAAACCAAGGGCATATTCTAGGACTTAGTATGGCCTTAAAACTTCATGTTCATATTTTGAGTGAAAGTCCATGTTTTTTTCCTTTTCTCCCCTCAATTAGGCCTCAATGAAGCCTCCTTGCCTAAAACCCTATTTTTATACTCCAGACATCTCCCACATGTGTGAAATTACCCAAAAGTGTATGATTAACTTTAACTAGCCTGTCATCAACCTTCGTGTCAATTTTGAGGCCCTAATACCCTGTGGAAGTGTAAGAACCATGAAATGACCTTGCCAGCTAGTCTTATTTTAGGCTTGTTTGAGACTGCCTTGGAAAATAAGCCTTGTTTGACCACTTATATAATACCTTTTACATATGTTTTGTCTTGAATATGTGTAACACATACCAAATGTCCTCATCCAATGGTTTTTAAGTTTCCCTTTACTCAAAACTCCTAAAAAACACCAAAAATCATGTAAAATAGGGTATTTATTACAGTCTATACAACTAAAAGTATGTAAAAATTAAATATAGAGAACCTAATTTTAGTCATCAACATCTTCTAAGATGTTTTAGGATAAAAATAGGTCACTGAAGGTGCTTTAGAAGTTCATTTCTCTTGACTGGTCACTATCAAGGTTTTAGGCATGTTTCATTCTTAAGGATTGTTTATAAAGAACATATCCTCTCTCTCTCCTAATTACATAAGATTATTTTTATGGTACCCCTCCATCACATCCAAATTCCATTAGGTAACATGAAAATACTCATAAAATTTTTGAGTGTGAGAAGGTACTCCTCAGATTGCAAATAAGCCATTTGAGAGGGGTCTGAGCTCTTAAGTGTTGTTTATGAAGGTGCTAGACCTAAACCATCAATTTATTCCACTATAATGGAGTGTATATACCTATATAAAATAATTAAAAACATATTATATTTATTCATAGGTCTAATGTCACATCAAGTAGGAGAAAGCCTGCTTTGAAATTTAGTCTTGCATGAGGGGAGTTTGATGACAGTCTTAAGAGGTCAAAATGAACTTTAATTGCTTTATTTATCCATAGATTATCCTGAATGGTCAATTATTTTTTTATAAACCTATAAATTCCCTTCAAACCTTCATACCACCCTCACCAACCGTCTTTTCTCATGACGGCTCCTAGATCTGCCTACTTAGAACATTGCCTATCTTCATCCTATCTTTTGTCATCAGGTCTGAGGATATAGATGAGATGTTTATGACACTATGAAACCATTTTACAATGGATTTCCTCCCTCAAACTTTATTTTTTTCATGCTAGGCAAATGTCCCTCACTCATCTAGGCAAGCATGCCTGTATGTGGATTTAAACTCATTAGGCCTAAAATAGAGCCTTGAACTTCTTCCCATAGTTATTATTAGGTCTGAGGGTTTAAGTGAGGAATTTTATCATTATTAACCATCTTAAAATAGCCTTAATTCCCTCATACCTCTTCATAGACCTTTCCTTTCTCAAATCAAGTAAAATCTCTATTGAAATATGTAGACCTCAATATGATCTTACTGACTATGTAGGTAGGGTTTTGAGACTCTGTTTGATAAATCTAATCATGTTTCCTTTTTGTCCTTAGATGACCATATTTTTTACTCTGAGATAGGCTTAAATTTCTTCATACACATTTTGTTCCTCATTCTATCTTGTAACCAACCTGACCTGACTTACAACTTGTAGGTGTCTATTTTAGGGTCATGACTATATTTTAATTTCAAGGTCTTACTTCTACATCAATGATCTTATTAATGACTGTTGAATTTTTTTTTGATAATACAAATTAGTCTAAGATCTCTCCCATACACCTTTGCCTTCTTTATTTAGGTTTGATGCTAGACTAATCCCTCTAGCATGCCTATAGGTGACTTTGTTGATAGTTTGAGTGCATTCTTTGTTTGTAGGAATCCACTTTCAGAACTTTGTCAACAAAGACTCTGTCTCATATTGATGAGAATCTATAACCATTTCATAATGCACTTTCAAGTCACTTATGACTTCACTACCTACCAATTTTAAGGTTGCCTTTTCAAATGGTTGTAGGTGTTCATTAAGAGAAGGTTTAAACATGAAGTCTTGACCTTAGTCTTCTCACTCCATTATTGTGCCTTGAAGGATTCAAACCATCATTGAGAGTTTTTTTCACCTTCGTGTAGAGTTCATTGGCTTCTTGTGACACCTTCAGACCCTTTTTTCCTTCTCAATTTCATACACATTCATGTAAGTAGTTCTTTAGGACTGTGAACTTAGCTCATGATTATCCCTTGACTTGCAACTGGTCAGGTACTTTCCAATGGCTTGTGTCCTATCTTCATATACATTGAAGTTAAGTTTTTTTATATTTTGGATTATTATTGTTAGTTGAGAAATCATCCTTTAATCCACAATGATAACCTACAAGCCTAGGACATGTATGTCTCTTTTATTTGCATAGGGTGCTTAGAGAGATAATTCTTGAGCCTTGGTCACTCTTATGTTGTGTCAAATTTTTTACTCTTTTTCAAACTTATTAATAGATTATAGGCCCTCTAACAATACATCATGTCAGCTTCAACTTGTCTCTACAGTCTAAAGTCTTTACAAGCCTATATATGGTTAAACCACTTATGACTCTCATTGGAGGGTGTACTTGGACTGTTATTTTCATTTTACCATACTTCCAATGCTATAATGTTGTCTTGGAACCTTATACTATGATATATCATTGGTATCTAAGCCAAATTTGGCAATCAAACATGTAGAGGACTACTCAAATATTGACAGTATTTACAAAGACTAGTATATTTGAAGACTATGGACAAGAATCACATCTCAAATAAATATCACATGAACTCTATGAAGTTAAGGGATCTTCTATGAATTATGAAGCATTTGGAAGCTCTAAAGATGACAAATATCTCAGACAAACCAAAACCTGCAAGATGATTGACTGAAACACCCTATACATTGAGACATTTTCCCTCCTATTGAAGACACTTCATTGAGATGAGTTAGTTGATGAAACCACCATAAAAAGGGTATATTTGACCTCTCAAAATAAACCTCAAAACCATTAATCTCCATTAAATTTTGAAGTCGATAAATAGATGCAAAAAAGACCCTATTTGGATGGACAAGTCATAGTGACATGTTATCACTCTTAGCTATTGTTAATAAAGGAGAGTCCATGCATATATAAACCAATGAAACTAATTTAAATATTATTAGGACCCCTAATAATGGCTAAATTTTCATCTCTCTCCTTTCTCTCTCTCTCTCTCTCTCTCTCTCTCTCTCTCTCTCTCTCTCTCTCTCTCTCTCTCTCTCTCTCTCTCTCTCTCTCTCTCTCTCTCTCTCTCTCTCTCTCTCTCTCTCTCTCTCTCCTAGACATACCATCAACTTCAATTTTGCCTTTTTGAGCTTGTGAAGGCATTAATGGAGGAGAGAGAATGCTTGAAGCATTTTTAAAACCTAAAACTTGGTCTAAAGTATGAAAATGATCTGAAGAAGCCGAAAAGACACTCTAAAAACATTTTCAACTAAAATATGATCTTGCAAGGCCGCACAAGTACCCAAAAATGCTTAAAAGTGTCATTTTACTTAGTTTAGGCATTGAAATGCATATGTTGTCAGTCTCTAACCATACCTAAACATTATCTAACCTATTTATGACATTAGTTATGTTATGAAACTTCTTGAAACATTTAGATTTGAATATGGTACGTGAAACTCCTCTAAATAGACCAAAAGGTGGCCAAAATGTCATTTTAGCATATGAGAACCAAATAAAAGTTTAATGCATGATATTATAACCTTAATGACACATCAATAACCTTTTATAATGAACTTAAACTATAATAAAACTTTGACCATGTTTGACAACATCAAACCTTGTAATTGAACCCTAGGACTAGACAAGTACAGATGAGATCAAACATTGGGAAATACTAGACAAGGACAAATATGACCATATGAAACTTTTAAGGACCATTTAAGACCATGACAAGACCATATACAAGTTTTTATAACCCTATGAAAGTTTTAGCTTAATGGGGTTGACCAATTTTGATTTGAGGTCAAAATTTGGTTCAACACATACCATACACATTGATTATGCATGTTCCCTAAGGGAGAACTACATTTGATCTGAGACCCTTATCATTGATGTTAATATAGCTAGTGGTCAAGATAGTAGGGGTTCTACATCACATGATCATAGCATCCCATAACCCAATTTTTCTCTTCTTTTTGCATTTGATCTTGTTGTTGTTTCATGTGTGCAAGTGTTTGTTAGGTTTTGGAAAATATTTGAAAAAAAAATGACATAGATGAATGATCAAGAGCTCAAAAATCACCTACATGTCCCTAAAACCCTCCTGCAGCATCCCTAAAATTCTTAGGTAGATTTTCCAAAAAAAGGACACTAGTGTTGTAATTTAAACACTAATAATGCAATGTAATTATCCTCTTAACTGTATTATTGTCTGAAGGCAATTTTCAACCCTAGTTTTAGAATGAAGGACTCTTGATTGATCTCCAATGTTGTTCTAGCTTCCTGACATCTGGAAATGCCTATTTAACTCTAGATAAGTCAATTTTTTATTGTACATACATATCAGGTAAATTAGTTTGATTTATCTATTTGTAATATTTATTTAAATTCATCCTCTGTACCCAACCCCTTTAACAACCTAGGATTTACATGTCTAAACTTGTTAGGAACTACTGAGTATGATTGGTTTACTTTTGTATAAGCAATTAAACATGGAATTTAACCAAAAGTAACAAGTAACTAGAAATCAGAATCAACAAAGAACATGAGATACAAGAAACAATGAAAACTTGTATTAAACTCTTCCAGAATACAATGAAGAAATCACACTCTTCCACCACACCTCTTAGGTGTACAGTATTTCTCTCAAGAGTTCTCTCTCTAAACCAATTACTATAGCAAATCTTCTTGATCTTACACACCTTGTAGATCTAATTGATCTTACTCACAACTTTCTTGGATGATTACAACATGCCCCATGGGTCTCTTAAATAGGATCCAAGGCATACAATAATTGGACATCCCAATTACAATAATTAGAAACACAGACCCAAGACTTAAATTAATCTTCACATGCAAACACTTGGACCACCTAAAATTAGACGAGTCTAATTCTGGAAATGCATGCAATCGCATGCACACACACAGGTGACCGATGTCAGTTGTTGTCGATCTGCATATGACTGACATCGGCCGATCCCTGACCGATGTCGACAGCTTCTGGTCCACACCTGACCGATGTTGGTCACACTGTCAATGCTAGTTACTGGTAAAAGCCCAACAACCTCCACAAGAGCTCAATAGTGAAGCTTTTAGCTCCACAACTCAATAATCTCCCACTTGGAGATAAACAGCTGCACCTATACCTATATAGCAACATCCTCTGTCTTGTTTCTTTGGTTTGCATCTCCATCTTCAAGATCAATCTTGAAGACCAACAAAAGTTGAATGAAGATTCAACTTCTCCTTTGTTACCAGCTTTGTTAACATATCTACAGGGTTCTTATCTGTATGGATCTTTTCCAGCTTCAACTGTCCATCCTCCAATACCTGTCGAATGAAGTGATACCTAAGCTGTATATGTTTGGTTCTTGAATGAAAGGTTGATTTCTTTGCCAAATGAATTGCACTTTGACTATCACTGTACAATATATAACTCTCTTGCTCCTTTCCCAACTCTTCCATCAACCATGTCATCCATATCATTTCTTTGCTAGCCTCTGTGACTGCAATGTATTCTGCGTCTGTAGTAGACAAGGCAACAACCTTCTGCAACTTTGAAATCCAGCTAACCGCCATTCCACCAACAGTGAACACATATCCTGTGGTGCTTCTCCTGCCATCTAAGTCACCTGCCATATCAGAATCTACATACCCATGTAGAGAAGTGCTTGACCCTGCATAGCATAAATACCTATTGCTGGTCCCTCTTAGATACCTGAGAATCCACTAAACTACTTTCCAATGTTCCTTTCCTGGATTGGCCATAAACTTGCTGACAACTCCCACTGCTTGGGCAATATCAGGTCTAGTACATACCATAGCATACATTAAGCTCCCAACTGCTGAAACATATGGAACTTTGCTCATGTACTCAACCTCATCATGTGATTTAGGACACTGTTCTTTGCTCAACTTGAAGTGTCTACCCATAGGTGTGCTTATCGGTTTTGCATCTTGCATATAGAACCTCTCCAACACCTTATTCACATAATCCTCTTGAGACAAAATCAGCCTGTGATTTTTTCTGTCTCTCTTAATACTCATGCCAAGGATCTTCTTTACTGCTCCTAAATCCTTGATGGCAAATGTGTGAGCTAATTTTACCTTTAGCTCAGTAATTTCTTGCATGTGTGAACCTGCAACAAGCATATCATCCACATATAACAACAGGATAATATTATGACCATTATCCAATCTATAAAATAAACACAATGGTCAGATTGATATCTACTGAAACCATGCTCAGTCATAAACCTATCAAACCTTAAATACCATTGTTTTAGAGCTTGCTTAAGACCATATAAGCTTTTCTTCAACTTGCACACAAGTTTCTCCTTACATGTGACCTCAAAACCTTCTGGCTGTTCCATATATATCTCTTCATCCAAATCTCCATGAAGAAATGTTGTCTTAACATCAAGCTACTCAAGATGCAGACCCTCAATAGCAACTAAAGACAATACAGTCCAAATAGAAGTCATCTTTACTATAGGAGAAAAAAATTCACCAAAGTCAATACCTGGTTTCTGTGCAAATCCCTTTACTACCAACCTGGCCTTATGTCTCATCTGTCCATTCTCTCCTTCCTTTAACCTGTATACCCATTTGTTTTTCAGTGCTTTCTTTCCCACTAGAAACTCAACCAAATCCCACATTTGGTTGTCTTTCAAGGAATCAATTTCCTCATTCATGCCATGCCCCCACTGTTTCTTGGATTCTATGTACATTGCCTCATCAAAACTTTTTGGTTCTCCACCATCGGTTAGCAATACATAGTATAAAGAAGGGGAATATCAAAATGGAGGTTTACTTACCCTTACAGTTCTCCTTATGGGCGTTTGAGACTCATCCACAGCTTGCTATCTGCCCAAATTTTGTCAGTGACCGATCTCGATCATCTTTTTGTCTATACCTGATCGACGTCAGTTCTTGCCTGACCATCGATGTCGGTTCCCTGACTGACATCAGTCTCTGTTAGACTGCTGACGTCAGTTCCCTGACCAACATCAGTCTCTGTGTTTTCTTATGACTGATGATTTTTACCTGCGAGCTCATTTTGGATCATTAACTCATCCAAATCAAGATTGCCCTACTCAGAATTATTCAGCTTTTTGAGCTGATCACTGTACATCACCTCTTCATTGAAAATAACATCATGGCTTCTGATTATTTTGTTAGTTCCTAGATTCCACAACTGAAATCCAAAATCTCCAGAGCCATAACCAATAAAAGTGCACTGTATGGATTTAGCATCCAGCTTCTTTCTATTTTCTTTATCAACGTGCACAAAAGCTTCAGAACCAAAAACTTTGAGAATTGAAAGATCTACCTTTTTACCTGTCCAAGCCTCTTCTGGTATTCCACCATCCAGAGCAGTAGATGGTCCTCTGTTAATCATGTACACTACAGTATCCATAGCTTCTGCCCAAAACTTTAAGGGCAAACCAGCATGCAACCTCATACTCCGTGCATGCTCCATAATTGTTTTATTCATCCTTTCAACAACCCCATTTTGCTGAGGTGTCTTTGGAACTGTCCTTTTCCTGTGTATTCCACTCATAAAATAGTAACTGTTGAATTTATTATTACAGTACTCACCACCATTGTCAGATCTAAGGCACTTCAATCTCAAACCTGTTCATTCTCAACCAAAGCTTTCCATTTCTTAAATGTGTCAAAAACATTAGATTTCTTCTTTATGTAATAAATCCATACCTTTCTTGTAGCATCATCAATGAAATAAACATAATACTGTGATCCTCCAATAGAAGCTACCTGAGCTGGTCCCCACACGTCTGTGTGAACAAGCTCTAACTTGTACTTCTTCTTTGTTGACCCAGTCTTGAGAAACCTCACTTTCTTCTATTTTATAAAAACACAATGCTCACAAAAATCTAGATCTATGCTTTTCAAATCTAAAAGATTCCTTTTTGACTTAAGAACATTCATTCCCTTCCCACTCATGTGACCAAGCCTATAGTGGCACATCTTTGTATCTACATCTGAAATAGATAAAATAGGAGAACAGTCAGTAATACAATTACACAGATAAAGAGTACCTACTCTTTTACCTCTTGCTAATACAAGTGCAACCTTGGAAACTTTCCAAGATTTTGTTGTGAGAGTTACTATGCAACCCTCATCACCCAACTTCCCTGTAGAAATCAAATTCCTCTTCAAGATGGGTACATGCATGACATCTTTCAACACCCATGTGTTGCCATTCTGCAATTTCAGCTGCACTTTTCCTTTGCCAATAATTTGACAAGGCTCACCATCCCCTAAATAAACTTTTCCAAAGTCTCCATGGACATAATCATTGAAAAATTCTCTATTTAGGGTTGCATGGAAAGAAGCACCAGAATCTAAAACCCATGATTCTACTTGATTATCCAAAGAAAATATAAGAGCATCATGTGCAACAATACCTATAACATTTGCTTCTTTATTACCTTCTTGCTAATTTTCTTTGTTATCCTTCAACTAGCAATCTTTCTTTGCATGTCCTTTCTTTCCACAATTCTAGCAGGTTATTCTGCCAGATCTGGATTTGGATCTCTTGCTTGTCTTTGACCTTGATTTCCCATGCTTGCTCTTCTCTCTTGCCTTCCCTTGCTTTCAATACTCAAATGATTACCTAATGTTTCACCTGTGCTTTTCCTGCAAATTTCTTCATTCAAGATTACACTAACAACATCTTTAACTTTCAAGATATTTGAAGCAGATGCAGTATTACTTATCGCCATTACCAAGCTGTGCCAGCTTTCAGGTAAAGAACATAAGATCAAGAGAGCCTTAACTTCATCATCAAAAGCTATTTTGACTGAATTTAATTGATTTATAATTTCATGGAAATCATTAAGATGACTATATACAGATCCACCTTCCAACATTTGCAAACTAAATAATTGCTTCATAAGATATACCTTATTCGAAGCTGAGGGTTTTGTATATAAGTTTGCCAGAGTATCTATTAACTCTACCATTGTCTTTGCCTGTGATGAATTAGAAATCACAGAAGATGTCAGGCTCAACCTTATAGATCCAAGAGCCTTTCTATCAAGAACATTCCATTATTCATCTTGCATATCTATGGGCTTGCTGTCAACCCTACCCAACGGTAAAAATAGATCTTTCTGATACAGATAATCCTCTATCTGCATCCTCCATAATTGATAATTCTTGCCATTAAACTTTTCCATTCTTAGCTTACTTTCTTCTGCCATTGCTTTGCTCCCACTCAAACAAAAACCCCTGTGAGTGACCTGTAATCAACACACACTAACCCGATTTGATACAACCTATTAGTGAACCCAAGCTCTAATACCACTTGTTAGGAACTACTGAGTACAATTGATTTACTTTTGTATAAGCAAATAAACACGAAATTTAACCAGAAGTAACAAGTAACTAGAAATCAGAATCAACAAAGAACATGAGATACAAGAAACAATGAAAACTTGTATTAAACTCTTCCAGAATACAATGAAGAAATCACACTCTTCCACCACACCTCTTAGGTGTACAGTATTTCTCTCAAGAGTTCTCTCTCTCAACCAATTACTACAGCAGATATTCTTGATTTTACACACCTTGTAGATCTAATTGATCTTACTCACAACTTTCTTGGATGATTACAACATGCCCCATGGGTCTCTTAAATAGGATCCAAGGCATACAATAATTAGACATCCCAATTACAATAATTAGAAACACAGAACCAAGGCTTAAATTAGTCTTCACATGCAAACACTCAGACCACCTAAAATTAGACGAGTCTAATTCTGAAAATGCATGTAATTGCATGCGCACACACAGGTGACCGACGTCAGTTGCTATCGGTCTGCATGTGACCGATGTTGGCTGATCTCTGACTGATGTTGGTAGCTTTTGGTCCACGCTTGACCGATGTTGGCAACACTGCTGATGCTGGTTACTGGTAAAAGCCCAACAACCTCCACAAGAGCTCAACAGTGAAGCTTTTAGCTCCACAACTCAACATCTAAGTCCTAAACAATTAAAACATATATAAATAAAATGAGACTGGAGTTATTTCTTCGATTACTACTCATAATACAAAAGATGACACAACTGATAAACAAATTCCAATACATGGTACAATTGCTTATACATATATAAAAGATAATGGTTGTAGCATAAATTATGACAATGTAAATTATGTTAAAGTATGTATTTCATGTGTATTTCTCACATTTGCTAGTGTTTTAGCTAGCTTTTTCATCTTGTAGTGAGTTTGTCTTATGTGAGGTTTTATCTCACATTGGCCAATTTAGTTATTTCTATGTTTTTCCTTGTCTATATAAGCAAGTGCCTTCCTTTATACTAGCATGCTTCTTTATGCTTTATTTTTGAATAATATATGATCTACCTTATTTTACATATCATATATGTAGCTTTCTTTGTGATGTTTTATTGCCAACACTTTGGATTCTTTGGTTGGAATGCCTTTACCATTTTTAACATAGTACCAGAGCCCTAAAGAAGTTGAAACCATCCATTACCTTGAAATTCAAATAATTTTATTCCACTTCCCTCTTATAGTTGCTTCTTCCCTTGTTGTAGAGAGGAAGTGGAAAAGAGAGGCGTGTGAGGAAATCTTGGTGCCACTTTTTTCAAAAAATTTAAATATTTTGTTGTTTTTGAAGCTTTTATTTGTTCTAAAATAGAAAAATAAGCTGAAGAAAGGAGAGGTTATAGAGATATAAGTCAAGGTAGAGCATTTCATTTGAAGACATTTGAAATAGAAGCATTAAGGAAGAAGAAAGGTAAAGAGGCATCATCTTTTATTTTGTCATCATTTTTTATCCAAGCTAGGCATTGGAGTTTATGAGGCAGAACTGCACTCTTTATTTATGTTGAAGTGTCAACCTTTTTTGAGTCTTGCCATTGGTTTGAAGATCTACATTTGGCATCCTTATTTAGGTTGAGACTTTTTTGATCTAAGATCTGCAATATTGGTATCATTTCTCACATAATTCATATTTGAACTTAGTAGAAGATAAGGCATTTCAGATTTATTTTCAAGTTTGACATTTTTTTTATGATTTGCATTGGAGTGTTGGTTCTGAGGAGCATAAGAATTGGGTGTTGGTTTTTCTAATTTTTGCATTTTTTTTTACAAACCTACCTTGAATTTTGTTATTTTTCTCAGATCTATCTATTTGAGATAGGTATTGACTTACAGAGATAAGAGTTTGTTTGTGGCATTGGAGAAAAAGAGAGGTGCTTTGTTTTTTACTTTGGTGTAATTTTTTTCATTAAGGTGTCATATTCTATCAAAACTTGTTTTTTATTCTGATCTAAGTTTTTTAGATATGCTAGTAAACCATTGCACTTTTGTACTGCTTTGAAATCTAATTTGGAGGCTTAAGGAAGTAGAGGCATTAGAATAAAAGTTTTGACGTCATCCTTTTTGGTGTCATTTTCTTCTAGACTATGCATTGGATCTATCGGTGAGAGAAAGGTAGCATTGAAAGTTTTGATCTTTGTGCTTTTTAGGATGTTACGTTGAAAGACTAGTACTACATTTTACTTGCAAGTGTCCAATCAGCTAGTTGGGGCATCTTTTTCTACATTGGTGCCATCTTTCCTTTTAAATATTTCATTAGATTTGAAGAAAACTTGTCATTGGATCTTTACTGTTGAATTGGATCTACTTATGGGAGATTTGGAGATGAAAACAACATTATTTTCCTTTTTCTCCTCTCAAAATCAGCTATCCATTAAATTTTTGCTTTTACAAAGCTGAATTTTTTACCTCAAGTAGAAGCATAGTTCACTTGCACAAGCATGACATTAACCAAGAGGATTTTTTTTGTGTTCATTGGAATTTTTGAGTCTATGGTTCAATTTTGGTTCCAACGAGTGGTTAGATGACTATATTATTTTTCATTTTGGTCACTAAAATCTGTTTGTAGTGTTTTTTAATTATTTTGATCTATTTTATGGGAAATCATAATGCTTGTAACTTTGAACCGTAATTTAGATTTGAGTTATATTTTTTTCAAAAATGCATATATTTTTATTCTCTATCTATTAGTTTTATTAAATTATAAAAATTCACTATTTTTATAAAGTGCCAAATTGAGGGGGTGGGGGGGGGGGGGGGGGGGGGCGGATGGATCCTATAATACAATATTTTAGGAGGTTGTCTTGGTGTCGATTTTGTGTACCCTTTGTATTCTTTATACTCTTAGTGATTAGTTATCATGGATTCTACTTCTAGTGTTGATCATTGTGAGCCTTTGACTACACATAATTACCACATAAGGAGACCTCGAATGGAAACAATCATAAAATGCAAAGGATTATGGTCCTTAATTAATGAAACACAACCATAGTTCACATGTGAATTTGAAATTTTTTAACATCAATGTAATTTTGAAGAATGTATGGGTTTGATTGAGGGATATGTGAGTGATAGTCTCTTGTTTCATTTTGATGGGTGTGATTCTCCATTCAAAATGTAGGCTAAATTAAAGGGTTTGTTTGGGAAAGTAGATCACTTGAGAGCAATACAGCTTGAAGTGGAACTTACTGTACTAAATTCATATGACTTTATTTTTATTGTAGACTACCTCACTAAGTTCAAGCATTTATCGACATAGTTGAAGTGGGGTAGATGAGATAAAAAGTATGAAGAGTGTGTATACTTAATCTTGTCTAAGTTGAGTGGCCCATTCCAAATCATTGCTTATACCTTTTTCTTTATTATGGATGCATTAGGTACCACATTAAAAATTATAGATTTATAATTGTTTTGGGAGAGACTCACTAGGAAGGAATCCAAATTGTCCCACCTTGAATCTTCTACCTCTCAAAAAGCATTAGTGAATTCACATCCTAAGTCTAAGGAAAAATATAAGGTTAAGAAGAAGAATAATCCTCCACCTCAAAATGCACTTAAGCCAACACTACTTCATCTAAACCCAAACCATCTTCCAAATCTAAAAATAAGTCTAACCTATCTTGCTCCTATTATGGGGGGATTGGCCATGAAGAATCTAGGTATTTCAAGAGAATGCAATCCTTAGAGAATGTCATTAGAAAACACAAGATTTATATCTCCTCTCCTTCTCTATCTCATGAGCATGAAAAAGCACTTAATGTTGTCGAGAGATCAAAGTTACCTATTTTAGAGAGTTGGGTTTTAGATTCTAGTGTTTCACACCATATGACTTCTACCAAAGAGTCATTTATATCTCTTGGTCTGAGTTCCACTTTCAACATTGAGGTTAGAGATTAATCCTTCATTTATCTTAAGGGGAAGGGTGACATATAGCTAGATGGTGGTTTCATCAATTGTGTATTATATGTTTTAGACATCACCACCAATCTACTTTTAGTATATCAGATTTATCATTTTGATCAGGGTAAGATAGTGACTTTCACACCACATGGTGTTGAAGTTCAAGCTTTGTTAGAGACACATACACTCATTACACAAAGTGTTGTCGATCATAGTTATCGACTTTCTATTTTGAGGGTTTTGATGATACTTCTCCTTTAGGGACATATTTAGTTTCTCATGCAAATTCTAAGAGTTGACTTTGGCATGAGAGATTTAAACACCTCAACTACATATATTTGAAGGATTTGAGCACTCACATTATGGTAGAGGGTCTTCATATAGTTTCATGTCTTGATGGAGTTTGCCCCAGTTGTGCATTAGGGAAACAACATCAGGATCCATTTCCTAAGGGCATGTCCATGAGAGCTTCTTCACCACTTGAGCTTGTGCACAATGATTTGATGGTCTTTTCTACTCTTTTTAATGTAGCTAAGTATGAAATTACCTTCATTGATAATTTTTTGATGCATACTTTAGTTTATTTACTCAAGTACAAGAGTGATGTCTTTGCTCACTTCAAATTCTTTAAAGCTTTGGTCGAGAAATAGTCATCAAGTTACATCAAAAAAAATTGTATAGATAATGGGGGGTACTTCAGTCGAGAGTTCATTGATTTTCTAATAGCCTATATTACTGTTCACCAGCATTTTGTTGCACATACTCCATAGTTTAATGGTTTAGCAGAAAAAAGAATCAAAATCTGAAGGAGGTGGTTAACTACATGATGCATTCACAAGATTTACCTCCTATCTATTGGACAAAAAAAGTTAATTGTGCAAACTACATTCATAACTACACACCACATAAAACACTTGAGCATATGACTCCAAAAAGAGGCTTGGTCTAGAACTAATCCTAATGTCTTGTTTTTTTGAGTCTTTGGGAGCCTTTCTTGGGTGTTTGTACTAAAAAAAGAAAAGGAAAACATTGGATAAGAATAAAAAACATTTGAATTTTTTAGGGTATTACAAGGACATGAGAGCTTATCATATTTTATATCCTAATACTCATGATGTTCATTTTAGAACTCATATACAATTTGATGAGCATTTCACATCTCATGATTCTCCATCCTCTTCCATTTCTTCTTCTTCTTCTTTCCATAATTTCTTCTTGAGGATTCATTCTTTGAAGAGCCAGTTTGAGAGATTCCTAAAGTGGTCATAGAGGATGAGGATATTGTTCACATTGATGTTGCCATTATGCCTACATGGGATCATACTACAGTTTTTGAGGCAGCACCTTTCATACAAGATTATCCACCTATTCAACATCATCATGCACATTCTACGAGTACTGGACTTTTATTTCAAGCATTCTCTGTGGATCTAAAGTCTTTTTCAAGTCTCATAGGATATAAGAGTGGGATGATGTGATGATAGATGAGTATTCTTCATTGATGAAGAATCACACTTAGGATTTGGTCACTCTTCCTAAGAGAATAAAGTTGGTTAGGTGTAAATGGATTTACCGCACTAATTATGAAACTGATGGGTCCATTCATAAGTATAAGGCACATCTTATTATAAAGGGATTCTCTCAAGTCAAAGGTATTGACTATTTTGAGACTTTTACATTCATTACCAAGATAGATTATGTTCACCTTGTACTTTATTTTGCTGCATCATAGGGTTGGCTAGTATATTAGATGGTCTTTAAGAGTGTTATCTTGCATGGAGACTTGCATGAGGAAATCTATATGGATCATCTCATTGGGTTTGTTCACAATTCTACTCTTGTTTGTCAACTTAGGAGGTCTATTTATGGTTTTAAACAAGCCCCTCAAGATTAATATGAGAAGATGGATTCATTTATTCTCTTTAATGGCTTTGTTCATTGCCACTCTGATCCCACAGTGTTTATTAAGCATATTGTGGAAGACGTTGTTATTCTAGCATTGTATGTTGACGATCTACTTCTCATAGGCAATTCCTCATCTCAATTTCAAACCATTTAATAGGCACTTTCAGCATAGTTCGACATGATAGTTCTTGGCCTTCTACATTTCTTCCTTGGTTTACATATTTTACAATCAGATATAGGGATTCATTTGAGTCAGTAGAAGTATACCCTTGATCTTATTTAGTGTTTTGGCATGGCTTATTGCAAGCCAAGTGCTTTTCATTTTCAGTCTAGAGTGACTCTCACTACCTCTTTTACTACTCCACTTTGTGATCCTACATTGTATAGGTAGATGGTTGGGAGTCTTATGTATTTATCCCATACTCACCTTGACATTTCATTTGTAGTTGGGCTTGTATCTAGGTTTACACATGACAGTCATTAGTAGGTTGTCAAGAGGATTTTGAGATATCTGTGAGGCACTACTCATTTTGGATTGCATTACACTAGGAGTTATACTCAGTTGGTTGGATAAAGTGATTCAAATTAGATAGGTTTTCTTGATGATAGGAATTCTACTTTTGAATGCATATTATGTATTGGTTCTTCACCTATTGCTTGGATATGTAAGAAGCATCAGGCTATTGCACTTTCATATATAGAGGTTGAGTACAAGGTAACAATTACAGTGACTTATTAGATTATTTGGCTTCATCAATTATTAATAGAGTTTGGATTCACATAATATTCACCCATTATACTTTATTATGACAAATAGAGTGAAATTCATATACCTCACAACTCAGTTGAGTATCAATAGACTAAACACATTGAGGTACATATACACTTCATTCATCATCACATTCAGGATGGCATTCTTAGCTTGGAGTATATTCTAACTCGAAAGCAGGTTGCAAACATCTTTATGAATCCTTTTACATCACCTCATTTTCTTGAGTTGCATGGCATGCTTGGGCTTTTATCAGTTATAATTGGGGGGTGTTCATGAGGACATCTTCCATTTTCATTTCATGGATACATATTGTACATGAGTACCTTATCAAGTCTAGTTGTAGGGACTTGTACTTTGCATATGCCACTATTTTTTTTTTTTAGCCCCTAGATTCACTTGAGGGGGGATGTTAGAGTATGTATTTCATGTATATTTCTCATGTTTGCTAATGTCTTAGCTAGCTTTTTTGTCTTGTAATGATTTTTTCTTATGTGAAGCTTTATCCCACATTAGCCAATTTAGCTATTTCTATGTTTCACCTTGCCTATATAAGCAAGTGCCTTCCTTTATACTATCATGCTTTTTTATGCTTCATTTACGAATAATATATAATCTATCTTATTTTGTATATCATATCTACAGCTTCTTTTGTGATGTTTTGTTGCCAACACTTCAGATTATTAGGTTGGAATGCCTTTACCATTCCTAACAGTGTTCATATGCATTTGCATTAACCATCCTTTTATCCCTTGAATTTGTTTTCACTTAACCCTTGCCTGTTTATTATTATCCAAACTTGGACATCTATGACTCTTATCCTATAATGATTCTAGTGCATTTTCTTTGTGGCATTTATTAGAGTAGGGCTTGATTATTTTACCATATTTATTTATTATGAGATTTTTTTATCTCACTTTGAGTTTTCCTACTTTCATGGATAAGCTTGTTTAGGTGTACTTAGAATTAAATTTTGACCAAAGGAATAGGAAGCAACTCCCTTGACCGGTTATTCTAGGGATGAGAGTTACTCTTCTATTCTTACCTCTTTGACAACTTTTCATGGAACTTTCTAGGGAGGAGTTACATATGCACTCCCCTATATGTGCATCTTGTATTTGTGAGCTTTAGTAACAGAAGATTGGGATTTGGCTCTTTTTTTTGGTGCAATATTCTCTTGTATGTGATTTCATTTTACTTTCAACTATTATGTTGAGTACTAGTTTGTCTTGTGCCTATCATAAACCTGTGTACTTGCTTGATTTGAAGATCCTTGCATCTACTCTGATATGGTACTAGATCACCAAGTTGGTATATGCTTGTATGGGTTTTAATTGCTATTAGTTTACTTGAAATTTTGAGTTTTATTGTATTGAGTTTTTTTATAGTGTATTGTGAGGCAAATTTTAGAGGGTTTAAAACAATTACAAGATGTTTTAAAAAAAAAAAAAATCAAAAACCTTGGGATAAAAAAATTATAGGGGGATTTTTAAAAATAAAAATAAGGGTATTATTATTTTTAGGAGGTGTTTTTGTGTAGGCCTAGTCTTTCATTCTCACCAAAGGAGTGGAGGGTCTCACATTCTGTCCATATTGGTCATGATTTGGTTTGGACGAGTTTAAACTTGAAACTATTGCCATTGATGGCATTCTACTCAAAACAACCTACAACATGCTCCAAGATCAATCCATAATTTTCACACTTTGTTAAAGCCTCCACACACCCTTGGTATGGTTCTACATTGCTTACTATGCCATTGAAGGGTCTTCTACTGCTTACTTTGCCATTCACCTTGGATCGCCATTCCTCCCACCTGGTTCAAGATTTATCTATTACCATGCATGTTGTTTTATGTGTTGGCCTAGTATTTGATGTCCTCTTATGGCTTTGTCACCTAGTCACGACTTAAAACCACCATTCTAATTACATGTTGGTCCAATGACATTGCCTATCTCCTTCCTCCACCTATTGTCGACTTCACAGGGTTTTCATTTGAAACCCACTCATTTACATTCACATGGTTTCCAATACCATTGTTACATGAAATTAATGGTTTTCTTTTCGGGTGGAAGTTTCTTTGAAAATAAAAACACTTTTACTTTAATCATCGTGGTATCACATTATAATTTATTAAAATCAAATATTTACTTGATGTATTAAATATTATAGCTTATGTTTGTAAAGGTGGATTTAAAAAAAGTATGGGGTGATAGTATTGTTAAGGGATATTTTTTGATTATTTTTTATAAAAAATAATATATTATGGGTTATTTGTGAAAAGGTTTTTATCTTTTTTGTAAAAACTCTTCATATTTTCACTAGTTGCAGACTAGAGGGTGAAGTCTAATTTGGTAGGCAATTAAACCCCCTTGCATTCAAAATAATAATATCTCTTTCTCTTGTGTGCCCACATTCTATGTACTCTTCTTGAATGCATTTTCAACTGAGTCAGCCATCCTCTTTTTGGTTTGAAAATCATGTTTTTCTTGACTCATGCATTGATTTTTCAAGATACATTCTCAGTTGTGCCCTACATCATTATGAGCATGCATTGTGTTTGCAACATGGGGTGTATTTTACTTGTGTCATTTTTTAATTATGTTTGCACTTATTTTTATACAATAACAACTACTACTACCATAAAAACTTTATTTTTGCACAATAGATACAAGTTCAATTAATCTTTAAATGCCATTTAACTATCATGAATGGAAAATCAAAATGAAAATTATTCTAAAGAACAAAGGTTTACATTGTATCACAATAGAGTTAGAAACTAAACTGACTTTGGAATTAGAAAAAGTTAAGCGGTACAATTGTAGTGATGAAGACTATGGGTTGCTATGTCTTTATGTATCTCTTGATCTCCTCATTCATATAACACCTGCCAAAACACCCAATAAAGTGTAGACCATTTTGAAAAAGCTCTTTGGGAAGCAAGATATGATGAGAGGTCAAAAATTAGAAAATAAACTTATTAGCCTAAGTCCTAGAAACTTTGACACCCTTCAAGATTTGTTCACCAAATTCAAGTCTTTGATATTGTAGTTGAAAGAATGTGGAATAGAGAAGATATATGACCAACTTATTCTTTCTATACTATCCAAGAAAGGTCTTGACTACTCAGTCTTTGTCTCTACTTTCCATGCTACTAAAAGTACTCTCCGCACTACATGGAAAATGACCTCTTTAGATGCCTTTATTGTCGACTTGACTCAAGGACAAGACAAGTTAATATAGATGGGCACATTGAAGTCCTCAAAACCTTAAGTCCTAATTATTGAGAATGGAAAAATAAAGGCTTCAAACAAAGAGAAGAAGAAAAATAATAAGGATCAAGAGAAGAAGAAATAATCAACTTTTGTCAAAACAACCACTAAAACTTCTTCTAATGATAAACCTAACAAAGAGAAGGTTAAGTGTGCTTAATGCAATAAAAATGGGCATGATGAACACAAATGCATGAAAAAATAGATTGATCACCTGACTCATCTTCTAGAAAAGATCAACATAGGTGTTCCTAAGTCTATCAAGCATAATTCATCAACTCAAGATTCTTCTAAGGAAAAAGGAAAAGGAAAAGAGAAAGAAAAGGGCAAGGCTCTTGTAGTAGTTGCAATTCCAACATATTCATGAGTTATTGACTTGGGTGATTCCCACCACATGGGTTCTTCATAGGTTGAGTTTTCTTCCTTAGAGCCTTGTAGCATGTCTTCAATCACTTTGGCTAATGACACTTATATCATAGTTTCAGGGATAGGGTTTATTGAAATGGAAGGAGGAACATTAAATAATGTTCTAATCATTCTATCTCTTTCAATTAATCTCCTACCAGTGTACCAAATCACTCATATCAATAAGGGTATGAGGGTGAATTTTTTTTGAGATTCATTTATCATCAGAGGGTTGCATAATGATTCCATAGTAGTAGTGGGAAGGGCATATCATCAAGCTAGGTTATATACCTTCTCACATTTTTCACTTGATTCTTCTTTGACTACATTATTAACTCATTCAGATGGAGCTAGCAAATTATGGCATGATATGTTTGGCCACCTCAACTACCACTACCTAAAACAACACAACAAAAATGATATGGCAATAGGCTTACCTCAAGTCCATTTCTCTAAGTGTCTTTGTAAGGGTTTCACCCTTGGTAAGTATCCCGAAGAGAAATTTGACAAAGGTAAAGCTCAGAGGGCTTCAAAGGCATTGGAGTTAGTACACAGTGATGTATCTAGGTCTTTATGAGTTTATATTTCACAAGGGCTAAGTATGTTCTCACCTTTATTGATGATTTCTCCATGTACACTTGGGTCCACTTTCTTAGGCATTTGATACATTTTATCCTTGTATTTTGATATCAAAGAAATAAAAGAGTGGAGGATTTGGATCTTCATTGCGTAATTTGTGTTGAATACCAAGTCATTAGTAAAGCCTATGATAAATGGTGGTATCATTCTCAAAATGATATGAGAATCAAGGTACAAACATTTTCATTGTAAATGGTGACTGCGAAGTCCTACAATCTCATGCAACTTTCTTTATATTTTTTATGTGTTTGGTATTTAATCCTGAAAGTCATGGGTGTTAATAAGGATTTATTTAATAATGTATGCGATCTATTTTATAATGAGTTCAATTCTAACATGTTATTGTGCCTTGGAAGTATGGAGATATTTAATGACTATAGGGACTTGTGTGCATTTAATGATTGTAATGCTTCTTGATTTATCAATTACATTTAATATTTATGCCCTTAGTAGGTTGGAAAGCAATCAATATAAATGGGTAGATTGTGGATCTATATAAACACATTCTATTCATTCGAAAAGGCATTCAATTTAAGTGCAGTTGCAAGGAGTAATACAATAGACATTTGATTCCATTTGATTCTAGATTGGAAAATAGTTCAAGATAAATTTCAAGGAGTATTGTAATAGAGATTTGAGTGTAGATCTAGGAGGGGCTATTGGAGTTGAGTCACTTAGTTTATATTGGGTGATAGTTCGTTGTCTGTAAGCCTGCAAACATTTATGGAGTTATAGTGGGTGTGAGGCTATATCATTGGTGATCGGTCTCATGTTGTGTAATTTCTATTTGAAGTAATAAAATTATGTTATTTTTGTATTTCTGCTATATAATTATAGGCTGCGTGGTAAAAGACATCTCTTAATTGAGACCTTTAACTACTACTATGTTAATTATAGAAGACAAAGTACATATAATTAAAGAAACACATATGATGAAAGGGAGAAAGTAGAACTATTAAATATCATTCAAAATGTAGTAAAGAGAGCACCTTCTAAAGAAGGCTGAAATTTATTGAAGATATTATATAAAGAGGTGTAAGGCAGACAAGATAAAAGAAATCGTAGCAGGTTTGTTGAAGAGATGAAATCTACAATTATTACTTGCTTGGGTGAAACTTGGCAAAACTCAATTTATATAAGGCATTACATTAATATCTTTACCTTGTAACAATGATAAGAGCTCCAATGATGTAACATCTCATGTGATTTGGACCAATTGTTAATTAAGTCGTTTATAAGGATGAAACCTTGAAAATCGTGAGGCAGATATCTAATCAAATTTCAAATTTTGCAATTCAAGATGAATTTGTTTGTGTAACATGGTAAATATCACATATCAATGATTGGTTGATGATTAGATACTTGAGTTTATGAAAGGTTTGGAGAAAAACTTTCAAAATTTGGTTTAGTTCATTATTACCATTTTGGCATGGCTCAATATGGAGTGCTAGAAGAATATGGGGAGTAGGATCTCACTCTGCCTTAGAAGTTAGTTTGCCAATGTTGTTGTTCAGCCTTTTCTTAGTTCTATTATGATGAACTTTGTTTTCTAAAAAGCTATTGCAAAATTTGATATTCTAGCTTCATATGTGCTTATCCCAGATCTCTTTGGTTAGTTTGTGCAGTACAGTGATTATATGAGGAATACAAGGTTGCATTTGATTTACCTTCTTTCAGTATCTTGTTAGAATATGTTTATACAGTCTTATGTCTAGCTATTGATGGTTGTATAATCAGTCTCACTTATATTTTCAGGAGTTTTTAGTGTTGTATTTTTTTCGTTTATGGGGAGAAAAGTGAGTTTGTGGCATTCTAAAGTCCATTAATTTTGAGCCTTACTTAAATATGTTTTAAGCTCATTTTTTTGGGAGAAAAACATAATATCAATAATTAATTATGATCTATCCATCACTGTTCAGAGGCAAACCAAATTTTATTTCAATAATTTACTTGTCTGACTAAAAAATTATCACCCGCATCTTCTGAAAAATGCTTTGTTAAGGTTTGATGGAGTTTGAAGGAACTTGTTGGGCTTTGACACAAATCTTTGTTTGTTTTGAGGTGAAGGTGGTGCTCGACCTTTGCAAGAAGTGAAGTTTTGGGTATGCAGAGGGAGAGGTACGGGAGGCCATTGGAGATGCAGGGATGAAGCTGACGACTCAAGAGCCTAAGATCAATCTAGCATGCCCAAAAGCTATGGAGGACAGCTTAATGCTAGAATTGGATATGGGAAAGCTTCAAGGTAATATTCATATATTTTTATGAAGGGTTAAATTTATATATTTTTGGGGGTTCAACTGTCTTTAGACTTTAGATGATCTATACCATTGGGCTACAAAAATTTGGAAAACTTTTGAGAAGTACAAGATCAGTTCTTGCCCTTGAGGATATTTTATTACTATTTTTGGAAATAAAGCGGATAGAGATAATACCTTTCAAGTTGGACTGTATATTTTTTTGAAATGCAAGGTTCTTTATGAAGCATTAGCAATAAAATAGATAGAGATAATATCTTTCAAGGTGGATTGTATGTTTTTCTGAAATGCAGGGCTCTTTATGAAGCATTAACACATTGGTTTTAAGCCTATTAAAGAAATGGCTTTGAGAGCACATGTATGGATTTGCTTGTATGCCCTCTTGCATACGTTGTAGTCATATTATTTCTTTTAGATGCTCATAATTTTATGGGAAGCTTCATATGTGTCTCTAAGGCCCTATGCACATGGTGATAAAAACTAGCAGGGAAACATGCATTGAAGTGTTCATTTCATATATATGAGTGAGCATTTTAACCCTCCGAAGTACATGAATTTCAAATATCATGCACAAGTCAACACTTTTTTAAATTAATCCATGTTTAGTACTTGTTATGTTGCACTAGTTTATTTACAAGCAATCAAAAACTATCGAAATCTTTCAAAAAGTAAGGAAAATGCAAGTGAGCCTTCACTAGACCTAGGTAGGAGCGAACCCTACTACAAAGCCCGGTTTGGGAGGGCCCAAGGCACCCTCAAATGTGCTCAGGGTCAAATTTTTGTCCCATATGCATGGCATATAAGGCAACTATAGGGAGGGGCTAAAAATTATGCTTGAATTTGTGTAAAGATGAATCTGTCACGTCCTAAGATTAAGATTAAGAGAAGGCCACATCCAAGTGTTGTATTAGAGAGGATCCATTTCAGAAGAGAAAATTCAAGTCAAAACACCTTGGAAATGCTTTAGAAACACTGACACAACTTGGGTATGGGTTGAAAATGACACAAAAACAGATTTGCCATTTTAAAGATGTTTAACTTTAAGCAGGAAAAATTAAATTTAAAAATACATTATCATTCAAATTTATAGAAAAAAAATATTGTTTAGTTTAAAAGATGAATCAATTTCATTCGTAAGAATTTATTATTTGTTTCCATTTTAGATGTTTTTTTTATATAGAATGACTAATTTTATTTAGACATCTTGCAAATTTCAAAGGTGATTGCATTGCATGAGACCAAATTTCATTAATGCATTTTATCGAATAATATGTGCCTTATATATAATAGGAATTTATTAGTCCTAGAGGGAGGGGCTAATACCGTTCATTCCACTTTAACCTGCCATTAATCTATGCGTCATTAACCAATGTTATTGCTTTATTTTTTGTGCTATAAATGTATGAATAATTCTCAAAGGGGAAATGCATGTTGTTTAATCGAAGGCTTAAAATAATATTAATTTGTGCAATTTAATTGGACTAAATTTTAACATGTTATGTGCAACTTCATCAAGCAGTGTGAAAGGCAAGTATAATAACTTTAAATTAATGATGTCACCGGTCAACAGTCCCTATGCAATCCGGCTTGATTACCACATCAATCAAGGCACTTTTACTGCCTAGTTGTATACTTTGCTCGATCACATAGACATGTAGAAATTAATAAAATATTCTAACAGGGTTTTTAGGTGAATTTTTTAATTTTGTTGACATGCCCTACTGCCATGGCTGTGAAGCCCAGGCAACTAGTGAGCATGCCTTTCCATATAAATTATGCCCCCAACTAGTCTGCTCACTGCATTAGACTATTTCATGGTGGGAGAAAGGTAGAGATCCTTTTGGATAAATATTTAGGTTCATACCTAGTCATGATTCCATTTCACTATTGTTTTCATAGTTAAGATTGAGGAAGATGATAAAGGGGTAAGTGTTGCTTCCAGGTGTCGTATTTGAGTCCAAGGGCACGTATCTATTTGGGCATTTCAACATGTAAATTAAACTGGTAGGTGGTGATTTTTTAGGGATCATCATAGCCTTTTATATAAGTAAATACATATGCTTGCTCACTTTTCCCCTTTCACCAAATAAGTTTACCACCATAAAATTCATACAAATGGTTAACAGTCATTAAAATAGTAGTTTACTGCATTTTCATGAGAGAAATCTAATTGTGTTAAAACTCTCTAAAAGGTAGATTTTAAAGTTTTGAGTTTGTGTTGGAATGAAATGTACATTTTGCGCAGTTTTTTTCTACGAACGCAGACCATGACAAAATAGACTTCGAATTGTTGGGCAACAGAAGCGGGCAACCTTACATTCTCCAAACCAACATATTCACAAGTGGGAAGGGTGACCATGAGCAACAAATATATCTTTGATTTGATCCCACCAAAGGCTACCATTCATACTCTGTGATTTGGAACATGTACCAGATTGTGTAAGTCACACAAATCCTAACTAGTTGTTTCTTGATTGTGTAAATTTATGACATTTAAGATTAGGTTCTTACAGATTGTTCATAGATGAGGTGTCTATAAGGGTGTTCAAGAACAATAAGGACTTGGGCGTGAGGTACCCCTTCAATCAATTGATGAAAATTGTATTAATATTCATATAAATTGACTCTAAACTAAAGAAAACTCACAGAATTACTCACACCTGCGAGACATTATCAACACTTAAGCCCAAAGAATAATAAAGAATGGATGAACTATATTTTGACTTGAAAAATACAAGGATACAGATGATATCTGAGATTTTTTTTGATATCATGCCTATGAATTTATCCCTAAGCCCTTTATCCGTGGAAATTATCCTACTTGGAAAGTAACCAATCATGGTTTCAAACGGTAGCTGAGCAACTCCAACATTTCTTCCAAGAGATATGATCCCCATTGGTTTGGCAGACTCGTATGTTTTCAACCTCTTTTTAGATCCCCTAAGTAAAGTCTGAATATTTTTGGCCATAATGTTTGCTTGTTTCTCAACCAAGAAACCTTGCTTGATTTCCTATTTTATCAAAACCATATTCTAGTCATCAGGTAATCAATCTCAATATACAAAAAAATAATTTCAATTACTTACATTCAAAATAAAACATGAAAGCATACCAAAAAAATATCTATATTTAGGATAGTAAGGATAAAACTTACAGATCATTAGTGTTATTTTTATGTTAGTAGATATATGAGAACTAGGTTACATGTCATAAGATTTATTATGTTGTAACTCAATATATTTTGGGACTATTTTACCATTTTAGTTTTGGGTTTTTACAGGGTTCAGAGTCAAAGTAACCATTCAATTTTTAGATTTTCATAGCTAAACATTATGAATAATTTATCTAGATTGAACCATGTTGTATCCTTTATTTCCAGTTTACATTTTAGACTCAACTATCCCTAAAGAAGGCTCTAGAGACTATATTAGAATCTAAACATCAGAATAAAAAAGATACAACATAGTTTGATACAGATAAATTAACCATAAAGTCATCATGTTATTCCATTCCACAAATTAGAACATGTTAAGCATAGGTGACTGAAGTCCAATGAAATGAAATTTATTGCATATGACCACCATCATCTAATTTCACCCTAGAGCTCAAATAATGAATTCAAAAAAAATTAAATCTATTTTAATTTCATAAATAATTTGTGCTAACCTACCTTCATCTGTTTAAACATGTCTCATTTGGAGGAAGGCCCATCAAAGGTACTCCTAGTAGCAATCACCTTTATGCATTGACTCTAAACACTATGGATAGACTAATCTAGGACATTGACAAAATGTGAAATAATCTAGTGAATGTGGGTTACAGCCTCAATTGAACTAAGTTAGCACTTTACAGATGGATAATCTAGTGAAGTACTCATAGATGACAATCAAGATAAAAAAAGTATAAAATTACGCAGATCAGGTAGAGTCTTGAACTCGGGTGGCTGTAGTTGTAGAGACTGTGATAATGATGTATGTTTATTTTTTATTTTCAGTAGCTTTTAAAATTGGAAAGTAATTTGCCAATCGAGAAGGTAATTTTATTCTTCTTTTTTTTAAGTTTGTTTTCCAACATTTTTTTTTGAAAAAATGATTTTATTAAATCTATCCTTAGGACACTGTAAAATCAGACTGATGAAAGCATCAGTCTTTTGAGCATTTTGATCAAAAGATGATACATGTATATGTCTTATGATATACAACTTCAGTTGGATGTTTAGTTATGGCTCATTGACTATAAAATGTTACTTGTACGTGTTGGGAATTATAAATGTTTAATAGTATATCCAATCTATTGTGCAATGCATTCTTTATGTTGGATAATTTTTGTGGGTTGAATCTTCCTTGATAAATAACTCCACAATCACAATTTGTTAAGAAATTTAATAGAATTTTTCTTCTCAAATCTCTGTTGTTCACTCTTGGCTAAGATGTTTAAAAAAAAATTATGTATGTTTTAAGGGAGATTAGACCTTTAACTTTGATAAAATCAATTATTTTTCTTTAGATTAAGCCTCGTATGAAAGCTTTCAAACATAACATGAATATATGTTGGATATTTTTGTCATATGTATTTCATCGGCTATTAAATTTGTGATTATTTCATTTGTAGTTTGATTGTACGATGGGCTCATCCACTGATAAAGCCAAGGGACAATTGCATAGTCAAGACCCTGAAAGTGGAAGTACTCCTAACCATGCAAAAGATATCATATCCTCTATTTTTTTTAAGCATCACTTTCTTATTCTTGATGACTAGGTGCGAAAAGTATTTTAGAAAGACTCTTTTCAGATATAGACCCTTTTATATATGTTATAACTAGATTTTTAAGCTTTAAGCAACTCTCAAACTATAATTTAGATTTTTATTTTTAATATATCTTTGTAAGTTGATGCTTTTTATGTGGGGAAAAACTAATTTGTATAGCTAGAGTGACCTATTTTTTATTTTTATAAGAACTTGAACTGTAATTTGAAAGTGTTTTATCTACAAATCTGATGGTGTCATATTTAATTTCAATGTTGGTATCATAATAAAGCACAATATTGCACACAACAAAGACAACTATATTTTTTAATGCTTAAAACTTGGTGAATACAGGGGAAATTAAGAGTGATAGGATTCATGGAGATCTTATAGTTAGCCATGTTATTTTTCCTGTTGATTATGCCCATAGCAGCAAATCCATAGGCCAAACTTATACAACAGGGATGCAGTACTAGGAAGATCACCAATGCCCTGATCTTTCAACAAAATTTGAATGCCACTTTGGCATCTTTGCTTCAAGCACTGGGCACTTCTTATAGTTTTTCCACAATAGAGAACAAACCCAATATATGGTCTTGTTTCGCATGATATGATTTCCAATTTTTATTATAAATCATTTTTTTAAAGATCTTAGCACTATTTTCATCAATCAAGTCTAATTATATACTCAACCCCGTAAGGACTTGGTGCACAATGCCCTTGTTTACATTAGCTTGCTAGGTTGTAAATCAAAATCATGTAAATGATAAAAGGGATCTCTTAAAGATCTAAAGACCATTTTGTCATTTTTCACTCATCTTCACTATGGAATTCCAATAAACATACTTGAGCATAAATGATTTTTAGTTAACCTAACCAATAAATGATTTAATTAGACACAAAATGTCCTTCGTATTCCACGACAAAAATCCCAACCACACTCAAGTTCATTTGCCAAAATAAAAATGATGAATCGGCTTGAAAATGGGTATGATATGTCACACAAACACATGAAATTTTAGGCATGTTAAATGTTTTGAATTTTCATGAACACAGATATAGCATGAATGCATCCCATTTAGATGTCAAGCCTGCCATGAGTACTAGCATTTGTTTTCAAAATGTCCACTAGCTTTTCAACAAAAAAAACCCTAAATCAATCAAAGGTGTCAAATAAGACAGATGAAGAGGGCTTAGAAAAGCCAAAAAGGAAACATATTGTTGAGACCAATTGGATGAAAGTGGGGAGTGCCAGAAAATTGGATGTACCTCTTGTGGAAGGACATAAAGGTAAGAGTAAAAAGAAGATTTGTGGCAAATCAGAAGAGGGCCAAGAGGTAAATGCTACTAAGGAGGAGGAGATGTTGTAAGACTATTCCTTCAATAAGAACATTGAAGGGATCTTGGAAGAGCCTCAGGAGGGGAAGCATTACCAATAATTTGTCATGGAAGGCATTCGAGATCCATCTTTAGAGGCTTCTAGCTCAAATTCATTAGGGAGACAACATATTATAGAGAAAAGGCAGGAAGAGGAACTTTGATCAAGGGGACCATTGCTTAATCTATTAGTGAAAAAAAAAAACTGATACACGATAGGGCAAGTGAGGAAGAGATTTAGAAAGAAACAATGGTGGAAGTGGAAAATGGGTCAGAATCCCTATTAACATAAGTGCTCCATAAGAGTAAAAATTGTGAATCAAATCAATGAGAATCATTTCTTGGAATGTTAGGGGAATGAATTCCCCATCCATGAGAAGAGTATTATTAGTCAAGAAAACTCAAATGTTTTTATGATGTAAAACACTGGGTTAGCAAAAAGTCTATAGGAAATATGTGGCAAGAGAGTATGGAGTAAGGCCATGAGTATGGGGTGGATGCAAATGGTCAAGATGGAAGGCTCATGGTTTTCTATAACCTTGATGTAATTTCTTGTGAGAATGTTGAGTATGTAAGGGATTGGATAATGTGTGACATGCAATGTCTTAAATCCAACCTTGTTTTGTACTTACAAATTTCTATGGGCCCAAGGAGTTTAATATTAGAAAAGAATTAGTAAACCAATTTTGAGAGAACCATGGGAGGTACTCAAGGAGATGGCTTAAGGAAGGAGACTTTAATATGCGTTTGGAGGCTTTAGATAAATTTGGGGAGCAAGCAATTTGTAGATAAACCTATAAACTCTCCAAAATTTTATGTATAATATGCAACTTTGGGACATCAGGTCATTCTATGGTAAATTTACTTGGAGTAGCAAGAAAAAAAGGAGGATTTCACTGTTGAGAGGTTGGACACATTCTTAGGATCTGAGGATTGGTTGGATCATAATCTCATTCTAAAATGTGAGGTTATGCAAGATATGGGGTTAGATCACTGGCCGATAAGCTTCATCATCAAGGAAGACTCTTTGCTCAAGAATTTCTCTTTCAAGTTTGGGAAGATATGGATGGAGCACCTGAAATTTGAAGATTTGATATGTACATGGTGGTTTGAGGCTCTTATGACACATGGCAATAAGATGTATAGATGATATGATAAAATGAAATTTCATAAAGGACAAACGAAGGATTGGAATAGAAAAGTCTTCAAAAATATATTTATTGATAAGAGAGAGATTGAATTTAGGGTCATGAGGATTTAGGATGTCATCCAACGCCAAGACTTAAATGGAGGAAGAAAGGCAGATGAGGAAAAGGTTATGGAGATTCTAGATGGGTTGTATCACAAAGAAGAAATCTTTTAGAGGCAACAATCTAGGATTCTTTTTAAATGAGGGAAATAGGAATACTAAGTTTTTCCCTCAGTCTACTATTAAGAGAAGTTAGACAAATAAGATCCTCAACTTGGAAACCTAAGATAGTAGACTATTAAAACATCTTGAGGAGATAAAAGCAAAGGTGAATAGTTTTTTTGAAGATCTACTCTATAAAGATGCAATTGATAGGGAGGAAGTTTAGGAACTCTTTCTCCCTAACATCCTGAATTTTATATTGGAGGGACGAACCTAAACCTTGACTAGCTCTGTGAAGTAGGAAGAAGTTAAGAAAGTTATGTTTGAGATGCAAGGAGATAAGGCCTCAAGGTTGAATGACTTCTGGATTTTTTCTTTTAGAGGTTATGGGAGCTTATTGGGAAGGAGATCACTATGGCCATGGAAGAGTCCAGGTTCTCAAAAGATCTTAAAGTCTTTAAATGCAATTTTCATTGCTTTCATTCCTAAGGCATCTGAAGCTAAGTCCTTAGATAACCTTAGACCTATTCCCCTTTGTAATACCATATATAAGATCATTTCAAAGGTTATGTAAAATAGGCTCAAATCTATTCTTCCTTATATTATTTCTTAAGAATGGGGAGGGTTTGTGAAGGGAAGGAAAATTGTGGATGAAATCTTGGTCCTCTATGAGATCATGCACTCCTTGAAAAGCACTAGAAGGAAGGTATTCTTTAAAAATTTGATATCTCCAAGGCTTATGATAAGGTTTGTCGAGGTTTTCTTTAGAAATTCTTAGAAAGGTTTGGTCTTTCTAAATGCTTAAGAGAATGGATCAAGGAATGCTTCTCTACTCTAAAATCCTCCATCCTCCTCAATGGTAATCTAGCAAGTTATTTCAAGACATCTAGACAACTTAGACATGGAGCCCTGCTCTCATTGCATCTCTATATTATTGTGGAGGCTTTAAGTAAAGCCATTAAGGAGGCTAAAGGAGAGCCCCAGTTTAAAGGGGATAATAATCTCAAATGCCAATGAAGTGGTTACCCAGCTACATTTTTGTGGATTACACAATATTAACAATAAACCCTGTCTTGAGGAATGGAGAGTTTTGAAGGATATTCTTTGAAATAATGAGATGACATTTGGACAATAGATTAATAAAAGGAAATCTAGAGCTTTCTTTTTGTATATGAGGGAGAGTGAGCAAATTTAATTTTCAATAATCTTGGGTTGTGAGGTGGTTCTCCTTTCGGACACCTATCTTGGAATACCTCTCTTTACTGGGAAGACGAGTGCCAATCTATGGCATAGCCTTATGGATGGATTAAAAATAAATTTAATAGCTAGAAAGGGAAATGTCTTTCTTTAGCATGAAGAATTACTATGATCAAATCAGTGATTCAAACTATTCCCACCAACTGTTTCACAGTTTTATAGGCCCCAAAGAAGATCCATAACGAAATTAATAGGATCATGCATCTTTTTATGTAGTAGGGATCCAATGAGCAGAAGAAAATTCAACTTGTTGCCTGGGGGAGAGTTTGCCTTCCAAAAAACATGGGGGGATAGGCAACAAAGATAGCGAAATGGCAAATCAGAACCTTAATGCAAAGTTTGTCTAGAGAATCTACAGTGAAAATCAAGCTAAATGGAATACTATAATCTATAATAAGTACTTGGATAGTGAATATTCAAAGAGGCTTTCTACTACCATGGCACTCCCTAAAGGATCACCTATGTGGGATAATGTCTCTCAAGCTATATCTCTTATTCATAGGGCTTTCATCTGGAAGATTGGTAATGGAGAAAAAGCAAATTTCCAAGAGGTTGCATGGATCCATGTGATGCCCATTGCTATTAATCCTAAACTAAGGGATGTTCATGATGTAGGTCCTCAAGTTTGGGGAAAGAAAGTTTAGAGTTAATGAGTCAATAGGAATGAGGGATATTGTAAAGAGAGAATTTGGAAAGATGTGGGCTGCTTTTCAAACCAACCTACTCTCTCTTTAAACACCCTCAAAATATTAGTACAGAGTTTTAAAGTGCCTTGTAATGAAAAATTGGACACCCTCCAATGGAATTTCAAGGGTAAAGGCAATGATTTTGAGGCCTCGGGTTATGAAATGTTGGCAAAATTTTCCCCATTTAGGTTAAAGGTTGGAGATATGGCAAAAAGTTTGGAATTCCAATGCTTGGTCGTAAGCTAAAGTCTTTCTTTGCATCATAGTGCTTAGGAATATTCTTATAGGTGATCATCTAAGGAAAATAGAGTTTTTTGGGCTTACCAAATGTGAGTTTTGCTCGATTGAGGAGACAATGATAATATGTTTCTCAATTGCCATTATGCAAATAAGATATGGGCAAGTTTGTTTAGCCTTTTTGGAGGAAAATGGGCCCCGCCCCTATATTTTGAGGATCATATAAATAGCTGGCATATATGATCAAGGATGTCAGCTCTAAAATATGTGGGATGTTGCTCCTACGATGACATGCTAAAAAGTATGGATAGAGAGAAACAAGATAATTTTTTAATATGAGAGAAGATTAGCAGAGGAGGCTCTAAAGGAGGTAGTAAGATCCTTATTTCGAGTTATGTGTTCCAACTTCTAAGGGGCTCAGGAAAAAGGTGGTTATGAATCTTAAAGATCTCGATGCTTTTAGAAGGGAGTAAAGGTTAAATGGGGGTGGGGGAAGGAGGTAGGGGAAGGGGAATTGATTCTTCTTCAACTGAGGTTTTTAGAAAGAGATCTACAACCCAATGGTCTCCTTCAAAGGAAGGATAGTGCAAGATCAATTTTGATGGGGCTTTCAAG
Source organism: Torreya grandis (assembly GCA_037957365.1). NCBI lineage: Eukaryota > Viridiplantae > Streptophyta > Pinopsida > Cupressales > Taxaceae > Torreya > Torreya grandis. The sequence continues at coordinate 3,505,356 of JARHVA010001084.1, read as the reverse complement.
GGTAGGGCCCTCAATTGTTGGTTGTATTGTGCAAGACTTGGAAGGGTTTGTGTTAGGATTTGAGGTAATTTTTATTGGCACAAATACAAATATTGTTGTTGAGGTAGAGGGTCCCCTATAAGGACTCAAATTGGTTATTGAGCTAGAAATCAGAAATATAGTGGTGGAAGGGGACTCAAGAAATATTATCGATGCGATGCAAAGTGGTGGATGAAATAATTGGACAATTAAGAGTATTATTGAGGAAGTAATAGGTCTCTTAATTATTTTCAACGAATTTTATTTCATCCACTGTATCAGGGAAATGAATAAGGTGACAAATTGGTTAGCCAACCAAGGGGACCTATCTCAGGGGAAACCATTTAAAGGAACCAGGGAAGAATCTGTCAATAATTTTGGTGAGTCTGAAATGTTGGTGGTAGGAGAAAAGAAGGGTTTTTTTGGGGTAATGGACTCGTTGCTAATAGATAATTAAGGTTATGACCCTTAAAAGTCATAACAAAAAGAACATGAGGGGAGGTTCTCTGGGTGGTTGGTGGTTTGAAAATAACAAAAATAACCATGGTGTGTGTTTCAATCCCTATAGGGGGTATGGTACGTATGCCTCATATTTGAAGTACAATAAAGTGCTTCCTACACATTAGGAGTATGCGCTGATCCGATATGTTCTAAACTACCTCGCAGAGCACAACAAAGGCACTCCTTGAGATCATGGACCTTGAAAATTTATTATTATTATTATTATTATTATTATTATTATTATTATTATTATTATTATTATTATTATAGGATCTTGATTTCTTTCTACATCTTTACCTCTTTTCATGGGACCCATCTAAATAAAAAAAAAATATTAAGTCGTTAGAGTTTGATCTCTTGGGATTGTAATTGCAAAAATAGTTGTTGGTGTTGTAGAGATTATTTATGAGTAGGTATGCATTGAAACAGTTCTGGTATTGCAGAGATTATTTATGAATAGGTATGTACTGAAACGGTTATATAGATTTCAAAAACTGCAAAATTTACCCCTGCAGAAGAAATCTAAAAAATTTGAATGAAAAACCAAATTAAAAAATATTTATAATTTTTTTTTATTTAATTGTAAAGTGTCTATTTTTAAAGAGCTACAATTTCTTTCTCCAAACTCCTAATGATATCTAAAAATCTTTTTCCTATGCAACTACTACTCCTATTTGAAATTTTTTCAAAGAACAATAAATTTACACTTATATAAAACTCCCTGTAACTACGAAATAGTAGGAATCACTCCCTGCACGAGACCACCCTCTTAACGTCTATCTTTTTGGCAATGAACATTTGGAAACATGAAAGCATTTTGGAAGACGTGGTGGTCAAACCACCTTAGTTGTTGGTCGGTGGGCATTAATGTTGGTGCAGGTGCCGCATTTTTCTCCTCATCTTCTGCTGGAGCCTTTCTTCTCCCCTTGCTGGGACGAGCATACTCCAGGATCCTATTGACATTAATGACCTGCATGGCTGTCAGTTCCTCTTTGTTGACTTTTTCTTCCCCTCGATTTCTCCCTCTCTCACCTTGGATTCTCAACATCGCTTCTTCCCTACTATTTCTGGTTAGACGTCCTCTGATGATGCATTTTGATGGGCTTATCAGGTGGGCTGCAAGCGTGCCCTGTTTTGGGGCCATTTATTGTTTTTGTTGTGTGTTATTTTACCCTTTTTTGGCCGTTTAGGCGCTTATCCTGTTGGGCGTGTGCCCTCGAAAGGGATGCTTGTTTCCCCACATTGTTGCTACATCGTGGAGGAGATTGAACGTGATTGCTAGTGGGGAGTTTGGTGGCTGCATAGAAGAGGTATGACCCTGAGTAATCATGTGTTCTTTTTAGTCTGGTGGCCTGCGCCTTTGTCAGACACTGCTCTCTTCTCCCTTTGTGTCCATCTAAGGTATGCGCTTTTTGGATTTATTTTGCAATTTTTTTGTGTTTTGTTGTTCTGTTACTTCTCCTTTACCAATTCCTTGCTGCCATGGAATTTGGGAGAGCTGATCCAAACATTATAGATATCTCAGATTCATCTGATGTAGAAAGCTCAAATCAAATCCCTGTTTTCAAAATTAACAAGAAGAATCCGGTTTCCAAAACTCAGAGGAAAGAAGTGGAAGATAAAGATGTTTTTAAGCCCAAAGAGGACAGTGACATGAGAAATAGCATTCCAATGGCCGAGAATGGGGTTAAATTTGTATGTTGTAAGTGTTCCAGGCTAAAGAGGCAGATTGCCGCCTATCCTCTAAGTGATAGGTTTGTGTGCAAATGGAAAGCCCATAGTTATGGTGAAGGCAACAACAAAAAGAAAAGCAAGAATCAGGCTTTTGCTGAGAATGCTTGCCAAAAAGAGATGCACCGCTTCAACCTCGAGACCCCGGGGCCTAGGGAGATGGACAAACTATGGGAATTGGCGGGACACATCTCTCCCTTGGATCTCGACACTAGTGCCATGTTAGAAGACAGGATTACCCACAACCATAGGAAGGGGGTGGCTGATAGAGAGGAGGATGTTTTTCAAGGGCTTGGTGCCGTTGACTAAAAAACAAGAGGAAAAAAAACACCGAAGGAGCAGGAGTTACCCAGAAGGGGAAATAGCCCATCTTTCAGGATTGAAGCAATAGATTAAGGAAGATTGCATAGCATTTGGAGGAAGAGTCATCATATATCAGCATGTTGATCTCAAACTCAACTAGGGAGCAAGAAATTAGTACTTCCCAGTGGAGAAGGAGGAGGGCATACAAACAACTAAGATGGCTAGAGGTAAACTGCATGAAGCTAGGGACTCACTCAAGCTGGCGATTTTTGGCCTGGAGGATACTTAAAATCTCCTCCTTGAGAAATTCTAATGGAACTACCTGGGGAATGAGATGGAGAGGACTATTCCAAAAACTAGTGAGGATGATGACAAGAAGGCTGACACTGATTTTCAAATTATACGCTTTGTTGAATTTTTGGGCTTTTTTCTGGTTCTTATCTCTTGTAATAATGAGGCCAGATACCTGGCTCTTGGGGTTCTATGTTTGGTGTTTATTTTTGGTTTTAACTGTTTTTACTACCCCTGGGAAGTCTTGTTTTGGCTCCTTGTGTGGTGTTGTGTTGTGTACTCTTGTTTTGGGATTTATCCCTTCTTGTAATTAAATAAATTTACCTTCATAAAAAAAAACCCTATCACCCTTAAAAATAAAAAAGACAACACAAGCAATGTCAAATCAATATTAACAATGTTCTGTATAGTTGAAATCCTGATAATCACCTTGTCCAACACACCAGCACGTTGATAGTACCTTTTAGCAATTGCAAGACAGTTAGCATTTCTTTCATAAGCTACCAGACGACCTGACTCAGGTAACACCAAGGCAACAGCTAAATATGAATATCCCTGCAACAGTATAAAGAGCATAGTCAAACCTAAAAATGAAAGAAGGCATAGACATTTGTAGTATCTGTTACATGCTAACCCCTTTTGTTAATGATAAGTTTTCCCGCGGTGGTCCTTTCACTTCCCCTGAAAGTAGTTACGGTTAATCTTCACTACTATTTCGCACGCAGATTAGTTTCTTTAGTTCTATACTAGCAGATATGAAGCTTTGGTTTCAACTTCCTATAACAGATCAAACAAAAGCATATGAAAGCTGGACGAGGAAGATAATAAGCAATATGAGAAAAGGGGATTAAACAAGAGGAACATTGAAGATTTTGGCAAAAAGTGGGTGGGGACGAGGGAGAGGAAATGGTCACACAAGTCTGCTCCAAAATATTCTAAGGAGCAGTGTGGAAAGTCTAACTCTGTGAATCAATGTCAAGAAAAGTAAAATGCAGAGATCACAGGACATAAAAGCAATGAACTTTTCAATAATAAGTTGAAAGTAAAATATTCATACTAGAATCAGTTCGATTCTTATGAGAATACTTACCACTGAGCCCCCAGCACGTTGAACAAGCATTGCTAACAATTGTGCTTGATCAGGGGATACCTACTTTCAGAAATGAGGACCAGCAGTTAGAAATCTTTAAATGACAAACATCAACAGCTCTGATCCATCAGATATGAAAGAATTAAATATATCGTCTCAGCAATGCCCTCAATAAATCAATTAGGCAGTTAGAAAGAAGAAAGTAATTATATTAATGTCCACGGATGCCCAAAGTAGGTCAATGGGACTCCAGATTACAATCGAAGGAATGAGATCCCAAGAAGCTAGAGTACTAAAGACAAAATAAAGCAGTGTGCCGCTAAGGTGGTAAGGAAGTAATACAAATAGCAATGGGGTGATCAAGAACTCCCAAAAGCATGTGCCGATGAAAATTGGAAGGCCTCATCAAAAACCTGTCTATGTTTGAAACACATCATCAATAGCTGTGAAAAGATCTGATAGTGTTCGTTGGGAAGTACCCAATATCGGAAGGGCCCAGTTGGAAGATCCTAGGGGAAGCAAAGCACTGCCTCTAGAATCTTCCCTAATATCCAATGCAAAGAACTGTTGTATTAAAAAAATACAAAAGAAACCAGTAATATAAGTCTGCCTCTGTCTTCTTGGGGGGCAGCATTTGAGTAGTAGATCCATGTTAGACAATGGGCCCAGTTAGACAATACTTTATTATGATAACAACAGCAATCCCCAAACAAAGATATCAGTGGAATGGTCAACGGATAAATAAAGAACAAAACATTAAACGACAGTTTTTTTAGCTTGCCCATCCTGACAGGTATTGTCCATCTACTGGACCACAACTAAAAAATCGAAGCCTTTATTAAACTTTTCATTAGATGAGGACAGAGAAAGTTGTTTAAAATCTGGAAAAGGAAATAACTGGTTACCCCAAAACAGCATATGAGTAGTGCATTACATAGTACAACTTTTTTACCAAGAAAAAGTGAACAAGAAACAAATGAATACTTTTGAGTCTTTCATCCATTTTATATTGTAAATAACAGTCGCAACTGGGGCTACCGTACAATATATGCTTTTGAAAAAACTTGTAATCTTGCTGAATTTAAGAATACTAAATTTATTCTGTGAACAATAATATAATTTCTTTTTGCTAACTCTTTGTTGGTGCCAATTTCATGCATCAACTGAAACATAACTATAAATGCCCTTCTTTTCCAGTCCCAAGTGTTCAATGCTAATCAATGAATTTTTTTATATGTCAAGATTGTACAATGAGCAATTGATGAGCCATGAGACATGTGACCTATCTCCCTTTTATAGTAAAAAAAAATTGGCATTGTATAATATGATGGAAGTAATATTTAATATATTAATCAACAATTAGGTGTTCATTGACTCATGGTTAGTTATAAACTATTTCAATTGTATATAATTTTTTTTTGTTTAATAAAATAAGGGTTGCGTAGTAGTTAGTTTCTACTTTTATATTAAGAATTGTTTGTATGAATTTGCATATAAGTTCGTTCTAATAATTTGAGTAGTATGTTGCATTTCAAGTTTGTTTCATTGAATTCAAAATATCAATGTGAGTTATACAGAGAGATGAAATACATTTTTTAATAGTGACCGTTAACAAATATGAAAGACAACATTATTTGTTGACAACTATAAAACAATTTGAACTTCAAGATACAAATTTTTAATTAATATAAAAGACAACATCATTTGTTGACAGCTATAAATCAATTTGAACTTGAAAAGACAAATTTAATATTGTGTAACTACTTGTTGCAATTTGATTTTAATTAGCAATATTTTTTTTGCGAGTTTATGGATTGTGTAGATAATAGTGTTAAATGTTGAGTTTTAACATAATTTTTAAGCATCGAAAATTTATTAATTTCTTTAATAACACTCAATATTGAGCACAACCTACTAAGTAAAATGCAAATAAATCTAAATGGATACATAGTTTCTATTCATACGAATGTTAAGTAGGCCTACAAATGCACTAACATAATGATGACATCGTTTGATGATATGGTAAGGTGACATGGTAAGATGATGTAATGTTATAATCAAAATTAAATAACAACGTATCACAAAGAAATAGGTAGTGACGCTGCTATTTCGATTAGACTTTAAAAAAATTTATGACAGTGCATCAAAAATAAGAACAAACTTGTATTAAATTGATAACTAATTACTGACATATGAATAGTTTAGATAGATGCAACATGACAATATTATGCTACAATACATGAACAAAGCCAAAATATTCATTTCATTTATAATGGCCTCCAAATTCTTTGCTTTTGTTGACATATGATAGGATAGATTAAAATGGACTTTTCATTTAAACCTTAAACAATGATTGTAGGTTGTAATACTTTGCCACCCATAAATTAAAATGTATGACATGTAAAAACTAAATATCATATAATATTCAATGTTGGTGAATATTTAATTGATGGAGCATGCAATTAATTAACATATAATTAATATAATGAAAGTTTGAAAATATTAAAAAATTATTATTTTTTAAATATAATTAATAGACTCATAATTAATTATATACCATTCCAATTGTATACAACTCCTTTCTACTTAATAAGGATGCATATGCATTTCAAAGCGTGCCTCCCAATTTCTCTTCAAATTTTCAGTGTTTATATTCGTCAACATTGGTATCAGAGCTAGTAGTTGACGAAGCCTTTGGAGGAGGGTAAAAACGACCATTTTGAAGAGATTTTTTAATCAAAACAAAGATTTGCAGGCAGAATGGTCGAGCCAAGTTCGAGGAAACCTTAGAAAAAGGATACGAACGGAAAAGCAAATTTAAAAGGACATATTACAACGGACTGTCACAACTATCACGATTCCAAATGGCCCGATTTCGAACAATCGCAGATTATCATGATTTCAAATGGAATTTTCACAATTTCACGATGTTTGGAGGAAGACATGTAGACCAAACCCAACGATTTGTGAATCAAATTACTGTTAGGGCAGTGAAGACAGACTTTCAAAAATATCGCGATTAGGAGAACAATCCCTAGGGCACGAATCTGCAGAAGCTTTTGAGGATTTCACAGGATTTTCAAACCAAAGACCAGAACGTGAAGGATCATGAACAATAAGTGAAGGTTCGTGAGGAAGTTGCAAGCACAATTGGGTAGAGATAATTAAAATTGTGACTGAAGTTGGTTGCATGAAGAAACAAACCAGGTGGAGTATATCGTGATAGAAGGAAAACATGTGAAAACCAGATGATCAATTGAAGACTTGCACTTTGCATTTATTTTTATATTGATTTAAAGACGATCTGGTTGCTCTTGTTCTTAACAACTTGACAACTTGACATCCTCCTATGAATTATTTGTGGAGGCTTTTTATTTGATGGAAAAATTTTGGGTGCTAACCTTTGTTCAATTCAGATCCTATTTGTTGCAAAAGGAATGCAGTGAGAAAGTCTAATGAGTCCATTTTTGAAAAAAACAAAGAGTGTATTTGATGCTCAGTCGAAGGGGAAGTGGAAACATAATCTTGAAGGATCGAATTCCAAATCTTAAAAGAAGTAATACTATTGTCATAAGGTTGGACATGTTAAAAAAGATTTTTGGAAGCAATAGTATATTCTTTCTTACAACAAAACGCTGAAAGGTCAATCAAATGTGGCAATAATTGAAGTTAAACTGAATTTTGAAGAAGAGTATGCCCTCATGGCATCATGCTCGGATAAAAGTGCTACCAATTGCTAGTTCTTTATTAAAAAATTTCACATGTTGTAATATTGTAAGGACTTGTATGTCAAATTTATTTCAAACACGAGTTTTTTTAATTCATTTTCATTAAGTAATGGAAGATCACATGTTATAGAAAGGACATTTGATATACACATAGTACTGAATAATAATGCAAAATTTATAGGTAAAAAATATTAGGCATGTTCCTAGAATGAATAAAAATATCCTATCTATTAGTCAATTAATTGAGAATCCCAACATATTAGTGATTTTTTTGGGAAGAAGTGTATTGTGTTTGATGTAAAACATGATACAGTAGTAGCTCTAGGCATTAGGTACGGTGGCTTGCATAAGCTTGTTGACCCTGCCATCATCAACATACATGCATTAGTTGTGGAGGGTAATCCCATCATTTGATGGCATGAGAGATTTGGACATCCCAACTTTCAATTTAATAATGAAAAAAAATGCCTTGTGATGCATAATTTAGGGTTAAGAACTAGCAATACAGAGGCAAGAAACAATGCAATAGTAAAGAATATATTCAATTCATTTAATGCAATAGGCAATAGACCATATATATATATATGACAAGATGAGTAATAACAAAATATATAATGAGTAAGTCAACATTTAAATCTTTATTTATTAATAAAACAAGTAAATATTTGAATTTGAATATAAAAACTCTAATAAATGCTATAAAAAGAAGAACAAGGCTTGATGACCCTTTACTCACAAATTTTTGGGCGTTTAGTGGTTGACTCCCACAAAAAGATAAGGCATTAGTTGAAGGAACAAGACATTTAATTGAATTTTTTTGGCATGACAATACAAGGGTCTCATCTAATATAAAAGAGGTTGTAAAAGAAAAAAAGGTTCAAAAAACTAAGTCGCATGTAAAACATTTTTTGGACGTGACCCAAACAGAATTTTATAAAAAGTTTGTTGAAAATTTTAATGGCCAATTAATAATTAACTAAAGGTCATTTGAAATGTGCAAATTTTTTTATGATTAAATCAACCAAGCATGCACCACATCATGTTGTAGGATCCATGTTGAATTTGCCATGCATTTTGATGTTTTTCGTCATATGCATTGTACTTTACTTACTGATGAGATTATGGAAGAATGTATGGTGGCTTCCCCACCTAAAACATCAAGAGAATTAATCTTAAGTCTTTTCTGTCAAAGCCCTAAGGGCAATTTTTTTTGCCAAAAAATGTTTAGATAAAAATTGTCCAGTTATATACATGAAAAAAAATCACATGAATTTGGAAAGCAACTAATTGATTATAAGAAGTACAAATCTATAAAGTATGTATTAAAAGACAAAAAAGAGTCATCAATATGTGAGTTGATTATGACCAAAGTTTCTGTAACTAATTTCATTTTTGAATTCAAGAATAATATTATCTATGTAAGATGTATACAAAACAAAATGATTAGATAATCGATTCAGGCTATATAAGGACAACTTCCCAGTTGGCACCATTATTTTGGTTGTGGACTTCGCTGAGAAATACACACTACAACCACAAAATGAGGTTCAATCTCAATACTATATTTCAATTCAAGTTGGAATTTTTATGCATATGACATTTAGACATACACATGATAACATAGAGACAACATAAATATTTTGAGAGAGTACCACTTTTATATGAGCGATAACAGTTCACATTTTTAGAGTTTGTCCAAGGTTGTTTTAAGATATTTTATAGAAATATGAATGCAAGAGAAATTATGTTCGATACACACTACATTGGTCAGATAATTATGTAGGACAATTTAAGCATTTTAAAATGTTTTACTAGTTAAACAAAATTCATAAGAAGAATGAGGTTCAACATTTTTTAAGATTCTTTGAGGCTAGGCATGGCAAAGGGGAACTTGATGGTGCAAATGTATGTGTAAAAAGAGCCCTTAAAAAAGAGTAGAGAAATCATAAAAATGATGCTAATTTGATCGATGTTGCAAGTATTGTGACTTGGTGTAATGATTTTTTTAATCATGGATTAGATAAATATTCTCATTTACGAAGATTTTTTTGATTAATAGAGTAAAAAGATAAGGCAATGTATGAATATTATAGTACAATACCTAGATCCATTGTTTTTCACTCCATTGAAAGCTCAAATTTTAGTTCATGGACTATTTATACTAGGGATATGGTATGTTTTTGTTCAGGATGTATGGAATTTAATTGTAATGAATGTGAGTAAAAAAATGGGTTGACGAATGGTATTGTAGACCCATAACACCTGTAGAGAGTAGCCATTCACTCCAACAATTGATGGATCATAAAATGACATTATCAATTGACTTTGATCACATCTTAGATCTTGTGCAACGAAGTATAATTTATTCTTAATTTGAATGTAACCTTAGTTCTATCAGCGATATCTTTATTTTTTCCTATATGTGCTTACAATGTAATTATACTTTAAATGTAGGGCATGTTTTTACAATAATTGCACTTGAGGACAATGACGAGAGAACAAACTACTACTTGTGTCGTTGTGTAGAAGTAAAAAAAAATTAACCACAAATGTCATGGATAGAAAAGAGCTAATTTATCCCCACTAGATCCATAGTGGTTACAAGAACTTAGCTTCATAGTTACTATCATAACAAAATAAAATAATTTTTATTTGAGGAATTTGAAATACACAGGGTGGTGCTTCATTTTTCAAATCTGGTTATCATTACAAATATTCAAATGATCAAATATCATGGAAAGCTTCATAACAAAACTTAGTGGAAAGTTATTGAATCTGAGCATGAAACAATTCTTAAAACACTTAAAAATAATGCTAATATTGAAGATACATTGGATTGACTTGGTTAGGTTAATACTCAATGCATTATCCGTGCACATCTTTCATGCCATCAAGTTCACTCCTCGTTTGCTCTTCTATGCAATACACACACGTCTCACCCAATCTTGCACGTTCCTTGTTAATGGCTGACAATGTTTTGCACAAGCCCCACACCAAATCATAGACTTTCATGTAGCAATCACCTCAGATCACAGACTGTGCCCTCACATGCCTTGCAGCTTCATGCTGACTTTTGTACCTACTTGTTGACTTCCATGTCCTTCATAACTCATAGATCCACGTGCCTTACTCTTACGTGATCTACAACACTCGATCATGGACTCTTCGACTTCTTGGATTCCATAGCACATCCATGTGTTGACTCACCTGATCCATGTGCTCCAAGAGGTTGTTCAACCATCATCCAACCTAGAAGATGAATCGATGTAACTATCTTCTTCATAACTAACAACAATCGTAACTGCTCTTGCATTCTACTTGCATAAGTATGTAACATACACATCTGGCCAAAGGTTGATGTTTTTACATAATCATAACATAGATAACATGCTTTGCATATCTACTCTATAATACATGCAATGTAACACATCATACCAATTTTCCCTATTCAAGTCATTAATGAATAGAAATTGCATTTCTTACAAATAAGACTTTTGCTCTACAGAATGTGTTTGGTTACTTTTGTCTAAACTAGCTTTACTCATTCACTCTACATAACCAATCTCGGTTATCCCTCGTGCACTTGGTCTTGGGCCTTGTAGCACAGATCACTGATATAAGAGCTTAAAGCTCTATCCTTTTTTCGATGCTTGTAAACACACGGGCACAAATCGAGAAGGAAGGTTTGTCAATTGGTTCTGTTTCATAATATCTGGTAGAATGCCATAGAAAAAGTATTGTGGCTAACACCTAGAAGCAACCTGAGATAACACTAGAAGTATAGAAGTTCATTGTTGATGCTCTAAAAGCACATCACACCATAGTTTTTGGCCAATTCCATGACTTACTAGTATAGTTCAACCTGACATCTTATGAACTACCTCCATGGTTCACTCAACAATGATTTCAACAATAGATCACCTTCAAAGTGTAAGTCAATATCGACATCCCTCTATTCAAAGGCAAGATCAATGTCAAAGCATTAGATGCCTAGATTCAACAACTCAAGGTGTACTTCTTAGTTAATTGCTTCACTAATGCCGAGAAGATAACCTTCACGGTGCAAAAGACGTCCATTCGGGTGGTTCACTAATAGGAGGTTTTCACTACGCAATGCGCATAAGAGTGCATTCTAATTAAATCTTGGAAGAATTTTTTTGATGCAGTGAAGGAGGAATACTAACCTCTATGCCACCTTGAAGATGAATACATCAAGTTCCAACAATTGCACCAACATAAAGAGTAGTTTGTGGAAGACGACACCAACATATTCCATGACTACTCTACACACCTACGTGAGAACCTAGATGAGCAACATAAGATTCTAAAGTACAATAATGAACTCTCACCTTATATCATATGAAGATGGAGTTATTGACGTCTAACACATTGAGGCAAGCATATCATAACACCACCAAAATTGAATATGAGACAAGGATGAAGTAGCGTGTCACCTCTTCATCCAACACAATGTGCAAGGCCCTACTTACACACAACTCTACATTGTAACCTTCTTCGTAAAACTAACAACAACATACTTATTACAAAGGAGAACAACACCAGATGATTTCTCAACAATCAAAGGCTTTATCATCTTCTGCTTCAGACAAAGGCAAAAAGAAGTCCAGTGATAATTGGTGCCATCGCCATCACTCATCCACTCACGATGATTTTTAATGTCACACACAATAGTCCTTTCTCACCTAATTAGCATCAGGAACACATCGATGGATGACATTGATCCAAATGCCTCTTCTTTGAGCACCAACACCACTATGATCGATATCTCTAAGGAGTGCAAATGCCTCTTCCACACCGAGTTCTAGGTGAAGGGTCAGCCTCTCCATGTCATTATCAATAGTGGAAACTAGAACATTATTATCCAATCCATGACTCAATGCCTTGGTATTTCCATGGCTACACATCCAAATCCATACTATTTGGGGTGGCTATAGTAGGGGAAGGATATACAGGTCTGACAATAATGCACTTTTTAGTACAAAGTCAAGCTTATGGAAGACAACGCCACTTGTGACATCACACCTCTGGAGGTTTGTGACATCCTAGTGGGAAGACCATATTTGTATGACCATGAAGTTACATATTAATCTAAGCCATAATGTTGGACTATTCACATGTAATATCGCTTCTGCAACCTTTTTGAGTCAGCGCCCATGACCAAATTCACCTTGGTCTCTGCCAAGTAGTGTCACAAATTCGTATCACACACATATAAGTTTGTGTTGCTCATAGTCCACCTTGACACACTTGCACAATAGAAAATGAAAATGCACCCTTGCAATGCACAACACTCACACACCATCATAGTAGTAATAACTTGACAAGTTACTAGTGAAATAAAGTGCAGTCTTCACACAACATGAAGGCCTTCTAATGCACTGTGTAGTAAATCACCACATTAATTTGGTTCTCATATCCCCTCTACCCAATATCCTGATGTATTATAGATCAATTTGGGAGAATGATGAAGTCTAGTGCCAAATTAAAGAGCTCCTTGATCAGGGCAAGATCAGGGCTAGCTCTTCACCTTGTAGGAGTCTGATAGTCCTTGCACCCAAGAAGGATGGGTTCTGACAACTTTGCATTGAATATCACACACTCAACAAAATCATGGTGAAGAATTGGTATCCATTATCATGCATTGATGACTTCTTAGACTAGTTCTGAGGTGCATAATACTTCACCAAGATCGACTTGAATTCAAGTTATCATCAAGTTTCAATCCACCCTTAAGATGTCTAGAAGACAACACTCAAGACACGAGAGGGATTATACGAGTGATTAGTCATGCCTTTCAGCTTCACCAATGTGTCAGCCAAATCCATGTGCTTGATGGACAATCTACTCAAGCCTTTCCTAAACTCCTTCATCATTGTCTACTCAGATTACATCCTCATATTCAAAAAGACTTGGGAGGAGCATATGGAGCACATCTCACATGTCTTAAACACTTTGTGCCAACACAAGTTGTAAGCCAACTTATCAAAGTGTATATTTGATGTAGTGCAAATCCAATACCTAGGCTACATCATTAATTGCATTGACATCAGAGTAGATCTAGAGAAGATCAAAGTGATCCAAGATTGGCCTACTCTATGTAATCTCATAGAATTGAGGAGTTTGCTTAGACTTGATAACTTCTATTATAGGTTCATCCTTGGTTTATTGCACATCTCATGGGCTCTTAGCTAGCTCACCCCTATTAAAGACAAGTTTGACTGGAGTCATGTGAAACAATGTGCTTTCGAGGCACTCAAACAATGCCTCTACATAATTCCTATTCTCGTAGTGCCTGACATTGCACATTGCTTTGAAATACACACTGATGTATCTAACTACACACTTGGTGTAGTGCTCATGCAACATGGACATATGGTTGCATACCACTTAGAGATTTTTAGTGACATGGTGCAAAGGTACTCCATCTATGAAAAGGAATTGTATAATATCATGCAATAAATTAAGTAATAGCGACATTACATTCTTGGGAAGGAAAAAATTATTCATTTGGACCATCAACCACTTCAGTTCCTACAGATGCTAAACAAGTTGGAAAATGTGTGTCATATGAAATGGATGACTTATCTATAAAAATTCCATTTCATGATCAAGCACAGGAAAGGGAAGGACAATAAGTTCATAGATTACCTTAGCCAACCACTAATTCATGCGTTCATCATGGTGTTGGACATGCACGATCACAACTTTGCAGATTGGGTACCTTTCTACTCAACTAACCAAGACTTCATAGCGACTTACACTAGCCTCATGCAAGGTAAACAAGTGCCAAAGTTCTACTTGTCTAAATAACTTATTACAAGTTTAGAAATCTCTATATTCCCATTGGTACACCTTGTTAATGACTCATCTAGGAGGTGCACTACATCAAGTCCTTGAGACACTTCAGCATGATAAAGACTCTAGCTGCATTGTAGTCATATTTATTCTGGTTTTACATGTGTGCCGACATCGAGTGACACATCAAGTATTGTATTCCTTATTGCATTGCCAAGCCCATTAATAGGAGTCTAGGACTCTACGTACCTCTATCGGTTCCATCTAAACCATGGGAATCCATTGGCATGGGTATTATGACTAGATTGCCTACAACAAGATGATAACATGATGTTGTGTTCTTTGTGGTGGATCGCTTTTCCAAGATGGATATCATGGTCTCTTGTAAAAAATACATTGATGGAGCAGGCTTTATGCAGACTTTCTTGAACCATGTTTGGGTTCATTTTGGGCTACCAGCCTCCATTGTCTCTAACTATGATCTATACTTTATGAGTCATTTTTGGCAAGCATTATGGAGTTTGATGGGTACATAGCTACATCGATCGATGGTTTTTCATCCTCAAATAGATGGGAAAACTAAAGTGGTCAATCACACACTTGTTCATCTTATGTGAATGCACAACTGTGCGCATGCTCTCACTTGGGATGACAATCTCCTATACATTCAACACACCTATAATTGGGATCTTCACAACTCTACAGGCCACAATCCATTCTAGACATGTCTTGGGTTTCAACCTTCAACACCTATAGACATCTCCTATCATGCACCAAAAGGAACTAAATCATGTGCACAAGAATGGGAAGAAGATAAAGCTAAGAAGTTTCTTAGCCACATTCAGTCTATTCATTAGCAAGTTTAGTAGATTCTCTCTCGCACCCAAATAAATTACAAGGAGTGCCATGATGCACATTGTACATCTCATGCATTCTAATTTGGTGATAAAGTTTGGTTACAACTTCAAAAAGAACACTTCAATGGTTCACACCAGAAGATCAAGCCTCTGTGCTATGGTCCTTACACCATTCTATGTGTAGTTGGTGAGAATGCCTTCATTCTTGATCTGCCTTAGGACTTAGGCATACACCCAGTATTCAACATGGAGCTTCTCAAGCCTTACACTCCATCACTTCTTGAGCCAATAGTGACACAATATCCTTCTAATTTATATCCTAAACTTTTTCACCCCATAGAGAAGTACTAGATCATTGAAGTGACAGGCATATGCACCTGCCATGGCACACATCAAATTTTTAGATTGGTCAAGGTTGAATAATTTGCTCATCAATCCAAGTGGTACACTTCACAACAAATTCAAGTGTATTTTCTATAACTATGCACTGACCCAATGGGAGACCATTGCTCTTAAAAAAAGGACAAATGATTTGTGGATAGATTCCATGCCATTGAGTTCACTCCTCATTTGCTCCTCTATGCAATGTGTGCACGTCTAACTCAATATTTTGCACTCCTTTGCATTAAGTTGGCTGACAACCTTATGCATAATTCTTACCCCTGATCATAGAATTTTGTATAGTAGTCACCTCAGATCGTAGACTGTACCTCACATGCCTTGTAGCTCCACCTGACTTATGTGCGTACTTATTGACTTTCGCATCCTTCGTAGCTTGAAGATCTGCATGCCTTGTTTTTGTACACTCTGAAACACTCGCTCATAGACTCTTTAACTTATTGGACTCCATAGTACATCCATGTGTTGACTCACCTGGTCCACGTGCTCCATGAGGTTATTCAACTGTCATCCAACTTGGGAGATGAACCGATGTAACCATCTTATTTGTAATTAACAACAATTGTAACTACTCTTGTAGTCTACTTGTATAAGTATGTAACATATGCATATGGACAAAATTAAATGCTTTTACATATTCATAACATAGATAACATGCTTCGCATATCTACTATGTAATACATGCACTATAACACATTGAACCAATTTTTCCTATTCACTATTAATGAATAAAACGTGCATTTCCTACAAATAAGACCTCTGCTCCATAGAATGTGTTTGGTGACTTCTATTTGAACTAGATTTACTCATTCACTCTATTTAACCAATCTTATTTGTCCCCCACATACTTGGTTTTGGGCCTCATAGCGTGGATTAATGCATCTGGTATTTCAAATTAGTATAATTAATCAATTTTATTTATTGTATTTTAATTTTGAATTAGTTTATCATCATGTGTTTATTTATGTTTGAAATTTTTACTAATAATTTTAATGTAGGTTAGTGGCACCAAATGAGTTTCCACCTTCATGTGGTTGGTGTTGTGAGTAGATAAGACTATCTTCTTGAAACAAAGAGAAGCCCAAATATAATACATTTCGTAGAGTTTGATCAAGTTTAGTCCTACTTTGTAATGTAGATATAGGAGCATAGTTATACAGTCCTAATTCCTATAGGAACACTTTTTTCAAATCTTAATGCTCCATTATTTTTGTATTTTAGCTTTTATAACATTAGTTTTATTGCTAAATAATTTTCTAAAAGACATGCATGCTACTCTAGCTTTAGTTCATGGAAGGCTATGGTTTTTTATTTTATTAAGGTGCCAAAAGGTACCAAAGTTTGTTGTATATGAGGATTTTTTATATTTAAATTCTTGTTAAATCTCTTCCAAAACAAGGTTGCATTCGTAGTCAAAGGTATCAATTATGAATATTTATAATTATAAAAGTTATTGAGTTTGACTCATTGAGCCATATGCCTTAATTGATTCTTTGCTTGTTCTAGTTATCTTAAGTATCCAACATATTTTTTAATCCGAATATATAGAAACAAATTTGAAATAATCATAGATGTGAAATACATGCAATTGTTGTCAATCCATATAAAATGATATCCTTAACCTTATAACTCGTGCAAGGGTGTGGTATGGTTCTAAAAATGAGGCAAGACAATCCCAAAGAATAAATGATGTAGGTACACTTACAAACAAGTCAAATATTTAAGTGTGAATGTTATATACATCTTCAAGAAACCATAACTGATGCAAGTATGTCCTTCGGTTAACTTTATACCTATTTTTAGACCTCTTCTTTAGGCTTTTATCCTTCGTGGATCCCTAGTCTTGTTTGTTGATAGAACTTGAGACTCCTCTCAAAACCTTATTGATAAATTAAATGGAGATCTTATTGAAGATGTTTTCAAGTTCAAAAGCTCAGAACCCTTCTTCTCTTTACTCTATACTTTCTTATCTTGTGGTTTCTTGTAACCAAACTTGTTCTCTTACACTCACTAGGCCTATTGGTAAGGTCTATCACCTCCATTAAGTCTCTTTTAACACACAAAATAACCTCTCCAACTTTATTTAGACTAATAATCACTTATTATGGTTATTACAACCTACACACAAGTTGTCACTCACAATTAAGACATCAAACATTCAAATGAATAGAAAATATGGTCATCTTGGTATAATGGTAGACCTAATGCATTGAGTTCCTTATGGAACTTATTCTCCAAGAATATCCAAACTATAAAACCACCTTAAATACTTAAAAAAACCTTCTCCATGTTATCCAACACCTTATCACCTCATCCTTGCCCTTTTTATAACCCCAAACTCAGATTTAACAATTTTTTTGAGTATGCATGTAGGCCCTGCAAACCCTGTAACTCCAATAAATCTCATTATAGATCCAATTTCAACTTTAATCACTTTAAAAAATTATAAAACATCCTCCCCAATCTCCATTTTAAATTTTAGGCTATTTGGCTAGGTGGATAAAAAGATATGGAGGTTTTGGTGACTAGAAACCCTAGGTTCCTACACCCAGGCCAAGAGCATTTGAAAAGCCCCATTTTAAATTTTAAGGACTTTCATGGAGATCAAATTATTATATATCATCCATAACACCATTTACCAACTTTTTCAAAAGGTCTCAAGCCTTGACAATGTCTAAACAACATAAACAAACTTTTTTCTTCTATGACTGACACAAACTATGTGATGCAAATGACCTTCACAAAAAAATTAATTTGGTTAAGATGTACCAAAAGACTCTTTAAAAAAATTAGGATTGTTATTAGTATTCATAAAATTTTATTAAGAATACTCAAGGGGATAAACCTTCCTTACTGACCTCCAAGGTTTCCTGATTCCTTTGTACTTGTTCTTGATGTTATTGCAACAACAATACAACAACAAATACCCTCAACATGTTTGTCACCTCATCAATATACCAAGCATCTCTCAGTAAGGGTTATCCATATTAGCCTACACTCTTCCTTCAAGGGAATATATACTCCATTTTTACTTGTTAAGGGCTACACAAGACTTCTTAGATTGTTTTCAAATGAATTACAACTTATTACAAAGATTTTTTACACTCTTTAAGACTCTTAAGGGCATGATTCTTTCATAAGACTACTAGGCCTAACACTAGTCTTTGCATGGAATTTAGATTAAATAAACTCTCATATTATTACTTACACCTCCTTATACTTGAATCAATATAAATCAACCTTAACAATGGTTACAAATTCTTTGTTTGAGGCCAAACTCCACTTTTAAACAAAACACACCTAAAGGGCTTCTAGACAATACTAGGCTTCAAGACTCAAATTTGGGATTGAGATTGAGAGATGAATTAAAAATGATATACAAACATTCATATACTCATAATCAATTATTATCAACTCACTTTTCTAGAATGGTAACATCTTTCCTTTGAAAAGTTACTTCACCTAAAATAGGGCTAGTAGGTTTAAAGGCTTAATTCACCTTCCTTGACTCAAAAATGAACACCCAATACAATATGAGGAATATTAAGGATCCTTCCATCTCTAAACATATTAAAAAACACAATTTATAAGTCTGAATATGTTCTTAAGGATCAAAAATCAAGAAAATGAACTTTAAGGGTTTTAAACCTAATTCCCTAAACTTGCAATGATTGAGTTTTAGCCATAACTTGTTCTATATAGATCCAATTGATCTCAAACCTTCTTATAAATGTAACACATTATAAATTCACGTGTTTATAAGTTTTAATATGGTTTGGCCAATTTTCTTTCTCACAAAGTGAAGTTAACTTCTTTATGTGCTAGCTCAAGGTTTTTAATGACTGTAGCGGGCTGAAAGCTAATAAAACCAACTTTTGATCTTTTGGAAAGATTTAAAATGTTATTTTTGGATCTGCCACACCTCCATACACCCTCAAATCTTCATGCAATGTAACAATATTTAAAAAATTCATAATTTTCTCATTAGATACCCTGATTTACACTATTCAGATCTGCCGCTCAAAAAATAGACATCAATATGTTGCATGATGGATTTATTAGATCAAGAATACCTTTAAAATACTTACAAATGGTTGCTTAACAAGGTTTAGAAACTCATTCATTCATCTATCTCTTAGAGATACAAATTGTTCTCCTCCTCATCTCATCATATTGACTTATCATTCACATTTCATATCTTACATATTTTCAATGAATCATGCTTCTCAAATATGAAGAATAACCCTTATTAGACCTAAGAGTGACACTTAAACACTTAAAAATAACTAATGAATCATTTAACGTCTTCTCATGACCTTCAAGATCATAAATTAACTTTCTAATAGATGATTACACCATATGAATTTTCCATATTCCCTATAGACACATTTTAATCCATTATTACAATTTGAATACAATTACAATGTGATATGAAAGTTTTCTCAATTTTCACACTCAAGGATGAGAAGATTATCCTAAAAAATGCATATAGTTAATTAAAAATTTCAATCCTATGGCTGACAGAGAGTAGATAACAATCATTATAGCCTTAAAATGACCATCTTGATGTGTCTACAAAAATGGTTCGTTGATTGGGATAATGAGGCACAAGATACATCATCACTGACCAACTTTTGGTCCCTTAAGAGATATTTGGACATGAAAAAAAGTTGATTTCCATGTATCACTCTTCCTGAGTGGGAAATAATCATCTTGGGGGTGTTTATAAGACTCACCCATGCAACTATAGGAGTTGATAGATCATCTCTAGCCCTCACGGTTCTCCTGCAATACACGATAAAATTTTGCTCAGTTTGCACACTCAGGGACCTGAAGATTCTCTTAAGGGATGCATCTAGTCAACTATAAATTTCAGTCCTAGGGTATGATACAGATTATATAATGACCATTCTAGTGTTAAAATGGCCATCTAGATGTGTCTAAGAAAATGGTTCATCTATTAGGATAATGAGGTACAAGATACACCGCCCCCCCCACTGACCAACTTTTGGTCGCTTAAGAGACATCTGACTATAACAAAAAATTAGTTGCCATGTCTCACTCATCTTGAGTGGGATAGAAACCTCATGGGGTGATTAAATTACTCACCCATTTACTATAGGAGCAGATGGTTCATCTCTATCCCTCATGGTTATATTAAAATGCGTCACTAATGTTTGCTTAGTTTTCACAATCAAGGATGAGATGCTTCTCTTAAGGGATGCTTTTGATCAACTACAAATTTCAGTATTGGGGTCTAATAAAGATAAAAAATAATCATTCTATCCTTAAAACACCCATCCAAATATGTATGAATAGATGGTTAAATAATTGGGCTAATGATCCATAAGATATACCCTTTACTAACAAGCTTTTGGTCTTTTAAGATAGATTTGGCTGTGAGAGAAATTTGATTGCCATGGATTGTATGTTGAGTTAGAGAAAATCCTCTTGGGGTTGCTTATAAGACTCATTCATGTAAGTGTAATATCTAAAAAATCATCTCTATCCCTCATGATTAATATGTGATGGAAGTTCACTCAGTTTGCACACCCAAGGATGATATGCTTCTCTTAAGGGATGCATCTAGTCAACAACAAATTTTGGTCTTAGGGATTGAAAAAAATAGGATAATACTTATTCTAGCCTTAAAATTCCCATTTGGATGTGTCTATGTAGATGGTTTGTCGATTGGGATAACGATCCACAAGATACACTCTCTATTGACAAACTTTTGGTCCTTTAAGAGAGATTTGGTTGCAAGTGAAATATGGTTATCACATATTTCTCACATTGAGTTAGAGACAATCCTCATGGGATTTCCTAAAAGATTCACCTATGTAATTCTAAGATCTATTAACTTATTTCTAACCTTCATGGTTCTCCTCAAATGCACAATGGAAGTTGGCTCAATTTACACACTCAAGGATGATATGCTTCTCTTAAGGGATGCATCTAGTCAACTATAAATTTTAGTCTCAAGGCCTAATGGAGATAGGATAATGATAATTATAATGTTAAAATTCCCATTTAGATGTGCTCACATATATAGTTAATTTATTGGTCTAAGAGCCACAAGATACACCCTTTACTAACATGTTTTTGGTCTTTTAAGAGAGATTTAGTTGCAAGATTAATATGATTACCGCATCTCACTCACATCAAGTCAAAGAAAATACTCCTAGGGTTGATTATAAGAATTGTTTGTGTAAGTGTAGGATCTATCATCTCATCTCTAACTCTCACGATTCTCCTAAAATTAGTGGCCGAAGTTGGTTTAGTTTGTACACTCACAGATGAGATGCTTCTCTTAAGGGAAACATTTGATCAATTATAAATTTCAATCCTGAGGCCTAACAGACACTAGATAATGATTGTTATAGATTGATAATTACCATCCAAATGTGTTTTCATAGATGGTTTATCTATTGGGATCATGATCCATAAGATACACCATCTACTGACAAGCTTTTGGTCTTTTAAGAGATATTCAATTGTGAGAGAAATGTGGTTGCCACATCTCATTCATGTTAATTTAGAGGTAATAATCATGGGATTGTTTAGAGGACACATATATTTAAGTGTATGAGTTGATGTCTCATATATATCCCTCACAGTTCTCCTGTAATGTGTGATTGAAGTTGGCTCAGTTTTGACACTCATAGATGAGATGCTTTGCTTAAGGGATGCATCTGGTCAACTGCAACTTTCAGTCCTAGGGCTTGACAAAGACCAAATAATGATTGTTATTTCCTTAAAACGCATATATGGACATGACCACATAGATAGTTTATTTATTGGGATAATGAGGCACAAGTTATGCCCCCACTAACCAACTTTTGGTCTGTTCTGAGAGATTTGGCTGCGAGAGAAAACTCCTTATGTCTTACTCATGTCAAGTTAGAGAGAATCCTATCAAGTGTTGTCAAAGGAATTATAATTTAAATTTTAGGATATAGAGGCTTGTATCTATACCTCATTATTATCCTAAAACATGGGACCAAAGTTTTCTCAATTTTCCCACTCAGGGACCGAAGATGAGGCTCAAACCATAAATGAGGAGCTCAAGAAAGTAAAGGGGCAAAGCATAAGAAATTTTTTAGGGTCATTGATGAAGGTAATGGTGTATGGTGGAGAGTATAATTATATTATATAGGTTTCTATCAGATTATTCCACTTTATAGTAGACTGTGTTGTAAATATTTGTCATGAAATGAATTAAAAGTATGATTTTGTGTATATAGCCTCTTGTGAGTGTGTATAAAAAGTTGTTTGTGAGTGTTTAGACTTATTTTAGGACTTTAAATGAGTTTATATATAAGTTAATATGTATAATTAATGTATTTAAATCATTATAACCCCTTAAGAATCTATAGGATGTGATTTTTTTTTTAAGCTCTCGGGTCGGGGACTGTGTAAAACCCTACCTAGAGTTTTAGGCATGTGAAAAGCATTAAAAATTTTGTTATATAAAACCAAATGTTATTAAATTACTATGGGGCATATAAAACCTTTTTGAGATATTTTTGAGTTGATTTCAAGTTGTGAGAGTGTTTTCCCAAAAATAAAACTTAGTTTTAGGGTCTATAGACATGTCTAAACATAGTTGATAGACCTTGTTAACTTAAGTTATGTTGAATTCATGAGTATGAAGGTTAAGCAAGGTGTTTTTTAATTATAAGTGGTTGTTTACAATGTGATGTAAGTGATTTTTATGCTTGAAGGCATTTTAAGAGGAATAAATATTGGAAACCTTGTGGACAACTTTGTCAATAGGCCTAAAGAAGCCTTGTTTTTGTTATTTTTGTGTCATAGCAAGAGAAAAAAGGGCAATGAATTTTGTATGGTGTCAAATAAGTCATATCAAGGGTCAAGGAACCTATTAAAAGTTTTAATATGTATATTGGTCTTGTACAAACACTAGAATAAGGTGATGAGTCTTAAGCCTACGCTTAATCAGGACCTTAAAACTCATAATGAATTAGTTTGGTGGTTCTTTATAATAAGTTGAACATATATCTATAATTGAAAAAGTAGAGGAATCCACTCTAGAACTTAATGTAAATATGATGTTCATAGAATATACAATCAAATTCTATATGGATGCTAATGCCAAGATATATAAAATCCAAATTGAGGGTCCATACTCTCACGAAGCCTTGGTAGGAATTGAGGCCTTTGAATATTATTGTTCTAACTAGGAATAAATGAATTTGAAAGTGTATAATTTTCATATTTTGAATTATTATCCCACATTACTCATGCCTAACCTCATCAAATTCATTATGTTTCTAAAATACAAAGATATTTTCTAGCAAGATACTGTAGATAATGAAATATAGTCTCAACACTTGGAAATGTTAGTCTCAAAAATTTTATATTTAGAAGTATCTTATCAAATAACAACTAGATCCTACACACGAATTTCATTACACATTGCCATTATAGTTCATATATATTAATAATATGAATCCCTCATATAATATGTTATTGCACATAATAATATATCTGCCTTATATAATTTTTTTTACTCATACTACCCATGCATATTTTGGAGAAATTGATGAGTTTGATATGTAAGTCCTAACTAATATGTAATGAAATGTAAATGAAATAAGTAAATAGTAAATATCACTTGTAAATATAAAATATACATAATGATGAAACACCTAACTTAGAGAAAAATGTGGATTTTTTAATCCCTATATGAAGTAATAATGATCACTAACCAATAATATGTGTAAACATTAAATGATCAAAATAAAAAATATGCATAGGTGAAGGAAGCTTTTATTTGTTGAATAATATATATGTGTATATGCAAAGTTCTATGTCTTAATGACATAAAAAATAGGACATATATCAAGAAATAATGTAGACCATAATATGTATATATACAAAATGCGCCATATAGGCATAAAATGTGGGCCATATTGGCATACAACATTGATTGTGCCAACAACTAAACCCCTAGCACAATAACTAGCTCTATTGCTTCTCATTGACTCCAAATAAATTGTACTTTGTTGCCATAGATGTAGAGCCAGGGGTGCTAGATGCCTTAATACAAGGAGATACTCTCCTTTCAACATGTGTATCATCAAATATTTGATCTACATCCTATGAAAAATGTCGTGTCTATATAACATATGAAATATAAAATTTAATGCATTAAAATTATATATTGAAAATGATAATTTTTTTATGAACAAAATTTTGAAAAATGATTCTAGACCCACCATATTTCACCTAAATGGATGTCTAGGGCCGTGAGATCACAATACACCCATGATGGAGAATCTTATGGATCTTACATATATCATTAGATCTAGATGTTCATACATTTATGTATATATGACATAAAATATTATTGCTTGAAGGTAAAAAGCAATTTTACTGTGTAATCTCACCAGACTCTGTCTTTGACTCATGACCTACTATGGAGATAATGGATCCTCATATGTAATTGCAACATCAAGAAAACCTTGTTATCATCCATGAGGGGTGCCCATAGCATCCCTCATCATCTATGAAACCAATAAATGAGTAATGTGTGAATCTAATAAGCATGATAAAAAATCTATGACTATAATATATATCTTAAAACATAGTTTTTTGTTCAAGGGATAATAAATATACATGAAAAAATATGTAATTTGAAAATTTCCAAACCTAAGTATAGGGTACACTACTTCCATTTGCATCCTCTATAATAGAATCAAGGCTAGTTGAGCTACCTAAAATATCATTAATCATCTATACAAGAAACAAATAAAAACTCCAGTCAAATATATTAGTCAATTAAGTAAAAAAATAGTATAAAATAAACTTATTATTCTTTTACAATCATAAACAAATTATAATTAAAATTAAACTTGTGTATCAAATACAAATGGTGAAGTAGTTAAAACCTGCACAATAGGTTGACATGTCTTGAGAGGAGTTATTGAAGCTACTACAACTAGCATACTATCTGGCATGCTAGTGTCACGAGATACTAAAACATCTATAGGTGATGTATGCTTTGGTGTGAGGTCCTAAAGCAACTACAAAAGGAATATACTCAGGTGTCCTAGTGTCCTGAGGCACTAAAGGAGTTGTAGATGGAATATAATGATAAGTATTGGTGTCCTAAGATGTTGAAGCAACTATAGATGACATAAACTACTAGGTACTAGTACGTTACACAAATGTAGGTCTAGTCTATATAGATTTAGTCCATGTATGTCATACCTGAACATGAGGTCCCATATAATTCCTCTCACATTATATGTAATGATGTACAATAACTTTAACATGAGTATAAGGAGGGACACTAGAACCAATACCACTACCACAAAACCACTAACACCAGTACCAATAACACTAATATCACTACCACCAGCACCACTACTAATAACACCAATACCACTACTAGATGTATCACCACCTCTAGGATAAGAAGTCCTCAATTTATACATACCATGGTCAATCATAACTTATGTCAGACTCGTAACCGTCTCAAGGGTGTCCATCTATATGGTACAATGTAAATTTTTTTGGATATAAACACATATTATTGTCCTTCTATTTCTTTGAACTCGGTTAGCATATTTTTGGTCTCACCTAGCACCAGGTCTATCAAATGAAGACCCACCTCCCCTACCTTGGGAGGACTTCATGTAAAAATAATTTGAAATTTTTTGTAGCCTAAACTCACAATAAAGTTTTCTCAAAAAGGATAACAAAACCTCATTATTTTTGCATGGAGGCTCATCAAACACCATCCACCTCTTATACCAAAAGTTATTTTTTATCCACTCATGAACACATAAATCAATCCTAATATGTTTATAATTTGTTAATGGTTGTTGGTTGGTTCTAGGCTTAACAAACAAATCACACATATCTTCTTTTGTTATTTTTTTCTTAACATCCTCATATGACAATTTATCAGAATAAAATTGTTTCAAAACCTCTCTTTGATGCAACATTGCATCAAGTTGCAAAGTTACATTTCCTACTTTGTAAAAAACAATCTCTAGTGCATTATAAAGTGAATTACATACATTATCAGCTAAGAATTGATGTAAACCATTGATGATTATTTCTAATTGTTGATATTTTGCATTGTATTATTCATATAATTCAATTTCTTCTTGTGTAAAATCAAATTATTCAGGGCCTTGTTCTATATGTGTGGTCCATCATTCAATTGTGTATCTAGATTTATATAAATACATGTTTTTTTAAGCAATGAAAGATACAATAATGTAAATCTAATTTCAAAACCCTACATGCATAAATAAATATAAATAAAAATTGAAAAATTAAAATTTAAAAATCAACATACCTGAAATAGTAACCAAAATGTCAAATCCCATTAGTAGGATGTAAATATGAAGCACACATGTGGATCATTAAAACCTTCAAATAAATCCAAAAACCTCCAAACTTATAGAAAAACACCATGGGTTTGAGAAAATGAGGGAGAAATGGAAAAAATACAAAGGGTGTATGCTCTTTAGGTTTGGGCATAAAACCTGAGGCTTGGAAATTTTAAATAAAAGGCATATGCCTTTTGCAAAAAAAAATTACAAAGTTGGGGGATGTCACCTTTTTAATCCCCTAACTTTGTGTATTGAACTTGAAAAAATAATAATTATTCGAGATGTTGATGTGAAGGAGATAAAATTATTTGTTTGTAACCAACAAGAAATCTCTAAGGTATATGAATCTAGTGTTGTACTTACTTTAAAAGATGATGAATCTAGTTCATCTAGTACTCCTTCATAGACTCCATTGAAGCCAGTATCACTGATATTTCTAATAATGCACTTTCATATCACTGATGATAGCTTGCAGTGGTAAAAAATCTAGTTGATATTTAGTCAGTTCATGATTGTTTGGTACATAGAGACCTAAGTGGTTTTACTGCACTATACAAAATGTGTAGGAGGATGAAATGACTCAATCAAATGTGAGGCCCCAAAGGATTGAAAATAAAGTTGTTGATTTAGATGAGCATATTCATTTTGCTCTTACTTATAATATTTTCATGGTATTTAAACCACATAGATATTCTAAAGTAAAAGGTAAAATTGAATGGAATACTACCATACAAACAAAATATGAAACCTTAATAAAGAACAATACCTTGAAATTGTTACAACTACGTCTAAGTAAACAACCTGTTGGATGCAAATGGGTGTTCAAAGTCAAATGTAAATTTGATGGTACTTTGGATAGGTACAAGGCTCATCTTATTACAGAAGAATTTTCAAAACAAGAGGTAATATATTATGAGGAGAATTTTGCTCCTAATGTGAAGATAGTCACATTTTGGCTACTTCTCTCAATAGTGGCCTAGTTTGGATGGAAAATATTTCAAATGAATGTCAAAAGTGCTTTCTTGAATGGAGATTTGGACAAAGAGATCTACAAGGTCTAGCATTAAGGTTTTTGGGTACCTAGAAGTGATCATATAATTTTCAAGTTAAGTATTTATATGGGCTTAATCAGGTTCCATGAGCTTGGTATATTAAGATTGATAAACATTTACAAGATTTTTGATTCAGGAGTTTTACTTATCTAAATATTTATCTCAAAAGTGATGGTGATGAGATGATATTTATTATCTATGTTGATGATATTTACATCATAGGTAGTGGGCCACTATAATTCAGTGAGTAAAATCATATATGTGTGTTGCTTTTGACATGATTGATCTAGGCCTCCTAAATTATTGCTTAGGTGTAGAATTTTAGAAAAATGACTATCTCATTTTCATAGCTCAGGTCAAGTATGCCATGAGTATCTTGGAGAATTTTGGGATGACTAATTACAATCTCTCTTCTATGACTATGGAGGTTGGGCTGAAGCTATCAACCCATGATGATTCATCATTGGTCAATAAATCACTCTAAAAATAGTTGGTGGGCAGTTTAATATATCTTACGCCCACATGACTAGATATAAGTTTCATTGGTATCTATCTTTCATCATTTTTTTCTCAACTGAGGCTCGTTCATTAGACACAACAAAACTCATTTTGAGATATGTCAAAGGAACTCTTGATTTTGGCATCCTATATCAAAGGGTATAAAATTTCAAATTTATCAATTATATATACTTTAATTGGGGATGATTAGTGGATACTGAGAGGTCTAAAACTGAGTACATCTTTTCATTTGGTTTAAGAGTTGTTTCATGGCAAAGCAAGCTTCAACATAATGTAGCTATATCTTCCACCAAAGAAGAATATAAGGCAATAGTCAGTGCAAATTGTGAATCATTTTGGTTATGTAAGATTTTGATTGATTTTAAACTTCTTTAGCCCACACCTACTCTAATTTCCATTTTATATGACAATCAAGGTGAATTGAAGCTGGTGAAGAATCAAGGATTTCATGCTCACACCAAACACATTGATATCCACCATCAGTATATTTGAATGTTAGTTTATTCTTGTGATATTTCTCCACTTTTATGCCTCTAAAGAGTAACATTCAAATCTAATGAGTAAACCCCTTGGTCTTATTTTGTTTGTAAAATTTTGGGACAAAATTAGAGTTGTATTTGGTTTAGTAATTAAAAAGGGTTATCAAATGTATTAATTAGTTTATCATTCACTAATGGTTAGTTATAAACTATAAAAACTATATGTAACTCCTTTCTACATAATAAATGAAGAATGCACACACATTTTAAAGTGTACCTACTAGTTTCTCTTCATTATTTTATTATTTGTATTTTCTAACAAGTATTACATATAAAGGCCCATGAAGGTTCCAAAAAATGAGGCGAAACCAAAACACCTTAAAAGATCACAAAATATTATAATGAAAACATTCAGTCCATTAAGGAAGTCTACTAATAATAAGCATAAGTGTGTGGGATGGATCACACACTTATTAGCAGAAACACCCACAACCCTTAATGCAAAGGTCTAAGTGTAGTACACAATGGCACCAAGAACTTCATGCTCAACTAAGATTATCTTGATCTAGTATAAAGAAAACTAGATGAAATCTAAGCCAAATCAAATTGGGAATTTCATATGGAAGAAAGAAAAGTAATCTAATTGGAAATGTCATGTGGAATAAATAAAAATAATCTAAGTGCAATAAACAAGAACAAAACTAAATAAAAGAGAATAATATGATAACCATATAGCTAAATTCACCTAGTGTGACTGAAGTAAGATAATAGTGGAAACCCTTGGATAACTATGTATCCTCTTTGTAGAAAACAACACATGCCCCTAGAAATCAGCCAAAATCAACATCAAAGGCTGGCCTCTATAAAAAAGGAAATCTAGAAGGGGTTGAAGCAAGATAATTACATACCAGAATAGGGAAAAAACAAAAATATTGATTGATGTAAAGTTTCAAGGTTTGATTCCTTTCACTCTAGGATAAATCTTGTTTGGGATTGAGTTGAGTGAATCATCACCATTTAAGCTACATATGAACTGCTTTGCATTATGGACTGCACTACATCATTGCACTAGATGACGTCACTCAATTCACTACACTAGAGTATGGCATCCCATCACTATCCAGATGTTGAGATTAGTCCAAATAACTATCTATAAATATATTTGGATGGGGGGGGGGTGGTGTCATCATTAAAATTAATTAGTTGGACCAAATAGATTGGTGAGAGAGAGACAATCATCACTACTTCACTATTATATGGGATATAAGCCTCATCTAGATGGTATAACATCATCATCACTCATTATAATATCACATGTCTCATCATCACCATCATGACTATAATTTGGACCACACTATATGAAGTATTGGTAGAGCATCCCATGCCTCTATCATAGTTTGAACGAGCCTTCTATCATGTAATTCTCATAGAAACTAGTCACAATTTTGATTACCCATTAACCAATTTGATCCCATGGCAAAGAATAACCAATTACACCAAGAGATATGAGATCTATACATTAAAATTAATCAAATAATTCTTGGAGGATATGTAGAATATTTTATTTTTTTACCAATAGTTTACTTTAATTTAATTCCTTATCGTGATGTGGGCTAAATAACAAAAATGTGTTTGAATAAATAATTTAGAATAATTTACATATCCACAACCCCCATGGGGGTTATGGAAGTGAAGAAATGAGACCCAATACATTGAATATTGTTTGTTAGATCTAATTCTAAAATTTGATTTAATTTACGAGTCAAATATATTTCAAACCATGATTGTTTAAGATAATGGTAATCAATGAACAAAAAGGAAACAAAGTTGACAAAGATGTGTAGGTGCACTATTATATGGTGAATATTGTAATTTTATATAAATTTATAATTTTTCATCTAATGATGAGACTTCAATCAACTCTTTTTTCAAATATTGATAAAGGAGTTTATATTTCCTTTATAATCTTTGGGTTTATGTTAAATAAATGATTGAATATGAAAACAAGACTCAAAAGGTTTAAAATTTTGATGGGAAAAAGTTATAGGAGGAATTCATTAATTTACAAAGAAATAAGTAATAATATGTATCCTTACCTAATTTATCAAACCATTCTCAATGGAAGAAGTCATCCTTTTTGGATAAAAAACTTTTTGTGTCTTTACGAAGATAGGATTTGAATACCTAGCTTCACTATTATGAGCCTTGCGAGATACCAAACTACACTACTCCATTCACTTATTATAATTTGATTGAATTTTTCCTTATTTTTTTTCATGTAGAAGAAGAAAACATGAATGGAAAAATAGTCTTAAGGGATAATCTGACTCCTTCCTAACCTCCTTCGCATATATTGACTGATACGAAGAGAATCATTTTTTACCAAATATTAGTGTTTCTATTACCCAAATCTAATTTTTAAAATTCTTCCAATAATATCAACTCAAATTAGACATGGAAATTTTAACTCCAAACACAAGCATGATGAACCAAAAATTCCTTAGGACCAAATGTTAAGAATAGTGAATTTTTATTATTGATAATTAGATTAAACCAACCAAGTAAGCAACACCATTGAATGTTGGATCATTTTATTTTTGTGACTAGAAAACTAGAACTGAAAACCATATTTATATTGGATGGTTTGGTGTCTTTATGCATTCGACACTATTGGTTACAAGCTTTTTATTCATTATCAATTTCATTACAACCCTCCACTAGACATTGATGCTATTGATGAGCTTGATTCTGGTTATCTTCTTTAAGGAAACATTAACCAACTTAAGACTCCTGAGATTGTGAATGATTGGATCCCATGAGTTTATAAGTCCCATCCTTCATCCCTATTTATATTATCAAGATTTTTCCCAATCTCTATACCTTCCCTTAGTTTCCTCTTCATGAAGTGATCCTCCTTTACTAGAATTTTAATCTCCTCTATACAAATTTCATGAGTGGATGAATGTGTGTGCTATGATAAAAATGGGCACCTTATGTGATAATGATGAATGTATAAATAATGTTATTTGATTATTTGTTAGAAATTTCTCCTTGTTTCATCCATATAAGAATGACCACAAGAAAAAACAATGTAATAAAACCCACTGTTCAACTTTGGATCAAGAGGATCTTTTGTAAATTTCAGCATACTACCAATTTTATTTTGTGGCTAGAAAATATATTTTATGTTGTGATTTCTCAAAATAATTTATATATTTTTAAATATTCCCTCACTATATGGTAAAAATTCTATGGGAAGACTCTTTATCATCTTTGATATAGTTAGAAGTTACTTTATTCTTCTTAATGCTTTTGAA
This sequence comes from Torreya grandis, assembly GCA_037957365.1. Lineage (NCBI taxonomy): Eukaryota > Viridiplantae > Streptophyta > Pinopsida > Cupressales > Taxaceae > Torreya > Torreya grandis. The sequence continues at coordinate 3,472,886 of JARHVA010001084.1, read as the reverse complement.
GACTCCAGAGATGTGCTTCATTATGTAGCCATTTGTTTTAATACTTGTATGAAATATAGATTTTATTTATCAATGCAGTCTTCATCTACAATCCTAAAATCCCTGTTAGTGAGTGTTTTGAGAATATCTATCTTATGTGATGGATGGTGATGAGATGAGCCCTAAGTATATAGGTCCATATGAGTGTTTTCCCTGTAAACTTGATAAGCTAGTGAACTATCATTTTTCCTTGTTAAAAGTACATCCCACAACTAAAGATATCCAAGGGTCTTTAACTCCTCTATGAATATTCTGTTTTCAAACAAGTTGTTGATGTGAATGTAATTTATAAGACTTTCTCTTCCATGCAACTAGTTGATATTGGTATCATCAAAATACCTGTTCCACCATTTTCATTACAAGCAAAAAGATGCAAGGGTTTGTTATTCATTTTTTTGATAAATAGATTAATGATAATTGAGGATAAGGAGAACATATGGAAAATCCTATTTTCTAAAAAATATAATCTTGTAAGCTTAATAATGTAGATCTGAGAAAAATATTAGCTAATTAGATCAAGGGATTTTCATAAAAAATAAGACTACATCAATATTTACTTGTATACATTTTTTTCCTTCATAAAATTGTAAAATGTTTTGAGTGCTTAAGGAGTATAAATTCATGAAGATGGAAACTAAGGGACACTATAGAGATTGGGAAGGATCCCAATAATATAAGTAAAAATTATGGATGGAAACTTAGTGACTAATAAAAGATAGTCATTCACAATCTCAAGAGCCTTAATGAAACTAATTAATGTTAGAGAGATAATAAATGATGCTTGAGAAATAATAGTAATTACTTTCATCTGCATTAATTATTCCAACTAAATGGATCCCTACATCATTATGTACTTATGTGTGTGTGTGTATAAGGAGCTTTGGTATGTAATCTTATCATTCATCTTGATCATGGGCCACAAAGTGTAGCCCAAAACTTTGATTCAATTTATCTTATAAGCAATTTCTTCCAAAAATCTATTTTATTACACATCATAGATTGCATAAGATTGAAGTCTCTAGAAACACAATTGATTTGAGTGACATTATAGGGGTCTTAATATAGATATGGACTTTATTTTATGATTTATAGGGAAAAAATGAAGAATTTGGCATCAAGGAGGTGGCATAGACTAAATAAGTTGGTCTGGTTATGTCTACAAGGCCATTTAAATATGGGTTTAAAAATAAGAAAAATGAAATAGGATTTACAGAGCCCAATATAATGAAAACATTACAAAATATGAAAGAAAAAGCCTAGACCTTTAGAAATGGGTCACGATGATAGATCAACCACATTGATTGTGATTCCAAAATGTGGTCATAACATCCAACCAAAGCTAAACCATGAATTTATCCTCCCAAAAAGCACAAAATTTTATAACATTTCCAACTCATCACCAACAGAATATGGTCACTTGGGTGTGGTGTTAACCCTTTACTAATAGTTTGAAGATGAAATTAATCTTCCACTAGTGTCTTTGATTCAAGAGCATCCTTGGCAGAACAACTTGAACTTACATGTTTAAACTCATTTCAGAGGTCTCACGATGCCAAAACCAAATTGGAGATCATTTTATGTCATTTTGAAAAAAATACCATGTAAATCATCTTGAAATGACCAAATTTGAGATCACTTTTTGGTCTCATCGTGGCAACACCTTATCAACAAATGAAACTTGCAAAGACCATAAATTCATGCGGACTTGAAATATTTTTTTATTTCACATAATTTCTTGAGATGAATAAAATGGTGCTACATAATTCCTATATCATGTGGCCTCACCACAACCACCACATATTAAATTTGATCTTGCAGTCTTGTAATAGAGATTCCTTGCTAGGAGAATAACTTTGTAGTGTAGACTTAAAATTCAAAGTTTTTAATTTTTTTTTTATTATAAGATGCAATGGTTCTATTGGATTAAAAAGGTTTATCGTATCTCTATGGTAACAACATGTTAGAGACAATTTTTTGGTCTCATGACAAGGATAACAAGCGAAAGAAGAAATTATCCTACTTCTTAGGCATCATATTCTCCCTCGAATCATTGATAGGGTACTAAAAGACACTATCTTGAGGTTATCCTTTGAAGATAAAAATGTTGAGTGATACATGATTTTTCCCACCTTAACATGTCAATCTTGAGACTTTCATGAAAGTGGCATTGGTAACAATAGATTTTATTTGACCCAAAAATGTGTAATATACACTTGATTGTAAGATGGCCAATCTACTGGAAAATAAATGTTGGAAATAAAATCTCTTAGAAAAAAAATTTAATTGAAGAAAGCAAAACAAATTAATGCTAACAAGTAGGGTGTCCCCCTGTGTCGGTAAGGGGATCCTCTATGCAATCCAATATGGATGTCTTTGTTAGAGTAGGGATTTATTATTTTCCCATATTTATTTATTATGGACTTTTCCCCCTCACTTGGATTTTTTTTACTTTGATGGATAAGCTTGCCTAGGTGAACTTGGAGTTATAGTTTGACTAGAGGAATATGAATTAACTCCCTTGACTAGCTATTTTGGCTATGGGAGTTACTCCTCTATTCTTGCATCTTTTACCATTTTTTATGGAGCTTTCTAGGGAGGAGTTACACATGCACTCCCATATATGTACATCTCACATTTATGAGCTTTGGTAAGGGAAGATTGGTATTTTAGATCCTATTTGTTTTATGTAATATTCTCATATTGATTTCATTTAGCTTGTAGTTGTGTGTGTGTGTGATTTTTTTTCTTGTACCTATCATGAAGCTTTGTATCCTCATGATCCATTGATCCTGGCCATAACTCTGATATGGTATCAGAGCACCACCTAGTAATATTATGTCTAGTTTTATGCTATAAGATTTCTTTAAAATCTTGAGATTGCTTGTAGTGTATTGTGATTAATTTTTTTAGAGGGTTTGTGAAATTTTTTTGGTGTTTTTTTAAATCTCAAAAACCTCAAGATTTATTAAAATCTTTAGCTGACTAAAAAAATTGTAGGGGTCTTTTTTACTAAAATCTCAAGTTTTATTCATTTTAACTTGGACTGTTTGGGGTTATCATGTGGGATTTGGTTTTATCTAGGCTTGGTTCTCTCTTGATTATGTAGGTAGGTTTGAAAAGTGCACAAAGGTTGTTCTATTATTGTGAAGGAAACATGGTTTCAAAACCTCCTTACCTCTCCTACTTGGGTGATTTCATCTGAGTATATGGGGTGAACATAGTGACTTAGGGTCTCTCTTTGCCTATATAAATTTTTGGTCCTGACATATCTTCTCTCCTGCAATCTCAAAAGATCAAATGTAGAAGTTGAAAAATTCCAAGGGGATCGGGTTGAGATTTTGACATGCCCAACCATTCAAATGGCATCCATACCTCTATAATCACACATGATTATTTATTGTGCTTCCAAACCATACACATTTTGAATGAGTTTTGCCTCCATAAAGCCCTTGAGGCATATTTAGATTTGATTCAATCTTCTTTAGACTTGAATACCTTCCATGTGAGCTTTCCCAATTGGTTGTAGAGCTGGTAGGGATTTTCTAGGTTAAAAAAAACTCTCTTTATTTCATGCAAGTGGTTTTTCAAAACCATTCTATTAAAAATTCATGGTTTTCCTTTTGTTTGAAATTTGAATCACTTTTTCAAAATCCAATGCATTATAATGTTTTTAAAGTCAAAATTTTCTTTGACTTTGAATATTATAGCACCATGATTCATGAAGGGTGATATATTTTTTTAAATAATGGAGGGGTAATTTTTTATATATATCAAACAATTTTATAAAAATTAATTTTAATTGTAAAAAATATTTAAGGGTGAACTTATTTTTTGTTTTATTTTTATAAAAAAATAATATATTGTGGGACATTATTAAAAGGATTTTTGGTAGTTGTCTTTTAAAAATATATTCATATCTTTGCCAATTGAAGGCTGGAGGGTGAGGTTCAATTTGGTAGGTGTCAAAACCCCCTCACATTCAAAACAATCCTTTATCTTGCCCACTTACCTTTTATTGGATGCATTATTATTTAAGCCTAACATCCTCTTTTAGCCTTGCAAATCACTTGTCTTTTTTGACATTTACACTAATTACTCAAGATGCATTCTTGGTTGTGCCTAATGTCTTTTGATCATGTATTATTTGAAACATTTGGGGGGGGGTCACCATATCATAGTTCACATGGGTGTACTATGTTTTCATCACTCTTTCAATATGTTTAAACCTTTTTTTTGGAACTACAACTTTATTTGTCCATAATTGATACAAGTTCAATTAACCCACTAATGCCATTCAACTACTATGAATGGAAAACCAAAATGCAAATTATATTAATGAGCAAGGGTTTACATCATATTATAATAAACAATGAGACTGAACCTAATACAAAAGCAAAAAAAATAATGGTAAAACCATTTTGATGAAGCCTATGGGTTGTTATGTCTATAAGTTTCTCTTGATCTTCTCTTTGATGTAGAGTCTGTTAAGACTCCTAATGAAGTTTTCACCACCTTGGAAAAGCTTTTTAGGAATCTATATGTAATGAGAGGTCATGAATTAGAGAACAAACTCATTAGTTTGGGTCCTAGAAGTTTTGACACCCTTTAGGATTTCTTCACTAAGTTTAAGTTATTAAGATTGCATTTGAAAGAATGTGGGATAAAAAATAAAGATGATCAGCTTATCCTTTTTATACTCTCAAAAATAGGACCATATTACTTTGTCTTTGTATCTACCTTTCAATCCACCAAAAGAGCTCTTGGAGCCACATGGAATATGCCTTCTTTAGATAAGTTAATACAGATGGGCATATTGAAGTCCTCAAAACCTCAATCCCTAATTGCCAAGAATGGGAAATAAAAGGCCTCAAACAAAGAGAAGAAAAAAATAAGGATCAAGAGAATAAGAAAGAATCAACCTCTACCAAATGATAAACCTGGACATGATGAACACAAGTGCATGAATAAAAAAATTGATCACCTAACTCCTCTTGTAGAAAAGAAAAACATAGGTGTTCTTGAATATATCAAGCAAAATTCATCAACTCAATATTCTTCGAAGGCAAATGACAAAGGTAAAAGAGAAAGAAAATGGCAAAGCTCTTATAACAGTTGCATCTCCAACATCTTCATGGGTTATTGAATTAGGTGCTTCCCACCTCATGGGTTATTCACATGTTGAGTTTTCTTACTTAGAGCCTTGTAACATGTATTCAATAACTTTGGGTGATGGCACTTCTATATTAGTTTCAAGGAGAGGGTCTATTGAAATGAAAGGAGGAACATTCAATAATGTTCTAAGTGTTACATCTCTTTCAAATAATATTAGTAAGGGCATGAGGGTGGAATTTTTATGATATTTAGTTATCATCAAAGTGTTGCATAATGATTCTATAGTAGAAATGGGAAGGGAAGATTACCAGGCCAATTTATATACCTTCTCACATTTTGCACTTGAATCTTCTTTGATTACATTGCTAACTCATTAATATGGAGTTATAAAATTATGGCATGAGCAGTTTGGCCACCTCAACTACCAATACCTATAATAATTCAACAAAAAAGATGTGGTCATAGGCTTTCCACAAGTCTATTTCTCTAAGGCTATGTGTGAGGGTTTCTCCCTTGGGGAGCATCCTGAAGAGAAATTTGACAAAGGCAAAGCTTAGAGGGCTTCACAGGAATTAGAGTTAGTACATAACAATGTATCTAGGGTTTTTTCCAGTCTATCTTTCACAAGGGCTAAACATGTTCTCACCTTTATTGATGATTTATCTAGGTACACTTGGGTCCACTTACATAGGCATAAAGCTTAAGTTTTTGACAAGTTTCAAGACTTCAAAGTTCTTGTAGAGAAATAATATGAGAAATGCATCAAGGTTATTAGAACTGATAATGGGGGTGAGTATGTCAATAATAGATTTGAGAAACTTTTCAAAACAATGGGATTGTGTTGGGTCATTTTATGATCCAAAGTTTTAGTTTATTTATTTATTTATTTTGTTTGTTTATTAGGTTAGTTTTTTGGGTTAGTTGAAACTTGTTAGTTGTTTTTTTATAACCAACTCTTGAAAAATTTATAATGCTTATGCATGTACAAAATAAAAAAGTAATTTATATTGAATATATTTTTTGAGTTTATTCATCTGATACCTGGTGCCAATAGTGGTATTAGATTTGATAATTTAAAGAGGAGTGAATAAATTAGATCCCATATGAAGCTATGCAAGAGGATAATTTGAAATAGGTTAGGAGTTAGTAAGGACTACAAGAAGAAAAGGTTATTTGATGATAAGTTGAGAAATGTGTGCTAGAATAAGGCTAATGTAATCTTAGGATGCCATCCTGACTAATGGAGAAAGGATCCTACAGGTAATAATATTTACAAAAAAATATTAAGCTACCAGGGTTGTCTCTATTATGAATATGACCATATGCTTCCATTTTCCAAATGTGGATAAATGAAAGTGAAGAACTATAGGATTTTGTAGGTGAAGGTGAATATTTTCAAAGGAAATAAAGACTACCTTCATGGAATCAATCTCCAACACTTTTCATGTCACCTTAAATTCATAAAGAAAGAGTTGGATGTCATTGAGATGGTTATCTATGATAATGTGATTTGGCCAGGACTTCAATGCCATTAAAAACTATTTATGAAATGCTAGATCAATATATATCCAAAAAACATAGTGAAATTATTTGAGGATGTATTGCATCAAAAGCCACTTGAATGGAAGATAGTTGTGGGTGATGAGTTAGAGGTGAAAATTAGTGATCTAAGGAAAATTACTAGTTATACATGTGTTGTCAAAATAAAATAAAATGGATAGCATCTATCTATCCACTTGAAACTTCTAACAAGATCTATGCATGAATAATATGCCTTTCAAAGACATATAATTATAGTGGGCTCCAACAACCAAAAGTGGCAATCAAAATGTTCAGTGAAAGTTTTTAATATCTATGTTATTTTTTTAATTATCTTTCATTCAAAAAATAATGGTTATTTAACATTTATTCCCTCTACATGCTTAAATTGATTAAAGGTGAGGTGGATAGAGTATTTTTGGTAGTTACTTATAAATAAGAAGAGTCAAGGGTTCAAAACCCTTTAGTGTTATATTTTGATCAAAATTTCTTTCTAATCTCAATTAAAATTTGTAAAGGAGTTATAAGGGGTAAATTTTTTATTTTTTTTGAGATATGAGGGTGTAATTATTTCCTATTTTTTCATAAGTCCCATAATATTTATAATTAGATCCTATTTTAAAGGTCAAGGACAAAACATGATAGCATTCCCTCTTTTTTGACTTGATTATCTTTTTGATAGCATCATGGTAAAAATTGTGAGATTAATCTCTAAAAATGGATGTTTAACACCTAAAAAATACAAGGAATGGAACATGAACATGGAAAAAATGCTTGTTTTTAATGATTTGTGGGAAATAACAGAGAAAGAAACCACACCACCTATTGAATCTGTAAAACTAATTGAGTAATAAAAGCATGTTAAAAGTGAATTTGCACTCCTAAAATCATCTTGCACTAAACAAGTGATTATTCACATTGAAACTATTAAATATGGAGCATGGAAATCATGGAGAGCATTAAAAGATTTGTATGACAAAGAACTTGCATACAATAAAATTGATCTTCTTGTGCAGCTTTTAAACAATAAATATGAAGATGATTAAGACATCTTAGAATATATTTCATGGATGAAGACATTTAAACAAGAATACTGCATGATAGGTGTAAAAATTGATGATGACATGCTTATTTTGATTACACTAAATAACCTCAATTTTGTGTACACCAATTTTGTCAAAATATTACAACTTAGTGATAAGATTAATGATGCAACATTTGAATCTATTTGTGATTTGTTGACTTAGCATGAGTGTATTGGCATGAAAATTTTATAGGTATAAAAATAAGCATTTCTCATCAATAGTCACGTGAAAAATTCCCCCTCCTATTAGTAGGTGGAACTACTTTTATTGAAAACCAAAATGGATGTGGAAAAGAAAACTATTTATAGTAAAATTAGTGTTATTCATTGAGGTTGTATTTTTAACCTTAAAATAGTAAGGTAGTAGACATGAATTAAAAGAGGGGAAAAAGAGAAAAGAAAAGTCTGTATGGAGATAAATTTAAAGAGATGATAATTCTAGGGAGTCAAACTTAGAAACTAACTAGAAATATCACACAAGGGTATAGTTTTACTAAAAAAGGAAATCTATATATTCACATGAACATGCAACATACACCAAAATAATTATTTATCACTGATAACATAAATATTCAACCATTTTGTATTTCCTTGCAAAAACAAGTAAACTTTCTGATTTTACCCCACCAAGATTTCACTAGTGTAGAAAGTATATATGTAGATTCAAAAATAAATGCTACGAACAAAATTTCAATGTTTTGATGAATTGAATATAATTTTAGTAGCCTTTAGAAATAAAAAAATCAAACACATATAGAGCACATACATCCACTATCTAGAAAAAGATTTTGAACAAAGTCTACAAAATTCTTCCTTATACTAATTCTTCTTGTGTTGCAAATATATTCCCCTATTTTAGTGGCTTACTAGAAATGTCTAACTATTAAAAACCCTTAAAAATGAGCCCATAACTCAAATTTATAAGTTTAAATGGGTGGTTATGATATGTAACACCTTTTTTGCCTTTTTGGGAACTTGTAAAAGCACATTAGTTAATTTGCACAACTTGAAATTTGTAAGAAACACGTTAAGAAATTTGCACAACTTGAAAAAATATATTAATGTTTTTTCACTTGTAAAAGTACAATGACAAATTTGCACAACTTGAAAAAGTGTGTTGGTAAATTTACATGACTCAAATTTGAAAAAGGACTTAGTACATTTGCACAATTTTACAATGTGCAAATTAACTAATACAAAGTATAATGGCAATTACAAGAATAACTCAAGAAAAATAAAACTGAGATAGAATCATTCTTTATCATCTTCATTGATGATTATATGAACCTCCTCTTTTTCAGGTTGTAGTTTTTTATTCTAATATTCATCAAACTTTTGCATGATTTCTAACACTTTATCTTCATTTGGCCCATCTAAATATGTATAAGCTATTTCTATGTCGCAATATAAATCAATCATTTTTTGAGCCATTTCTTTCAAATTTTTTGACATTGAATTAAGGATTTATAAATTACTCTGATATTTTATTAGTGTCTAAATTGAATTATAATCAAATGTAGAATTTGGAGTTGTAATGTTTTCAATATTTTTCTTGAATTAATCAACAATATCTTCTTCAGATACTATTTTCCCTTATCAGTGAGATTGCATTTCAATTTTCATTCTCTTCCCAATATTTCAAGGATATCCTCTCCTCCTATTGATTTTGAATCTTTAAATTATATGATGATTTATTTAACAATACAAATTTTAAATTTTACAACTCCCAAAAACTCTGTGAGACATACAATTTATTCTTCTTGGATGAACTTTTCTTGGATTAGGTCATTTGGACATGTAAAAGAAAAATCCTCCAACTTAGGAATCAATTCATTTCATTTTCTCACCTCTTATCTATATTTTCTTTGATTTTTTGTTTTAGATTAAGGTAAAAATAGGTTTTGAAGGGGCCCTAAAACCCTTTATAGATCAAAAAAGATAAAACATTACAAACCGCCAAGGAAGGCAAACCCACTGAAAAATAGTAACAAAACTAGGTTTTACTAGGACTTGAAACCTTAACAAAACCAAGTTTTACAACCTGAAACAATGCAATATATATATATATATATATATATATATATATATATATATATATATATATATATATATATATATATATCATTAGCAACAAGCATTTTTTGTGACAATAAGAAACCCCAAAATACCTCTGGTTTCTTTGTCACCAAGAAGGTTGAAAACACCATCATATCCAACAATAATGACAGCCACACCCAAGTTCGATCCATCAAACCTTGAAAATGTGCTGCCCACAAAGACAACACCACAAACCAAGAAACAAACCCCAGAACCAACGCCACCACCACCCTTTCCATCCACCTGATCATCTGCCCAACCTCCCCCTCAGCAGAGGATACGCCGCCATGGCAAACAAATCATCGAAGAAGTCCCCAACATCTGGAAGCACCTCAATATGAGCAACGACCCCAGTTGATAGGATGTGATAGCGAATAAAGAAGCCGCCAAGGTTAGGGCTTTTTTAGTACTATGGCTGCTTAATAACATGCTGTGCGGCTCTCCCATAGGGGTTTCCCCCAATAATACAACCCCTGGATCCGTCGCCGTCTTTGATTTTTGTTACTTGATCATATTTAGATTGAATTTTAGAACATATAACCAATGCTATTTGACAAGTAGTTATACCTTGTTTCAAAAATATCTCAATCTATTATTTCATTATTTTACCCATATGTCCAATTTCCTCCACAACATTAATTGTCTATGTATCAAAAAATTGATGATAAATAGAATGGGAAGACTGAATAGGCCTTACCAATTTTTGATCTACAAACGTTAGTTGTTCAAATTTTTCTTGAAGTTTCTCCTTGGTTACTTTATCCTGGTCCTTTTTTTGAATAATGTGCCAATTACATGTTGGAAATTCTCTTTCATACCTTCTCTTATAGTCTTTCCCAAGTGAAATTTTGTGACTTGATAATTGGAGGCTCCAACATCCTCTTTATTTTTGTTAGTGGGAGGAATTGCTATTTTTGCATACGTGTCCCCTTTCTAATAAGTGATTATTATTGAGACCATTTTAGGTTTATTTGCTTCATAAGGATGGACAATTGTCAGAATGATGAAATAAATTTCTTGTGGATACTCAATCTTATTTCTTTTCCTCACAAATTCATTTATCCAATCAAGGACTTCTATGTTAGAGGATTATTGTACAAGGCTAGTATCAGATTCCTTTTGAATTTTAGGAGGATTTAAAAAAACTTGATATTTTTTAGATATAATTTCACCTTCTTCTTTCCCTTGTGTATCAATTGGAGTCTTATGAGAAATCTTAGTTGGAAATTTAACATTTTGTGCAATAGATAATGGCACATAATTATGAAGTTGAGGAGGAATAAAAGAATCACATAACAAGGATGAGTAAGAGGCCATAAACTATTGTGTAATATTAATTACTAAGGTTTGAGGTTGGGAAATTTATCAAGAGGAGATTCTTTAGAAATAGAAAGACTTAGAGTAGCTAGAATATTTTCACCCAATCTTCATATCTTCAAATTGAGTGGTTTATTCACTTGAACAGTTTATGTGACTACTTTAACTTCTGTTTCTTCTTCTATTCCTTTTGGTTTTTTACTAGTTCCTATTATAGAAGATTATTTTATATTTTCTTGATTTTTTTGATGTGAAAATCCCAATTAAAATTATTTTATTGGAGGAGGAAATCTTGTTTTATCAACATTATTGCATTTGATTTTAAACCATTTCAAAGTTCTATCCAACACACCTTGAGTTCTATAAATGAGGGAAGTGGATTCTTTCTCATGCCAATAAAATTTTAAGAGATGTCTTGATTCAATTACATATTTTTATAAACATTATCTAATACATATTCATCATTTGATATATTTTTATTGATTTATAATAAATCAAAACAATACCTTGTTCTAAAATGAACCATGAATAATCACAGATTCTTACATCTTTCTCATCATCATACTCCATATAGTAGTCTTAAAAATTACATACATGTTGATATGAATAACTAATAATGTTATACATTAGACCCATTGCATAAAATTAAGGTTGGCTTTCATATGATTGAATAGTAAATCCAGTCATTTCTTCTTCAATCAATTTTGCTTTGGCCAAAGAAACACAAGTATATCAACCAATAGAGATAGCGAATTTTATCCTAGACTTGTGCTTATAATCCATTATATTGTGTGTTTTGGTCAGCTGTCTCACTAATTCCATCAAATCCCATATGTCATCCACATATATTAGAAGCATATATGGGGAAAATTCATAGCCAAAAATTCTCATGTAGTTGAAAGTTGGGAATTATATAAACCATGTTCCCCATCTAGAAATTTGTATAGATGCCTAGATTGATAACCTCAAATTGTATGGTTTTGGTTCAAACATTTGAATCACATATTGCAATAATGCATCATTTACCTTGTGGAAATGATGTGCACATTATTTAATAGAGATATAGGAATAAAATTCATATATTTAAACAGTCTACATATCACACACTATATTTAAACCATTGTAAACCTCCTTATAGACACAACATAAAAAAGATAAGAAGTCATATTAATTTTGTAAGTTGCATTGACTTATACAAGTTATTTATAAATTTAATCACTGATTAATTGTCCCCAATTGATATGCTATTTGTTCTAATGAATGATGCATATATTATTAGAGGTAAAATTACTGAGAGGGTGATGGTGAATTAGTGAGATCATATATTTAAATTACAATTCCAATATTTTCAAACTATTAAACATTCAACATATATCAACTTGATCAAGTAATATTAACAAGAGAGCTCATTCATTCAATGTATACGTAAGATCAAACACACAACACTTAGTTTCTAGGAAAACCCTCATGGGGAATAAAACCTACTCTCAAGCCTACAACACATGGACTAATTTTCCTATAAAATATTACAAATAATAGACCGGTCAAGTCCTTTAGACTAGAAACCTTGATCAAGTCCTCCTAACTAAAGGCTTTTAGTGAAACACTTGTTTCACAAAGAACAATTGCCCCTAAGGAAGATCAAGTCCTTTAGACCCTCTTTTAAAGTAAACACCTCCATGTTAGAATTGATGAATTCAACACCTGATGATGGATCTTTGATTTTTTAACCCCTACATAAACTCCCTCTCTATCTCATACAGGTCTCTCACATAAGCATGCCAAAATCTCTCTCCTTTACTCAAACTATCCTCATATGCACACTCAAACCTTTTCACATATCCTCAAACTATAAGAGAACTATTTTGACATTAGAAACATGACTTATAGGTCATATACACAGTCAAAAAATTATTCTATTCATCAACTCATCAAACATGCACACTACCTATCCTCTCTTCTTCACTTCAACACTCACAAGCCTTGCACTCCACTTATTAAAGTCTAGAAACCATCTCATTTTGTTTCACTATTTATAGGGCCTTTATGAATTATCAAGTCTAAAATATTTCCTTATCAGCCACAATACATGCCTTCAACCTTAAGGCATCTAACATGAGTCACACTTAAGCACAACTCTCTTTCAAATAAGCCTAAGTCACCTTTAGGTCCTATGATGACCCATTCAACTCTTTGACACTTCTTTGAGAAAAATAAGAACACAAGAACACTTTATAACTCATTGACCCATGCCACATGATCTATAGGTCCTCCTCAAATACCAACAACCATCACAGTACCCTTCTGATTAAGCAGAATTCACTCAAACAACATTTTGTGTACATGATCGCCATGAACAAATACATAGTCATCTTCTAAACCTTTGTTCATACTTCATATGATTGGTTAGACCTTTGTAATGCACATAGAGCATCCTTATGGAGTCTAAAACACTCTCTAATAGCTAAGACAACATGAAACTTTAAAACAACATCAACACAAGCTCAAATATCCTTCTTGGGTCATTTGCAAAACACAGTTAAACACACAATCAACTTTGAACCTTCATAGCTTTGAATGTTCACACTTTTAGACATTCAATTCTATATTTACAAATTTTACTTGGAGATCTCTACAAATTTTATTTTAATTCATGGTCAAATTCATCCTAGATCAAAAGTTATGGACAAACTATAGAACATTGGTTTTTTTTCCTCTGTTAAATTCAAATATTTGAATTCAAATAGTCACAGTTAAACATTGAACACTATGTTATCATCTCATGCCCTTGCTACTTAGATTAATCATGCACCATTGATCTTCTCTAAAATTTAACTCATAGTGCACCACTACCCAAATGTTAAACCTCAAATAGTTGACTTTATCTCATGTAATCTTATAATATTGACTCAATGTGCACCGTTAATCTCTATGGATCAACTAGGTCCTTGTCATGCATCACTCAACATTAGATATTGCTCAGAACCCCTATGATCATGACACTTGGTACCCTCACATGACTTTTACATATTTAAATCTTTGAATTCTATACACACCATTAGATCAATCTGTATAATCAATCATGAACCATTGGATCTTCATTTTGTCCTAGTCTTTACCCTTCACAAATTTGGCTAAGTATGGGGACCATTGCTATCTACTTGGAAGGCCAACTTTGGACCATAATAAATTTTGTTGTGCTTAGATGCATGATCTAAAATTTGGACCATATGATATCCTCACATAGGAGAATACAACCATGTATCAACCTGATCCTAGAACCTTTTCACATGTAAGATATAATTCCATTAATATATTCATTTAATTATTCTGCTAGAGAGCCAACTATGTCAAGAAATGCCTGGAAAGCCAACTTTACACATGCATATGTTTTAACATGCTTCATCGCATTACCTAAAATTTAGTGAATATCAACTAAGCACATAACTGAATAAAACCATATGATCAAATTCTTCTAAAAATTCCACATGTGTAAACTATGACTACATTAAAATGGTTACTCGAATATTCTTGCCACATTTCAAACTTGGCTAAGTATGGGAAAACATTGTCAAACTGCTTGGGAGCCCAACTTTGCACTTGCATATATTTTGTCTCACTTAAACACATGATATAAAATTTAGTGCATAACAACTTGACATAATACTAAACAAACCCATGTGACCATTTCCTCCTGACACCTCCATGTGTGTGAATCCTAACATCATCAACATGCTTACTTGGCTCTATTTGAACATAGAAAACACAGTCAAAATCCTTGAAAACCCAACTTTGCACACAAATATCTTTGACTACACTTCATAACATGACTTGAGATTTAACACATAGAAACTAGGGATCATGAAATCATAACCATATGACTAACTTCCCATAACTCATCCATATTTAGTAATTATGATGTCATTAAACTCCCTACTCAGATTTTCTACCATTGGACCCAAAATATCTAGATGAAAACTATGGACAAGTAGATTAAATGCACTCATACAAATAAACACTCAAAACATAAAAAAATTCTTATGGGACCTCTAATACATTCTCAATACTTCAAAATCATCCATAATCATCTCAAACCATGCCAAAACTAAAGATCAACTAAGCCTTCATCAAGTATACTAGGACAAGCACTTTTCACACTTTATCATTGTCACTTAGAGTAACAAGGTAGTTCATACACTCACCTGAACACTTTCATGACATAAACATGACATAATTTAAAACTCTCCAACAATATCTCCCTTTTTTAATGATTTTCACACCCATCAATATAACAATATAAATCTCACCTTTCTTCTCTATCTTCAAACACTCTCACAATAAGAACTTTCTCCCCCTTTGACATAATGAAAAAGTGGGCACCGACTGATATTAAAGACCTAAAAATACCATAAATAAGAGAGGACCACTTATAAAGATGATACAAACTCCCCCTTACCTTGAGCCTACCTCTTTTTTGCCTTGACCACTTCTTCTTACTTCATACCGACACTCTCTTCAACCAAGCACTGCAACCAATAAAGAAAGAACACAAAAAAATATTAAAATATAATGGAAATCACCAAGAGACATTTGAGAGGGACTCCCTCTAATATCTTAGAGCCATTGCATCACTTGAGCATCTTTAGATCTCTATACACCATGAAGAACCACCATATAGGCTTACTAGCCTTCTTTCTCAAACCACCTCTAGGACCACAAACAAAACTTCATGCTACTAATTAAATATGAAATATGCTCTAAAAAAACCTTATAAATCTCCTTCAAACATACATACCTTTCTCTTTTAGATAAACTAATTAAAAATCATTCTTCTTCTTACTAGGCCTGTTTAGTCTCCTTATAGCCCTACCTAGAATTTGCCAAGCCCATAACTTTCAGTAGACATATCTTCAGGACTTAAAACTTCATATCTATACCAATATCATATTCCATTTTAATAAAACCAATTTTAAACACCTAACTCATCCTCTGAAATATACTTCCTTCATAAACTAACTTTCCAATTAAGCCTCCACCTTGACAAAAACATGAATAACTTGAAAATCACAAACCTTCAAATCTATGTGATCTTGATTTGAAAACCTATTTGGCCCATACAACCTATTAATAAGCCTTAGTCCTAAAAAATCATAAGTCAAACCATTTTTTTTATCATAGCCCAAAACCCTAGAAACTCAAAACAAATAAGATTAACAAACCTCCTTCTGATCAATGCACACCTATAAAAATTCTTACACACCTAGAGACACCCATCACACACTTCTAGACAAAGATTTGAGATGCCACATTTTTGGGAACCCATACACCCTATAACCCATTTTAGGACCTACTTACCAATAAGCTAAAACTAAGAGCACTCAACAAATCTTCAATTTGACTTCAACATACATTCAAACCACAAAAACAATTAGAACAAGCTAGAATAAGGTCAACATACCTTTCTAAACATCAAACTCTTCTTGACATTGCATCAATCTCATTAGGCAACTGGGAAACATTCAATCTAACCCTGCAAACTGACCATATACAACTATCAACATCATGACATTACCACAATATATCTTTCATTGGATATACTAGCTCCAACTAAAAAAACTCATCTCTAGCCTTATAGGAACTTTTGAAGAACACTAAATAAAAACTTGCTTCTCAATTGAAAGGAGTCTCTTAAGAAGCATAGATAGAGACATCTTTTATACCATAATCCTCTAAAATAAAGTAAATCTAGGAGTGGACCACATCTCCTTAGGAACCACTGAAATCCTATTATAGCTATAAGACTTATTGCTCTTATTCTTCTTCTTCTTCTTAGTCTAAACTATGACAACCAGTTCTTTTTCTATATCACTCTCCTTCTCTTCTAAGATATAATTGACAACACATGGAGTAACTATGGAATATTGACATACCTTTTCATTTGAAGAATCAATCTTGTAGTTCTAAAACTCATCACTAGGCATTGATAATTGATGTTCTTTACATGAAGCTTGCTCAACAAAAGCAGGTTATTCACTTAGATCCATACATACCTCAGAACTAGCTTCAACCATCACCTTGGTCTTCTCTTTGAGCTTGGTATCTTCATTCATAACATGAGTAGACAATGAGAGCCCTTGGCACTATTCAACTTTTGAAACATTCTCCACCATAACAAATAGATTACTTGGACCTTCAATCTTACCATGACTCGTACTTACCACCTTTGGTGTCCATTAGTTAACTTGCCTTCTACCTTACATATAAAAGCTTTATAAAACCTATTCTGTCTTTTAGGCCTTTGCTTTCATAATCTAGCAATGTGACCAATATTTTCACACTTGTAGCAAACAATACTTCTTGATGGAAACTTAAGTTATCTTAACTTAAATGGAAAACATTTCAAAAATCATCCCACATCATGACAATTGAAACACTCAACATTACTCACACCACTTGAATGATGATTTCATTCATAGTTACATGCAAACTCATTTCTAATAGGTCTCTTACATTCTCTAGCTCTATGCCCAAACTATTTATAAGTATAGTAGTAACAATTAAAATTTGCATACCTCATGGCATTTGGTTGTCTAATATTATTTGTATTCATTTTTCCAGCACCTTCATTCTTTGTTTGATGATTTATCTTCAAAAACTGATCCACCTTACTCTCATTGACATTCATTTTAACTTGAGAAGCAACTTTGGGCTCTTCATTAAAACCTAATCTAGATCTGTCACTAGCTAACTTTTGAATCTTTAGGAGATTATCCAGATCATTAGAACTTTTATCAAACTTGAAAAATGAATTCAAATTTATTATAGACTTCTCTAACTCATCTTTCATAGACATAATCTTATAAACATACCTTGCGCATTCTTCTTCTTTGGATCTTAGACTTGTAGACATAGATTCACATTTAGAATTAAGAAACATGATAGCACCTTCATGCTCTCTAGAGTCTTCAACAAATCTTGCCTCAAACACACTGAATTACTCTTCATATTACTTGAGTTTAGATTTCATCTTCTTATTGATCTTCTTATCAATCTTTAGTTCTTCAAGAGCATTCATTAATTCAGTCTCATAGTCCACCTCATCTTCATCATCATCTGAATCACTCCAAGTAGACTCCTTTTAATGTGAGCAACTACCTTCCTTAACCATGAATAGGTCTTCATCTTCAAGAATTAGTTCATCCTCATATATATCATAAATGTCATCTTCCTTGGGTTTCTTACCTTATAAATTCTTCTTTGGCTTCATTTTTGTCTTGAATGTTGCTTCCTTCTTTGGTGGTATATCATAATTCTTCCTCATATCATAGGTAGTAAGGATGCCATGTAATTCATCTAACTTTAGCTGAGTAAGATCATGAATTTATTCTACAATAGATAATTTAGGATCAAACTTGAGGGATAGAGACCTTAATACTTTTTGAACTATAGTATCCTCTTCAAAGTTCTCTTCAAGACCTCCGATGATGTTCATAATCTCATCAACTCTCTACAGAAAGGATGCCAAAAAATCTTCTTCTTTCATCTTGAGACTTTAAAATTTCCTTCTATGAGTCTACAAATTAACAAGATTGACCTTTGAATCTCCTTCATAAATGATATATATTTTGTCCCATATCTTTTTAATAGATTTACAATGGATTACCTTAGTGAACTCAGTCTCTGTAAGATCACAAGTGAGGGCATTCATTGCCTTAGAATTATTCTCAAAAAACTTGTTGTCTATAGCACTAGATGAAAAAGTAGTAAGAACAACATAACCATCCATAACAAATTGCCATACATCAAACCCTAGGGACATAATGCATGTACTCATACTTGCACTCCAAAAATCATAATTAGATATATTGAACATTAGTGCTTGATTAATAGATAAACCTCTTTGATGACTACCCATATTGTAGCTTGGATCACATTCAATCTATCAAGATTTTACCAAAGGACCTGCTCTGATATCAATTGTTAGAGGTATATTAATAAGAGGGGGGTGAATCAATGACCCTTGATATTTCAATTATAATTCTAATCCTTTCATCCTATTAAACAATCAACATATATCAACTTGATCAAGTAACATTAACAAGAGAGCTCATTCATTCAATGCATACACAAGATCAAACACACAACACATAGTTCCTATGGAAACCCTCATGGGGAATAAACCCAATCATAAACCTAAAACACATGGACTACTTATCCTATAAAGGATAACAAACAAGAGACTGGTCAAGTATTTAGACTGGAAACCTTGATCAAGTCCTCTTGACCAAAGGCTTTTAGTGAAACACCTATTTTACAAGGAAAAACTACCCCTAAGGAAGATCAAGTCTTTTAGACCCTATTTTTAAGTGAATGGCACCACCTTAGAACTATCAAATTTAACACCTAATGATGGATCTTTGATTTTATAACCCCTGTACAAACTCCCTCTATATATCATATAGGCCTCTCATATAGGCATGCCATAATCTCTCTCCTTCTTTACTCAAATTGTCCTCATATTCACATTTAGACCTCTCTGCATATCCTCAAAATACAAGAACACTATTTTGATATTATAAAAATGACCTATAGGTCATACACATAGTCAACAAACTATTCTACTCATTTTTTATCCAACATGTACACTACCTATCCTCTCTTCTTCACTTGAATGCTTACAAGCCTTGCACTCCACTTCTTAAAGTCTAGAAACCATCTCATTTAGTTTCACTATTTATAAAGTCTTCATGAATGATCAAGTCCACAATATTTCCTTGTTGGCCACAATACATTCCTTCACCCTTAAGGCATATAACATGGGTCACACTTAAGAACAACTCTCTTTCAAATAAGCCTAAGTCACCATTAGGTCCTATGGCGACCCATTCACCTCTTTGACACTAATTCAAGTAAACTAAGAACACAAAAACACTTTAAAACTCATGGAACTATGCCACATGATCTATAGGTCCTCCTTAAGTGCCAATAACCATCATAATACCCTTCTGCTTAAGAATAATTCACTCAAATATCATTTTATGTACATAGTCACCATGAACGAATACACAATCGACTTCTAAACCTTTGTTCATACTGCATACGATTGGTCAAACCTTCATAATGCACACAAAACATCTTTATGGAGTCTAAAAAACTCTCCAATAGATAAGATAACATGAAACATCAAAACAAAATTAACATGAGATCAAATTTTTAGAGGTACAATCTATTGAGAGGGGGGTGAATTAGTGAGCCTAAATAATCCAACTTCAATTCTTATCTTTACAAATACTTAATTATCTATCAAAAGCATTCATGAAACATATACAAAATTCATAGCAAGAGAGATAATGCAAGATCAATCACATAACACAAGACATATGTGGGAAATACTCTTGGAGAATAAAACCCACTAGAACTAGCTTTGGAATACTATCCTATAAAATAAGATCCAATTTAGATTAGTTACAAATGATTTAGGAACTACAATCACTGTTTAGTGAGACACCAATCCCACAAGGTGCAACCACACCTATCTAGCTGAGCTAAAACAACCACCATAATTTTAATAAGTATTACTTTTTAGGGAGGTTATAACTAGCTTAGATGCTGAGCCACCACAAAAACACTTATGAAACACTTCAGCCTTTGAATTGATGTCAACAACACCTGATGATGGACCTCAACTTATCTCACTTCACCTTCATTTAAACTTCAAATAATAAGCACACACTTCTCCTAACAGACCTATGACCAACATGTCATAAAAATATTCCATAATCTATTATACTCTTAAACACATCCTCAGGTTACTCTACCCTTCCTTCGATCCCTAACAGACACAAACGACTCTCTCAATTCACTCCTTAGTCTCTCTCTTGCAAGTCTAGAACCCAACATCTTTGGTTTTACTATTTATAGAGTAATCTTGATTAAAAACATCTTGGTTAGTGATTAGGTATATACTAAACCTTAAGAAATCTATCATATGAAGATGAGGCTCAATATAATCTACATAGGTCAGCCATAACATCGATGGGTCACCCTTAAGCATCTACACCTTTTAAACAAGGCACTTTTAGCTCTTATAGGTCTCATGGAGATCTGTTCACCCATATAACTAACCTTCAAACAAAAAATAAACATAGGACCACTTCCAATTACATAAGTGTACTCCTTATTTCCCCTTAGACATCCTTGAATGATCATAATCAACTTATATTTCATCTATGTATGATCAAACAACTCAAACATAAACCTTATGCACATAGTCACCATTACCAAAATCACAATCAACTTCATAAGAATTATTTATACTTAAGATAGATTGAACACACCTCCAAAATATTCATAGAGATTCCTTATCGAGTCTACAACAAGATCCAATAGATAATTCATTGTGAGACATTGATACATCATTAAAATAAGCTTAAACATCCTTCTTGGATCATTCGCAGAACACAACCAAACATACAATCAACTTTGGAGAATTATAACTATGTTTGCATGAGCAAATTTGTATTCTATCAAAAGTTATGGTTTGAAAATTGGACACTAGTATTTCCTTTGTAAATTCAAATAGTCAAATAGCAATGGTCATAGTTAACTTTTGAACATAATGATTGAATCTCATGGACTCTCAGCTCAAGATCAATCTCGCACCATCAATCTTGTCTAAGATCAAAAGCATATAGCACTAAATCCAAATGTTAAACTTATATTAATTTGACCTCATCTCATTATGTCTCAAATTTTTGACTTAATTCACTCTCTTGATCTCTATGGATCAACAAGGTCTTTAACAATCAACGGTCATCATTGATCAAACTATATGATCATCCACCAGCTATTGGATCAAGATCTTGTACCTTTTCTCAAATATTAAATGTCATGCACCTATCCTCATCTCACTACCTCTTTACTCCTTAGATAACTCATGCACCATCAAACTTTTTTGAGATTTAACACTTCCAAAAATGACTATGGGAACCTTGTCAATATGCATGAGTAGCCATTTTCCCACCTGAATAACTTCTTCTAAATCTCAAATTTAGACTAGATGATATACTTACTTAGGAGAATCTAATCATGTGACCCATTGTTCCTAGAAATATCACATGTGTAAAATATAATGCCATTAAAATGCCTTCTCATCAACTTTTGTCATAGAGCCAACCATGTCCAAATCTATCTAAAAGACCATCTTTGAGTAACCATATATTTTGTCGTGCTTCAGTGCATGATCTCAAAATTATCTTAAATGATCTATGATCAAAATTGAACAAACCCATATGATCAAATTTTATTGACACCTTCACATGTATAAGAAATAACACATTCAAAATTCTCACTCGACTCTTTTTGCCATGCTACAAAATTGGCTATGGGAAAACACAGTCAATCTACCTAGGATCCTAACTTTGCAAGAGCATATCTTCTGATGTGCTACATTGCATGATCTAAAAATTAACACTAATAAACCAGGTAAAAAGCTAAACAAACCCATATGACCAACTCCCCTTGACTCCTTCCCACATGGCAATGGTTATGTCATCAAACTACCAACTCATCTTTTTTGCCATTAGACCCAAATTGTCTAGATGAAAATTATGATCAACTAGATGAATTATAATTGTGCACACAAAATATCAAAGCATGGATCATATCTTATATGACCCCTTGCACATTTTAAAACCTCAATAATCATCCTTGATCCTCTCAATCTATGTCAATACTGAAGATTAACCAACCATACATAAAGCATATAAGAACACCTATATTGCACACTTTGTCATACAAGAATAAGCACATTGCATATTTTGTCATTATCATATAGACTATCAAGGCACTTCATCCACTAACTAGAGGACCTCCAGGACACCGCCACAACATCACTATGACAACTCTCCAATAATATCCCCCTTTGTCATTGATGTCAACACCCATCAATATAACAATATATAGCTCACCTTCTCTCTCTTCAAAGTACTCCTACATCAAGAACTTTCTATCCAATAGGAACTTTGTCCCCATTTTAAATAATGACAATGTAGGTACACACTAATCTTGAGGACATAAATATGCTATAAAAATAGGAAAGGACCATCTTAGAAAGATGATACAAATTCCCCCTTAGCTTGAGCCACCTCTTCTTATCTTGACAAACTTCCACTTGATCCATGCCAACACTCCCTTCAATCAAGCACTGCAACCAATGAAGAAACAATACAAAAAAGAACTAAAATATGATATAAATCACTATAAATTAATTGAGAGGGAATCCTCCTAATAAATTTGAGCAAATGCACCTTCTTAGCATCTTCAGATCTCCACACACCATGAAGAACCACCATGTAGGCTTACTAGCCTCTTCTCAAGACACTTTTATGACCACCAAATTTACATCTAAACTATAAAAAATAGGAAAAATTTACTAAACCAACCTAAGAACATACCTTTAGATACTCATACCTTGCTTTTTTGGAGAGACTGAGCAAAAAACATTCCTCTTCAAACTAGGCCTATCTAGCCTCCTTGTATCCCTACCTAAAACTTGTAGAGCCCACAATTTTCAATAGACTCATATTCAATACCTAAAAATCCATATCTAGATCACTCTCATAATCCACCTTAATCATACCAATTTTCATGACCAAGCTTATCTTCTGTAACAAAATTCCTTCACAAACCTACTAGCTAATTAACACTCCATATTGACAAAAACTTGAATTACAAAAGAACCACAAACCTTAAAATATTTATGAATATTTATTTGACCACCCATTTGGCCCATTCAAAAAATTAAGAAGTCTCAAACCTCAACTCATAAGGAAGACCTCTTTCCTAGCATAGCCCAAAACCCTAGAATCTCAAAACAAGTAAGGTTAACAAACCTCCTTCTGGTCAATGCACACCTCTAAAAATTCTTTCACACCTGGATACACCCATCACACACTTTTGGACCAAAAATTGAGCCTTAATACCTTTGGTAACCTTGAATTACTGTAACCCATTTTAGAACCTTCAAGCTCTTACGCATAAATTAGGAAACCTAAGAGCTAACAAAAATCCTCAATTGGTACATACATACCTTCAGACCTCAAAAATACCTAGAGCACACCACAAATAAATTCATAGACCTTTTTAAGCACCAATAACTTATTTATCTTTTCATTAATCTCATTAAGCTGCTTGGAACCACCCAATCTGACTCTAACTACAACTCCTTCATAAACCTCTAAAATAGGCTCACAAACTTGTTGCTCCCCCTTAACAAAAGACCTTCTCTAATTGGCATTTATCAACTCAATCACCTTCAATTTGACCCTATAGACTGTTCCAACTAAAAAACACTATAGCAACATTTGATTCTCCATGAAAGGAGTCTCTTAAAAATCATAGATAAAGACACCTTCTATACCTTAATGCTCTAAAATAAGAACAAATCCTCATATTCCATTTCTTCCTTTATTAAATAATACTTTTTGTTCTTATTCTTCTTCTTCTTTGGATTAAGAGAAACAACTTTCTCAACCACTACAACATTATCTTTTTCTTCTATAATTGGGTTGATAATTAATGGAGACAATATGGATTCATTACATACCTTTTCATTTGAAGTTTGGAACCTCATTACTAGGCACAAAAAATTGATGTTCTTTACAAGATACATGCTCAATAATAGAAGGATGTTTAATTAGATCCATACATACCTCAAGACTAGCCTCAATCATTAACTTGGTCTTCTCCTTGAGCTTGATTTCTTCATTCTCAATATGATCAGACAATGAGACCTCTTGAGACTCTTCAACTTTAGAAACATTCACCACCATATCAAACAAATTACTTGGACTTACAATCTCAACAAGACTCACACTTTTCACCTTTGGATTTCACATGTTAACTTACATTCTTTCTTGAACTTTAGGATCTTGATTAAATCTATTCTATCTTGTAGGCGTTTGCTTATAGAACTTAGCAATGTGACCTCTCTGTTCACAAATGTAGCAAACCATACCTTTTTCAAGAAACGTATTTGGACATAAATTTTCAATGTGTCTTATGTAATGGAAAACCAAAAAACCTTCCCCTTGTTAAGAGGACTCACCTTGTCTAATCTTATGTGGAAAATGGTTTAAAAAGTGTCCCACATCAAGATAATTAAATTACTTGATTCTATTTGCACCTTTTGACTGCTGGCCTCCATCATAGTCCCATGCAAATTCATTTTTAACAGATCTCTTGTAGTCTCTATCCCTATGACCAAATTGATTACATGTATAATAATAACTATTGAATTTTGCATACCTCATGACATTTGGCTATCTGATCTAGTTTATCTTTACTCTACCATCAGCTTCACTCCTTGTCTGATGATTTGTCTTCAAAGTATGATTGACCTGGTTCACATTATCCTTCATCTTGTCTTGGTCTTGAGTTATAGTCTTTTGTTCTTCTTCATATCCAAGACTAGTTCTATCACTATCATGATTTTATCCACTTATAATATTGTCTAGATCACATGAGCTCTTTTTAAATCTCACAAACATCTTCACCTTACTAGCTATTTTTTCTAGCTCAAATTTCAAAGACTCATTTTCAGAAACAAAACTTGAACATTCATCTTCTTTAGCATTTAGGCTTGGAGATAGGACCTACGATTGAAAACTAAGATGTTTGACCATATCTTCATGCTCCTTGGCATCTTCATCCATTCTTTCCTCAAACACACTGAATTGATCCTAAAATTCCTTGAGTTTAGATTGCATCTTCTTATTGATCTTCTTCTCAATCTTTAGTTCTTCATAAGCATTGGTCAATGTAGTATCATAGTCCACCTCATCTTAATCATAATATAAATCACTCCAAGTAGACCCCTTTTGATGTGACCAACTTCCTTCTTCAACCATGAATAGAGCTTCATCTTCAATAGGACCATCATCTTCATTATCATATTTTGAATCACTGTCTTCACTCTCATCTGATGAGCTGCTATCTTTTTTGGTGTGAAGACTCTTATTATTCTTGAAGGACCTCTTCTTGTTGTTAAATTTCTATAACCTTTCTTCTTGTATGTATTCTTGTCTTCATCTTATCTTTCATCATGCTCTTCACCATCATTTTCTCATGCTTATGAGGCCACTTCCGATCAAAATGTCCTTTCTTTCCACAGTTAAAACATTTGAAGGGTAGTTTACCCTTATACTTTCCTAAGTTAGTGTTCACTTTCCTAGTAATCAAAGCAATTAGTTCATCATCATCAATGTTATATATGTCATCCTCTTTGGATTTATTACCTTGGAACTTCTTCTTAGGATTCATCTCTATAATGAATGTTTCTTCCTTCTTTGGTGGTATATCATCATTATTCCTCATCTCATAGGCAGTAAGGGTGCCATGCAATTGATCCATCTTCAACTGAGCAAGGTCATGACTCTCTTCTATATAAAAAACCTTTAGATCAAACTTGGTGGATAAAGACCTTAAAACCTTTTGAACATTAGTAGTCTCTTCAAGAATCTCTCTAACACCTTTAATGAAATTCACAATCTCATCAACTTTCTATAGAAAGGATGCCATAGTATCTTCTTCACTCATCTTGAGACTTTTAAATTGCCTTCTATGAGTCTGTAACTTAGCAAGCTTAACCTTTGAATCTCCTTAAAAAATAGTATTCAATTTATTTCATATTTACTTGGTGGTTGTGAAATGAATTACTTTGGTGAACTCAATTTTTTTAAGACCACAAGTAATGGCATTCATTACCTTAGAGTTATTCTCAAACAACTTCTTATCTATAACACTAGATGGAGGAATATCAGGAGCAACATAACAATCCAAAATTGATTGCCATACATCAAACCCTAGGGACATAATTTAGGTCTTCATCCTAACACTCCAAAATGCATAATTAGATCCATTAAACATTAATGCTTGATTAGTAGAGAAACCACCTTGCACATTCTGACATGCCATTGTACCTTGGATCACCTTCAAGATGTCAAGATTTTACCAAAGGACCTAGATTTGATACCAATTATTAGAGGTATAATCCATTAAGAGGGGGGGGGGGTGAATCAGTGAGCCCAAATAATCCAACTTCAATTTTGATCATTACAAATACTTAATCAACTATCACAAGCATTCATGAAACATATACACCATTCATAACAATGAGTAAGAGAGATAATACAAGATCAATCACATAACATAAGACATATGTGGAAACCCTCTTAGGGAATATAACCCATTGGAAATAGATTTGGACTAATATCCTATAAAACAAGATCCAATTTAGACTAGATACAATTGATCAAGGAACTACAATCCTTATATAGTGAGACACTAATCTCATAAGGTGCAACCACACCTGTCTAGCTGAGCTACAATAATAACTAGACTTTTAACAAGTATTACTTTTAAAGGAGGTTACAACCACCTTAGATGTTGAGCTACCAAAAAAACACCTATGAAGAACTTCCACCTTTGAACTGATGTCAACAACACTTGATGATGAATCTTAGCTTATCTCACTTCACCTTCACTCATATTTCAAATAACAAGTGCACACTTATGCCAACAAACCTATGACTAATAGGTCATAAAAATAGTCCACAATCTGTTATGCTCTTCAACACATCCTTAGGGAACTCTACCCTTCCTTTTCTCCACAACACACACACACACAAGACTCTCTCAATTCACTCCTTAGTCTCTCTCTTATAAGTTTAGAACCCAACATCTTTAGTTTCACTATTTATAAGGAAATCTTGATTAACAACATATTGGTCAGCTATTAGGCATGTATTAAACCTTAAAACATATATCATATGAAGATAAGGCTTAATATAATATACATAGGTTGGCCATAGCATCTATGGGTCACCCTTAAGCAACTACACCTTTTAAACAAGGCACTTGTAGCTCTTATGGAGACCTATTCACCCATATAACTCATCCTCAAGCAAAACATAAACACAAGACCACTTCCAATTACATAGGTCCACTCCTTATGTCCCCTTCAACATCTTCAAATGATCATAGTCAATTTATCTTGCTTCTACATATGATCAAACAACTCAAACATATACCTTATGCACACA
This sequence comes from Torreya grandis, assembly GCA_037957365.1. Lineage (NCBI taxonomy): Eukaryota > Viridiplantae > Streptophyta > Pinopsida > Cupressales > Taxaceae > Torreya > Torreya grandis. The sequence continues at coordinate 3,444,596 of JARHVA010001084.1, read as the reverse complement.
ATCATCATTACTGAAAACATAGTTAAGTTATTAAGCATTATTTATACTTAAGATAGATTGAACACACCTCCAAAATATTCACAGAGCTTCCTTATGGAGTATAAAACAAGATCTAATAGATATTTCATCATGATACATTGATACAACATTAAAATAAGCTCAAACATCCTTCTCAAATCATTCACAGAACATAGTTGAATATACAATCAACTTTAGAGCATCATAACTATGTCTATATTCACCTTCAGATCTTCAAGTCTATATTTCTAGATGCACCTTGAAGTCCTCTACCAATTTTATTTTTATTGCATGAAAAAATTAATCTTATATCTAAAGTTACGGTCTAAAAACTAGACACTATTCTTTCCTTCACAAATTTAAATATTCAAATAGTAATGGTCACAGTTAACCTTTGAACACAATACTTGAATCTCATGGACTCTTAGCTCAAGATCAATCTTACACCATTAATTGTGTATGAGATTTAATTCATATACCACCAAAGACAAATGTTAAACTTTTATTAATTTGACCTCATATCGTGCTATCTCAAAATGTTGACTTAATGTGCTTTGTCGATCTCTGTGGATCAATAAGGTCTTTAACCATCAACGCTCACCATTTATCAAACTATATGATCTTATACCAACTATTAGATCAAGATCCTATACCTTTGCTTAGATGCTAAACATTGTTCACCTATCTTCATGTCACTACCTCCTAACTCCTTAGAGTGCTTTTGCATTGTCAATCTAGTTCAAGCTTTAACACTTCCAAAAATGACTAAGTATGGGAACCTTGTCAATATGCAGGAGTACCCTTTTTTGCACCTAAATAACTTCTTCTGTGCTTACCTGTAGAATCTCAAATTTTGGACTAGATGATATCCTTCCTCAGGAGAATCTAACCATGTGTCCCATTATTCTTGAAACTCTCACTCATATGAGATATAATGCCATTAAAATGCCTTCTCATCAACTTTTATCATAGAGCCAACCATGTCCAAATCTATCTGGAAGACCATCTTTGAGAAACCATAGCTTTTGTCACACTTTAACATAGGATCTAAAACTTAGTGAAAATGATCTATTATCAAAACTAAATAAACCCATATGATCAAATTTTATTGACACCTTCACACATGTAAGAAATAACACCTTAAAAATGCTCACTTAACTCTTTTTGCCACACTACAAAATTGGCTAAATATGGAAACACATAGTCAATCTGCCTGGGAGCCAAACTTTGTAAAATCATATCTTCTAACATGATACATCACATGATATGAAAATTATCACAAATAAACTAGGTCAAAAACTCAACAAACCTTTATGACTAACTCCCCTTGAATCCTTTCCACATGGTAATGGTGATGTCATCAAACTACCAACTCATATTTTCTAGCATTGGACCCAAAGTGTCTATATGAAAACTATGATCAACCAGATGAATTATAATTATAAAAATAAGTTCTAAAAGCATGGATCGTATCTTATAGGACCCCTTGCACATGTTTAAACCTCCATACTTATCCCTAATCCTCTCAAGCTATGTCAATATTAGATATTAACTAACCATACATAAAGCATACAAAAACAACTATATTGCACACTTTATCATACAATAATAAGCACATTGCACACTTTTTCATTATCATATTGACTATAAAATAACTTCATCCACTCATTAGGATACCTCCATGACACCACCATGACATCACTATGACAACTCTCCAACATAAATATCTTTCTTGGGTCACTTGTAGAACATAGTTGAACACATAGTCAACTTTAGACCTTCATAACTTTGACTATTCACACTTTCAAACGTTCAAATCTATATTTATAGATGTGCTTTGGAGTCCTCTATAAATTTTATTTTTACTACATGGTCATATTTGTCCTGTATCAAAATTTATGTATAAAATATAGAGCACTAGTTTTTTCCTTTGTTAAATTCAAAGATTTGAATTCAAACTATCGCTATTAAACATCAAACAATATGCTATCATCTCATGTCCTCAATGCTTAGATTAATCACACACCATCAATCCTCTATAAAATTTAACTCATGGTGTGCCACTACCCAAATGTTAAAACTCAAATAATTGACCTTATCTCATACAATATTGTAATATTGACTCAATGTGCACTGTCGATCTCTTTGGATCAACTAGGTCTTCATCATGTAGTGCTCACCATTAGATCTTGCTCAGAACCCCCATGATCATGACACTGGGAACCCTTGCATACCTTATGCACATTTTAATATTTAAATTCTATATGTGTGATTAGATCAAATTATATGATAGCCCATGAATTGTTGGATCTTTATTTGGTCATGGTCTTCACCCTTCAAAAATTTGGCTAAGTATGGGGACCATTGCTATCTACCTGTTAGGCCAAATTTTGACCACAATACATTTTGTTATGCTTAAATGCATGATCTAAAATTTGGACCATATTATCTCCTCATATAGGAGAATCCAAACATGTATCAAATTTGTCATGAAACCTTTTCATGTGTAAGATATAACACATTAATTTTCTCACTCATATTTTTTTTTCACAGAGCCAACTATGTCAAGAACTGCCTAGAAGGCCAACTTTGCACATGCATATATTTTGACATGCATCATCGTATGACCTAAAATTTAGTGCATATCAACTAGGCATAAAAATAAATTAACCATATGATCAAATTCTCTTAAGAGTATCACACATGAAAAATATGACTACATTAAAATGCTTACTTGAATCTTCTTGCTACATTTCAAATTTGGATAAGTATGGGAAAACACTATCAAACTACCTAGGAACCCAAGTTTGCACTTGAATATCTTTTGTCATGCTTTATCGCATGACCTAAAATTTAGCATATAATAACTTGGCACAATACTGAATAAACCCATGTGACCATTTCCTCTTGACACCTCCATGTGTGGAAATGCTGACATCATCAACATGCTTACTCAACTTTATTTGAACATAGAAAACACTATCAAAATACCTAAGAATTTAACTTTACACCCACATATCTTTGACTGCAATTCATCATATTGATTTATATTTAATGCATAGTAACTAGGGACTAATTTTATCACAACCATATGGCCAAATTGCGTTGAATCATCCACATGTGGTAATTATGATGTCATCAAATGGCCTAATCAGATTTTCTGCCACTGGACCCAAAATGTCTAGATGAAAACTATGGACAACCAAATGAAATACACTCATGCACATAGGTAATCAAAGCATATAAAAATTCTTATGGGACCTATTGCACATGATAAATACTTCAATGTCATCCCTAATCATCTTAAACCATGCCAAAACTGAAGATCATCCAAGCCTTCTTCAAGTACTCTAGGACAAGTGCATTGCACACTTTGACATTGTAACTTAGACTAACAAGGTACTTCATCCACTCACCTAGACACATTCATGACATCACCTTGACATCATTGAATACTCTCCAATAGACACACATCCATTTCTATAAATTCCTAACAATTAGGCTTTCTAGTACTCTATACAAGAGAGTAATCATGTCATTAACCTCATTCATGAATTCAAATATAAAAAGATTATTAGACAACCTTATTGATGTATGCCTAGATTTTATCAACCATTTCTTATTGATCCATTTCAAAAAGGATATGGTATTAGAATCCCCAAATTATTGAGTAGATGTGGGATTCAAATTAAAAAAAATCCCCTGTCAGGTAGATGCAATAGATGATCAATATGCTTTGAACCTAAGCATAAAACTAACTCTCCATTTAGAATCTTGATTTCCCTCTTTTATATATCATAGTGTTTAGCCATTATCAATACTAACTTTGGACATTATATAAAAGGAGGAAAAATAACTTCTTGAGCTAATCCACTATCATGGATGTTTATTCCATAATTTGTTTTGTGTACACCACTTATTCTTTTCCAAAAAATTTCCATATCAATATGGCCTAGATTAGTGTCTATTATCTCTTCAATATTAGACTCGAGTTGTGAAGGTGGAACAACTCCTTGAAAGTGATACGTCATATCAATTTCCTCTTCTAGGTTGAGACTCTTTTTGGTAGGGGTATTATTTGGAGTACCTTTCTTGAGAGTCTCCTTGATTGGGGTGCTGAATGTTGACATCAATTGAGGATTACCTACCTATAAGAAAAGGACCAAAAATTAAATTACCCTATAAAGAGAGATGAAACTCTAAAGGTACTCTAATAAATGGTGGGTTTTAAGGTTTGCTAGTGTAGATAGTGGAATCTAATAGGGTGTTTGAAAAGTTATTGGGATATGATGGAATGTTGTACATAATATCAGAGTATGAGATGTGTAGAAATAAGGGTCAAAGTATGATAAAGTGTTCAATAAGTTATTAGAACCTGATAGAGTGCTCAACAAAGTGTTAGAATCTAAAAAGTTCACTAACAAAGTTTAGACCCTAAAAAGATGTTTAACATGGTTTTAAATCTTGATGAATGAGTAGATGAACTCTAGAGTCCTATGGGGTGCTCTAAAAGTAGCCAGAGTTTGAGATGTGTATAGGTAAACCTTAGATTTGAAGAGGGTTTGAAACATGTGTGAGGTCTAATAATATGTGGCATATAATAAAACTTGGAATATTATAAATATCTTGAGATATTTTGGAAAGAACAACTTGAGAAAATGATTGAAATCTAAGGAACAACTTGAGAAAAATAATGTCAAGGCCTCAAGAGCTGAAAATACTAGCTTTGTGAGTTTTTAAATGATCTAAATCCATGAAATATTTCAAGGTTAAATATCAATGAAATGTTAAACCTAAAATTTAAATCGATGATGGATAGGCAGATCAAGAGGTAGAGAGAAAATCATGGGTCGAATGGAAAAGGTTAAATAATATATTACAAGACTAGAAAATTACATATGCAAGGACTAAAGATGAGCAATGAAAGAATTTGGGGTATGCACAGGTGAGTGTTAGGATCTGGTGAGTGTTAAAACAAGTGTTAGCTCTTGAGAAGTGTCTCAACATGATTTAGAGTCTATGGACCCATTTTTTAATTGATTAGGATCTGATAGGTGTTAGAGCACCTATTGGGTTCTGAAGTTTGTTTGAACAAATATCAGAATATGCTAACACATCAAGTAGGGTCTCAAACATCATGGCATGTTTGAATAGCTATTGGATTATGATAACTTGTTAAACAATTATCAAGAATCCTAGACATGTTTAACATACATCTAAAACTTGACAAGTTTAAAGACTTAGTCAAATTTTTGGACTTTCTTAATTTTATCTTTAGTATTTGACCAAATGTTGAACTTTGACTATGAATACCTTAAGTAAGACAATTTGACTTAATTAAAGAGAAATTTGACTGACTTTGACTTAATTTGACCTATTTTAGTTAAAAGACTCAACACTTTTAGCTTTTTTAATTCCATTCAAAAATTGGGACCTTAAAATGTAAGGAATGAGAGAATAATTGTAGACTTTGGTTTCATAAATTGGTGCATTTCCATTCAGTTATAGAGTCACTTAAATTTTTTAGAATATTTATTAATCATTATTTTATTATTTTTTATAGATCCTCAAGAATTTCTATGACATTTGCTTATATCCATCCTAATTCGACCAACTGAAAACCCATTTGCTTATCTTAATCATATGAGAAATGAACACATGCTACTAGTCTAGATCCCCTGCTTTAAAAATTTGTAGATCCTTATTTGACCAACTAACAACCGGTTTGCCTATCTCAATCATATGAGAAATGAACATCCATTATCGAGCTAGATATTTTACTTATGAATATTCTATATATTTACCACATTTTGAAGAAATCCATGAAAATCTATCTATTTTGAAAACTAAAGAAAATTTGCATTATGGAACTGATATAAGATAGAAGATTTTTAGTTTGTTTGATCTCAAAAGGAATTTTTTATCCATTCTGAAGTAAAAATTGTTATGATCCTTTTATACAAATCATTTGATTGATCACTTATAGTTTTCAAGAAAATGACATAGCTACATGATATTTTTATTAAATTAAAAATACATGAAAAGGAAAGAAACACCATATAGGCTATTGTATTTATTAAAAAACAACACACACACACACCAAAACCAAGATAGGAAAAGGAAGTAAGCCAACATTGTTATATATATATATATATATTTACATGTAGGGGACTACTTGCATTCACTTGAAGTAATGCTTGAGATATTTTCCATTATAGGGCTATGGCAGATGTTTACCATCATGATAGACCAAATAGAAAGTGTTATGTCTACAAAAATTCTTGATTTTAAATGGGACCATCCATAAAGAATCAAACTTTCCATGGTTTCCTTTTGGCTCTCTACTATGTTTATCCCATAGAAGAACAAGATCTCCAACCTAAAAATCTCTTTTCTTCACATTTTTATTAAAAATAAATTTAACTTGAGCCTAATGTTTAGGAATTATATCAACAACTCTAGATATATCTTCTTCAAGATTTTTCAAGTAAAGAATTATTTTGTCTGAAGGACTTTCAAATTTTTTATTTTTAACAACTCTAGCCAATTGAAGTACATGCAAAGTATTATTGGAATTGATACATATATCCCATAAATCAATTGGAATGGGGGAATACTATGGAATTTTTCAGTGTTTTATGATCTACCCATAGTGCATCATACAAATTTTTGTGCCAATTCCTCTAATTATCATCAAATAACTTGCAAATGATGGTGACCAAGTTCTTATTGCTTGATTCAACTTGAATATTTCCTTGTGGGTAATAGCCTAAAGAGTGAGACAGTGAGATGCCATATCCATAATAGAATCCAATCAAATCTTAAGAGCCAAAATTTGAAGCATTATCTATTATGATCTTCTATGGAACACCATATCTAACCAAGATATTTTCTTAGATGAAATTACAAATAACTTCCAAATTTATCTGCTTGACTGGGATGGCTTATACTTATTTTGTAAAGCAGTCTATAACAGTGAGAACATGTGTATGTCTACCACTTGAATGAGGATACATAGTTCCAACAAAATCCAACCCTAATTATTAGAAAGACTCTTCTATTACTACTGGCTTGAGAGTAAATTCCATAATTTTTAGTCATCTGATGAATTGTTGATAAGGCTTGCATTTCCTGACCCACTCATAAGAATCATTAAAAAGTGTAGGATAGTAGTAATGAGCTCTTAGAATCTTGTAAGAGGAAACTATAGATTAAAAGTGCCCACCACAAGCTTGATCATAAAAGGTTTGTAATAGTTTACTCTATTGTTCATTGTCAACACACCATAAGAAAAAACCATCAATGCTCTTTTTGAATAATATACTATCGTAGATTACATATTTCTTGGATTGAAACTTGAGTGTCTTGCACTATTTAGCATCTAGATGAGATGTAAATTCTTCATATGTCAATAATAAAGAAATATCTACAAACCAATCATTAGTTGAATCCATAAAAAGGACAAAAGGAAGATCCTCTTTATTTTGATCATCAAAATATGTCTGTTTTGCTATGAGCTAACACAATCCTTTTCCACGAACCAATTTTGTGGGCTTGAATTCTAGATCATATTCATGTACCTTGGTTATCCATTTACCTCTCTTAGATCCTATTTCTTGTTGAATCAAAATAGATTTGATTGATGTACTTGGCACCATCACAATGGAAAGTGAATGTAGAATATAATATCTAAACTATTTGATGGATTTCACAACAATGTATGCATATTTTTATTTTGGAGAATATTTTAAGTTACAACTCATGGAATCTATGGGAGCTTCAATACCTTCATCATTTTTCTAAACTAGTATAATTGAGATAGTATGTTTTGAGGCATAATAATAAATGACGAATTATTTTTTATAGTCTGGACAAACTAGAGTTGGTGCACGAGAAATAATAGCCTTTATCTTTTCAAATGAATATTTTAATTCATTCTTATACTTAAAATAAAGTTTTCCTTTCAACATATCAGCAATATTCTTGGTAAGTTCTACAAAATCTAGAACATATCTTCTTAAAAATTTCACTTTTCCAAAGAATGAATGAACACCTAGATTAATAGTTGGTAGAGATAGCTTTTAAATTGCTTCAACTCTCTCTGGATCAATCTTGATTCCTTATTTATAAATGAAATGACTAAGAATTTTTGATTCAATCACCCCAAAAATAAACTTTTTAAGGTTTAGATAAATATCATGTATTTGATATTTTTAAAATACTTTATCTAGGTGTACATAGTGATCTTCCCTCTTTTTAAAAAACATTATTAGATCATCTAGATATACCATAATTATCTTGTTCTTTAGATATTTGAATGTGAGGTCCATGACCCTCTGAAATGGATCTCTTGCATTGATCAAATGAAATGGCTGAATTGGTATGAAAAGGTGCCCCATGGAGAAGTTAAGGCTGTCTTGTGTTGATATTATTAATCAACCTTGATTTGATTATAACCTAAAAATTGATCCAACATCGAAAGCATTTATAAACTTGTGATAGCCTTTAGGACTTGATCCATGATGGGCAATGGATAATTATCTTTGAGGGATGCTTGATTTAGATTCATGATGTCTACACAAATCCTAATTTCTCCACTCTTTTTGTAAAATTAGACAATATTAGTGATCCAAGTTGAGTCTTGAATGGGTAAAATGAATTATGAATTCAACATTTTTTGAGTCTTTATGAAAATTATTCTTGCAATCTTTGAATTATACTATCTTTGCCTTTGTTTGAATGGGTTGACATCTAGTTTTAGAGGAACTATGTGTTTCATCTCCTTTAGATGAAAAAAATTGAGATCTTAATATGAATATGAAATAATGTCAATGTATTTTTGAAGAAAACTGATGAATTTTATCTTTTCTTTTGGTGAACAACATTTTAAAATATTGACTAGCCTGGGTTGCTCTTTAGAGCCAATATTGACTTTCTCATAGTTTGTTAAACCCAAAGAATCTTTTTGCATCTTATTTTTGATAAATTTTCCATGTTTGTCAAAAAGTTATTTCAATGAGACCAAGCCATTAGGAATTTTATTACCTTTTAATTTGATTACTCCTTCATCTTGTTTTTCGGCAACACTTTATTTTAGATTTTGTGAATAAGATTTTCTATACAATGAATCATTGCCTTGAAAATATAAGTTTCTAAAAATATCAGCCTTTTCAAAAAAGGAGATAATCTATTGATCATCATTGAAAACTTTCCAATTTTCTGAATTGTCTACTACACTCAATCGATACATAAGTTTGATCATGTATTTATCTTTATCAAATTCTGAATGAAGAATCAACAATGAATCTGACATTTTAAGTGTGTCTATTTTGGAGTTATCTTCTCTTGGAATAGATTGAATTTAAAATGATTTTAAATATTCTATATTATCCTAAAATTTATTCCTATAATACCTCAAATGATTATTTTTCACGTGGTACTATCCTTTGATCTATTTTACAACTAATTCTGAATCACCCAACACTTACAAGTTTTTAATTTCCATCTCTTATGAAACTTGTAGCCCTAACAAGAGTGATTCATATCTTATAGTATTATTAGTACATTGAAATTTAAATTTGTAAGAAAAATATTTCCTTATTTAGAGATATTAGAATAATTCTTGTACTTGACCTTGTTGAAGAACAACTTCCATCAAATTCTAATGTCTAGATTTCATTAGGATTAGTTTCTATGATTTTTGTCATATCCATATGTTTTTATGATATCAACAAATAATTACATATATATGCATCTTCATAAAATATATATGCCCTAGGATCATCAAATTTTTGCGTAGTGTATTTTTTTTTTCAATTCTAGTTCAACATGTTGTTTGATTCCTTTGACCAGAATCATTGAATGTGACAAATCCAGGTGAATTTTTACACCAAGTTATTTGTATAAATTTCTCCCCAAGAGAATAACATAGGCTAATGAGATATCCATCACCAAGATATTTATCTTAATCCTTTTCTGAGGAAAGGATGGAAGGGCAACTTGGGCATCTTTAATTTGACGTAAAAGTGGAAATTATTTTGCTTCCATTGAGTAACAATGGACAAATGTCACTAAATAGGTTAGGCCAAGGGCATGCAGGAATTACATTATCTGAAGCTCTTATGGCAATTATGCAATTACTGAATTTACATCCCTTAAGGAATATGGTTATGCAAAAAGGGTCAACCTTATTAGATTTGGAAGTCACTACATCCATGAAATTTACTGGGTTGGATGAAGGTGGGTGGATAATATTCCTTTGGTATTGGTCTTGTTTTGAGTAGGATTTTTGTCTTTGATAAATTCTACTAGTTTATCTAATTGATATGGACATGTTCTCAAATATTCTGCTTATGACATTTGAATTTTAGTCTTATTGACGTGTTTAGTTATATCAAAAGTAAATAAAATAGTAGAGCATTCTAAATGCTAAGATACATTTCCATTACTATTGATAGGAAGAATATTATTTGGATAACCAATAATAGTATTTAGGAAATACTCACTTGACTTAATTAGAGGTTGTTTTCCATTTATTTGAGTAGGAAGTGGTGTTCCTCATGAAAGAATAACTTTTGTTGATTCTTTTTTACTATCATTTTATAGTTTTTATTAATTCTAAGATCTTGTGAAGACTAAGAATGACTAACTATTCATAACTCCAACATTTTCTTCATAATCATCTTCATCTAAATTACATTCTAGGAATGCATTTGTGGAGCTGCCACTAGATTATTCAATTCACATTCTCAAGGATTTATATTTTCTAAATAATTTTCTTCTTCAATCTCTTTGTATTCAAATATTTCTTCCATTTTTAAAATTGCATTCATATGTGGATTTGCATTTTATTGAGGAGGAGTTTCTAGTGAAAGCTTCTACTGAGAAGCTTACAATCAAGGATGATCCCTTTGTAAAGGAACATAGTTTTTTCTTGAGATGTATTGATAAGGAACAATGATAAATTTTTGAGGTAGTTATTTATTCAAATATATTATATCATTAACCATATTTTTAAATAATTATTCTACTGAATATTGACCCAAGTTCTGAATATTATCTTTAAATTATTCTTTTTAGTTTTCTAGCCATTATCATGTTAGCTTTGACATCAATAGATAATGTTTGATTTATAGTCAAATCAACCACTCTGGATCTTCTCAATTGATAAATTACTTCTTGAAATTGAGAATTGATAAAGAAGCAATTTTTATTTTCATCTATTGGTTTAATAGTCACTGGTATCTTATATAGTGGCTTGTTGAACTTAGCTATGAAATCTCTCATAAGTTTGTCTATTTATTTCTTCATCTAAGTAATTTGAGCCAATAATGCATGTGCATATTTTTTTATTATTTTAATCTAATTTCAAACTTCATTTTCATATAATTTTTGATTGGTTATCACTCTTAGAGGAAGATGATAAACCCAATCTGCTACTCCATTTCAGAGAGTTTTAATGAATAATCTCACTACAACATTCTCATGTTCAACTCCTAGAATTCCACATGTTATGGAAAAAGTAATGATATGTCCATCATGGTGTTTATTACCATCACCTAACTTTTTTATGAAGTTATTCCTTGTTTCTTTTTGAATTTAATGTAATTTTCCTAAAGCTAATGAACCAATTATGTAACCAAATCCATGATTAGAAATACTGCCTGTAGTGGTACAACAACACTTGGTAGGACAAGAGCTTGAATGATAATCATTATTCCTTGTAAATGTTTACCATTTTTAGGATTTATGGGAATACTAGATACTTTTTTGAGTTTTTATTTTTGCTCAAGATTTAATTTAAAAACATAAGATTCCTACAATTGATAGAAAGGATCAATTTCACCTTTTGATTTACTATCCCTAGTGAATCAATTTTTGCCAATTTTTATTATTGATGAGGAACTAGTGTAAATTGAATAATTCTCTTAGTCAGTCTTCTTTATTGAAATTTACATGTAGCTATTACTTTAAATATTTGTGTTAAAATAATATGGTATTCTTCATCTTCTAATACTTCAACAACTCTATGAAAATGTGTTGAACAAGTTCTATTATCCTAAAAAAAAACTCTCAGATCAGATGAAATGTCTTCTTATGTTTGAATTAACCAATCAAGTTTCGGTTGAAGAAATAGTATTTGAATTGATTGAATGGTAATTACATGAAACTATTACTACTAAAAATATTTGAACAACTACATGAATTGATCTTCATGCTTGCCTTCTAGAGATAACTTCATATTTTCTTTAGGCAATTACAACATGATCTTCCTCTATGTATATGAATGTAGAGATAATATTTAATTGAGCAAAAAATATTTTGTTATCCTAGGCTAGTTGTTGAAGAATTGAAGCGATGTCTTCTTCATTAGTTTCTATCTAATTTAAAACAAGTTGATGATTAGGATTTTGAATGGCTAAAAGAGTCATGAATAAAATCTACTGGATCTAAGTTATTTGGAAATATTTATGGGCTTATTTATGTGAAATAATTATTTTTTCTCTCGCAACATGAACTAATTATTGATTTAAAATTATTTAAAACTAATCTACAAAAACTTTGTTTGAATCCCACACAAGCTTTTTGATGTGAAAAACAATATCTAATTATGTATATTGCTCCAAATCTAGTTTAAGCAGATAGAATGATTTTTAAGTTGATGATAAAGTCATATAGACCAATATCTCAAAATGTGGGTTGGATGAGTGTTTTAGAAACATGCTCCATGATGGGTGCTAAAAACTATTGGTGTAAAAATTTGTCAGATAGACAAATAGACATTTCTATCAAAAGTCATGGGATAAAGTCCCTCTCTTATTAGTAGGTAGAGATACCTTTATTGAAAACTAAAATAGATGTGAGAAATAAAAATATTTACAATAAAATTGGTATTCTTCATAGAGATTGTATTTTTAACCCTAAAAGACTAAAGGTATTAGAAATAAATTAAAAGAGATAAAAAAGAGAAAAGAAAAGTTTGTATGGAGGTAAAGGTAAAGAGAAGACAATTCTAGTGAGCCAAACTTAGAAACTAACTAGAAATATCAAACAGGAGTGTAGTTTTACTAAGAAAGAAATCTTTCTCATTTAATGGGTTAGGAAAGACATCTACATATTCACATGAACATACGACATACACCAAAATAATTATTTATCATTGATAATAGAAATATTTAACCATTTTATATTTCCTTTCAAAAATAAGTAAACTTACTGATTTTACCACACCAAGATTTTATTAGTATATAAATTACAATTGTAGATTAAAAAAGAAATGATACAAATGAAATTTCAATGTTTCTATGGATTGAATAAAATTTTATTAGTCTTTCAAAAGAAAATAATCAAACACATATAGATGCACATACATACACTATTCAGATAGAGATTTTGAATGTAAAGTTTGAAAAATTCCTCCTTGTATTGATTCTTATTGAGTTGCAAATACAATCTCCTCTTTTAATAGCTTACTAGAAATATTTAACTATCAAGAACTATTAAAAATGAGCCCATAACTCATATTTATAGGTTGAAATGGGTGGTTACGGTGTGTAACCACCTTTCCCCCCCTTTTTAAAACTTGTAAAATCACATTAACTAATTTGTACAACTTGAAATTTGTAAAAAAACATTAAATAATTTATACAACTTGAAAAAATGCATTAATGTTTTTTAACGACTTGCAAAATTACAATGACAAATTTTACTAACTTGAAAAAGTGTGTTGGTGAATTTACATGTATCAAAATTAAAAAAAGACTTAGTGCATTTATACGATGTTATAATGTACAAATTAACTAATATAAAATACAAGGATAATTATAATAATGATTCCAAAATTGAGTATAGAATCAATTTTTATCATCTTCACTGACGATGATATGAACCTCCTCTTTTTTAGGTTGTGACTTTTTCTTTTGATATTCATCAAATTTTTGCCTGATTTTTGACACTTTATCTTCATCTAGCCCATCTGAATATGTATAAGCTATTTCTGCATTGTAATATAGATTAATCTCTTTTTGAACCATTCCTTAAAAATTATTCAACATTAAATTGAGGCTTTCCAAATTGATTTTATATTTTATTAGTCTCTTAATTGAATTGTAATCAAACGTAGAACTTGGAATTGTAATATTTTAAATTTTTTTCTTAAACTAATCAACAATGTTTTTTTTAGATACTATTTTTCCTTTATCATTGGTGAGTTTGCATTTCAATTTTCTTGCTTCTCCTAGTCTTTGAAGGAGAGCCTTTCCTCCTATTGATTTATTTAAATTTATTAACACTTTTTATTTGATAATTTAAAATCAGGTTTTACAGGGACCTAAAAACTACCATTCATCAAGAAAAAAGTATAGACTATAAAATGAAATAAGGCCAACCCAATTTGTCAGACATAAAAAGTCAGTAAAAATTTAGAAAAAAAACTAGGCAAAACCTAAAAATAAATCCACCTTTTATATTTCCTTAGAATGACTCTCCTTCCTGGTTCCACCTATCTTCTTCTTTTCATTACTGCTTATCATCCCTCTAGTTTTAGTTCCCTAGCTTTCTTCCATGTTTTGCCTTGTTCTACTGAGCCCTTGAACTTCTCAGTCATTGGTTTTTCTTTCTTGGTGTTGTAGCTCCTCAGGGTTATGGAAATGATTTATTTGACTTTTAGGGTTCCCTCCATCTTACCTCCTTCCACTATTTTTAGTTCCCCTGTTCTTTCCCTTAACTCATCAATTTCTCATTTGAAAATGTTCCATTATTCTATGTACGAAACCAACTGCCTACCCAATTTTTTTAGATTATCATGAAGCTCAGTTAGCTTCTAAATTTATCCCTCCATAATCTAAGTTGAATCATCATCCCTCCTCCAAATTTATTGACACTTTATTTAACAATGTAAATTCTAAAATTTACAGCTCCTAAATAGTGTGAGATATATAATTTATTCTTCTTGGATGACCTTTTCCTAAATTAGGTCATTTGGACATGTAAAATAAAAATCCTTAAAATTAGGATTCAATTCATTTCATTTATTCACTTCTTCATATTTTATTTGAGGTTTTTTTCTTGAACATATTTAGATTGAATTTTAGAACAGATAGCCAATGTTGTTTGAAAACTAGTAATACCTTGTTGTAATATTTTATCAATCCATTATTTTATTGCTTTACCCATATGTCAAATATATTTCAAAACATTAAGTGTCTATATATCATAAATTTGATGATCAATAGAATGGGAAGACTAAATAGGACTTAACAACTTATGAACTACAAATGTTAGTTACTCAACTTTTTCTTTAAGTTATTCCTTGGTTACTTTATCCTAGTCTATTTTATCAAATAATGTGCCAATTACAGATTGGAAATTATCCTTAAAACCTTCTCTTGTAGTCTTTCCCAACTAAAATTATATGAATTGATAATCAGAGGATCCAACATCCTCTTTATTTTTGTCAGTGGGAGGAACTATTATTTCCACATACCTATTCCCTTTCTGATCAGTGATTATTCTCAAGACTATTTTAGGTTTCTTTTCCTCATGAGGATGGATAGTTATCAAAATGCTGAAATAAATTTCTTGTGGTTTCTCAATATTATTTTTTTCCTCACAACTTCATTTAGCCAATTAGGGACTTATGGTTTAGAGGAGTAATATAGGAGGGAAGTATTAGATTCCTTTTGAATTTCAAAAAAAGGAGTTGATTTTTTATTTTTTATTTTATTTTATTTTAATTTTTTTTAAGATATAATTTCACCTTCTTCTTTCCCTAGTGTATCAATTGGTGTCTTAGGAGAAGGCTCAATTGGAAATTCAACATTTTGTGTAAGAGAAATGGCACAAAATTATCAAGTTGAGGAGGAATAGAATAAAAAAATAACAAGGATGAGTCTAAGGCCATAAACTATTGTGTAATATTAATTATTAAGGTTTGAGGTTGGGTAAAATTATCAAGAGGAGCTTCTTCAGAAATAGAAAGGCTTGGAGTACCTGGAATCTTTTCACCCAATCTTTATATCTTCAACTTGAGTGGTTTCT
This sequence comes from Torreya grandis, assembly GCA_037957365.1. Classification (NCBI taxonomy): domain Eukaryota; kingdom Viridiplantae; phylum Streptophyta; class Pinopsida; order Cupressales; family Taxaceae; genus Torreya; species Torreya grandis. The sequence goes on along the minus strand of JARHVA010001084.1, from coordinate 3,428,540 downwards.
TTATTGGACCAGTTTATGTAACTATTTCAACTTTGATTTATTCTTATATTCTTTCTAGTTTTTTACTAGTTCCTATCATGGAAAATGATTCTATCTTTGCTTGATGTTTTTTTATGTGAAAATATCAATTCAACTTCTTTTATCGAAGGAGGAAATCCTAATTTATCAACATTGATGCCTCTGTTTTTTAACCATTTTAGAATTTTGTCCAACATACCTTGATTTCTGTCAATAAGGGAAGTGGATTCTTTTTTGTGCCAATTAAATTTTGAGAGAGGTCTTGATTCAATCCCATCTTTTTCATAAATAGGATATAATACATCATCATCTGATATATTTTTCTTAATTTGTAATATATCAAAAATAATTTGTTCTAAAGTGAACCAAAATAATCATGGATTCTTACATCTTTATCATCATCACAGTCCATCCATTAGTATTAAAAAATGATGTACATATTGATATGAAGAACCAATAATGTTGTACATTAGACCCCTAGAATCAAATGAAGGTCAAATTTCAAATGATCAAATAGTAACTCAATTCATTTATTCTTGAATAAATTTTGCTTTAGCCAAAGAAGCACAAATATATCAACCAATAGAGATAGGAAATTCTATCCTAGACTTGTGTTTATAAGCTTTTAGCTTGTGTGTTTCAGTCAACTATCTCACTAATTCCATCAAAGCCCATATGTCATCCACATATCTCAAAAGCATATATGGGGCAACTTCATAGCCACAAATTCTCAAGTAAGTGAAAGTTGGGAAATGTATAAACCATGTTCCCCACCTAGAAATTTCTATAGATACCTAGATGATAACCTCAAATTGTATGGTTCTGGTTAGAACATTTGAATCATATATTGCAAGAATCCATTATTTATCCTACAGAAATGATATGCACTTTATTTCAAAGAGAGCTAGGGATACAAGTCATATATTTTGGCAGCTTACATATCACCTATTATATTAAAACCATTGTAAAACCTCCTTCTAGCCACATAATAAATAAGAAAAAAATTCATATAAAATTTGTAAGTTGTATTGAATTATATTTTTTTTTATGAATTAAATCACTGATTACCTATCCCCAATTGATATACTATTATTATAGTGAATGATCCATATATACCTATACATCCATGTCTAAAAATTCCTAGCAATTGGGCTTCCCAGTACTCTATACATGAAAATAGTCATGTCATTAACCTCATTCATGAATTAATATATAAAAATATTCTTAGGCAATGTTGTTGATGTATGCCTATATTTTGTCAACCATTGCTTGTTGACCCATATAAAATAAGAGATAGTATTAGAATCCTAAATTTTTTCAGTAGATGTGGGAGTCAAATTTATAAATGTTTCATTGTTAGGTAGCTATAATAGACGATTAATATGCTCTAGACCCAAGAATAATAATAACTCTCTATTTAGATTCTTGACTTCCCTCTTTTATGCATGATAGTGTTTAGCCATTGTCAATACTAACTTTGGATGTTGTACCAAAAGTGTAAAAAACCTGATTGAATCAATCCACTATCATGGATTCTTTATCCATAATTTATTTTGTGTACACCATTTATTCTTTTCTAGAATTCCTCCATATCAATGTGACCTAGATCAGTGTCTATTATCTCTTCAACATTTGATTCTAGGTGTGAAGGTGGAACCACTCCCTGAAGTTGATAATTCATATTAGTGTCCTCTTTTAATTAGAGGCTCTTTTTTATACGGGTCTTCTTTGAAGTACCTTTTTTGGGAGTCTCCTTGATTGACGTGATGAATGTTGAAATTTGATGAGGATTACCTAACAAAGGACCGATAATTGAATTTCCATATGAAGAGTGATAGAACTCTAAAGGTACTCTAATAAATGGTAGGTTTCAAAGTGTGCCAGTGCATATAGTAGAATCTAACAAGGTGTTTGGAAAGATATCAGGCTCTAATGGAATGTTCTATAGGATATCAAAGTCTAAGATTAGTATAAATAAGGGTAAGGGTCTAATAAAGTGTTCAACAAGTTTTTAGAATATGATAACATGTTAAATAAAGTGATAGAATCCAATAAGTGCAATGGAAAATTTTAGACCCCAACAAGATGTTTAACAAGGTTCTAGATGTAGATGAATGAGTAGATAAACTATAGAGTCCAATGGGGTATTCTACGAGAGGTAAAAGTGTAAGATGTGTATAGGTAAATATTAAAATATAATGAGGGTTTATAATAAGGGTGAGATCTAAAGATATGTGTTGTACAATAAGTCTTAGAATCTTTTAAAGATCTTGATATATTTTGGAAAGAACAACTTGAGAAAATTATTAAAATTTGAGGAACAACCTGAGAAAAACAATGTTGAGATCCAATAGATGCAAACCCTAGATTTATGAGTTTGAAATGATGTAAAACCCATGAAATCTTGTAAGGTAAAATATTAATGAAATGTTAAGCCTAAAAATCAAAGTAATGAGAGATAGGTAGATTGAGAGGTTGATATAAAATGACAGGCCAAATGGAAAAGGTTAAAGAATATATTATAGTATGAAAAAATCATATGTGTGAGGACCAAAGAGGAGTAGTGGAAGAAGTTGGGGTGTGCACAGGTGAGTGTTAAGATCCAAAAAACATTAAAGTAAGTGTTAGTCTCAAAAAATGTCTCAATATGCATCAAAGTCTATTGACCTATTTTGTCAATTGATCAAGATTCAATAGGTGTTGGAGAACCTATATGGTTATAGAGTGTGTTTGAATAAATGTTGGAATCCACCAAAAAATGTTGAGTAGGGTCTCAGATCCCATGACATATTTGAGTAACTATCAAATTTTGATAACTTGCTAAACAAATATAAAAAAAAAGATGCATGTTTGACATACATCTAAAACTCGATAGGTTTAAAAGACTCAATCAATTTTTTAGACTTTCTCAAATTTCTATTCAAAATTTAACCAAGTATTAACCTTTGACTATGAATACCTTGAGTAAGATAATTTAACTTAAGTAAATACAAATTTGAATGACTTTGACTCAATGTGACCTATTTTGGTCAAAAGACTCAACACTTTTAGATTTTTAACTTTCATTCAAATATTGAGATGACAGAGTGATAATTTGTAAAGAAGAAGATTATGCCTACTAAAGAGGATCACTATACAAAGTATAGGTCACATCACATATATCATCCTCATGTACATAATTAATTTTAGAAGCATTCTTTGGAAAACTCTCTTAGACATTCTCTTAGACACTCTCCATGTCATTTTAGATAGTCTTTACATCATTCTCATTGGTACTCTCCAAGATATTCAAAACACAAACATCATCATAGGCACTCTTCTCACTCCAAAAATTATTCTAGTGATTTATATTATTTTGGATTTTGTTGATATAGGAAGGATACCCGATGTTTCAAATGTGGTCGTATTAGACATATTACAAATGTATGTCCTTCTTGATGACCACACTCTCCAAACAAAAAGAGAGTTGAAGCAAATTATGTGGATCATTATAGTGGCAGATCTTCTAGTTACTCAAGATATTTAAGTTATTATAACACTTCCTATGATTAGGAGGCATCCTATATGGCCAAGGTATATGATCCCAACATCCTTGATAGCTAATTTTAAGTGATCAATGATTCACCTATCTTATACAAGCTACTAAGCTCAATATCAGGATATATTATAGTAACATTTTTTTGCTTGTGTTATTACTTTCTTCCAATTTTGATTTATATACTTGAAATTCACATCATAGAGTAGACATGATTGTTTTATGTTGTTTCTCTTGATACATGATGTTTCACCTCTTTCTTGATGGGGAGAATATATAGCATTGGTTGGTCTTTGATCAGTCATCAACGATAGTATGAGTTGATAGGGGTTACTATCATCTTCAGTATTGAGAAAAGGTCATAATTTATTGTACATCAGGGATATGTGACATACATAGTAAAATTTGGTATCTTGGATGAGCTTTTGTGTGGAGTCTTATGCAGATTGATTTAGTTGGATAGAATTTTATCATGTTTCACTATAGTATGGTACACATGATCATAAGAGATGAGCAGGCTTTGATCATGTTCATTAGCATTTTATGCCACAACACCTAGGGCAAACTTCTTTATGGAGCAACATCAGTTTTGATTAGTACTATGAGGTATAATATACCATTTGTAGTTGCTTTAGATTGTATTTAATTACTAGACTCATTGCTCTAGTTCTTTCATCTTTTATACCCATTTGGATCAAAGGGGAGTTTATTGGTCATTTTATGATCCAAAGTCATAGTTTGTTTATTTAATTATTTTGTTTATTTATTTTTTTGGTTAGTTGAAATTGTTTAGTTAATTTTTTATAACCAACTCCTGTATCTTTTAAAATCTTACATATTTACAAAAATACTTTACATTGAATATTTTTTTTGAGTTTATTCCTCTAATACCTAATGATAATAGATTGATTTTTAGTGTATATTTCCATATAGTCCTCAATAAAACAAAGTTTCAAAATGTAAGAATGGGTCCTTGAAAGAGATGGTAAACTATATGATTCACTCTAAGTCACTTGCAACATAGTATTGGCCCAAATTAATCAATTATGCTTGCTACATTCAGAATAAGGTTCCCCATAAAGTTTTAAAAGGCATAACTCCATTTGAAGCTTTTATAGTAGGAAACCTACAATTGAACATTTTAGAGTCTTTGGATATCTAGGTTTATCCTGTATACCTAAGAAGAAATGTAAGGGTATGTAACCCTAGAGTAAGCCTTGAATCTTCATATGTTATCCAAATGGTGTCAAGGGCTTTTGCCTTCTTCATCTGACCACATGATATTTTCATCAACATAAGTGTTCACTTCTAGGAGAGTCACATAGAATCAACACTTGACACTACTCCCACTTCATTAGACTCATTTGGATTTGATTTAGATGAATCATATTAGTTTGAGCATAGTCCAAAGTTTGAGGATACTTATTCCAATTATGATAGTGAGAGTAGTGATGGGGACTCATCTCCATCCACATCTAGCCACACTTTGGAGGATGATGTTTCTCTACTTGACTCATCCAATTCTGGTCTTCTTTGGGCTAGATAGACACTGTAGAGTGTAGGCACATGGGTTAGGGATCCTTTAAATGTCAGGTAGACACATTTAGATTTTTAAAGTGGTCTACATGATTTCTATGCCTCTGCCTCAGATTCATAGACCTTTTAAGAGGCATCATGTATTACTGAGTGGGATTATTCCATGCATGATGAGTATAACTACTTAATCAAGAATCATACTTGAGATTTGACATTTTTTATTTGATAGGTAAATATCAGGTTTTATAGGGACCTAAAAACCATAGTTTAACAAGTACATAAAGGTATAGATGTAACAAGGAAAAACCAAGTTTCCATAGCTAAAATAAAGATAAGATATAATAAAATTACAATAAAATGGGACCCAAAAAATAAAGTCACTTGTTAAATTTATTCAAAGAAATTTTCTTTCCTATTGCATCTAGTCTTCTTCTTCATACTGCTAGTTATCATGCCTCTGGTTTGAGTGTCATGGCCTTTTTCTAAGTTTCTCCTATGCTCAGTTGAAAATTTATCCTTCTAAAGCATCAATTTATATTTATTAGAGTTGGAGCTACTTGAGGTGGTGGTGAGGATGTCTTTACCTTTTCTATTTAGGGTTCCCTCTAGCCTCCTTACTTTTGCTATCTTTGGGTCACCCATTCATTCCCTCATTCTATCCACTTCTTGCTTGAGATAATTACATTATTTTGTCAATGGTACCAACTGTCTATCTATTTTTTATATATTATCATGATTTGACACTCATTCCTAAAATAATAAAAAGATGTGATGTAGATTAATATATGAGACCAAGTATGCAATGGATGGGTCTATTGACAAGTTTAAGGCATGGTTGGTTTCAAAGGGTTTCTCACATGTGCTTGGAATTGAGTACATTGAAACCTTTACACTAATCACCAAATTAACTCTATCAAAATCAAACTTGATATTTCCATATACAATCATTGTGATGTTCATCAGATGGATGTGAAGAGTACCTGTCTTTATGGTGACCTTAAGGAGGATATTTATATTTAATAGCCACCAAGATTTGTCAAGTATTATTATTTTATGTATAGACTTTGGAAGTCCATATATGGCCTCAAATAGGCCCCTCAATATTGGTATAACAATATGGATTACTTATTTCTTTATGTAGGGTTAACTTAGTGCCATTTAGATCCAAACATCTATCTATTGCGGTAGGATGATTTGCTTTTGATTCTAGTTCTTTATGTTTACAATATTTTGATCACTAGGAGATCTTCCTCATCCATTATAGAAGTGAAATATGTTATTCATGATAAATTTTCCTTGACATATTTGGAATTGCTACATTACTTCCTTAGGATCTATATCTCTTAGTCTAAATCAGGGATTACTCTTGCATAACCCAAGCATGTTCTTGACTTACTTCTTTGATTTCAAATGGTTAAATGTAAGGCAATCAAAATCCCTTTATATTTAGATTCAAACTTGAGGTATATTTTACTTTATCATTGATTAATGTTGCCTTGTATCAAAAAATTATCGATAACCTTATCTACTTGACACATACCATACCTGACATATCATATGCAGTGGACCTAGTCTCTTGATTCATGAATGAACCCCATGAACTACATTGTAAAGTAGAAAAGAAGATTTTTCACTAAATTTAAGACACACATATATTTTGGAGTTATTATAGAGATGGCATTGACATGAAATTGATCATCTATACTGACTCAAACTAGGTTGGTGATATTGATAATCATAATTCCACTTTAGGTTACATTTTCTCTATTGGTATAGGACCAATTAGTTAGTCAAGCAAGAAACAATATGATATTGATTTATCATTTTCTAAGGTATGATATAGAGGGGATGTCAACACTACCACTGAGGCTATCTAACTTTAAGGGATTCTCATAGAGTTCAATATCTAGTTTAGATGACCTATACTCATCTACTACGACAACTAGAGTATTATTCCAATTTATAGGAATCTAGTCCAACATAAACAAACCAAACACATAGATATTAGCATGCACTTAATCTAAGAGCTCATTCATAGTTAAATATTTGACCTAATATATTTATATATGGTAGAGTAGATAGTAAACATTTTCACCAAACCTTTCATAGAGAGCAAGTATCTTCACTTGTAGGCTCTTCTTGAGGTTTGGGATACTACAACATCATATTCTAAGGGGGAATTCTATCCTCTTATTTATGTCTCTCTTTTGGGGGGGGGGGATTTTTTTCCAAGTTTTTTCTCCTTTTCTCTAATTTATGAGAGATAGATTTGTACATGAGTACCTCATTAGGCCTTGTTGTCAGGACCCATTTATTTTACCCACCTAAGCTATGATTATGGGGGGGGGGGGGTGTTAGAGTACGAGTTTACTATTTTCTCATATTTATTTATCATGTGATTTTTTTCCTTGGATTTTTCATGATTTCATGTATAATCTTGTATAGCTGTACTTGGAATTATAGTTTAACCAGAGGAATAAAAAGTAATTCCCTTGACGAGCTATTCTGGGTATGGGAGTTACTCTTCTATTCTTTCCTTTGTAACCACTTTTCATGGAGACTTATAGGGATGAGTTACACATATACTCCTCTATATTTAAATATCACATTTGTGAGCTTTAGTAATGGAATATTTGGATTTGGATCTTATTTTATTTTGTACAATATTATCATGTACATGATTTCATTTTTATTACAACTATTATTTTGAGTACTAACTTGTCTTGTGCTTATCAAAAACCTATGCAATTTCTTGATTCATAGATCCTAAGATCCACTCCGATAACATTATATAATTCACTCTTTCATATTGAATATTTGTACAAGCTATGGCTTCCTTTGATTTTACACTATCATATACACTTATATATACATATTACATGAGAACCCATTGATTCCTTCTCATTGAGTAAATAATATACTTATCTCTATATATCTTATTCATCTACATTATTGTGATTCACATATATAATGGGGGTATACCACTTGCTTTTAATTTCTCTACATAACCATGCTATCATATAGTGTACATTATGCCTTGATACATGTTTCAAATTATTCATATCCATCCCATTCTTTATATTTTTCAAACCATTAATGCTTGTATTTGAGTAATTTCAAATATATCAAAAAGAAAAAATATAATTTTTTTTATGAAAATACAAAAAAATTCAAAAAATAAAAAATAAGAGTAAATAAGTCAAAATCAGGACTCAAAAATGACATGATTACCAAAATAAACTATTTACATATATTATTTATCACATGTTTGGTAGATATCATATCATTTTCATACACACATTCATTTCATCGTATATGAGTGGGATTTAGGACATGCATGTTACACATGGACATATAGATGTTGTACTTTCCTCTACCTACTAGCCACAGCAATGATGGGGGCATCTTATTGCACATGTTTCACTATTATAAGTTATATATTTCTATAAACTTATACTATGTTGAACAATCTATATTTCTTACACATGTATTGTTAGCTATTAATGTATTACATTATGATAAATGGATATGATATTAAACTATGATGTGACATTACTACATATGGATGGTGTAGACTAGTCATTACTTGTTCTATGCTTCATTGATGTAGTTAATATATTACAAGATAGGCTAGTTTATGCTTATCTATTATGTGTGATGTTTGGCCTTCTTTGATGAAACATATTTATTTCCTTTGTTTGTTACATATCTATGTTGCTTACATGTGACCCTTGGTCTTGTTTGTTTGTGACATATTTATGTCCCTTGCATGTGGCCCTTGGCCTTGCTTATTGTAATATTTTCATGTCTTTTACATGTGTCCTTTGGCCTGACATGTGACACTAATAATTTATATTGTTGATATTTTTGTGCTTATTGAACTTGCTAACATCAAGTGGTCCTTTACTGCATAGTCTTATTCAATTATATTTTTAGTGATGGCTTCTATTGCATGCATCATTAATACATATATATAGACATGATACTTTTATGCCATAAATTACATATGTTACATATATGCCTTAATTGGCATATACATTACTATGATGACAAACTCTCCAAACGTTCACATGATTATACATGATGCTATATTTACACATGACATGCTACAATTAACTCTTCCTTTGAGACAAGTTACATGAAATATCCATCATATCAAAAGGGGGAATTAAAATGGAATTTCCATAGAGACACAAGCCTCTATGAATAGAAAATTATATTATAGTACATATTTTAGAGACTTGTAATGGTTTAAATATCATATGGTTTGGTTACATGATATATATTGGCACATCAATGTAGATTATAAGGGAATATGCCATCCATATTAACTCACTTTACAAATAATTGAGTAAAAATTCATACATGGGTTCATATGCATGGAAATTTTACAAAGTTTATATGAATAATAATTATAAGTTTCCACATACACAAACATTCAAGATACAAGTTCTCAAATTCAACATCTATATGCATAACATTCTATATTAGTTGCTATAGATTTAGGGGGCATGATACTAGCTCATGAACATATACACACTTTTATATTCATGAGGCATGATATTGGTTCATGCACATACACAAAAATACAATTTATGAGTTGAATGACAATGCCAAGTTTGACATACATTTACCATGCATGACTTACACACACAAATATGGTCCTAACCAACCATTCTCTTACACCTACATGCTACTTTATGAGTTTGATCCTTCCAATATGATATTACACACCTACATGAACCTCACTACCTATTTTAAACATGCTTAATATCTTGGATAGATATATCCAAACCTTCATTTTAATCCCTTATACATGGGTTAATAACATCAGACTAGGTCAATATTGATAATTGACACTGACTTGAGCTTGATGTTACTAATCCTCTCCCAATAAGGGTTACCATTTAAAATAAAATATTTCCTTAAGGTCAACCCATCTACCTAGCATGTTGATGGTGTGGATAAATCACTCAATTATAATATATATATATATATATATATATATATATATATATATATATATATATATATATGTATGTATATATATATATGTATGTATGTATGTATGTATGTATGTATATAGGAAGAGTAGACTAGATTGTCTCAATATGCAGCAGTGTATAAATGTAAACTAGATTACACACACACACACACACACACACACACACACACACACACACACACACACACACACACACACACACACACACACACACACATTTATACACTAATTAACATTGAGAAAATCTAATATACTCTTCCAAAATTACAAATCAATAACTAAGAGTATCCTATAACCAATTCTGAAGTAGACCACATCAAACTATTCAAGTCAAGCATTATCAATCCAAATCATTAATTACATTCATATAATGAACACAATTTAACAATCACATTAGGTGGGATAAATACATGTGGATTGATTTCATTCCTTAGAGTATCATATACATAGGAAATAATCAATCATACACATGGGAAATTAGAGTTAACTTAACCCATTACATTTTCTTAAATGTTATAGGTTTCTAGCCCTAAGAAGCACACATAGGGTTTCAAGGTGAAGGAGGAATATTTATAGAGTTGTGTGCATCATTAGGTTTTGGTATCACACATAAATATATTTTAAATATAGGTGAAGGTGACCATATGGCTACATACCCATATTTTGGCATAAGTCACTATAAAAAACTATAGGTCAATGTCGATATTTGATATTGATTCATATTTTATGGAACCAAAATTTCACATGCATAAACATGGTTTCTTAGCTAGATGAATCACATGCATACTTAATACTATTTTCCATTGTAATAACATGTAGACACATAAATTATACCACATTTATGTTATAATTAACTTCGCTACATATTGATGTAATCGCCATTATTATTTACTAACTTGATCATCATCCACAATTTACATATTATCATAATTTCACCACCATCATTATTCCCCCTTATTCAAATAGTTAATATATAAATATTAATTAACCAATAAATTTATAATTAATCATTCACACATAATTCAACAAACAAACAAATATAATTAAAATTCTAAATTCCAAGTCAAAAACCACCTCAATTATTTCAACTAATAGATTGACTCATTCCACTAAATTGTGTGTATTAGTTTATTTTAAGCAATATAACACTATTTTAGTATAAATTTATTTATATTAAAAGTAAATTTTTATAAGTTTTAGTTAATTCTAATCAGTTGTAGTTGTTATTTAATCTTTAGCAAAATCATCATTGAGAGCAACAAAATCATCACTAGTTTGGCAAAATCATCTACATCATTAATGAAATAATCAAACATATTAATAAAGTCATTTTGATGGAATTATATTTTATAGGTTATGTTTTGTGTAGTGAAATCATTATAAGCATCATAAAAATCATCATTTACTTCAATAAAATCATCATACCCAAAAAAAAAAATTGTTATCACATCAACGAAATTGTTATTTACCAGTTTGCTTTTCCTTTATTTTTATTTATTCTTACTTTTTTATGTTTTCTACTTTTGCTTCCTATTTTTTAATTTTTGTTTCCTATTTTCTATTTTTTATTTTTATACTTATCTTTTCTATAAGGTAGAGAAAACATCTTCAACATTAGTAAATTCATTTATATATTTAGTCAAATCATTCTGATCTTTAGTGAATTCATACTTATCTTTGGTGAAATAATTTTGATCTTTGGAGAATTTATGCCTATCTTTGGCAAAATAATTTTTATATTCAGTGAAAATATTTTGAATTTCAATGAAAATGTTTTAGTAACTCTCTATTTTTTGGGTTTTTTGTGATGATCTATTTTTTTTCTCTTTTAGAACTAAAATTGTATTTATCAGTAATTAATTTATTCTATCTAACAATGAAATTACTTTGAGTTTTAGCAAAATTATTTATGCACATTTTATGATTTTTTACTAAATTGTATATTTTTCATTTATCAAAGATGATATTTAAAACTACTATCCATTTTTTATAGCACCAAAAGTCAAAGATGCAAAAAAAATTAAAACTTTTTTGTTTACTAGTGCTTTGATTTTAAATTTACAAGTTTATTTAATTTTATATATTTTATGAAATTTTATTTGTGTTTCTAGTGGTGATGTATGATCTTTCCTAACACTACAAAGTGAACCTAGAAATCAAAAGCAACCCCTAGCTATAATTTTTATTTCTAGAGCTATATTGTGTATACTCTTTCCTTACATTATAAAACTATCCTAGACATTAGAAATGAGGTAGTCTCTTTTTATTTTTATTTCTAGGGGTTATATTAACCATGATTTTCATCACCACATGGTAAGTTGAACCCCACATTCTGTCAGGGTATAAAAATTGAGGATCAAATATCTCAATTATCTAAACTTAGTTAAACCTTGAGTGACATGAGGTGGTCTTGACCACTAATACCTAGGGTTTTGACAGCCCCCTCAAGGCTTGATTTTTTTATAATAATCTAATGATGGGACACATGGAGTATAACAAGACTGGGATTTGACCATTTTAAGCATGACCATTAATCTTCTTCTTCCATGGATTTGGACTTTAAAATATTGAAATTTATATAGAGGGCACCTTTTAGATAATCCTCTAAAGCCTAGTTTAAGAGCCTTCAACCATAATCAAGAAATAGTGCTAGGAAAACAACATTCCCTATTATTACTTACCATATTATTACCAAAATTTGGGGCATTATTAGTGGGATATTTCTTGGCTATACACCTACTTGAATAATTTTAATATTTTCTTGTTTATGTGTCTTGTTTGATCCCTTTGTTATCAAACTAGTAATCAAATCAATTATCCCCAATCCAGAAACTTATTTTGAAAACCAAAACCCAATACTTGATTTCAAACTAAAAAATTGTTTTCCAATCATATCAAACTTGTCAAATAAACCAAGCATCCTACAGAAAAATTAATGATTCCAATCTAATATTAATCCAATACATGTGTTTGAATCAAAAAAATATTTATTTAATTTAGATATTGAATCAAAACCAACTTGAGTCCAAAATATAGAGATTGCATCATGTCTTCAATTACTAGAATCCAAGCCTATTTGAATAGTCCTTAAGATAAGGAAGATGTTTCTGGTAGAAATCCTTTTCATTTTGAGAACCAAGTGGACTGTGTAGAAATAAATGACAATACTAGCCTTGTTGACTAGAGTGAATATGCCACAAATGATCTACCTAAAGAAAATCATTCTGAAGTTAGTAACTATCTCCTTCAAAATAAAGATCGATCCTTGCTACATATTCTAGAGATGGGAGCTAAGTTACTCATGGATTTTAATCCCAAGGACTTCACCTCATTAGTAGGAGGGATAAATCCCTTCCTAAGCATGATAAAAATATACCTAGTATTTCCTAAGTAAAAATAAGACAATCTTAGATCCCTCTAATGATAATTTAGAGTATGTTTCCCACATCTATGTTGATAAAGGAAAATCAGTTATAGAAAACTAGTCCCAATTAGATCAACAACTTTCTATGTTTGATTTTATCCAAAGATTGAGCCAAGAGTTGGCCGATTTTCAATCAAATATCAATCCTTCAAATCTCAAATCCACTAAATCCAAAAATCAATCAAACAATAAAAAGACATTGCCAATCAAACATTAGGATCATCCCAAAAAAATCAAAATCAATCATCATCATTACCATTGAAGGACACATTATTTGTTCAATAAAGGTAAATCATGAAGGATGGTGTCTAAGGATTACAATATGGGAGTCAATCCCAAATTAAAAAGTTTATGTTTGAATAACTATGTCCATACCCATTTGATATAAACATGATGAAAGTAACTTTTTATCCTCACTTATAACCTCCAAAGTTTGATAAATTTAAATGGAAAGGTGACCATATATAACATATCAAGGAATTTTACATGTTTTGCAAAGAAGTTTCTTATAGTGAAAACTATTTACTTAGGATTTTCCCACACAGTTTAAGATATCAAATTCTTAAATGGTTCCTATGTATAACCCAAGGGTTAGTCATTACCTTTGCAAATATCTCTAAGGTATTTTTTAAACATTTTTTTACAATGTAGAACATGAGATAACCATGATATACTTATGCAACACCAAACAATGAAATGGAAAAAGTTTATCTTCTTTCTTACAAATATGGCTTTACTTATCAAGACATTTTACTTGGTCAATCCTTGAGAATAAACTCATCACCATTTTCACAAATGATATCAATTTGGAGATGACCTTTCATCTCCAAGTCCATTGTGCCAATTCATTTGATGAAATAATTAAAAAATGAGTTCAAATTAAAAGGGTATTCATCACCAATGGTCTTGTCAATATTTTCCATAAGGATAACCAAATGCTAACCTAAAATGATAAGCCCAAGTTATTTAATAAGAACAAAAACATGGTGGGAGATGGTGTTATAAATATCAAACATGTTCAAGAAATTTAACCTACCCCAGACATCACCATACCTAGGGGTCAACCTATACAAGAGTTGAAACAAAGGACTTATAATCCTTTAGGATAATATCTTGAATCAAATTTCCAAAGGCTAGTGGTAATCAACATAATCATATTCCCAATTACCAATCAATTTGATAAAGATGTTCCTTAGCTTACTTGGTATAAGGAACATGAATATTGTGAATATAATAAAGTCAAAGGTCATTCCACAAATGAATGTATGAAACACAAAAGTATGTCCAAGAATTGATTGATCATGGTGAGATAAAAATAGAGAATAATGATACATACAATAACCAAAATATATGGATATACAAAGATACTTTTCTAAATCATGATCAAGATTATTCCCAAATGAACCAAGGTAAAAACCAAATGAATAATAACAATTCAAAAAATTCCACCCATCTATTTGATGTTGTCATCAGTCATGTCTAACTTATATAAAATCACATTTCCACCATCAAATAGGATCCTAAAAAATTAAAATCAAATAATATCATAAGATCACCCTTCCAAGGAACACCATTCATTGAATAATCAAGTGTACTCATATCTAAGAATCATTACTTGGGGACATGGGAAGATCCATTTCTATAACATGATCAAATTACTCTATTTCCAAATCAAGTTCAAGAAACCAACCCATAACTGACCCAATACTTGTTGAACAACCATTCCTTGGTCCACCCATCCTTGATACACCCATTTTAAACCAATATATTGTTGACCAATCAATATTTTATCATCAAGGATTAGATTCACTCTTTAATGAGCCTATCTTTGACCAACCACCCATCTTTGATGAACCTACCTATGAAAAACCCATCATTAATGAAACCATATTTGGTCAAACTATATTTGACCATCCCACCTTGGATCAATTCATATTAGAGCTACATGACATTCTAAAAATCTTTGACCAATGTGAGTTAATTAAACTCTTTGGCCAACTCAACTCTGACCAACACAAAATACCATTTGTCAACCCATCACCCCGTATTCTATCTCCTTTCAAGACCTCCAACTCCTTTCCTCAAGTAATGAAGGTACTTATAGACATTAACATACAAAATTCCTTCCATGTAGCACAAAATCTCATCTCTCCTATCAACAATGACAATCATAGCTCAAAGAAATAAAAAACCCAACAATCTACCAATTCGGTTTGACATCATTCATCAAATCCATCCTTATTGTAGAGGAATAAATCAAAGGCTCCAATAACCCCTTCTTATACATTGAAAGATTTGCATCCTAATTCCAAAGCAATAAATATTTTATAAAAAAAAAATCCTAGATAATATGAATTACCAAGGCAAAGGACTTGGCGTACATGAGTAAGGAATCATAAAAACCATCCATTTCAATGTTAACAAAGGATCCCCCATAATTAGATAAAAATCATTTGTAAATAAATGTAAATATGTTTGTGAAATTTTGTAAATTTTGAATAAGTCTCATACATAATTGAAAAAGGTTCCATTCATAGTCTCTAAAAATATCATGTTTCCACCATTCATTTCATCAAAACAACTAATCCTTCCTTTGATCTTGAAATTTAATCTCACACACTTGTCGATTGGGACTAAAAAATCACCCATGGTTAGCTTTCTTCCATGACAATCAAATAATCACAGAATTCAAGACTAGTATCTAGCTAGAAAAGCAAAAAGTAACATCAGCGTATTCCATGAAATAACAAGCATTCCTCAATCAACACAAATCTAACAATACACAAAATCAAAATCTAAAATCATCATCCCATATTTAAAACATCTTTGAGGTATTATCATATAATAAAAATTGAAATCGTGACCCAAATAATTATAAAAATCCAAAATCCTTAGTGAAAATCTCCTTGAGACATTATTGGGTAATCAAAATCTAACTCCAAAGAATAAATAAGAGTATGTTAATGAAAAACTTCAAAATAACCATTGGATGAAGAACTCAATCCTCTTCTTACACCAACAAAATTTTTGAATGACTTTATACCACTTATTAAAGAAACTATCAAAGTAGGAAGTCCTCAAATCTTCCAACTTGTGACTATTATTAGTCTCACATAACATGATATTATTGGTCCCAATACCCATTTTCATCATAATAACATTATTCATCTAAATCCTTCATACACTCAACACACATCCTTCATTCAATACACCTTCCACTTTATATTCCTCGACAACACCCTCTATCATAAGGGTATGATGGTATCCTGGTAAATTTGGAAGAAACCATCTTATAAATCAATGAAGTTCTTGAAGACATCTCTAGAGCACATAATTTAACTATCCAATGTTATTATAAATAAATAATTAATTAAATAAATTAGTTCACAAGTGAAAACCATTTCTATGGCACCTTGGTAAAGTACCATGGAAAAAATTAGTTGGTGGCATCATGTGTAAAAACCATTATCTACAAGTACCCTACACTTATGGGAAAACCCATTCCATCTCAAATTGATGTATCCTAAACCATACTTATCCATTTAATCCTTACCGTCCTTATCCATTCAATCCCATACCATCCTTACTCACCCTAAACTACACTTATTACCCTTACCTCTCCTAATCCACTCAAATGCATCTTCATCCATCCTATCCTTACCATCATACCATTATCCCTCTTCCTAATTTTGAACTTTATAGGGGTGTGGAAAATATATAGAGACTTATTCTTAGAAACATCTTGGTATATATAAAAAATGGCACCTCAATGACTAGGGTACATGCTTCCCATGCATTGTAATCCTTATAAATCTATACAACATCCCTAATCCTATCTTTAATCCATTAAAAATTCCATACATCATCACCTCTCTTATACTTGGGGGCATCCCCATATCATTTTATACAATAGTGTTACATCCATCCCAGCCTAAGTCATCCTAGTCATCCACTTCACTAAGTTATACCTTCCTAAAAAATGTACCTAACTTGGTCTTATGTTTATCTTGTGTAAGATATGTTGACACATGTTTTTGAAAAATCTTGGTACATCCACATCATCACACACATTTTTGTAATGCCAAATCACCACATATGTTAGAATGATGTAGTGAAGTATGGGTGCATGAATTATACTTAACATAATCCTTGGCCATTCTTCCATCCATAATCATCCCCAAATAATCCCCATTATTAAGTACTATAAATGGTTTTTCATTTGTATATAGGTTAGATGATAGTCCAAATATCCAAAAAATAAAAATAAAATATCCCACAAAATCCCAAAACATTTAGAAAATCCCTAGAAATCCAAAAGCATTAAAATCCACAAAAATGATAAAAAAATAATAATAGAAAAGACAGATAATCTATAAATAATTTACCTTCTTTTAAATCTTATTAAAATACGTAAATAATCATTTAGACCATCCATCTAATCCAATCTTGAAGCTTTTCAATAGGATATATTGTTCCCACATCTACCCTCTTACATATATCATTGCTTAGTGTGCATCAAAACGTGCATATTTTTTTGGACATATCATTCCCAATTATACCCCTTTGTATATATTATTTCCTAGGGAAAAATCAACTTATTACCATCAATCACTAAACACCAAGGTTTTTAACTTGATGTAGGACAAGCATTTGATTTTGTGTTTTTATGTGTGCTTGTTTGTTTGTTTACTTTTCTTATTGAGTATAGAGTTAGTCCTTATGCATATTACAATAGTGTCATCATGGTTTTCCATATCATGATGCACCTTGTCATGTGCTTATGTCTGTGTCAATCCTAAGGCATATGAAAATAATGACACCATAGTTTTTCATATCATGGTGCATCATGACACATGTTTTAATAAAAATAAGATTGCTCAAACATTCAGATATATATGTAATATTAGCATCAATTCATCCATTTATCATTACTTCAACACATATCATTTCATCCACATTATTTATTAAACATTCAATCCTTTTAGATTAACATCTAACTACACATCCATCATACAATACTAAGTGTGTTTCATTAATAATATAGAAAGAATGTTAAACCATACATCACCTAATAAATTATATATACCAATAACATATTATCATCCTTGTATCCATTCATCACATCCTTCATATGTGATGTTAGTTAAATTCTTGAGTTCTTCTTGCACATCAATCAACTAAATCAAACCATCCATCCAATATAAGTTCACAAATTTTCAATGGGATATTTCATTCCCAAATTCACCTCCTTACATATATTGTTGCTTGGGGAAATAAAAACATGAATCATATCTTATGATATATCGTTCCCAATCTGCTCTTTGCATATATCATTATTTGGTGAAAATTAATCCATCATCAAATCCAATCAAAGTTTGTAAGCATTAACTCAAGTGGGTTAACTACATCAATGGGTTAATCCCATTCATTTATAACATCCATACAATCACCATCCTCATATCCATTCATCACATCTTGTTGTCTATCTAACCCTCTTTATTTATTACCCACTCTTTTATTCTTCCATCTTGCTTCCTTCCTCTCATTTTTTAAAACCCATCCATGTCCTTCATCCATACATTACCTCTATATGGGACATCATCTCTAGCTAACTCATTTCATCATCATTTAACTAATCAAGCTACTCAGGGCATATTTTTTCATTTGTCTCCCTTTTACCTTTCTTCATTATTTGAAAAGTCATTACATATTCTAGTCACAACACCCTTTTAAAGAGGGAAAAATGTAGACACATAAATTTCACCACATTAGTTTCATAATTAAATTTGATAAATATCAACATAATCACCATTATTCTTTACTAACTCGATCATCATACATAATTCAAATGTTATCATAAGTCCACTAACATCATTATTACCCATTATTTAAATATCTAGTTAATCAATATTAATTAACTAATTAATTTATAATTAATAATTCAAACATAATTCCACAAATAAATAAATAAAACTAATTAAAATTCTAGATTTCAAGTAAAAAATTACCTCTTTAATTTTATCAGCCAAGTGGTTGAGTCACCCAACCATTTCCCTAATTATCTCACCTAAGGTGTTGACTCATCCAACCAAATCCTTTAGACATTCAACTAACTTGGTGAGTCATCCAACTACCTTGATTCATTTAAGGAAACTTTAACCTATATTACAATCATGCAACCAACTTAATTAATTCATTTGATTGAATCATTCAACCACCTAGATAACTTCCCCACATTTCTCAACTGCTTGAATGAAGACTCAAATCCAACTATCTAAAATCAAGATATCAATTAAATATAAATTTATCCTATCCATCCAATTTCTCATCTGAATGTCTATGAATTGACATGCCTTCCTCAATTGTGAGAATCATCCTGAATTATTATTGAATTACATATATCATTGAGATATCAAATTGCTATCAAATTATTATTATGTATCCTCTTGAGATAAAATTCATCTACCATTATGATATTGAATTTCACTTTTATTGGACCAAATTTAAAAGATCACATACAAGTTATCAAAGAAGATATCTTCATCAGTTGGTAGGTGAAGCTATATTATCCTTTTCTTCTTTTAAAGCTTTATTTAAGGTTCTAGGTTGAGTTTAGAATAGGAGTAAATTTTCATTGTTTAGTTTCATAATTTAAAGTTCTAAATTCTGTGTATTACATAACATAGTCATGATTAGATAGTTAGCCTGTAAATATAAGTACTTATCCCTTTGTTGCACTTAATATATTTAACATATACCACTTATATAATAATTTCAATAAGTTTTAGTATTTTACATTCAGATGTATGATTGAATGACACATTTAGTAATTTGAATTCACATACTAGTTTTTATTCTATTAGGGTTTTTAAAACTAATTTAGGCTAAAATAAATATTTATTAATTTTTGCCTAGATGATATGATGTAAATCAATATTGTGATTAGCACATAGGTTTAGGATTATCTACCAATCAATTATATTCATTAAAACATAAGATTAAAAATATAATCAACAATAATATTATTCAAGTGGAAGTCCATCATACATCATTGAATTAATTTGTCACTATGCCTAATCAATGATTAAAAAAATCAATAATCCACTTCCAAACCATGATACTAAGAAGAAAGATAATTTTCACATGCCACTACCTATACATCGAAAAAATATTTTTAAATATATATGGTGTTATTGGTATGGTTTATAGTTCTCAAAATTAAGCTCCATCTATTGCATTTAATGACCACAATATTCTAAAATATAATACAAATAATGGTTCACTTTATAGACATGATTTTGTTGATTCACATTTTATGATTACACATGGCATCATGATAAATAATTATTCAAGTCAAAATTTAACTAAGATGTAATTCCTTAATAGTATAGGTATACTTAAGGAGGCTTACATGTCAAAACCATGTTACGTAAGAGTTATGATAGTCTTACACATACACCCATTAATGGTATTGCATTACCAGCCACCATAGGTCTTAAGATCCTATTAGTATGGTTTTATGTAGTATCATGTAGTGGGAATTATGTTCTCTTACTCATATGCCCATGGATAAATCAAATGAAAGTCATACCATACACATAAAATCAACATCTAAATTTTTTTTATGATAAAAAGTATACACTATTCATGACACACATTACAAGTTAACCATTACACATCATAAATAATTAATAAAATATGTGAAGTGCATCCAAAAAATTAAATAATTTAATCTCATGTGGTATCTGCTAAAATTTCACTACCTATAGTTATGGTTCATACATTTCTTTCATATAAAAATTCTATTCCTAAAGTCATTATCTCCTATAGATTTAACTCCCTCCATCATAAATATTCAAGTTACAACTCCTATATTTGCATCATTATGAGTTACAATATCTAGTTTTACACATCCAAAGTTGTTATATAACTTTTGACTTAGGTAATACCAAAGAAAATACAAAGAGTTCAAATATATAATGAAATATATAAATTAATATGCATAAGAATTTTTAAGAGGTTTAAATAGTTCCTCAAGTACCTTATATAATCTCTCCTAGGGATGATGATTCATGTTATTATACAACTCATGGCCATAATTATTATACTAAAGCATCTAACTACTGATATGCATACCTAATATTCTATATGGGATCATTAGTTAGCCATGATATCCTAACCTATGTACCTCACAAATACATATTATTGTACCATAGTCTATTGTTTATTCCTTTTATATGTTATGCCTTTCATGTGCCTTCCTTCCTTGAGTTTTCACTATGCCTTATTATGGATTTGAAATTTATGTTTTTGCCTTGGTTTGCATAAAAAATATTCTACCCCCTTAGTTTATGTTATTTTCTATATTGAATTGGACATTTCTCCTTAATTGTTAATCCTATTCCAAATAACTCCATATAATTCTTGAAGATATAGATCAAGACCTTCTGTCCTAAAATGAACTTATTTATGAGCAAGGTTGTAGGTTTTTGAAATCCTCCAATTATTTATTTTGAATATTTTCCCATTGGCTTGATTTATTGAATTCATTTTCTTCTCCTAATTGTACCCATTGGCTTATTTTTGTGATATATTGAACCGTCCTCACTTATTCTAGTTTTATCCTCTTAGATTCCTACTTATTTAAAAAATAAGAATAAATTGAAAATACATTATAAAACATAAATATAAAAAAATTAATTCCTTTAAAATTTATTGATATATACATATGATGCTTATCCACCTATCTTAGAGGTTTACATATAAATGTTACACACGTTCTTGTCATGGTATATTTTGAGTGGATGATATGTAGGGTATACATGTTACATATGATCATGGACTTATAGATTATATGCAACCATATTTAAGCCCATATCTAGGGGAAATCTCACATTGATGATGTTCCTTATACTAGGGGGATATATTAAAATGGGTATTAGGTGATATATTTCCTTCTTTCCATTTATAATATAGATCTACTTACATTGAATATACATATCTTTTAGTTTACTCTATCCTTCTTGCTACATGGATACATTGTGTATTCTCTTGTGTGCCTAAGATTTATTGATTTCCTACATGTGTGTGCTTGTACCTAAGTGTGATTTTACATGTTTCCTATCAATGTATTATCTAATGTTATCTATAGATGATCCTTTTGTGGTCATGTGATATCTTGATTATTTCTGGGTCATATGTCATGCTTAATGGTTGCCTATTCTATGCACAATTTCTTGACTATGTTTGATTGCCTTGCATATAACATATGATATACTATACTTTGTGCCATGATCCATATCACACATACTACTAATTTTAGTATAAATATTTTTATTGCTTATGTTTCTATGCTACTCACTATGGATATATTGGGGCATACTAATATGATTATATGTGTACTTCATTTCCATATCTAGATCACCTAGGGACACATTGTTAAATGGGTCATTTACTTTGTCCATACCTTATTGTGCCATTAGACCATCATACCCTTGACTATACCATGAACTTCATTGATAATATCTATTCATTTATCATGACATAAGGAGCATTGTATAATAACATATCTCCTAGATTTTATCATCTATATTTTATGCATGTAGAGCTTACTACACCCATGTACTTATTGATATTACACTACTTATATTAGGACATACATAACATTTCCTACACTTAGTCACATGGGGTTCTCTCTCTCTCTTCACACACACACACACACACACACACATGTGCGCGCACGTGCACGCACACACACACACACACACATGTGCGTGCACGTGCACGCACGCGCACACACACACACACACACACACACACACACACACACACACACACACACACACACACACACACACACACACACACACACACACACACACACACACACACACACACACACACACACACACACACACACACACACTCACTCACTCACTCACTCTCCCATATCAATGAATTTTTCTTTCCCCTCCCTATTTCATCCTCACATGAGGTTACATCTTCCTATTGAGATTTTCATGATGATTTGTTTCTATAGCTATATGCATGTGTTTACAATTTTTTTTACAAAATATTATAAAAACTTAGGCCATATTTTTTAATATGATAACACGTGATGGAAAATAGTCTTTATTTTTAGATGAGGATTTTCAAGAATATGTATCAATCCATTACCTCAAAATAGGGGTATACATATAAATGTTTTATTCCTACATTCAAACTTGTAAATAAATTTACAAATAAGTGCCAAGACTTGTCCAAATATTTAATTCCATGATCAAGAATCAGATTAAATTTGTTAGGACTTGATCTAAATTATTAGATGTATTCAAGTGTCATTTAAACTCGCAATTCCTAATATTTTAGATTATAATTCCAAATATTCCTAGGAGCGATAGCTTAAATTGAATACCATTAGGAATATTTTTTCCTATGCTTATTTAAGTTTACTATATTCACAATAATTTATACATATATTTAAAACTTCCATGCATCCATGATTATCTATAGGTACACAATATTTAATAACATGAGGACACGAGTGGAACCTATCCCAACATCTATATTCTTCATCCTTTTATCATTCAGGTTAGTGAAGGTATGTGTTTCAATTTTGTCTGAATTTAAAACACATATGCATTAACACACATGCACATGAAAGTGGGTCATTATTTAGAAACCTAATTTTTGTATAAGAATCTTTTCTATTATGTCTTTATCATGATTTATGGTACTTGGTCAATTTGTGTACATTTGTATGTTTTTGACACTTTCAACCCAAATTAGAGTCTAATTAACATTGAGTCATCTATATTTTCTTAGATAAACCTCAAATATCTTATTTTTCAACATCATGATCCCATTTAATCATAATTTGTTCACCTTGGTCTCCATTTTGATCCTTTTTCTCCTTTGGGTGAGAATCAATGGTTTGTCAATTTTATCTTGGTAAGAATTGATAGTCTACCAATTCTAACCTCATCCTTTTATGGGTCCATTCCTCCTTGACATGATTCCCCATTATTTGAATTTAAATTAAACTATTATATAGGGTTAAAATGTTTGATGTGTCATAGGGAGCATATACATACAAATATATCCTTAGTCATTTCAGAAGTGAAATTGGAACCAAACTCTTACAAGAATTTTTTATAGTGCATAATGATCAAGCCTTATCAATAGTTCTATACATTTTTCCAAGGAGTTTGCACATTGAGCCTACATTGCATCACTATCATTATAAATCATATGCCATCAAATCTTGTGCCAAAATAATCCCTTGGAAATACATTAGATGTATTAGTATTTTATTATCTAGGGAGAGGAGGTAAAGTCCTATCTCTAATTAGGTTGGGATTCACTCAAAATTAGTAAAAATACATTAGATCTAATTCCAAGCATGCAAGATATGTAGCTATGATTCCTTAAGAGGTTTCTAAATCTAACTAAATTTCACACACTATTTTATGCATACACTTTTTGAGTCTTAGGTTAATAGAAAAAGATAAGAAAATTAGATAATTATGCTAGTCAAATTAGTTAACTAAAGCCATATCCTAGACTGGTCTTAGTTTGTGAAGAATATTTAAATGTCACAAATCCCAAAAAATAGTAAAATATTCAATCAATCATAAATTACACAATTGGTTAAAAAATAACCTTTTTTTGATTCAAACATGTACACAATCAATAGTCTATTGATTTTGACCTAATAATAGAAAATAATAAGATTCTGAGGGTTACAATGCAATCACTTATAGAATCATGTTTTGGTTTTGAAATTAATATTTAATTACTTGGTTACTTTAGTTTTAATATTATTTCCATCTCTTTCATTTCCATTACTTATTTAATCACCTCATTGTAATGTCAATCTACTTTTAGGCATAATTCAGATTTGAATATTGTTTATTAATGCATTATCATAGATATAAAATGTACCTTAGTTTTTACCTCTTAGACATAGTTGAATTTATCCACTTATTTCATCATTTATGTATAATTATTTCTTATATTCTCTCTCATTTGTGTTTTTTGTGCTAAGAAATATTCAATTGTCTTATCCTCTAATATTTTTAGTTTTTGACCATTTTTCAACTAGGTCTGAAAGTGGCTTGACAATTTTTGGTGCTCGAAAAGTGTTCAATTTTTATTTATGGGACATTTGGCCCTTGTTACATTTTTAATATTGTGTGGACCAATGTTTGTTAGCTTCACCTCTTTTCTTGTGTTGACTCACAAACTCATAAGTCCCTAATTTGATTTTGAGAAATCTATATATACAAAGCATCATAAGGCATTTCAATAAGAACTATTGAGGCACTATATAAGCCTAAGGTACACCATAAATATTTTAATTCTCCTCATTAAGACTTTAAATTTATTTCAAATATTCTATTTTTTCATATTTGTACCAAAAGAGGGCCTAAGAAAAATATTATATTATTTGTATTCGATTACCATAGGGAGAGAGGGTGGAGTCTTCTCTCACTCATTAGGATGGGAAACACACACACACTAAAAATAAATTGAGACATGATTATGAGCTTAGATAATATGTAGCTACAACCCTTAATGGGTCCAAGTAAATTTACTACATATTTCTTTGGTCTTTAAGTGTGTTACTAGGTGTTGAGGTCAAAATAAGGTTATTTCAAAAGAAGACAAGATTATGAGATTTTTCACACACATTTTTGAAAATATGAGATATATTTTGTGCATATTATATGGATAAAGGGTTATAGGAAGTTTCAAAATAAGGATCAACCAAGCCATTTTCATATCATATTTCCACTTTTGATAGAAATTATCAATTTTAGCGAGGTTTGAAATTAGTCAACATTTTTTGGTGCAATATGAAAGTGGTCATCATCACAAAGTACAATATGGAATCTAAAATTCATTATACACAAGTCTATGCCATTATTATCTATATTATGAGCACATGTTAGTTTCTAGGTAAGGTAGAAAAATGTATTTATCTATATATTCCTATCACCAAAGAAAGTTCAAATTTTATAGATATGGAGACACAATTAACATTCTATTAGGTGTATTTATTACCATTTTTGAAAATATTTACTCAATAATTTATGAAATTACTTAATTATTGATTTATATAAGCATTAATATACTTGAATTATGTTTGAAAACACCCTATGTTTTTCATTTTAAAACATAGGGGCATGAATGCTTGCTCTAGGACCTTTAGTGGTAGTCATGATGATCATGTATATTGCAAGGACACATGGGTTATTTTTATTTTTTAGATCACATGAGTTGGACTCTTTGATAATGTAACTTATCTCATCCTTTTTAATTTTAGATCATTATGATATCTACTATTAACTTTGAGAAACACTTATAATTTTTGACCATAAATTATTTAAGCTCTCATAGAAACACTTTTTTTTTATATTAATTTTTATGCTTGTACACACATCAAAGTGGGGCATTATGCATAAACATAATTTTTGTGTATGATTATATATTTTATATAAAATGACTATGTTTTTTTTAAAATAGATAATTGGTTCAAATTAGGCTCTTATTAGTGCATTTTACATTATGTTAGGCCATTTATTACCATGCACTACCTTGTATTATCTTTTAAAAATTACTTTATGTTCACTTTGGGTCAATGATAATACCCCCATTATATTTAAAACATCTGAAAATCTATAAATTGACTATTTGTTTAACCTAAATGCTTCTAGTATGTTAAAAACATTGTTTTGGGATTTCCAAGCCTAATTACGAGTGTACAAATATACTCTTGGTCCATTTAGAAAAATTTTGGGAAGATTTTCCCTTATTTTATTTTTTTGTGTTTGTGCCCTTTTGTATACCATTTTGCTACCTTTTACGTGTTAGATTTCACAACTATAGGGTCATAATTTGAATTTAAGAAGTCTATGAGTACACAAGGGCATGGATACATATTGGGACACACATTGAAAAATTATATGGAATTGATTGAAGTGTAAAAGTATAATTAAATTATTTAGAGTGGCTCTAACCATATAACAAAGGCACAACTGAAGGATTAGTGAAAGAGTATATAAAATATATGAGTTTTTACATCTTGTTGATAGGGATAATGGCCAAGATATTAATTTTACATTGGATTTCATGCTAGACTACATGAGTGTTGATTGCCAACCTATCAAAGAACAAGGCTTTGATTTAATTAGACCCATTATAAATAGTCCCATTTTAAAGTTATTGAAAGGTGATTTGACGTGATTAGGGTTGTAAGGAAAAAAGAAGGAATTATAAGATATTTTTTATGATTCAAGCGAGGTTTTTGGAGAATATAAGTAGACAAAGGAATTCATAAAAAAACATAAAAATTTAACATGATTTAACCTAGAAAATAATTTGTTGACAAGGAGAATACTCTATATATAAAGGAGCACACTAATATTCTTTTAGTCGTATTAGGATTGAACCACTATACTCTTGGTTGTTTTATACACATATTTAGATCATCATTTTTTTGGTTTTTCTCTAAGACTATCTTTAGACATTTTTCTCTTGATTTCACCTTTCAAAACATAGGTAAGATAAAATTTAGGTAGTTCTATAAGAAATCTCTTTGTAAATTATCAAACATTTAATTCACTTCAATTCCCATAATTAGGTCCCCGTTTATTGAAATAATATTATATTATTTTGTTAGATCTAAATTACACATCATTTTTATATCTTATTGTATTGTCATTAACCTAAATCCAATTTAACATACTATATCTACACATAATACTTTAGTATAAATTATAGCCCACTGAAGTCTTAAAATAAACTTTCTTCAACAATGTATACAATGTAATATAAATCTATTGTATATACCAATAACATTTGTACTTCATTATCAATATCTTAACCTACAAAATGGCATAAGAAGTTCAAACACTTATTTCATGACATATTGATAACTAATGTGGCATTTATAGGATTTGAATTTGAACAAGTAAATCATCACATGAATACATTTTTGGTATCTAGAGGGTAATCCTTCTACACCACTATCCAATTATCTCAACAATTATTGATAATGTTTGCTTGAGATCCTATTTGTATGATGTGTTTTAGGTACCTTTACATTTAGTGAAAAATTAACCATATTAGAAGTAAGGGGCATAAAATAATAAATGAATCTACATGAAATCATATGCTTGAAAATGCATATAGGTAAGTGGTAATAAATGCCATACTTTATATTCAAAAAAAATATCGAGTTCTTCCTTACCCAGTTATTTATTCAAAGCTAGCTCATCCAAAATGAAGCACTAGTTCTTCTTCCATCTTAGCCAACTCTTTATCATTAACAAAAACTTCATCTACTCTTTTCAATAACTCATCTTCATTTTTATTCAATTCGTCCTCCCTTTTCTTTAAAACATATTCCTTATCTTACATCTCATAGTTTTCTTCTATTACACAAAAATATTTTACTTTTAATATCATTGCAATGTAATGGTAAACCTCTACAAGAGTGTTGATATGTATCCCAATTTATTCACTTTTAAATTCTAGATTGTGCATTTGATCTTTTAGATGAGGTATTTAGTTTTGGGCCTCTAATTCTCTAGCTTCCTTTCTATTTTCAAAAAAAATTAAAGTATCCACTTTATCTTCAATCTCAAAGATGTAATTTTAGGCCTATACCCTAATTTCCTTTTCCTTTCCAACCACTAAAATTACCACATTATTTTCCAACTCATATATCTAACTTTTAGTCTCTTATATAACTTCTTTTTCCTCTTCTTCAAATTATAGATTCCATAATTTGTCTCTCAATTAATGTATGCAATCTTGTAATTGTATATTATTTGATAAATCATACACATTTTATCTCAAATTTTATATTAAGGGGGTTAATATAATTTTAGGGATTGATATAATTAAGAACTATTCTTCATGCTTTAATAAAATTTCCAAGTCTATCAACCAATCCTCATGTGTTAGTTAATTTTCATCTATACATATTTATCTATATTCGAGGAGGTCTAAGTGACAACACTATAAATGAGGGTTTATATGGGATGTATCTACATGTAGAAGTAATATCAAATAATACGGATAATAAATAAAATAAAAGGTCCATAACAAAAACCTATACTAATCTATGTGTTGTGTATATAGCCTACTCTTGATAAAGATGCATGGCTAACTATTTTACTACTATATACATGTGAACTAATAGTACATATGTATACAAAGATTAAAATTTTATGATGAAGAGAAGCTATGGAAATTGAACCATTTAGGTTCCATCTATGACTCTTCATCTATAAAAAGTTATAAATCTAAATAAATAATTGATGTGGAGTATGTTAATATATTTTATGGCATAATGTAAGCCATAAAAGTACCACATATAATGACACATCTTGGCATAGAGTGTCCATGTGCCTAATGTGTAATTTTGAGGTTCTACTCAAAGATTAAAGTTGTATAGTATATCTGAAGGAGTAATGCCATTGGTTAATGTTTTCTAGAGGTAAAATATATGGATTGAAGTGGAAAAATATTTTGTATGTGGGGCATAGTGCACAATTTTTGTGTCATGCAAAGAAATGGCATTGAGAATTATTATCTAATTTTTATGTTAGGAATTGTATCAAAAAATGGGTCACTACCCCTCAATCCCATAAGGGATAATTCCTTAACAATTATGCGATATAATTATATTGAGTGAAGTGTGTTACATTGTCTTATGAGTTATACAACACATTTATTAGTGATAAAAAATAGGCACATGATGTTGTGAGCTACATAGAGGTGTTCAAAGTGTGGGAGTTGTGTGACATGATTTTTAGCATGACACACAATGCACATAATTTGAGGATCTATGAAGTGTAGTATTTATATGTATGTAGGATATGCATGATGATGGGATATACATAGAGGTTTTATAATCATAAAGTCTATGTCATATGTTCCTTAGTGCTACACATGAGGTGCATGATACAAGGGGATACATGAAGTTGCACATGTGACCAATAAACTCAAGGTAGGTGTGTTATATGTTACAAAAATTAGATCATTTTACATTTATTGAGAATAATTTGTCTTGATTTCATTATGAATCAAGTGTGGTGTAATCATCTCAAGAGCTCACACAATATGGTTAGGGTATGTAATCACTTTAGGAATTTTATACCTCTTAAAACCATTGATATGGTGATACTTTGAAGATTAGTTGTATACACACCATGATGGTTATACATGTATTAATAAACATGAATTGAATATATGTTAAAAATCAGATCCTATCTAAAACTATGTATAACATATGTGAAGTGACATTGTGAGTGACATGTATACCTTTGGTATGGTAGGAATTGATCCATCCCAAACTGTAAGGATGGGTATGAGGAATTGTTTGAAGCTTTAGTCATTTGATGGTTTATTTAGATATGAGGTTATTCATGCTACCACTACTAAGCATAAAATACAATAGTTACCCTTACACACATATATATGAATGGAATAAGAAATTTGATTTAGAATATGGCATTATTAGTGTGGTTATTATGTTGAGAAAAGTAACTTCAAAGTTTTTCCCCCTAATTTAAGAAATTTGAATCACTCATATTTTGTGTGTATAAGCAAGATTTTATGTGCATGAAACTTTGCATTGGAGTGGTTTCTAGTTTTGTGTTTGGTGCACCATTTACCTATCTTAGATGGTTTAATTTTTTTTGAAGATGTCTTCTTTTGCACAACAAATATTTCATTATTTACATTCAAATTGGAATATTTATCAATGTTTATCATATGGTGATAATATTCTCTCATCATATTGACCTTAAAAATATTTAATTTAGACTTAACAAATGGTCTTAGGCCACTGTGGGACTTGAGGACTCTATGTTACTCATCAATGTCTTCTTGGACTCATTAGAAATGTCCTTTATATAATTTTTTCAACTAAATGTAATGGTATTCATAAACATATTCAAGATATTATTCATCCTTAAAGGCTTCTAATACTTTATCCAAATTTATCTTAGACTCATCTTCTATTCTGTATTTCTCCCATAGATCATGTATCTGCACTACTTTTTGATGGGCAAAGAAATTTTCAAAAGTGAAATATTAATCTTCTTTTCATCAAAAAATTCATTCATATAAAAAATATGATTATAGATGATCTAAATACTTATTTAATACATATGTATTTATTTTCACCTAAAACATAGGAACATATAGATTTACTTAAAACCTAGGGGGACTCGACACCAAAATAATTACTTAATGTGTGAGCCAATCGAACCACTAATTTGAGGCCCTTAGTCAACTGGTTGAATGCAATTTTTTTTAAAGATCATTTTAAACTCAATATTTATAAATGCATGGAAATCATCTTGTGTTGCATTACCTCTCACCATCTATTTTTTTTTGAAATGATATGGTAGGTAGTTTAAGGGATCTCATGGTATGATGATGAACTTTAGATACTTTGAACTCATGCAATGTGTCATAAAAGAGGATCCTTTATAATAAAAATGATATAGATCCCAATATGTCTAGGTAAAACACTCTAAATAAGGGTCAAGATGGATTGTATACCAATTTGTAAGTAACATTAAATATGTAAGATTAACTAGTGCAAGGAATCTAATAATTGTTTAATATGAATGACAGAGAAATAAATAAACTAATTAATCACATAACTTGTAATAACAATGAAATAATGCATGAAACAAAAGAGAAGACACATTATACAATTTTAATATGGGAAAACGTCAATGAGATAATAACCTCACAAATCTTATTCTATTATTAGAGAAATAATTATGACCTAGTAAATTCTTTCTTCACCTCACTTCACAATTCTTCACATAAAATTTAGAAACCACCACTCTCATAAATCACAATGTTGTAATAATAAAAATGATATTTCACCAAAGGTTCAAACACCTTCATAAGGGGTGTGGATAGTTTCAACCAACTGATCCACCCCTTTAAATTAACCATAATAATTCATTACTTGTAAAATCATTTTTCATGCAAATAATAAATATATTATTTATTTATTTTATGGAACAATGTGGGCCACAATGTAACCCCAAAAATATTATTTTTACAACACTCCCCCTCATTGTTTAGTGGAGATACATGTTATAGTCACTTTTTTATACAAAAGGAATTACCATCCATGATGATTTTAGGCTAGCATGTAACAATTGAAGGAATTAAATACATTTATCATGTTAATATCACATTTTTATACAAAATTAATTATAATTCATAAACCACATAGGGTGATTTAGGCTAGCATGATAGTGAGAGACTACATCCCATAGTTTCTCATGGATAAACTTACAAGCATTTGGAATATTTTATAACATAAGAGCCTCAGATATAAAACATGCTTGATTATTGGGTATTCTATAAACTCACATAGGGTGAATTTTACACAAACATCACATAGGGTGACTTTTTAAAATGCTTTTAAAATAAATAATAAGCATATATGAAAAGGAACACATGGCCGTAAGGAGGTGACATTGTCAGGCATTTTCCCCCTCAATGGCAATTATGAAAGGCCTAATATTGTTTTGAAATTGAAAAAAATTATAGTAAATAAATGTTTTATGAATATATCTACCACTTGATCATTTGTAGGAAAAATATCCAAATCAATATCACTCTTTAAGACTTTTTTTGAGGTAAAATACACATGAAATTCAATATACTTTGTTCTTCAGTGTTGAACTAGATTTTGTGCTAGAGCTATACAACTTTGATTGTCACAAATATGATTTTTAGTATGAGATATATCCATATGGAGTTAGTATAAAAACCTTTATAGACACATTACTTCTTTAACAACTTCCATAACACTTTTATATTATACTATTGTAGAAGAGATAGAAACAATAGGTTGCTTTTTAATGCTCCAAGTGATAGCACTTACACCAAAATTAAACACATATCTAAAATTATATTTGTGATCTATAATATCACCAATTAGTTAGCATCAAAATAACCTTATAAATTATCATTATCAATGGAAGAATAATATAGACCAAAATTCTATGGAGTGAGGATGGCTGCGAGTGGCAGAACAAAGAATGACGGCCCTAATGAGGGTTCTGGTGGATTGCATTCTACGCAGGAGGAGTCTCAGGGGAAGGAGTCTTTTTATACTAGCGAGCGTCCCAGGGTTAATAAAGTGAATGGCTACCTCCCATAGAGCTAGGACCAGCCCATGCTGGTAATTTAGCCAGAGGAAATTAAGGAGGATGTAGAGTATTTATCTACTCATGCTTTAATTTGCAAGTTTTTAGGCATTCGAATCTCCCGGTCGGCCTTGAAAGCCTGGATTCACCACACTTGGCAGGTTGAGGGGGATATCAATATTATGTTCGCTGGAAATAGCTATTTTATGGTGAATTTCTCCTCTGTATCAGATAAGAATCATATTTTTGAGGGAGGACCTTACTTTTATGATTGTATCAGCCTATTTCTCAAACCCTGGCACGTAGGTTTCAATTCTGTGAAGGATCTACTAGCCCACGTGCCTGTATGGGTCTATCTCTTGAGAATCCCTCTAGGATTTTAGCATGAGGATATCTTGCATCAAATAGCTACCATGCTGGGAACACCTACTACTATAGCGCATCAATATTTGGACAAAAAGCTTATCTCCTATGCTCGTATATGTGTTGAAATGGATTTAAATAACCCCCTGCCAGACTTTATGGAAATCTGCTTGGGGGCTTCATCTTGGATCCAAAAAATTGATTACGAATCCATCCCTTTTCACTATCAAATTTGTCATGTGTATGGCCACCTACATCGTCAATGCCCTCAGGCTGCTAGAGGTAATGGGCTAGATGCCAATGGAGGCAAAGGGACGAGCCAATCGGTCCAAATGGAAACTTCAAATGGATATCCTGACAGTGCACCAAAGGGAAAAGCCCACTCAAATTCTATTAGTGTGACCCATGGCCCACCTGATTATAATGGCCCTAACAAGGATGGTTTCACCCAAGTCCATCGTTGTGCGAAGGGCCGTGGGCAGAAGTGTTCGAATCTAGATCAGCCAGTGGAGTTGAGCTTTAACCATTTTGAAACCTTAGATAGCATGGCCATTGAAGATGGCATTCCATATCACGAGCTGGGAGGTCCTTCTGATGGTAAAGGGAAGTGCTCTCTCCTCAACGAATCTCAAGATATGGTGATCCAGCCAATTCGAGAGATCTCCCCTACCTCAAAAGAGGGGACCCTGGTAGTACACCCAACCCAGCAGGACAAGGATATCAGTTGGGCAGACTTGGTTAAAGATGCAGATGTTTCCAAGAAAGAGAAGGGGTCATCCTCAGTGCTAGGTTTAATGTAAAGACCTTTCAAGAAAGTCTCCTTCACCACACCATCTAGAGTGAGACACAAGAAGGATCATGATAAAATCAAACTCACAGGGGATTTACTGGTAGAGTCTGGGGTGGTAAAGACCCTGGATGAACACTTCACCCAATCTACCTAATGATTGTGCTGTCATGGAATGTGAGGGGACTGCATAGTACCCCTAGACAAAAAGCTATGTGGAATTTGGTCATTGAGCACTCTCTTGATATCCTCTGTATCTAGGAGACCAAGCTTTTTATGGATGCTATGTTTAGTTATATGCCTAAATTTTGGTTATTTGGATAGTGCCAGTGTGTGGGTGCCCTAAGAAGTGCTAGGGGTGTAGCCATCTATTGGGATCTTGGGAAGGTCACACCACTTCATTGGATGGCTAGTCTCTCGGCTCTTTCTATGATTGCTTCCTCTCTTGAAACTGGGTAGCTGATTATGGTCACCATAGTATATGCACCTATTGACATCTATGGATAACTCAAGCTATGGGAACACTTACAACATGTACAGAGCTGTCATCCTTACCTACCTTGGATCATGGGTGGAGACTATAATGTTGTTCTTTGCCTGGAAGAAAAAAGAGGCAGGATAGCATGTTTAGATCCCATGTTTGAGCTTCTTAGACATAATATTGATCTACTGTACCTTTCAGATGTTAAACCCCTTAATGGGATCTTCACCTAGAACAACAAAAGATTAGGTAAGGCTACCATCTCTGAGCGCTTAGATTCTTTGTTTCTTGTTTTTGGCTCTCTAGTGTAATTTCTCTTACTTCAAAAATTTTGGATTGGAAAGGGTCCAACCATTAGCCTATTAAGCTCACTACCAATCATATCACTGGACCCAAGAAACCTCCCTTTAAGTTTCAACTAATGTGGCTTTGGGATTCATCTCTCCATGGCCTGATGACCCATTGGTGGAGACAGGGAGGGTCTGATTATGGCATAGCTATGTTCTCCTTTGTTAAGAAGCTTCAGTATGTGAAAAGGAAGCTACAAGACTGGAAAAGAAATAGTTTTGGCAATCTCCATTCTATGAAGAAAGGAGCTCAAGAGCAGTTGAACACTGTTACCAGGCAGATTCATGATTCTGGTTTGTTAGAAGATCTTTGAAGTGCATAATTTTTAGCATCAAAGGCTCTTGCTAAGTGGGAACTTTGGGAAGAAATCTACTGGAAACAGAAGGCCCAAATTGACTGGCTCTAGGAAGGTGACAAAAACACAGCCTTCTTTCACAAGTCGGTCTAGGTGTGGTGCAACAGGAACTATATTTCCTCTCTTGTCATCTCAGGTGGAACTTGCCTAACGTCCTCTCTTGCCATATCTGAGGAAGCCGTTTGATTTTATTCTGAGCTATTATTTGGCAATCCACCTCTAGCTAAATGAGAGGAAAACACTATATTGTCTTGCATTCCTCCTATTGTTACTCCAGAGATGAATGATTCGCTCATGAGGCCAATTGGTAAGGCAAAAGTGGAGAAAGTTATGTTTAGCATGCACAGAGGCAAAGCACCTGGGCTGGATGGTTTTCCAGTCAAATTTTTTCAAGAATTTTGGGATATTATCAGTCAGGATATTTTGGAGGTGGTGTAGGAGTCTTACTTCAGTAAAGAAATGCTCAGAGTGCTTAACGCAACTTTCCTTGTCCTAATCCCAAAGAAGGAACAGGCTAATCAGTTGGATCATTTTAGGCCTATTGCACTCTACAATATGGTTTACAAAATAATCACCAAACTCATTGCAGAGAAGCTCAAAGTTTGTCTCCCCAAGGTCATCTCAGAGGAACAGGGGGGCTTTATTGTTAGGAAACAAATTCTGGATGGGGTGGTGATTGCCTCTGAAGCAATCCACTCCATGAGTATGTCTCAAGAGCGTGTTATGTTTATTAAGCTCGATTTGGCTAAGGCTTATGATAGGGCCGATTGGAGCTTCCTACAAAAAATCCTTCTGGATTTTGGTTTTAATTAGGACTAGGTGATAAGCTATGTCACTACGCCCTCTTATTCAGTTCTCATTAATGAGGAACCATCCATGATTTTTGGTGCCGCTAGAGGCCTCCTCCAAGGTGATCCGCTCTCACCATACTTGTTTATTATTCTAGCTGAGGGGCTAGGCCAACTCATCAAATTTTGGGCTTCTTAGAACATGGTTCATGGATGGCAGTGGGGAAATGGACTTGCCAAGTTGACTCATCTCTAATTTGTTGATGACACTATCCTGGCAGGGAGAGCCCGGATTAAGGAAGCGCGAGTTTTTTGGGGTACCTTGGATACTTATTTAGCTGTGTCAGGGCAAAAAATCAATGAGCACAAATATTCCATCTTTTTCTTCAATACTCCAGAGTCTATCCAGTAGAGGATTACCACCATCCTGAGATTTCAGACTCAATCTCTCCCAGTGACTTATTTGGGGATCCCTATAGTTGTGGGAAGACAGCCCAAGCTTTTCTAGCAGAATGTTCTAGACAAATTAAGGCAAAGAATTAATCACTAGACCCACTGATGGCTCTCTACTGTAGGGAGGGTGACACTTCTACAATCTGTGATCCAAGCATTGCCCATATATCACAGTATGGTCCAGGCTGCTCTGATGTATTTTCTTAAAGAATATGATGCCCTTTCTTGGCAATTTCTTTGGAGCAACAATTTACGGAACTCAAAATGGAGTCTCATCGATTGGAATATTGTTTGCCAGCCAAAGAGGGAAGGAGGCCTTGGTTTACGTTCTGCTATTCTGTCTAGTCAAGCTCTCACTGCCAAACTTTATTTGCATTGGTGCTCCAACCAATCCCACCTCTAGGCCCGTATCCTGTCTTCTAAGTATTTTTCGGGGGTCACTCCGTCTGATATTCCCAGGCTTCCTATTGAGGGAAGAGGGTCTATGGTGTGGAACACCCTCAAACTTGGAGCTCATCTGGTGCAATGCAGCTTATTTTGGATTTGTAGCAGTGGTGCGGAGATGCTCTTTTGGGAAGATTCTTGAGATAGAGCTCCTCCCTTCTTATCTTCTCATCCTCACTTGCAGCCCCTTTGTGATTCCTTTCTTTCTATGAGATGGGACATAGTGGAGCATTATAAAGAAGGTTTTAATCTGGGCACGATTATTGTTTATCAATGGAAGAACTCTTTTGACTAGCCCCCAGGAGGGACTATGGAGAACTGGCTAGAGTTATCACAGATTCTCACTGCTAGAAGATGCAGCTCCTTGCGAGGAAGAGATGTCCTGGCTTGGGGAGGTGACTCTAATGGACAATACTCTATGTCTTTCGGTTACCTTGAGCTGATAAAACAATATTTTGGTGAAGTTGAATTCTTATGGGGGAAGAAAATTTGGAACTATTTCTCATGGCCGAAATGTAACTTCTTTCTTTGGGCTCTCACTTACAACCACTGTCTGACATGGGATAATCTTTGTAGAAGAGGATTTTAGGGTCCATATATTTTTATTCTATGCTGCAGCAGTGAGGAGACTAGGTCTCACCTTTTCTTCCAATGCTCTTTTGCCAGACGGATATGGCACCTTTGGTGGGATGTGTGGGGCTGCCCTTGCTGGCACGTATCCTCATTGGTAAAATTTTGGCAGCGCCTGGATCGTCCTCCTACCAATGCATCTATACTTCAAACTGCATGGGCAATTGGCCCCTCCTTTATCCTCTAGAACCTCTAGCTAGAGAGGAATAAGAGGATTTTCCAAGACATTCGGTTGGATCTCAGGGCCTTGTGGGTGAAAATCCTCACCGTTCTTCAAGAAACTCTTTAGGTAAAGTGTGACAGTTTAGCAGACTTGGATCCTATAGAGGCTACAATTTTGGCATGCTTTTCCCCTATTTTATCCTCTGCATCCTCCTTCACTCCTCCCACATGTCCTATGAAGAGGACTAGGTAGCAGATGTGACCGGTCAATTGTTTGGGTCGTTGGACTCCTCCTGCAGATGGCTTTATTAAAATCAATATTGATGACTCCTTAAAAGGAAATCCAGGTGACGCTGGGATTGGCGGCATTGAAAGGGATAATTCTGGTGAGATTCATTTCTTGTTTTCCATTTATAAGGGCCACCATACAAACAATCTTATGGAGGCCATGGCTATCCTGGAGGTAGTGCACACTTGTTGTCAACAGGGCTGGCATAATATTATTTGTGAGTAGGATTCACAAGTGGTAGTTAACTTGCTGAGTAATCATATTTTTGACAATGTGGATTGGTAGCTGGTTGCAGTTGTTCAGCAAATCCTTTAGATTAGTATTTATTTGGAGTCAGTCTCCTTTAAGCATATTCCCCGGGAGTGGAATGGGGTAGCCGACTGTCTGGCTAAATGGGCCTCTAAGTATGGGCTGAATTGGTGTATTATTGATCAGAAGATGCTTCCCTTGAGATTATCCCTCCAACTAGCTCAACTTCTTTGAGCAGGATATGGCTTTGTAATTCTCTTGATTTCAGGTCTTTTTTAATAAATTTTTACCCCTTTTAGTTAAAAAAAATGGAAGAATAATATAAACCATAATTAAATATTCCTTTGATATACTTAAGTATCCTTTTTTATAAATTTTAATGACCTAGATATGGATGTTGCATAAATCTAGAAGTAACACCTACAAATTATGAAATATCTAGTTTAGTAATATTTAGATAAATTAAACCTCCAACTAAATTCCTGTATAAAGTAAGATTGGCTTTGTCACATGTAGGTTTTGGATAAAGCTTAATACCAACTTAAATTGATGTAGAAATAGGCTTATAATAAATCATATTAATTTTAACAAGAAGGTATGTGCATACTAATATTGAGATACCGAGATGGAGTTTTTATCCTAAAATAAAACCATACCTAAAAAATGATGGAGCATGCATAGATCAATCATCTCAAAATATTGATTTAGTTTAGATTTATATTTAAAAATCAAAGAAGTTTGATTACGAGTAATGAGAATATCATATGCATATAACAAAATTGAGATAATATTAATATTTTAAATTTTTACAAAGAGATCATTAAAAAAATAACAATTATTAAAACCTAATTCTTTAAAAAATATTATTTTTATAATACCAAGCTTGAGGAGATTTTTTTAAACCATACAAATATTTTTTTAACTTACATACATAATGTTCTTTTAGGTTCTTAAAACCTTTTGGTTGAGTCATAAATATTTCTTCATTTAAGTCACCATTCAAGAAAGTATTTGTAACATCCATTTAGTGTATTTACCAACCATTTTGAGATTTGATAAAATTAAGTAATCTAAAAGTACTGATTTTTTCCATAGGAGCACATGTTTCAACATAATCAATACTAGGGTTTTGATTAAAGCCTCGAGCAACTAACCTAACTTTTGCTTTTTTAATTTTTTCAATTGAGTTATATTTAATTTTATAAATCCATCTAGAATAGTGTTTATTTTAGAAGGAGGAGGGACAAGATCCCAAGTATAATTTTTAATTAAGGCTCTATATTCAGATTGCATAACATATTTCCATCTATCCTCTTGAATGGATTACTCAAAAGATTGAGGTTCACATTCATAAACAATACTAAAAACATGATATGTATGTTGACTTATAGTTATTTTATTAACATTTTCAAGATTATCATAATTAATTAATAATTCAACCCATTAGGTCTTTTAGACTGAATAAAAAATGGAAAAGGCTCCCCCTCAAACTCAAAATTATCCACATTTGGATCATCTTCATCTAAGGCATTTGTTTCTTCATAAAGAGGAATAGAAGTGTTTGGTTCTTCATAAGAGAGCTTGAGAGGGTTTTATATAAGGTTCATATAAATATTTTTCAATAATTTGAACATTTATTTTTTCAAAGATTTGTCATTTATACAGATTATACACCCTTAATCCTTTAGTTCTTCCTCCATAACCTATGAAAATGTAAGAGTATGAGGTAGGATAAATTTTCTTTCTTTTGAATTTAGGAATAAAAATGGAATCAAGACCTCCAAATATCTTAAGGTGAGAAACTATTGGTTTTTTATTAGATCAATTTATTAAAGAAGTAGAAAGATTCAAAGATTTAGTAGGAACTCTATCAAGAATATGTACAAAAATATTCATGGCATCGACCTGAATAAATTTAAGAACACTTGTTGAATGTAACATAGTTCTAGCCATTTCTAGGATAGTCCCATTTTTCCTCTCAACAATTCCATTTTTTTATGGATAATAGGGAGTTGTTAAATCTTTTTGAATACCAAATTAAATTCAAAATGAATAAAAATATTTACTAATGTATTCACCACCACTATCAATTCTTAAACTCTTAATATTTAAGTTAGAAGATATTTCAATAAAAACTTTAAATTCTTTAAATTTAGACAACATTTTAGATTTTTAATTTATAAAATAAATCCAAATAATTCTAGTGTGATCATCAATAAAATTTAAAGCACACAAATATCCATTAAGATATTCAACCTCAAGAGGTCATATAACATCACTATTAATAAGTTATAAAGGATGAGAGGAGTTTGCATCATGTTGTTTGTGAAAAGGTTGAGTGTTTTTACAACATAAGCAACCTACACATATTTTATGATACATTTTAATTCAAGTAATCTAAACACAAGCTCGTGTCTCAAAATATAAAAAATATTCCTACAATTAACATGTCCAAACATTTCATGCCATATTTGAGATTTATTTCTAATTTGAGAGGAAAGACAAGATGCAGAGGAAAAATGAGTTAATATATAAAGACCATTATTTTGAATACCTTAAACAATTACATAATCAAATTGATATTTAATGTACGTTTTATACTTAAAAAGTGTTATAATTAAATTTTCATGTGTAATCTAAGACATGATAAAATATTTTTCTTAAGTTTAATAACATAAAAAGCATCATTTAAAAATGCATTTGAAAATTTTGCTTTACTTCATTTAGTTGCTTCTAAAAATGAATTATCACCTAAATATATCCTTTCATATATATTTTTAGTATCAGATAAAATATTAGACAAGAATATCATGTGATATGAAACAACACTATCTAAAATCTATTTAGAAGCAAACAAAGCAGTATAACGAGCAACAATATTAGAATTTTGATGATAATTGTTATTTTGATTATGGTTTTAATTTTTATGTTGATTTTGATTATAAAATTTCTTCCCTTTTTATTTTTTAGGGTTATTATAATTTCACCTATTTTTGTTTCTATAACAATTTTCCTTTTTATGACCAAATTTACCACATAGTTTATAATTTCTATTAAATTTGACTTTTTAGTTACTGTTAGGTTTCTTGTTCCCATCCTTATTATTGATACTAGAGGATTTTGATTTGAATTTTGATTTGAATTTCGATTTAAATTTCTGGTTTTCATTATTTTTGGGAACATTGTTTTGAGTGAGAAATACCTAAGTCAAATTCTTTTTAAAATCAAAATTCATTATTACTTGTCCTTCTTGAATGAGAAGAGCCAAAAGGGTACTGAGGTTGGGGATGTCTTGTTTTGTTTGATATTTAGATTCAATAATGGAAATATAATTTAAAATTTTCTCATGGATATTTAATTAAATAATAAAATAGAGAAGTTGATATTGAATTAAATTACAATTACATCCCTGTGATTTTATGTTTTTAATATTAGAAAAAAAATTAAAAACTTTTTCATTACCTTTCATGGGGGTTGTCATGAGTTTAAACATAAGTTTAATAATTTTAGAAAGTCATGTACTTTTATGTATTGATTGAAGAAGTTTCCAAGCTTTGCTAATAGATTGTTGATTACCGGCATGGAGTAAAAATTTATCCTTAACAATCCTTAGGATGATCGACATAGCTTCTTAAAATTTCTATTGATAAGCATTTATATTTTTAGTTGTTGAATGTCTCCCAAATAGAGGTTTCTCATTCCCGTTAACAACATTCCATTAATTTTTATCCATAAATTCAGTTTTATTATGGATCTTCTGAATGTTATAGTTAGTACCATTTAACATTTGTGATTTATCCATATTAAAACTTTGGGAGGCCATTTTTTTACTATAACACTTTAAAAAACATTTTCAAAATAAAAATATGTACATAAGCTTTTACACATCTTTTTGTGTCCAATAAATATCAATAAAATGATAAATGCATATGTTTATGCCTATATAATAGAATAAATAGAGGTTTGATTCCATGATAAATAAAGATTGACCAAAAATAAAAATAGTTAATTTTATTTATAAGTATACTTCTTGATTAAGCATGTTAGCATGAATACTTCACCTTTAATCAAAAATCCACTATCACTTGTAATTGACAAATTGAATTTAATTGCAAATGTTGTGAGATTTAAGATGGAAAAGTTCTAGTAAAAAATATTAGCCTAATTTCCTTCTTTGAGGATTGGCAATGAAAAAATAAATTTCCTTCTTGGTCATGGCTAAAATCAAAATTTAACCGAATCTATCAATTCAAAATTGATAGCTCTTTAGAAAATAAAATTATAAATTTCACTTAATACAAATTTTTAATAGTTGAGGCTTGACACTCTCCTTGATATTTAAATTCCTTAAAATTTTTCTTAACTAAACACATTAGTTTTGAAACACAAAATTAATATTAAATAATTGCCATAATAATAACTCAGTCTTTGAATATTTTATCAAATTGTACCACTATTCAAATATTAGCTTACCTTTTTTTTAAGATTTGTATATATATATATATATATATATATATATATATATATATATATATATATATATATATATATATATATATGCCTTTTGTTATTCACTATAAAATTACTTGTAAAAACCTTTACCATATAATAAAAAATTACTATAATATAATATTTTAAGGCTAATTAAAAAAATGCTTATGCAAGGCATTTAACATAACATAGGAAAATAATTACTAAAAAATAATACTTGCTTTTTAACTTAACATAGTGTTATTGTTTATACAACACACCTCATTTTTAAACTAAAAATAAGAACCCCTTTTTGCTCCAGAGTTAGATATTTTATATTAAGGAGTTTATTGGTGGTTGTTTATATAAATCAACCCTCTTGGAAGTACATATTTTATAGATGTGAAGACTTAGATCTGAATGCGATTTATTATTTTAGCTAAGTTTAAATGATAAAAAAAGTTTACATCTTAAAAAATTGGCATATAAATTACATTTAGGACTACATTAAGTTAAAATCTAAATCTACATAATTTTATTAAGTCTCTATTTATCTTCATGCTTGTGTTTTGAAATAAATTTTACAACCTCCTTTTTAGATCATTTCAACTTAGATTTATGCAAATTATCTAACTATTTAAGAGTTTTATGCTTCTTTCCCTAAGTAA
This sequence comes from Torreya grandis, assembly GCA_037957365.1. Lineage (NCBI taxonomy): Eukaryota > Viridiplantae > Streptophyta > Pinopsida > Cupressales > Taxaceae > Torreya > Torreya grandis. The sequence goes on along the minus strand of JARHVA010001084.1, from coordinate 3,384,337 downwards.
TTTAGCCAATTTCTCCTTTAAATTTAGACTAAATGATTGATTGTTTATAAGACTTTATACTTTTACTTAGTCATTTTTCTATTAAAAAAAAAAAAATGGCTTTAATTTGGCAAGGCTGGGTTTCATTTCATTTTGAGTTTCATGTTATTCATGCTTTCATTTAACCTTTTTACCTTAGTTATTTTTCATCATTTTCCTTAGCTGTTTGTTTTCAAAAACTTAACCATTTAATTTCAAGTTTAAAGGTGCTGATTGAACATTTATTTATTTTTGCTTGAAGTTCCCTAAACAAATCCTAGAACCATATAGTGATTTCTTGTAACTCCTGATGACCCAGCCCAATCAAAATATCTTTCAACACTTAACCTATTTTATAAAGTTTCTCAAAGCCATATGACATCTTTTCATATCTCCATGAGACATAATTTTCAAGGATTTAGCTAGTAGACCTCCAACTCTGCAAAGATCTAGATGAGAAGATTAACATGATGCTTCCAAGTGTCAAGATCATAGGGACCCACTGATCCCAGCCAAAATTTTACAATGCAAAGCCTTTAGGTGAGTAAGTTATTAGGATGCTACAACATGGCATCATCTTAGTGACCCATTAACCCAAATAAATCCTTATAAAATAAGTGAACCCTAAAAAAATGGGTTAGTTGAATGTTACCATGTGGCATCATCCAAACAACCCACTAACCCAGAGAGATCCATACAAAAGTAACAAGCCTCAGGAAAATAGGTGAGTGAAATGATGCCATGTGAAAAAATCCCACTACTCTGTAGCCCCAGGGTATTATGTGCAAGTCTAACAGTGTGTCAGAGCTCTAAGTGAGAGGATGATGCCACATGTAAAAATGTCACCTCACCATGGTAAAGCAAAATCAACATACATAAAGCCTCTTTTCAATCAATAAAATAATGAAGAGAAGCCACTTGGCAATGACCCTACCAAGGAAGAACATGCTGATGATGATGCCAAAAATACACTAGATTAAATTTAATAACCTATCTTGCTATCAAAAAAATTAAAAAATAATAATGGACTATGCATCTAATTTTATTTTTAAAATCAAGTTGTGATAAATTTCCCACCAAACAATGATAAAAAACATTGAAATTCAATGCATGATTGGGTAACAACATTAATCATGATATGGCATGTGCATTGAGATTAAGTGATCATAAAATAAAAATATTTACCTTAAAAATGTGTGGTTTTAACTATGCAAAATGTGGGCATTTATCAATCTTAATGTAGTTTTAACCACACAAAGGTTTTGCACACCACCAATCTGTCAGAGGTCTTAAACTATCTCCTTAACTACATCTCCAAATCATATTGATGATTTCTATAACCACCTCATTAGTGGGTAAATTTGAATCATAACTCATTAGACCTAAATGCCTATATAAGAGTAGATCTTATGATGTAATAAGGGCTAGCTCCCTTAGAATAGAGTAAATTAGTAGACTAGACTAGCTGGTTCTCCCTAGTTAAGTAGATTAATCATTCCTTTCATGTATTTTCTTACTTTATAGATTAGATTTATGAGTCAAGGCTATTTCAAAGCCATGTATGTAATTCACATGAACATATGATGAATCCCAATTGATTCCTTTAATAGAAACATATTCATTTGAAAGCTTTGTAATTTGATAGGCTTGGTCTACGCATTATATGGTGACCTTGTTTTCCTCATTGAATCTACTACTTCATCCCATACACTCTTAAACCTTTCTTAGTTGGAGTTGTGCTAGGTATAGCTCAACCAAGGATTGATTTATCTAGGGATCTATCTACTTAATAAAATTGGGTTGGTATTCATTAGAAAGTGGGATTTTTTTCTCTTTCTCCCTACCCTTCCCTATTTTTCTCCTTTTTATTAATCTATTAGATTATATTAGTTTAGGATCTATGAAATCTAATCTTAACATTATATCCTAATTTTTTGAATATTTGTCTGTAGCTACTATCACATTAATATATCTAAGTATGCTACATACATGTCTGAATAAACTACATTTCCATGCTATATCTATATGATGATTCTATTAGGCAACAAACTCTACATTTAAAATGTATTTTAATTTATCTAAAATATTCACTGAAGACCTATGATATGGAATGGTCATAAAAAACCAACTAGGTTACCCTATGTACCAAGAGCTGGTAACAAAGACCTTGGGAATAAAATTTCCTTGTGGGATCTCTTTAATTTTAGGAGAAATGGGGATTAACAACCCCCACCTAAGTTGGTGTATTGAGAGACCTATCAATAGATTGGTGCTAGAAGGAAGGCATGAACTAGATTATTTTAGACTCATTATTTTCTTTTAGGAAGTTGCCTAGCTATTTTCCAGGTTCTTAGACTAAAAAACTAATTATCTAAGTCTTCCAATGGCCCTTGTATGGATATAAGGATGAAGCTATCTTATTTATATTCTAGGTTTGTCACATGACTTGTCCAAAAACCCCCAAAAATTATTTGTAAATTATATTCATGGTGGAGTTAATATTATTGAAGAATACATCCAAGATTTTAAAGAAGCCATTATTAGAAGGTAGATTCAACATGCACATGTGGTTTATCAACTATTCCCCTTATCGTTAGATCAAATGGCCTATTATTGGTACCATAGTCTACCATGGATGCATCACCTCATGGACCATATTTGATAATCTATTCCTTAACCATTTTAGTGTGCCTATTGACCCTTATGTATTATTTTATTAATTTACCATAATTCATAAAGAGCCTAAATAACCAACTAGTGTGTTCAACCATAAATTTCATCAAATATACACTAGGTTAAATGATTCTTTCTTGTAAGCTGAGGTCAAAGCCATAAAAATGTACCTCAATGATTTATATCCTTTGATTTCTATGTTCATTAAGATTAACCCATCTTCCCTCACATCATTATCATTGGTCTACCAAGAGGATGTCTATGTAGAGCAACAATCATTGCATCAAGGATTTAGAGATGACTCTTCCTATTATTTGGGACAATAGGGAATTTATGCCTAAGTCCTTTGAATTACATGCTTAAAATTAAACTCATGGATCAATATGTTCTTTAAAATGAAGTATTGCCCCAAGCCTTCATCCCACCAAACCTCCCTATGATAAATGAGATCCCTACTTACTCTTTTAATGATTGTAACTCAGTTAATTCTATGTATAATCAACTTGACACTTCATATTATTTTAATGATTCAATATCTTTAGGTGTTATTAATAATCAAATATCAATTATTATAGGAGATAATTAACAAGTAATACATAGTCATATCTATGAAGCTACATACCCTAGTGCACCATGTGGAGTCTATGAACCTAGCTACATTTTTTATGATGAGCTGATCATGCATGTTGAGAATGTCCCATTTAACAATACCAATCCATTATTTGAAGGTTTTAGTAGTGGAAATGATGAATATGAATATGAATAATAAAAAATATTTGTAGAGGGAAACCTAGTGGCCAAAAGTGCAATTGATGAAGAGTTGTCCATATAAAATGAATAAAAATAACCCAAAGAATCTCGTACTTATCTAGAAGAACCATTAAAATAAATGAAGTAGCTAGATGAGGGAGATGAATATTATGCATTTGAATCATCATTATTATGTGATCCTACTCATGCATTTGAATATCTAGTCTAAGATAATGAGCATCTTTATGGTAGTGATGACATTATCTATGCATCATCAAAAGGGAATGAAATAAAAGAAGACTAAGAAAAAGGGGGCTACACCTTTAAGGAAAAAGAGATGGAAGAGTTATAAATAGATGATCTCTCTCCTTGATTCAGCCTTTAATTTGAACTAATGGACTTAATATAAGTGTTCCTCCTAGTAACAGGGTTAGTCAAGCATGAAATGAGAAGTCAAGAACATTTAGGCCCGATCAAGGAAAATTTCCTCTCTAAGATTGAGTTAAAGGAAAAAAGGAGCTCATGAATTCTTTTGATGACACCATAACTATCCCTGATTTCATAATGCCAACATGTTTCGTGTTCAAGGTAGAAAATATGGTCAAGATACAAATAGAATGTCATAAGCACAGTGATCTGATTAGAGAAGTGAAATAAATGGAGATATGTTAGGAATTAGTTTATTACATTGGATATTTATTGAGAAGTAAATATAATATTATATGAGTTATAACTCAAAAATATAAATTAGTTGGTTAGTAAAATATATTATTTATATAAATAATATATTCTAGCGTACCCGTATCTCTATTAATGGGTTAGGTGTTTATTAGTCCTCTTATTCTATAAGAAGCCGGTAAATCATCTTGGCTATTTAATAGCCTATGTATTATTTAGATAGGTTGTGAATAAAATATTATTTTTATCTATTATTATTATTATTATTATGTGTTTAGATATTTTATTGTGTTAATCATACACAAATCTAAACCAGATCTATTATCTGGTATCAGAGCCATGTTTTGTCAGAAATGGGATTGAAAGAATTTGTGAGGGGCAACCACATTTTTATCTTGACCTTGTTAATGGAATATTAGTGTTTCAAAAATATTTGTATATTATGAATGATGTATGGTGATTTAATAATTTTATTAATATATATTTAAATTTTTATATCTCCTAGTGTCTTTGGTGTGCTTAGCTCACTGTTAGATTACATAGACCTATACATGCTACTTATAGATCCAATCGTACTCAAGGATTGGTGTCCTAATATATATTTTTATCTGTAGTGCATTAATTTTAATATATTTTTTGTCATTTAAACTTCACTTGTGCTGCATTATGAATTATGTGTTCTGCATTCATCTTTACTTGATTTCATCTGATTGTTCTTGACCAATACTGATGCATTTGGCTCTCTATTGGATCTAAAAAAGCTAAAAAATATTCTTAGATGTATGTTTTAAAGGTTAAAAATAGTAATTAGACTATTAAAAATGCATATGAATAGTTTATATGATAGTAACCAATAGATTGAGTGGAATCAATAAAATGTTTTTATCAGATGGTGAAAATATAAAGTAAGAAGTCATGTTCTTCCCAAAGAAAAAAATGGAGGAATACGTAGATATAATCAAAATTGGAAATTTGGTATAATATTAGGTGAATTTACATTTCCATGGCTTCTCCATATGCAATAGCTCATGCATATAGTAATGACATTAGTCTCTATGCCCTTGTGCATGCTATATTTTTGCTAGCCATACTTTTGCATCCCTTGTGCCCTTGGAATCATCTTTTGGTTACACATTAAAGTTTCATCCACTATCTAATATGTATTATTCTTAGCCATTTTGTTCACAAAAGTGGAGAATCATTATGTATCAATTCATCATAGTGTGGTTTGGATCCTTCAAATCACATGAATTCACACTCATCAGAACATTACATCTAGCTCAATTCTTTCTATGGGATCGACTTCCAATCTCTACATGCATGTCATCAAGACCATGCTTCTCTATAGGTTGATTAAAAGTGATTCAATATATTATTATTAGTTTAAAAAAAAAAAAGTTATATTTTTAATATATGTAGTTTTTAGAATCGATTATCTATTTATTAAGTTTTGGAGTTGTACTTTAGGAAAGTAATTAAATATTACTTTATTATTTATAAGGGAAGGATAAAGTTGTGTCTTTAGTAAATGTGTATAGGTTTAATAATTAGTTTTTTTTTTTTAAAAATCATAATTTTGAAGTTAGTAGTTTGGTCTAATTATATAATTAGTCTTTTAATTGTTATTTTTAAAAATAAGTTTAAATTAGATTTTATAAAATAGGTCTGTATTTATATATTTGTGTCTATCAAAAGATTTTAAAATGTCAAGTTTTTTTATAAATTTATCATTGTCAAAAACTGTCAAAAGTATATATATATATATATATATATATATATATATATATATATATATATATATATATATATATATATATTTGTACAGATACATTATCACTTGTATGCGACGTCCTTAGTCAAATGTTATGTGTGTCAATTTTATAGGGGGGACAGCATTCCATTCAAAATGAAATGAAATTGAGGTTCATGACATCATCAATTGAGTAAGTAGCTTCTTTAACTAGAGGAAGGAGGAAATGGAGGCTAGAGGTTCTAGAGCTTCTAATCAGTCACCAAAAATGAGGCTCTAGAATATTTGGTGACATATATAGTGTGGTGTGTTTTTTATAGTTTCAAATGTATGTTTGTAAATAAGAACAAAATTACATGCCTATTCAATTAATATAATTTATGTATAATGCCAAACATAATTCCCTAATGTGAAAACATAGTGAAAGGACAAAAAAACAACAATGTAATTCAAATCATGGATCTTGAAAAGGTTTGTGGTAGATTCATAAAACCATTAGAGGTGAATATTTGATGGGTCATGTTCATGTCAAGGTTTGTGGTAAACATATTTAAAACCATAAAAGAAGTGAGCCTTTCTTTGCATCAAGGTCATGAGCCAAATAAGGCATTTCACAAGGATGAGCATATTGTAGGTGAGAGTGTGAATGTTTTTGTACCATGTAAAAACTAAGGGGAGAAATGTTAGGAATTAGTTTATTACATTAGATATTTATCAAGAAGTAAATACAATATTATATGATTGAGTTAAAACTCATGAATATAGATTAGTTGGTTAGTAAAATATATTGTTTATATAAATAATATATTCTAATATAGCCATATCTCTACTAACGGGTTAGTTATTTGTTAGTCTTCCTATTCTATAGGAAGCTGGTAAATAATCTTGGCTATTTAATATCCTATGTATTATTCAAATAGGTGGTGAATACAATATTATTTATCTGTATGATTATTATGTTTTTGGACCTTTTATTGTGTTAATCATACATAGATCTAAACTAGGTCTATTAAGATACAAGTTGGGAATGACCTAATTTAGTCCATGACTCCACATCCTTTGACCACTAATGACAAATTCAAAAGGTATCTTATATGAGAATAACCTACACTACTCCCATGCCTTGTAGATAAAATAAACAAAGATGATGCTATATAGGCATCCATTTACATCAAAGAGTATCCACCAAGCAGTTCATCCATTGGCTGAAATAAAGAACATGCCACTACCAAGTTGGGTCTTCCAATCAGTTGGGTATGTATAAATGTCCATACGTATTCCTCAATACATTAAAATGCATGGGCTGAGGTATTTTATTCACCCTATTCCAATTTTTTTTATAAATTAACTACAAACACATTGTTGAAATGCATAATCTTCATTTATTTAATTTCCTAGAAAGAACATTGATAAATATTTGTGGGATAATGTTTTCCAATGTAAAGAACAACACATATGTAAGTAATATTGTCCTTTACCCTTCTCAAAATCCTAAGAAATTAGTTTTCTAACTGATTCAAGCATGCATTTGCTTGAAAACCCCTATGAATAATTTATTTTCCTTTTCTTATTTTATTTTATTCTTCTTTCCTTCATATCCCTTGTTGTTAGTTTAGGTTTGATTTTGTTTGTTTCCTACTTTAATTTTTGGGTTTATCCCAACTATTTTTCCCTATGGTTCCCTTGTTAGTCAAAGTAATGAAATAAATTTGTTGTAAAGGTAGCATAGGTGGCACTCAAAGATCTTAATTACATTTTTTATTGAAAATCTTGTATAAACTATTGTGATTAATTTATTCATTTCTTAAATTTTAAAGGTCAATGATTCTTAACAAAGATTGTGAATTTATAAAAGTTATTGTCTTGTTCAAAACCATCCAATACATTTAATAAAATATATTAAAAAATGCATTATTTATTTAATTATGATTTATTTTGAGGTGTCATGAAATTGTTGATTTCCTTTTATCTATGGTTTGGTCCCCAACCCTTAATGGATGAAAATACAAAATCTCTTTTCAAAAGAATTGAGCTAAAATATGAAATCTAAAATTTCTCCTTGAAAGGGTGATCTTGACAACCTCCACCATAAAATTTATAATGTGGTTGTTAGTGGATCAATGCCTTAGGAAGGGACTAGAGGTATCTCTATTGGGGTTATAAATGCCCGGTTAGCAGTAAAGAAATACCCACACCACTTCCCCCTACATAAAATGTAAAATATTCTTTTCCCTTAGTAGTTGTAAACTTATAAAAATATATACTATGTGTGAATGTAAAGAAAATGAATTAATCACTTGATCACACACTTGGATGGTATTTGGAAGGATTGTGGCTTAGTATGTCACTTGCTCCTATAGACTTTAGTGCCTTTGAATTTTGATTTATTCTAGGTGATTATTGGAAACTGATACTTTTTATTATTGTGAAATCATGGATTATGGATTCTCAAGATACTTAAGATTATTTCCCAATAGGAGTTTCCATATGTTGTTGCTTGCACAACACACCCTATTTTCAAAATAAAAATAGGGACCCTCTTTTTGCTATAGAGTTTGGTCTTTTACCTTAAGGAGTTATTTGATGGTTGCTTGTTTAAATCAACCCTCTTGAAAGTACATATTTTTTATATGTGAAGACTTAGATCTGAAAGTGCTTCATTATTTTAGCCAAGCATGAATGATAAGGAGTTTGCATCTTAAAAACTTGGCATAGAAATCATATCTAGGAATGCATTAAGTTAAAATCTAAATTTGCATAATTCTATTAAGTCTTGGTCTATATTCATGCTTGTGTTTTAAAACACATTATATTGCCTCATTTTTAGACTATTTCACCTTGAATTTATGAAAATTATCTAACTATTTTAGATTTTTATGCTTGTTTCCCTAAGCAATATAACCCATTTCTACTTTAAATTTAAATTATATGACTAAATGTTTATAAGGCTTTATCTTCAGTCATTTTTCTATAAAATGGGAAAAATTGACATTAATTCAATGAGATTAGGTTTCCTTTTCATGATTTTTATGATTTAATTTAGCTTTTTTGTCTTAGTCATTTTTTAAATTTTACTTTAGCCATTTGTTTTCAAAAACTTAACTATTTGCTTTCAATTTTGAAGTTTCTAGTTGGGCATTTCTTTATTTTTTCCCGTAAGTCCCTAAATAAATCTTGATGCCACTTGGTGATTTCCCATGGATATTAGTGACTTGGGATTGTTTGAAATGTATTTCAACATTTATTTGATTTTACAAAGTTACCTAGAGCCACATGGCATCTTTATGCCATTTTGCAAGACTGAGTTGATTTTTAAGGATTTGCCCAGTGGGTCTTTGATTCTACAAAGTTTTAGGTGAGTAGATCAGTAGGATGCTACCAAGTTCTAAGATCTCAGTGACCTAATGATCTTAGTCAAAACTATACATTTTTAAATCTTTTAGACAAATGGGTTAATGAGATGATACCATGTGACATCAATTTGATGACCCGCTAACCTAGAGAGATTCATACAAAAACAACGAGCCCAAAATAAGCAAGTTAATGGGATGTTACCATGTGGCATCATTATAACAACTTGATAATATATAAATATCCATAAAAAATCAATGATCCCCAAGTAAATAAGTAAATGTGATGATGACACATGGTGAAATCTTGTTTCTCCATAGCTCTGAGGTGGTATGTGCAATCCCAACAATGTGTCAGAGCTATGGGTGATAAAAATGATGCCACATGGAAAAATATAACCTAACCATATAAAATCATATTAAACATACATGAAGCCTCATTATGAGTGAATGAATAATGAAGATACTCCACTTGGAAATGACCCTACCAAAGAAGGACATGATGAAAATGATGCCAATAGGATAATAGATTAAATTTGATAGCCTATTTGGCCATTAAATTTATTAAAAGCCAAGACTGGACTACACATTCAAGTTTAATTATAGAATCAAGTTTCAATTATTTTCCCACCAAAAATGATCAGAAATGACATAATTCAATACATGATTGGGAAGAAACACTAATCAAGATATGGTGTACACATTGGGATTAAGCACATATAATAAAATATAAATATTTTATTTAAAGATGCATGGTTTCAAATACATATAATGTGGGTGTATAGTAATCTTGATGTAGTTTCAAATATGCAAAACCTATGCACAACATTGATCTATCAGAGATCTCAAACTACCTCTTCAACTACATCTTCTAATCACATTGATGATTTATGTAACCACCCCATTAGTGGGTGAATTTCAATTGGAATTCCTTAGGTTTGTGTGTCTATATAAGAGTAGAGTTTGTAATCTAATAAGGAATGGATCCCTTATAATATAGTATATTAGTTGACCAGATTGGTTGATTCTCCTTAGTTAAGCAAATCAGTCATTATTTTCATGCATTTTCATGATTTCTAGATTAACTTTCTGAGTCAATGCTATTTGGAAGCCATGTCTGTAACTCACATGAGCATTTTATGAATCCAAATTGATCTATTTAATAGAAACATATTCATTTGAAAGCTTGGTTTATGCATGTATATGGTGACCTTATTTTCCTCATTGGCTCTGCTATTTCATCCCACAAACTCTTACATCGTACTTAGTTATCCATATTTTTTTTTGCTCAATAGAATCAAGATGGTCTTCATTAGAAAGTAGGATCTTTTTCTCTTTATCCCTGAACTTCCCTCTTTTTCTCTTTTTTATTAGTATGTTATATTAGATTATTTTAGGATCTATGCAATCTTATCTTAATGTTATATCTTGATTACTTGAATCTCTGTTTATAGTTACCATCATATTGTTTTATCCAAGTATGTTACATATATTTCTGAATTAGTTTCATTTCCATGATATATTTGTAGGCTGGTTCCCTTAGGCAACAAGCTCCATATTTAGAATGCATTTTTATTTTTTGAAATATTCATCAAATACCCTTGATATGGAATGGTTATAACAAGCCAACTAGGTTTCCCTACGTACCGAGACCTAGTAACCAAGACCTTGGGGAAGCATTTCCTTCACAAGATCTCTTTCCTTTTAGGAAATACAAGGATTAACAACCCCCACCTAAGTTGGCATGTTGAGAGACCCATCACAACATAGTAAAATTAAATTACTATAATAAATATTTAGGGTAAAAAAAATTACTATAAAGAATACTTGCTCTTTAACTTTAACTTATCTTAACATAATAAAATAAATTTACTTTAATGAATATTTAGGGTAAAATTATTTTACTATAAATAAAAATTAATCTTTAACTTTATCTTATCATAGTAAAATGAAATTACTATAATTAAAAAATTTGGGTTATGGGACTAATGTTTATAAAAGCAAATGAAGGCTTAATAATTTTCATAACACACTTATGGGTGTTATTTTTTTTTAATTTTCATTTTTTAAATAATTTTTTTTTTAAAATAATAATAATAATAATATTTTAATGTATATAAAAGATATATATTTTATAATATATAATATATATAAGCTTATATAATACTTTTTATTATTATATTTTTAGTATAACTATATTTTTTTTTAAATGATATTTATAATTCACATATTTATAATTATAAATTCTATCACAAGATGTCCAACAAAACAATTCCAAAAAAAATTACAATATTTATTTCATATAACCTTATTGTAATAATTTCTTTAAAAAAATTGGACTACATGAAAACAAGTTAAACAAATTGTGGCTCTTTGACCATGTTAGAATAACTAGCAAAAGGAATCTAATTTTTTTTTAATATGATTGATAGGTAAATGAATAAACTAATTAATTACATAATTTATAATAATAATGAAATGATGCAAGAAGCAAAAGAAAAGATACATTACACATTAATCTATTCCATTATTCGAGAAATAATTATAGACTTAGTCAATTCCTTCTTCACCTCACTTCTTCACAATTCTTCACATAAAATTTGGAGAACACCACTCCCATAAATCAAAATATTGTAATAATAAAAATTGATATTTCACCAAAGGTTAAAACACCTTTATAAGGTTTGTTGATGATTGCAACCAATTGATCCACCTCTTTAAATTAACCATAATAATTTATTACTTTTACAATCAATTTTTAAAGATTTGGTTGTATGTAAATAATAAATATATTATTTATATATTTTATGGAACAATGTAGGCCACAATGTAATCCCACAAATATTATTGTTCTAAAAAAATAAGATGGAGAATAGAGAAAGTAATGGAACTAGAAATGTAAACTATATTAACTTATATATTTTTTATATGACATACTTTTGAAAAAGATGCATGGTTGTCTAATTTGATATTATATTCTTGATAACTAATGTTAAAAACTTGTATGCATAGTTTAAAATGCCATGAAGGTTAAGTATCCATTATGAAAGTTGAATTGTTTGGGATTACATGTTTGGCTCTTCATTTCTTGACATTTATGTGCCTTAATTGATAGGCTTGTGGTATGTTGACATATGTTTTGGTATAAAATAAAACCTATAAGTGCTACCTAGCTGGAATAACATGGTAAATAGTGTCGGCTTATGTGGAATTTTGAGGCTTTACAAAGGGGTTGCATTGCAAAATATGTCTGAATGTGCTATGCCATTGGATGATGTTATGCACATGGAACAAAGTGGCATAATGTTATTTATGTGACACAATGCATGGAGGTTATGTCGCATAAATGTGTAGAATTGAATGACATTGATATTTATTATATAAATTATGGTATGAGGAATTACCTCATTAAATGGAGAATTATCCATCAACCCCATAAAGGTTAAGCCCTTGACATTTATGCACTTTTCACCTAATCAGGTGAAGTGCATGATTTTGTATTTTGAGTTATGCAACGTGTTTATTGGCATTATAGAGGAGGAATATGATGTTGGGATTTTCATGGAGGTGATAAAAGTGTGGGAAATGTGTGACATAATTCCTAACACTACATTAGATGTACATGATGTGATGAGATATGCAATGCAATCTTTTAAATTACATGACATTGGTCCCAACATTGATTGGGATGCATATGATGCTAGGAGATATGAAGAGTTGCTCAAAGTAAATAGGTTGTGTGGTATGTTCCTTGGTACTATGTGGGAGGTGCATGATCCAATGTGTTACATGGTATTTCACAAGTTTCCAAGGAACTGATGGTGAGAGCGCGAGATGTCACAACTATGTGTAGATCACATATTACCTCTTAGGGTTGTTCTTAAACCATTTGTTTATTATCAATACATATTAGCTTTTGTGTTTCTTATGAGTGGAATAGATTAATTATACCCAAAATATTTATATTTGATGGTGAGGTAGGATACTCCCATATATTCACTTGTTTAGTTAGACTTTTTTTAATCTTTGAAACCATTTGCTCCTTTCCATTATTTTATTTTGTCTCAACCAAGTTTATGGATGATGCATGTCTCTTCCCTATATATTTTTATCTTTTTTATTCCAATTTCATGCCTTATAATCATAATATAATATGCAATAGTATTATTTTCATCATTTTTATGATTAAAAAAAATATCTAAAAATAGAAAAATTTCTATTAAAATAGGGTTAATGTTTTTTGTGAGAGTTAAGGCTTATAGAAAATAATAACAACTAGGGTCTAACATATTAGCTATAGGACCATTTTTTTTCCTCAATATATTTATGGTATTGGTTATATTTCATATGGTTTATTAAAAACTTGATAATAAAATGGTGTATGATCTCTATAATTTTTTCACTTGTTTTCCACTTCAATATATCTTGGTTTATATCCTTGCATAAGGAATGATCCAAGTCAATCTCTTAGATATATTTAAATTTACTTAATATTATAATCTGATTTTTAAACCAAGGATATTACTTCACATGGATAAATCCACACTTTATTACAATATCTTCTATTATTTTACAAAATTTAGGTTTTTTGTATGCTTACATCCTGCTATTGATGTGCAGCTAGATGAGGCTTCTCCTATAACCATATATAAAAGTGTTGAAATGGTTTAATCAAGAGGGTTATTCCCACCAGGAGGTAAATTTAAGATATAGGTTAATACCTCCAATATTTCATAGATGAGTTGTTTAAATAGGCTTGTTTTGATCCCACCAACCTCCATCTTTATATATAAAGTAATTTACAACTTGAATAACCTAGGCATTATTTTAGGAAGTTACAATAGTGATTTTTTTTACACACCAATATGAGTTATTATCTATAATATATTTATTACCAATATCATATTAAAATTTTGAAAGAATAGAGAAAATTTAAGTAATATTACCTGGACAAAGAATCAAGCCACAAGGTTGAGATGAGATTTGACAAGTGGGGAAATAATCAAATAGAGAAAAACCACATAATATTATTAAAAGAATTTCAAACAATTAAAATCTAAGTATATAACAAGTAGAAATTATATGAAATAATAAATACAACATATCTATAAATCAATCCTAACTCAAAGAAGATAGATCCTTATTACACTTACGATTGGGAATACATTAGATAATCAGGGTCATGACCAATATAGATCCGTTAGACCTATCCAAGGGATCTCTTACCATAATAAATTCACTAGGAAGGGTTACAAAGCCTCCAATCAAGCAAATCTATGCAATAACCCTAACTACGTCCTAAGTTTTCATATTCACTATACTAATAACAAGTAAAGTAAAAATCTAATCTAGTGCTCACCAAAGCTTGTGGCACAAAATGGGGGTAATAAACACTAAAATTAAACATGCATAGAATACATATACTCATGTAAATATATACAAAATCATAATGCATATAAGGGAAGAGAAAATACATATCTATTTAATCTTATAAATGAGGAACAAAGTTAGGAATACTTACCTTTGAAGATGAACCCATCGAGCCTCAATATCTCCCTTGGCCAAGGTGATTTGCAAGAGGTTGTTGTGGTATGTAAGGATGATAAGGATAAATCATCTCTAGGATAAAAACCTATCAATTCATCCAAAATACTCCTCCACAAGATAATATATATATATCTCTAAATAAAGTATGAAACCTTAAGCTTGCTCCTCAAGTAGAATTGTGGATAAGCAGATGAAAAATATATCTTACTTCTTCTTCTCTTCTTCTATAAATGGAGAAATGATTGTGTTTATATAGGTAGATATAACCCTAAAGCCTTCTAAAATTTTTGGCCAATAATATTGACCTGGTTGACCTAGTATCATAATTGACAAAAACTTACCATGTCACAGACTAGGTCGACCAACGACTGACCTAGACCCTTAATAAGTTTTATCAATAAAAATATAATGTTGATGCAACTGATAGTCATGTAAACTGTCAAAAAGGGGTTTAGGTTATGGAAAGGAATAATTAAGGTGGTAAAATAATAGAGTGTGCAAAATAAGAGGCAAAGCTTAGGGGAATGGGTTTTAGGAGACAAGTGTGTAGATATCAAGTGGTAAAAGGGATAACAATCTTAGGAAGCACCAATGGTCTATTTACCCCTTTCTTAGTGCACCCATTAGGGTGTGCACTCAAAGATATTAAGACTTTATGGGTTCCTACAAGATAGAGAGAGTTAGTAATTGATAAAAGTTTGAAAATATTATGTGTATACATATTCTCCAATTGAAGCTCCTCACATGTCACGTAGGTGCAACAAGGGATGGTGCTTTGGGAAAAGAACATGATGAAATATAAATTTGATGATAAATAAAGTGTGGAAAGGAGAAAATAAGATAAATGAAAGGATAGAATTGAAAAAAACATACCTTTACTTACCTTAGTATTGTAGATAAAGAAGGAGATGTGAGAGATGTGAAAGCATCTAATATGGGGAACATTGGGTGAACCTATAGAAATTAGTGAAAAAGAGCAAAAAATTAAATTTTTTACAACATAGGCATATAATAGTTAGAAATATTCTCTATGACATCAAGATTATAGAACATTTTATGGTTTGGAAAAAGAGTTAGTAAAAATAAAGATATGATCAAAACAAGAAATTTGATAGTAAATTTTTAAAGGGTTAATAATTTTGAATATTAAATATAAATAGGGTGAAAAATAATTCATTTGATATTATTTACTATTATAATAAAAATATAGCTCTGAGAGATCTAGTGAGAGCCTAGAGAGCCAAGATGGTGAGGAGACGACAATTGAGATGGGGAGGATGCAGTCACCATAACAAGTGCAGCATAGGTAAGTGATTAAAAATTTCAAAATTTTAAGCATTTTTATTTAAAATTGAGTTTTTTATAGTAATTTGATAATTAGATAGAATATAGATACCAAAATTAACTTTAGAAATTTTTTAGGGACACTAGGGGTCAAATGGGGTATTGGTTAGGAAGGAGTCAGAGCAATAAATGCCCAAGGCATTTATGATAATTAGTCAAAAATGCATCACAATAAAAGAACAAGGTCGATTGGGTTGAATTAGTCTATAAAAGACAAAAAATTGAGTGTGTTGACTTAGTGGTACATAGCCGACTTATTTTGTTTTGGAAGGGGGATGACTCAGTATTATATGGCCAACTTAGTTATTTCCTAAGTGGTCGATATAGTCCTACTGAGTGGAAAGAAGGCCGACTTAGTTTATTAAGTCCAAGGGAGACTAAATTAGTACTATATGGCTGACTTAGTTATTTTCTAAGTGGATGATGTAGTACTACTATGAAATAAGGGGTTGATATAATACTATTAAGCCACAAGGTGGCTGACTTAGTACTAAAAAAGCTGATGTAGTTTGACAATAAGTCAATTTCATAAAAAATGAATAAATTAAAGAAAATTAGTTTACTTTTGTGAAATTTGAAAGAATTTAGTTTGATTATGAGTGACATGGAGGTCTAATACATCCTTTATTATTTTATTTTTGTAGAGACACTAAAGATTTTGGTGGTTAGTTGATGCTTTATGGTCACCAAATTTACTAGAGCACTTGATGGATGTTGATAGAGCTAGATTAGTCGCATTGGGCTTGGGAGGCATCATGGAGATGCGACATATCACACTGAGTTCTAATCTTATGGTCATGTTCCTTGGAACATAGGAATGTTTGACCAACACATTTAGATGGGTAGTGGATGGGGATACCATAGAGGTTGGTATCACATTGGAGGATGTCCATGCATTTTTTAGATTACTAATAAGGGGGACACTAGTGATCATAAGGATACTGAATGACCAAGAGGAGAGATGAGTACTAGCTCGATGGGAGATGTGTTTAGATAGGATTTACTCAATACTAAGAGTGAGCTTGTTTGATGTTTATATTTCATATATTTTGGATATCTATAAAGATGTGATAAGAATTGTGATAGCATGAGTGTTATACCACAAGTCAGATGAAAAAGTACCACTATATACAATAGCCTTATGTCAGTCCATATTGGATCAGGGGGTATTCTATGACTTGAATTATATCATCTAGGTTCATCTCATTTATGATATATATGGGATGCTATTCAAAGGGTAAAATACCATGGGACTAGTGGTAATACTGAGTGCCTAAATATATTAGAGGTTCTTGATATATCATCTAGTTGGGTTGACCTATGTGGTTGATGATCAATTACCTCTTGAGTTATGAGGTGAAGATATGATCAAGTGGCATGGGCCATGCCCCATATGTTAGTGATACAAATAGTCACATGAGGAGAGATTGTGTGGTAGCCTTTTACACATTGAAACTATTTGGTTGAGTTGGGAGATTGTGGCACTAGGTTTGGCATGAGTGCAAATCATGGGCCATTACACTTGGTGGGTAGAGTCACATTTGGTAACACACTTTCTAGGTTAGTTTGGAATCCCTCACCCAATAACTCTTATAAGAGTGCCTAAATTTTGAGCATGATATGCAAGAGATTTAAGGGGGATATGAGGAAGAGGAGCACCATTTAAGAGACTGGAGATTATATCATAATGTGTGAGACCATGGACTAGTTGAGCATGATAGTTGATAGATAAAATGGGCATGGATGTGGATGTAGTGGTGAAATAGGTACCAAAAATGGCACCATAATAAGAGGATTAGTAACCACCTCAATCACACCACTGATAAAGATGTTAACAATGAGATAGAGCACAAAGGGTGGTGATCCAAGATGACTTATCAGTCAGCCTAGGATAGAGTTTGTCTATAGAGACACCACTAAGGAAAGGCTTGAGACATGCATGGGTGGTGACTCCAAGTTTTACTTTGATTGGGAGATGTCTCATAGATGAGGTGCTTGAGGGATGAGCTGATAGAGAGACCATACTCAACATATGAGCAAATGGGGAGACAATGATTTGGGATAATGGGATAGGTAAGAAATATGTGTAATATATTAATATTTGAGATAGAATACTATATATATATGATTATAGATAGATAGATTTTGATATTTATATGTGATATGATACCTATTTGGTTTGAATTTTTTAGATCCTAAGGATGAGGAGGCTAGATGGGGATCCCTAGTTATGAGAGCACACCATGATATTCTATATGAGGTGTTGGCATCATACGACCCTACATGTTAGATGATCTTAAGGTACCATCTACCCAACTTAGGCAAGCTAGTTTAAACTAGTGGGGGAGGCTACGAGGCAACTAAAATCACATAGAGATGGGATAAAATCACTAATAGGGGTGGGAGTAAGAGAGGCATAGGCATGGTAGACCTTGGCTTAGGAGAGAGTTGCACATATGGCTACCATTATCCAACTGGGATAGGTTTAGGCTCAAGTGGCCAACCTATAGGGATGAGTAGTAGGTTTGAGATCTTGGACAACCTCATTATAATGCACTATTCAAAGGGGACAGTCCAAAGCATTTATGGGCGATGTGGCTAGGCCATGAGATAGAAATGATGGAGTCTAACCATAGAACTGGAGTGATGTATTTTTGTACAATTTGGATTAAAATACATGATATATATATATATATATATATATATATATATATATATATATATATATATATATATATATATATATATATATATATATATATATTATGTTTTGACTGTTGAATGTTGATTTTATGTTTTATATTTTGGTTGTGGTTGTGGATGCATGGATATATTTATTTCTAGCACATGTATTTTGATTTTTTTGTATATGTTATAGGAAAGATATGCATGGTGTTTTCTTTTCTAACACTATGTAGGACACATGCATGGTTAAGAAGAAACAGGTGAAAAGGACTTGGAAAAATAGAATTTTTCAAAAACAAATGTACTACACATTATATCACGATGGAAAATGTGTAATAAAAAAATATGAATACGTAAAATAAACCAAAAATGTGGTAAATAAGAGGGAAAAAATTGTTTTTAAACCATGAAAAATATTGGCAACAAATTAAAACAAGTAAAATCACAATAAATCACATTAGGAAGTATGAAAATAATGTAATAAAATGGAAAACACATGAAAGACTAATGGTAAAAAAATAAATCAATTAAGTCAATCAATCATACTAAATCATGTTGGGAAGTATAAAATGTAAACAAAATTGGTAAAATGGACTTAAATTAGTCACACTAATTCAAGTTGGGAAGTATGGAAAAATTAAGAAAAGTGGTTGGATTCTTATATGCAATCAAAAAATAAAAAGATAAAAGTGAAATATTAATTAATTAAGCATAAAACATACTAAATCAATATGGGAAGCATGTCGGTGATGTGTAACTCATAATCAATCACATCTTATCTCATATTTGACACATGTAATTTCATTGTGATTTGGATATTGGAAGATTTTGTGAGGAAGGCCAAGTCCTATCCATGGTCTTACACTACAACTCAAAAAGGGAACACCAATGAGGTGGAAACAATGTGAAAATATGGTAAAGGGGGATGTTTGAAATGCTAATGTGAAACATTTGGTAATTTTTGAGGAAGGGCAAGTCCTATCCATGGTTTTACACTATAATGCAAAAATGGAATCCGTAGGGGAGTGATAAGTGAAAAAAATAATTTCAAGGGGAAATATTAGGATTGTAAGGAGTGAAAAAGGGAATGTAAGAAGCATAACATAGGTGTATTTATGAGAAGACCTTAGGATACATGAGGCACACTAAGGACATGAGAAGGCACTAACTGACTAGTGACCATCAATATACATAGGATACATATTCGTTAGAGGCACAAAGTTATGTAGAAAAATAAGTGTGGTCTTAAGATCAACTCATGTTGAATGTTCTAAATAATAAAATTAAAATGGACCCACCTTCCTATAATGTGTTCCCCATTCCTTAGGACCCTTACAAAGCCATCAATCTACTACAAAGATTGGGTACTTGAGTGAGAAAGTAGGTAGTACTAAGATATTTTTTTATTCTCCTTTTCTAATCTACTAGCCTACTGTACCCCAATGGACCTTGACTCTATCATGAGTCCAACTATGGAGTTTTAGATTTGATTAGAAAAAGTTGTAATTAGAATCACATCTTTTAGTGTGATTTTGACTTTTAAAATTTTCAAATGGTGCCTTTTAGATCATTTCTTTTTGTTAAATGATTTGGCCTTTGAATATTTTATGGATTTTAAGATTCCTCCTCTATATAGACTTGGAATGACCAGTTATGAGAGATAGAGTGATACACAAAAATGAGCATTAGGCTTTGGCTAAAGAAGCTAAGTATCCAAATATATGACTAAC
The DNA here is from genome assembly GCA_037957365.1 of Torreya grandis. Classification (NCBI taxonomy): domain Eukaryota; kingdom Viridiplantae; phylum Streptophyta; class Pinopsida; order Cupressales; family Taxaceae; genus Torreya; species Torreya grandis. The sequence continues at coordinate 3,363,812 of JARHVA010001084.1, read as the reverse complement.
TAGAATACTTAGTCTTAACTATGAACCCACATGTTATCTCAAGTCTCAACCATGTGTATGCTTAATTTGTAAAAGGGAATAAAGGGGGAAAAAGGGAGATACAAAGTGGACTGGTAAAAGGAGATTGTAATGAGATGAATTATTTGATAACTGATCACATGGTAAATTAGGAATGACTAAAGGGATCAAGGTTTTTATAACTAAGTTAAAATAACAATTATTCATGTTTATAGAGATAAGATAGAAAATAATCATGAAAAAGAACAAGATAACCATAAGAAATGAACTTAAGAAGAACAAGTATGTAATTATGAAAAAAAATATATAAGAGAATAAAAGAAGAATAATGACATCATAAGTAACATATAGTTCAAAACAAAATCACCATGTAAGATAGATAATAATTTGACACAATGTCAAATGATACAAAATAGATAAATGTAAAGTTGGAGCACACATCCAATCCAAATGAAAAAAATAAATGTAAGAACACCATGCTTATGTTCATACATAATGATGTATTTATTAATACACATTATCCATAACATATGATAAGTCTCTATGAAGCTGAACTCAGACTGCAACCAAAGTCTCCTTGATCTTCAGGTAAAGTTGAGAAAATATTTCAAGTAAAATCTCTTTGAAAAAAATGTAGGAATGCCTGAAGGATCATGATGATGAGGGATATCATGTAGGGGATGCTTAGGAGAAGGAATGGGAGTGGACTCTATAATATATGAAGGGGTTATTGGTGGAGTAGGTAGCATCGAGGAAGGAGGATCCATAGGTGAAGGACTCACGGGTGGGGAAATAGTGTTTGGAGAAGGGACCACAGGTGGTGGAGCCATGGGGAAAGAATGGGGAGCCTTATTTCAAGGGAAAACTATGGGAACAAGGTTAGTAGGCACAAGAATTATTATAAGGTGATCCTTGAGATGCTACTAAAGGATGAGACATCAATTAGTGTGATGCATACCATATTGGTGCTAGAGATAATATACTTCTTGATATTTGAGAAGATATTTAGATAAATTTTTTGGGGGAGGTATATCTTTGTCTATGGGATGAGAAGTGGCAGGATGCAAGGTGTCAATATATTTCCACAACTTCTGATAATGTGTGGATGAATTATTATCTATGTTATAGAAGTAACATATACGCTTGTGAGTAGACTTAGTAGGTGTAATCATAGGAGGAGTGGAAGTGGAAGGCATGGAAGGTTATTATAATGAACAGTATCTATTCAAGTGACTGAAAAATTTATGAATTTCACAATATGGTTGATTGGCCTATTTGGTGGGTAAAGGAGCAAGTTATGGTAAAGGGAGTAAACCATCACTAAGAGAAGGTGGGGTTGGTGGAGATACTAGGCAAGGCTCAACTGAAGGAGAAATAGAATTTAAAATAAGAAGAGACTCAACTATAGAGGGAGTGGAAATAAGATATGACTGGGCTCAATTGAGGGAGGGGTGGGATGCACATAAGGTTAAAGGACAGTCGTAAGCATCTCAAGGATAAGTCAGCTAGAGGGGTTTTGGTATCTAGTAAAGTGATAGGGACCAGTCATAGCATGATACATAAGCATATTCCTATGAGGTTATTTAAAAACTAGAGGTGTGTACACCATCTCTACCCTATGATCAAGAGGAAAAATACTAAAGTTAGGAATGATATAGCATGGAATACTAGAAGATATACTAAAATACTGAAGCAAAGAGGAATGATAGCGAATAATTTTAGCATCTTAAGTCTGAACAATACCTCCTAAGAATGGATCATCTAAAGTATATCCATAATTATATTTAGGTATATGAAGATTGATGGCATAGGTAGGGATGACATTGTCATCCAATGTGGCATGATGAATGGAATATTGAGTCTTATTTAAGATAATGGGTATATCATCATAAGGTGGTTAATGGGAATGAGGTTGCAAAGAAGGGTGAAGCTTAGAAATGAGTTGAGGTGAGAGATTCAAGGTTTTAATCTTGAGATTGATCTCATCCAACTCATCATCATCAGAATCTAGGAGGTTAGTGGGTATATCCTAATGAGTTTGGGGTGACCATTATAACCTTAGGTGGAATTGACAATAAATTTAAACCATTGAGATTCATGAAATAGAAATCTTGGCAAGGGTTTAAGGGTAGGAATATTGAATACACTTCGGTCATGGAATTGTTTAAAATTATAAGGGTTAATGTCACCTTAAATCCTATAAATGGATCCATTGTGAGTAAATTTGACATATTAGAAAGTGAAAGAGGCAACTGCTCTCATGTGATGAGTCCATGGCCTATTAAGAAAAATGTTATAAGATAGAGGAAAGTTGAATATCATCAGCTTCATGTGAACAGTGGTAGGTGGGATGATAATGGGGAGCCACACACAACCTAAAGAAGGCATATACCTTCAGTCATACCCTTGACATATGTTGCATGTTGATTTAATATTACATTCATAATATCTAAGAGTTTTGATAAAATCAAGAAAGGCAACACAAATTCTAGAACCATCATCAATTAAATCATTCTTGACTTGGATACCACCAATTTGGAAATTGATAAATAAAGATCATCCAAATGAATCAAAATCTCATCAGGGATCATAGAAGTAATGAGGAATTTAAGGGAAAGATAAGTGTCCAGTGTTTCATCAACATGTATTTACATCTCTTTGCACTATTGCAAAATGCTATCTTCTGATCTCGATAAGGTGGATTCACATCTTGTTAGGGGAGGATGTGGGATATTAATTTTGAACAAAAGTTGCATAAGATGATTATGATGATGCAGAGAGTTCTGCATAAGTTTGAGAAATGGTATTTAAGATGGGAGATTAGTGCATTCTATAATAGGATCCCACTCATCATAACCCATAAGGGGACTATTGGAAAGAGGTGCATAGTGTTAATTGAGGTCCTCATAAGGAGGAGATAAAGTGCATGTTAATTTATGTTGATAAGAGGTTGAAGGTTTAATTAGAGGACAAGTTTGTTGATTGTCTTGAGAAGATGCGTTAATTGATGTAAGTTTGATTTGAGATACATTAGAATAAATGTTGATAGAAGTGTGAGTATCATTCATGATAGGTAAAGAGGTTAGAGGAATGGTATAAATGGTATGAGAAGTGTTATCCAAGGGAGGTGTTGGGATTGGTTTATCAAAAGATATAAGATCTTCTTGCCCCAACTCTATTAAATGAGTTGGAGAAGAGACTTGGATAACATGAAATGTGCAAGTTAATTGAGGGATGTGGATGGGATGAGGATCAATGAAAGTAACGATCCTTCTAATATTATTCATATTGACCACATTATCTTTACGAGTTGGGTCAAGAAGACTATCAACTTTATTGGTAGAAGGGGTAGGCTTGTCTTCGTTATCCTTGTGATTTGGAAGAGGATATTTTAGATGGATAAATGAGCATTAGCCTAGTTCAAAGCTTGAGATTTAGTGTGTTTCATGGGTTTTAAAAGAAATATCATAGGCTTATTGATGTTTATGAATGATATAATCATGATCAAAATTAAGAATGAGAAGGAAATCCATACTCAAATTATGAAGTTGCCTACAAGTCTCATGAGAATGAACCCAACTAGCATGAAACCAACAAAAATTATTGGAATCACATCAAAATTTTATGGGATGAGTGGGATCAAGTTCTCATGAAATAGGTATTGGTAGGATTTTTTTTAATTTTTATAAGGACAAAGTTTTAAGAATATTGATACTATTGGTTGAAGATAAATGAGGATTAGTGATGTGGTTAGGAGGGGAAGCTTGTTCCAGATTTTGGTTGGGAACAATAGCTTGAATATAATGAATGGTATCATAAGAGTTAGTGACACCATCATTTTTAGCATGATGATTCTTATTATTGATTAACATACGAGTAACCATATAAGGTTGGGATGGATCAAATTGGTGCATAAGGAAATCTTGATGTTTGGATTAGTTAATGGCCTCTTCCAAAGTATGTGTAGAGAAAGTCTAAACCCAATATTTCAACTTGGGGAAAAGAGCGTTGGTAAACAAATGAAAGAGGTTTTCCTATGAAATATTATATTCACATTTTTTATACAAGGTATTCCATAATTTGATGAAAGCTTGTGCAGTTTTGGTCTCAAGTTGCTTATAATTGATAAAATGGTAAAGGTATTTTCAAGATCACTAATTTGGAACTCTTAGACTAGAGAATTAACTAAACACTCCAAGCTAGTGATGGAATGAGATTTTATTTGGTTATACCAATATAAATCATCACCCATGAGAGTATTTTATAATAGCTTGGTAGTGGAAAAAGTATTTAACTTGACCCAGTCTTTATATAGATTTCCAAATATTTTAAAGTGAAGAGTAGGATCGGTTGACCCATTGTAAGTAATGGTAGGGGTGATATGTCCTATATCGATATTAGTAATTTGAGATGTAAGAGGCTCATTTTCAAGGTGATTGATCATTTTATTAACAAGGGGAGGTTGAGGGATAAGATTACCATGGGAATCCTGAAGAGGAGGTGGGGGAACATTTTGGTCATGCATGCCCCATGACATCTATTAAGGGTGGGTTTGAAGATGGATAAGATAATTTTGCATTTGAATCATTTGATTTACATTTTTATCTTTGAAATAATTCATTTTATTATGAGTTTGTAATAGGATTTGATGGGTTTGAGTTATATTATTGGTATTTTTTGAAGCATTGGAATTAGTAATAGTGGCTTGGGTACCACTATGGGTATTGGTAGTGCTTGAAAATAATTCTCGGTAAGTGAGGCACTAGTGGCATAATTTTCTTGTGTGGAAAATATGTATTAGTAGAGGGATGAAAAGAAGCAACACTAGAGGCATGGTTATTGTTGACCAAATTTGACTTTTAGGTCAAATTGGGGCACCCCTAGGTAAAAAATTGAGTTTTAAGTGTTTTAAGGGGTTTAATATTTGGTTATAAGATATATAATAGGTAATTTAATGTTATTTAATGTTATATTAGCCTTGGTAACTTATTTTATTATCCAACATGTCCTTTTGAGTCATTTTATGGGTCAAAATTAAGCATTTAATGACTTGTATAGAATTTTTGGGAAGTTTTAAGGTTCCAAAATATGATGCCATGTCTCATGTGTCCTTAGAGGTCTTAATTAACTAACATAACTAAAAAGTGGAAGGTTCATCAGAATAAAAGGTAGTTTTCTTGAGAAAGAAGAAAATGGCACTTGTACAACTCATTATGAAGTGTGCCATGTGGGAGAAGATCATGGCATGTATCTTAAGCTTCCTCAAGCTTAGTTATACATTTGGTTTTCTATGGAATTTCCATTATTGGCCCAAAATTATTCTACTCTTTTTCAGCCCTCTTGGCAAGTAGAAGTGACCTTTAGGTTTGTGCTTAGTACAAAAAACTCAAGAGGTTTCAAATTAAACTCCTTAGGAAGTTTGTAGTAAACTTAGAAACCTTCATTTACATATAAGTATTTTGATGAATGGTGTCTTATGATTCATGCATCATCCTCATGAAGCTAATTGTATTTTTTTGCCTGCTTATCTATGTACCTTATAGGTTTTGCTCTTGTTTGGGAAGGTATATACAATCTAGTTACTAATATTGGTTCCAAATGATGTTTAATATTGTCAGTCATGTTATACATGATTGGTTTCACATTGGAAGTTAATTTGATGAGCCAACCAACTCAATTTTCAAGGAGGGTTGAAGTGGGTTGGAACAACTAGATATGCAAGAAATGGTCTTGGAACAAGATTGTGACATTTTGAGATAATTTCCAAAATTTGTCAAAACAAGGTCCAGGCCCTTTTTTATATGTCCTTATACATGACTTAATTGAGTTACAGGGTCTCCAAGTTCATTTTTCTTCAAGCTCTCACATAGGCCTATCATCTTGCAAAATAAAGGAGGTTGTTGAGTTAGAGAGGTTGGTTTTCTTAAGCCATCAAGTTGGTCTTCAAGAAAATGAAATCACTCAGTGTTATCTATAGCCACGTGAGTTAGGTTCACCTCTCAAACCAATGAAATGAGTTTCAATGCATAATAAAAGGGTGGGATAGTCCAAATGCACTAATAGACATATATTTACTATGAAATCATCAAGGAAGAGCACACAAAGGGTATTTTTCATTCACCAAGGTGGAAAAACCTATACCCAGGTCTAATGAGTATATATAGCCAACTTAGGGCTCAAATATGAGAAAGTGTTTACTTTGAAAGGTGTGAGGTCTAATGAAATGCTTAAGAGGTCTTAGAAAGATATGATGCTTCTCAAGGTTTCACAAAGCCTTAGATAGTAGAGTATGATCAAAATTCAAGTTGAATTGGTTTGCAAGGACATAAATAAACACCTACAGTCACTGCCTCCTTCAAATCCTAACTCAATATTGCAAGACTAAACATTGTTTTCATGATTGGTGTAGTTTATAATAGTTGAAAAGATAATTTATGACCTGAGAAACCATCTAAATTTAATAAAATGTTATTCTTTGGATCTCTCATACACCTACAAGTGTCTCTCTCTAAAAGGAATGAACACTTAAAGCCAACCTACAGTAGGACAAACAAACAGTGAACTAGGTAATGAGTTTTGATGGTGTTTTAGTCATCCAAGGTGAGTACAAGGTGAAGGTAGGTGTTAGGTGATTAATAATCTTAAGGGAAATTCTTCCAACACCATGGCTAAGGCTCAAGTAATCAAATGCTCACCTACAATAGTCAAGAGGTAGAGTACAATAGTCAAAAGGAAGAGAGATCTAGGTTTATTAATTTAAAGGGACTATAAAGGATAAAAAAAAATTTAACATGGTGAAACTACCAATGAACACTAAATTAGAGTCATGTTGATATTCATGATCTCTTATCAATAATAATTAGGCTTACCTTGGCCTCTTAGGATCCTATATGCACCTACATCTGGTTCATAGTCATGACAGGGTGAAGAGAAGAATGTGCCTAGTAAAGCATGAAAATGTTGATAATAAATTGAGATGATTCATGAGGTTTTATAGTGATTATTTACCTTATAAAGGATATATATTCACCTATAGGTCTTTACATCTCTCAACATAGTTGATTGTGTTTGACTATGGTAGACAATGAGCTAAGAAATAAGGAATGATGGTTGCTAATACATAAACATGACCCAAAATGATTCCAAAAAATTCATTAAATGATTACCATAAAATTATTTATAAACATTTTATCAAGAAAAAGAGACAACTATACCTATAGGTACAACATTCTAGGGTAAAACATAGTCAAGAAATTATACTAAGTCCTGACTGAGTCAAGGTATATGATTAGTATATGATAGGTTTAAGGAATAAGTGAGGTTTGGAATCCATTAATTATAGTCATTATAATATCCTAGATCTTTCATGATGGATATATAATAGACAAGGATCCTTAAGAATGCAATTCATAGTCAACACCAACAAACATTGCACAGTCTACTTATATATAGTTTGTCTTGGGTTTTCCACAAGTTGGAGGAATAAGAGACATAAAAAAGGGTTGAAACATTGTGTATAGAATGTTTATGAATTTAATAGGCTCATAAATTATTCACATTTTTTTGGGGAAAGAGGGGAGTGCCCTCTATTTTATCTTAGATAAAAGGCACTCCCTTATGAGGTCAAATTGGTAGACTTGGAGAATGAGGACAAAAGACTAGACTAAAAGATAAAATAACCTTATATAAAGGTGTAAATTTTTTAAAAAAATATAGGAAATAATTATAAAACATGAAATGATGGGTGAATTTTAACAAGTTATCCCAAACTACAAGATTTGCAAGCAGGCCTACTAGGCAAGTTTTGGCATAGTGCCCAAATGAAGGGTCACTCATACTTATGGACCTAAATATGATTTATACCTTGTTGATACATGTTTATTAGGATAAAATATAAATTTTAAATCTCTTTGGATGCAAATAAAACATCAAGAAAGTCATTTTGAGCCTTAGGTTGCAAGCAAGCCTATGGAACAAGGCTTAGGCCAAGGCCAAATGGGGAGTCTTTCAAATTTATAGCTTTGGATCTGATGGAAAATAAATTTTAGAATTTTTATGGGATAATATTATTTGTCTTTTATCCATTGGTATATATAAAAAGTCATGAAATGGTCAATTTTGGTCTTTAAAGTCATTCAGGGTTATTAGAATAAAGGAAGGATCTCGATAGGAGAAGTTTGAATACTCACATCTATTTTGATGCTTTGCATTATAACCAAAGGAGTTTAAGGATTTTATAATAGGACTTGTAATATTAATATATGGAATTATTTTGATAATTATATGTCATACCTTTATGAAATAACTTTAAGAGTCAAAACTATTTGAAACCCTTACAAACCCTGATTAAGGACCAGTCTGGAGAAATGAAGCTAGAGATGAATTATAATGTCATAGTTTGAGCATTAACACTATTTTAAATTGTATATAACTACTTAAATATACCCCCCAATATTTTTTGGCTATAGAGATATATATTAACATTTCATAAACATGGTATTTTTGACCATTTTTTTTGTTGTGTAGGATACATTGAGGATTTTGAAGATGAAACCAAATTTGGAGGGAAGATTTGTAATTTTTATAACTAAATATGTTAATTTAATTCTAATTAAAAACTCTTAAGTTTCTAAACTAGATGCTTAATCTCAGCCAGTCAAAACTAGCCTAGTGGACAAGCTAGTGAAAATGGTGGAAAAATTCAAGTGAGATCATTTTAAAGTGTACCTGATGATTCTAAAGAAATGAAGGATATTTACAGGTGTCATAAACTTCTTCCCATGTATTTTAATGAGAAAATAAACCAAATTTGAGGCCAAGTGTACAGGGTGCATGGAAGAGGAGTTTTTTTACAATAGATGATGATGGCTCACTTCCAAGTGATTCTAGAGGACCAGGTATGCAACCAATGAATGGAGAGGTATAATTGATACCCTTCCAATTATTTTCAATCATTGGACCTGGTACTAGTTATTAATGAGGCATTAAAAGGATGCCAATCATGAAGGTAGTTTCTCTCAACCAATCAAGGAGTTTTATGCCACTTTTCATAAAGTTTATGCCTTGAATTGACACTTGTGCTTATTTACCTTGCATGGTTCATCCCATATAATATTATCATGCACAAATAAATAATTATCTTAGATTTAAAAGTGTCCCTATGACCCTTTAACTTCTCTCTTCTCCTCTCTTTCTCAAGTTCTATAAGAACTAGCCATTTTGGCATTGTAATCTATGATCCACCTGAGTATGGTGAAGCCTTGCTCAAATTCATACCATTTGATCAATAATACTACTGATTTTTAACTCTTCATTACTAATCTTAGTGTGTTTTAATTTAATTTTTGATATTGCTTAGTGAATACTATGGATACCTTAACATGTCTAGTTCTTGCATCCTATTTGTAGTGAAAAGCTTCTTCTTACAGGGCATGTGAAGTGTTCTAGGAAATGTTAGGGATTGAGTGAGTTAGTATATTTATTTGTTCCCTCATAATAATATTTTATATTCATCCTATATTTTCACATTCATCCATAACCTCACAATGTAACATTGATGTGAGAAGATGAAGATTGGAGAAGTGTATGTTTAGTTTGCCTCTTGATTTCATGTGTAACATGCTATTGGTTGGAAGTCATCATATATTTTGGTGTATCACCTCCCTTAGGTTAGTTTTATTTTAGTTATCTCTCTCCTTTTACACCTTCACAAATTTAAGTGTAGTAATCCAAAGTGGTACATCAATGGAACTAGCCCTATCTAGAGATTCACCTCATCCTTAGGCTGCCCACAAGCCTATAAGTGTTTCCATTATGCCACTTAGATGAGGAGATATTTTAAATCTCCTAAAATGGTGTGGATCTAAGTGACAATAGTTTTTGGTATGCCTAGTTGGACTCTTGGTCCAAGAAGTTGAGAGATTTTTGGTGTTGTCTCTCAATAATTAGCCTTTGGAGGTATCTATCTAAGAATCAATGGTGACTCTGAAGATATATCAACTAGTTAATTAGCCCACATTATCCTTTGAAGATTATTATTAACATTTTCCATTGTGTTCATGATTTCAATGAAGTTTCATGGCTAGTTTTGGTGTTGAGCATTGTTTTACACAAGTTGGTGAGACTTTTCAAGCTTGTGCCATTACCTATCAATATGAAAAAGTTCATAATTATCCTTGTCATGAAGTGTACCAGCCTTATCATGAATTATACCATCCTTAACATGAGTATATCAGTCTTATATCCATCCTTCTCAATGTCATGTTCCTCTTAGTCAACCTAGTCATTTCTCAACTCTATCCATTTCCACCTTCAAACAAATACTTTTGGGCTATGAGAGGTAAATGTTGGAGATTGATACTCTAAGAGGATGTGGTCAAAATTTTCCTAGGAATCTTATTCATAAGGTCAGAGATGCATTATATTTTGTGAAAAAAGAGTGGGAACCTATTGAGAGAGCCAATTGGCAAAGGCTCACAAGTGAAATGCTTGATGTGAGTGCCTTAGTTTCTTCCTTAGAGGATAGTCTATGAGTTTATGAAAGGAAACCTCACCAAACCTATCAACCTTAATATCCATTTCCAAAAGTTCCCTATCATCCATATTTGATCCCTACTCATGAGCTAAATCAAGGATATCAAAGTCATCCTTTTCCCAATCAGTTGGAGGAGAGAGTTGAAAGGAGAATCCTTGTTTTTGAAGCTAATCTTGATAGGAAAATTGAGTTATCTAATATTCATATGCAAAAATAAATGTTATAATTAAAGTAATAGGAGTTCAATCCTTCATTTCCCTCTTACATTTCATCCCCACCACCTCAAAAAGAGACTCATAATCCCAATACCCTAAGTTATAACAAGATAGTGGAGTCATGGGGAAAGAAAGAGGATAAAAGTCTTGACAAAGAGTGTGAAGTTAAGAAGGATATTGATCCTATACACACCCCTCCCAACCTTCCTCAAGAAAATACTTCCAATCCTAAGATCCTAAGATAGAGTGAGATAGTGGAATCATGGGGTAAGAAATAAGATAGAAGTTTGGTTGATAAGGAGTGTGAAGTTGTGAATGAAGTTGATCCTTTGAAAGTTTCTCTCACCCTTCCTCAAGAAAACTCTTATCCTATATATTAATCCCTTTGTATTCCTCATCCTCATTATAATGCATATAAACTTCAAGAGAGACTTTTCCAAGAGAACCTAGCCAAGCAAATTGAAGAGTTAGAGTCAAAGATGAAGCTACTAAGTCAAGGTGAGATGGAAGGTTTAGACCCAAAATAAGATCATATGCCTAAATAAACCCCATATACCCTTCCTCAAGAGATAAATCAAGCTAAATTATACGTAAATGAATTTTTTATAAAGTGTAAGTAAGAGAATCAAGTGGTTTTAGCCCAAGGTCTACCTCCCTTTCCTCAAGAGCTTCCAAAAAAACACCCCTACATCTCACTCTCAATCTGATTTTGAGTTTTATGTGCAACCTCCACCAGGTATTTCATATTATCCTCACTCCATCACCATTTTCCTTGATGTACCTATGGTATGGGAACCTAAAGAGGAGTAACTAGTTGTCAAAAACTTAGAACTCTTGCTTGAAGAATGTATAACTCCTTGGTATCCTCATTGGTCTAAGTCACAAGACTTCAAAATGCCTAGTCTTGGAATCACAAAGAAGGAAATGGAATATATTGCATACCTTGAGAATCAAATTCATGATGTGACAACTGAGACATAATTTGAGATCCCTCAAGAGGTCCTAAGTGTTGATGAAGAGGTAAGCTATTATGTTGAATCTTATTGTTTGGTTGATAGTGAAGAATGCTTTTATTATGTTGAAGAAGGAATCTTGGATGAAGTCCTCTTGGATTATAAGGAAGAGCATGAAGGAGCTTCTCTTATAATTTCACTTCATGATGTTGATCAAGAAGAGGACGAGGACTTGTGGAAAAAGTTTGAAAACATTTGTAATGAGTTTGAGTCTCTCAAGGGGCCTACTACTTCTTTAGAGATGACTACAAGTGATGATGAGAAAGAACAAGTTATTAAGTATCATTTGGATTATTTTATTAAAGTAATTTGAGAAGGATATAATACTATTCAAGGAGGCTATGATTTGGCCAAAGATGGAGAAGGTAACTCTGGTACTCAAGTAAGTATGCAAAGGAAAAACAACATTTCAAATCTATCCTTTCAAGAAGCATATACATTTCATGATGACATGTTTGAAGTCATCAAGATGGGATATAATCCTTTGAACTAGTTGGGAGAGATACGTCAGCTCTTGAAGGATGGAACAAGCTCCTATTAGCTTTAATCTTCCAAATAACATGAAACTACTCTTCTTGAATCCATGCCTACCAAGAATATACAAATTGACCATGAAATGAAGAGTGGGAAGCAATATGAAGTATGTGAACATGTTAAAGAGGAAAATATATACATTGGATACATATTTGAGGATGATCTACTTGAGGGCAGACCAAGTAAAGTGCAAAGGAATAGGTCTAATCTAAAAAGCACCAATTCAAGGAAAAACATGTTTGGCACTATGATTCATCCTATCATGAAGATGATTCAAGAATTTTTACTTTTGATCCTAGAAAGGAGGTATGTTTAGTTTCTAGTTGTGCATAATAGTTATTTACAGATTCCCCTAAGTGGCTTGAGCACATGTGTGTGTGTCTTGTGTGTTTTGTTGCCTTGTCTTATGTGTGTCCTTTACTTTATATGGTTGAGGTAATTAGTGGTCTTATCTTGATGCTAAATGGTCAAAGGTTTCCTTATTTATCTCAGAATAAAGTGACTCCATAATCCCAATGGACTGATAAGGCTATTGGTCTAGTTAGTATAACAAACATACTACCCCTATGAGTCACTAATTTATTGACCAAATTTGACTTTTAGGTCAAACTGGGGCACCCCTATGTAAAAAATTGAGTTTTAAGTTTTTAAGAGGGTTTAATATCTTTTCATAAGATATATAATAGATTATTTAATTTTATATTATCCTTGGTCACTTATTTTATTAGCTAACATGTCTTTTTGAGTCATTTTAGGGGTCAAAATTAAGCATTTAATGACTTATATGGATCTCTTGGGAATTGTTAAGGATAAAAAACATGATTTCACATTGCATGTGTCCTTAGAGGTCTTAAGTAATTTAAATAACTAAAAATTGGTAGGTTCATCAGAAGAGAAGGCAATTTTATTAGGAAAGAAGAAAATGGCACTTATACGACTCATTACGAAGTGTGACATGTGGGAGAAGATCATGGCATGTCTATTAAAATTAACCAAGCTCATTTAGATGTTTGGTTTGATTTTTAAGTTTAATTTTTGGCCAAAAACTATTATACTCTTTTTTTAGTCCCTTTGGCAAGTAGAAGTGACCTTTAGGTTTATGTTTAGTACAGATAGCTCAAGAGGTTTTAGCTCAAACAACTTAGGGAGGTTGTATTAAACTCATAGACCTTCATTTACATATAAGGATTTTGAAGAATGGTGTTATGTGATTCATGAACCATCCTCATGAATATAACTATATATTTTTGTGTACTTATTTATGTACCCTACAGGGTTTGCTCTTGTTTGGGTAGGTCTATACAATCTAGTTTCTAATATTGATTCTAGATGATGTTGAATCCTATCTATAATGTTATAAATGATTGGTTTCACATTGGGAGTGACTTTATGAGCCAACCAAATTAGTTTTAAATGAGGGTTAAAGTGTGTTATAATGACTATATATGCAATAAATGGTCTTGGAGCAAGCTTGTGACATTTTGAGACAATTTCCAAAATTTATCAAAAAAGATGTCTAGGACCTTTTTTAGATGTACTTATACATGATTTCATTGAGTTACATAGCCTTTAGGTTTATTTTTATTCAAGATCTCACATAGGCCAATCATCTTGAAAAATAAGGGAGGTTTTTGAGTTAGAGAGGTTGGTTTTGTTAATCCCTCAAGTTAACATTCAAGACACTGAAATCACTCAGTGTTATCTACAACCAAATGAGTTATGTTCACCTCCCAAACCAATGAAATGAGTTCCAATTCATAATAATAGGGTGGTATGGTCTAATGAACTAATATAAATGTATTTACTATGAAATTATCAAGGAAGAGCACAAAAAGGGTATTTTGCATTCACTAAGGTAGAATAATCTATACATAGGCCTAATTAGAATCTACAGCTAGCCCAGGGTTTAAACAAGATAAAGTGTTTACTTTTCAAGGTGTGAGGGCTAATGACATGATTAAGAGGTCTTAGAAAGAGATGATGCTTCTCAAGGTTTCAAAAAGCCTTATATAGTAGAGTATGATCAAACTTCAAGTTTAATTGGTTTGAAAGGATAGAAATGAACACCTACAGTAACTACCTCCTTCAAAGCCTAACTCAAGATTATAAGAATATACCTTATTCTCATGATTGGCATAGTTTATAATAGTTTAAAAGACAATTTTTTACATAATAAACCATCTAAAGGTAATAACATGTTTTTATTTAGATTTTTCATACACCTACAGGTGTCTCTCTCTACAAGAAATGAACACTTACAATCAACCTACAGTAGGACAAATAAAAAGTGACCTAGGCAATGAGTTTTGATGGTGTTTTATCCATCCAAGGTGAGTAAAAGGTGAAGGAAAGTGATATGTGATCACTAGGATTAAGGTAAATTCTTAAAACACCATATCTAAGGCTCAAGTAATCAAATTCTCACCTACAATAGTCAAGAGGTAGAGTACAATAGTCAAAAGGTAGAGAGAGCTAGGTTTATGAATTCAAAGTGCATATAAAGGATAAAATAAATTTTAACATGGTGAAACTGATTATGAACACTAATTTAGATTCATGTTGATATTCATGATCTCTTATCAATAATAATCATTCTTACCTTAACCTCTTAGGATCCTATATGCACCTACAACTAGTTCACAGTCATGACAGGGTGAAGAGAAGAATGTGCCTAGTAAATAATGAAAAGTTTGATAATAACTTGAGATGTTTCATGAGGTTATATAGTGATGAGTGACCTTGAAAAGGATAAATATTCACCTACAAGTCCTTACATCTCTCAACATAATTAACTGTGTTTGACCATGGCAGACAACGAGCTAGGAAATAAGGAATGAAGGTTACTAATGTATAGAAATGACCCTAAATGATTAAAAACAAGATTTAAATGGTTATAATATACCCTAAAATGATCTATATACCTTGTATCAAGGTAAAGATACATCTATACCTTTAGGTATAACATTCTATGGTAAAACACAGTCAAGAAATTATACTCAGTCTTGAGTCAAAGTATATGAGTAGTATATGATAGGTTTGGGGAATAAGTGAGGTTTGGAATCAATTTATTATATTAATTATAATATCTTTGATATTTCATGATGGATATATAATAGAAAAAGATACTTAGGAATTCAATTCACACTCCACACCAACAAACATTACATAGTCTGCCTATACACAGTTTGTCTTCAGTTTTCCATAAGTTAGAGGGGTAAGAGATATGACCAAGGGTTGAAAACTTATGTAGAGAATGTTTATGAATTAAATAGGCTCATAAATTATTCACATTTGTTTGGGGAAATATGGGAGTATATTTTATTTTGTCTTATACAGAGGGCACTCCCTTATGAGGTCAAATTGGTAGACTTGAAGAATGAAGACAAAAGAGTAGACTAAAAGCTAAAAGATACTTATAGGAAGGTGTATAAAGTTTTAAAACATATATTACATCATGATAAACCATAAAAGGAGGGGTGATTATTAATAGGTTAGCCCAAAATACAAGGTTTGCAAGGAGGCTTACTAAGTAAGTTTTGGCCTAGTGCCTAAATTAAGGGTCACTCACACTTCTATCCATAAATATTTTTTATACCTTATTGATACATGTTTATGAGGACAAAATATACATGTTAAATCTCTTGGGATGCAAATAAAACATCAGGAAAGTCATTTTGAGCCTTAGGTTGTAGGTAGGCCTATGGAACAAGGTTTTGACCATGGCCAAATGGGGATTCATTCACATTGTTAGATTTTAATATGATTTATAATCCATTTTATAATGTTTATTGGAGAATATTATATGTTTTTGATCCATTGGTATATATAATAAGTCATGAAAGGTCAATTTTGGGCTTTAAGGTCATTTAGGCTTGTTGGAATGGAGGAAGGAGCTCAATAGGAGAAGTTTGAATACTCACATCTTTCTTGATACTTTGAATGGGAACCAAACGAGTTCAAGGATGTTATAATATGTCTTTAACTATTAATTTTTGAAATTATTTTAAGAATTGGATGTCTAACCTTTATGAAACAACATTAAGAGTCAAAAGTATTAGAAACCCTTGCAAACCATGATTAAGGACTAGTCTGGAGAAATGAAGCTAGAGATTCATTATAATGGAATATTTTGACCATGAAACCTATTGGAACTTGTATATTAATCATTAAATGTACTACTCATGATTTTTTGGTTGTATGGACCTATACAAACATGGCATACACATGGTATTTTTGACCATTTTTTGTGTTATGTAGGATACATGGAGTATGAAGATGAAACCAACTTTGGAGGGAATATTTAGAATTTTTATAACTCCTTATGGTCTTTTAATTCTAAGGAAAATTTTCTAAGAATCCAAACCAGGTGCTCATCTCAGCCAATCAAAACTGACATAGTGGACAAGTTAGTGAGAAGGGTGGAAAACTCCAGGTGAGCTCATTTTAAGGTGTCCTTAATGATTATAAATCCATGAAGGATATTTAAATGTGTCATAAAAATCATCCCATTTATTTTCATGAGAAAATGAAGCCAAATTTGAGGCCAAGTGTGTAACATGTATATAAGAGGCCTTTTTTGGATTAGATGATGATGGCTCACTTCCAAGTGATTCTAGAGGACCAATAATACAAAAAATGCATGAAGAGTCATTAATAATACACTTAAAATTATTTAAAATCATTTTAATTGGTCCTAGTTAGTTATGAGGTGTTCAATGGAGGCCAATCATGAAGACAGTATTTCTGAGCCAGTTAAGGAGTTATATGCCACTTTTCATGAAGTTTATGCCTTGAATTAACACTTTTGCTTCCCAACATTACATGGTTCATCCCATAACCTATTTTAATGCACAAATAAATATTTATCTTAGCTTTAAAAGTGTCTTTTTGACCCTAAGACTTCTCTGTTCTCCTCTCTTTTTCAAGTTCTATAAGAACTAGTTATTTTGGCATGGTAATCTATGCTCCATCTAAGTATGGTGAAACTCTGATCAAATGCATACCATTTAATCAATAAGACTAATAATTTTTACCTCTTCATGATTATTATTAGTGTCTTTTAATTTAATGTGGGATCTTTCTTAGTGAAGACTATATATTTTGTAGTATGTTGTCTCATTCTTGCATCCTATTTGTAGTTAAAAAACTTATTCTTACAGGGCTTATGAAGTGTTCTTGGAATTTTTAAGGATTGAGTGAGTTAGTATATTCATTAGTGCATTCATATGCCTCTTTTATAGTCCTTATATATTTTCATATTCATCCATAACCTCATAATGTAACATTGATGTGAGAAGATAAATATTGGAGAAGTGTATGTCCAGTTTGTCTCTTGATTTCATGGGCAACATGCTATTGGTTGGAAGTCATCATATATTTTGGTGTATCACCTCCATTAGGTTAGTTTTATTTTATTTATCTCTCTCCCTTTTCACCTAAAAAAATTTAAGTGTAGTTGTAATCCAAAGTGGTACATCAAGGGAGTTAGCCCTATCTAAAGATTCATCTCATCCTGAGGCTACCCACAAGCCTAGAGGTGTTTCCATTGTGCCACTTGGATGAAGAGATAATTGACATCTCCTAAAAGGGTACAATTCAAAGTTAAAATAGTTACTTTGGGTAACAAATGATTCGTTATTAGAAGAATTGAGAGGAGTGGGTCTAGAAAGAGGCCCACTAGATGTATAACCTACCATGTTATTAGAGATACTAGGCATGGAGGTGGAGGAAATCAAAAAGGAAGATGTCATGGTATGAAAAGGGGTAAAAATAGAGGGAAGAGGTTGAGAATAAAATAATATAGTGTCTCCAAATCCATGTGAGACTGTGGGAGAAGGTGAATGGGGTTCTTCAACTTGACCACTTATCATGAGATGGTAAATAGTAGAAGGATCCTTTCCTCGATGTTGAAGAAACTCATTGATAAAGAAGAGCATTTATGGTGTATAATATAAAAATAGGTTGATGTTTAAATGAGAAGAGAGAATCATAAAGAGAAGAGGAATGAGGAAGGGTCCCATAGTTTTTAGTGTGAGTGGCTACATGCACATTACTTTCATCTAGGGTAGGAGTCACAAGTTTCTTATGGGAGAATCTATTAGGGTTGGTAAGACTCATCATATATATTGAATTCAACTTAGTATTATATTAAAACATCAATTTCATGATGAATGAGAGTTATTATCGAAAACAAATTTTATGTAGAAGCAAAAATATAGAAAAGACATATAAGATTATCGAGTCGACTAGATTAACCTAGTACTACTGGATAGAAGGCAAAAGAATACATAATAGAGTAGGTCAATTTAGTACTATAAATTTGGAAAAAGATAGTTTGATCAGGATATAGATTTGAATAGGTAGATTTATTACTTTAATCTAATTAGCAAAAAGGTGTACTAGGTTGACTAGATTGACTCAATACTACAGTCAGGGAGAAAGATAGTCTATAAGAGACTATATTGAATAGAATGATAGTGTGCTAAAAATAGAGACATATTTTTTAAATGTAATTGAAGCAAGAAATGGAAGAAAATACACAAGCAATTGGATCAATTAGAATGATCCAATTATCACACAACACAAAACATTACACCAACACTTGCCAATTTAAGTTTTTTTAATATAACATATAATGAATAGAGAGCAAGTAGTCAATTGAAAATTAAATGCTAACTAAGTGGTTATCCTGAGTATTGTTTAGATTATTATAAAGTGTTATTTTATGTGTGATAGGTAAGTTGGCTAAAAATAGGGAATTAGAAAGAGATGACATGCTGACCTTAGTCTTCAAATAGTGTAGTCTACACGTCCCTTACTATGCTCTCTGATTCCAATTCTGATGGATAAATCACCTTCTACAAATTCTTGAACTCTGATCCAAAATGATGCAACTGCTCTACCAACTAAGCTAAGATGGCTCTGAGAACTCAATTTATCAAACCTACAACATTCGTAGATTTACACCTGCAATTTCTTCAACATCATAAAGGTCTGCAGTAAACTATACATCTTTTTTATATAGATCTTCACAGGTTGGCTTGGGTTTACAGGCTAAACTATACACAATTGTAGATCAATACCCTTATCTCAATTCTATGACTCAGCTTAAAGTAATCCCATTGTCTTTCCACATGGACTCAACCTTTATAAACATAGGCATAATTCAAACATGACTCGAGTCTATAAAGAAACACATACCATGCAACAATATAATATAGATGTGTTACCTCTCAATCTACGTACCTGGCTCAAGTTTCTATGTTTTCGCCATGCAACTCTATCCCTTTGACTTGCCCTCAGCTTGGTTCTACCAATTTAAACATTCACATTGGATGCTTCTTCCATGGTCTTGAAATAAAAGAAGATATTCCCCTGCATGGGTCACCGTGCCTGCTCTAATGGACAATCACTCAGTATTATTATGTGAATAGATAGGCCCTATATATCATCCCCCACCTGTGATTCAATGGATTTTATCATAGGCATTCACATCTTTTCATTATTCACTTTGACATACCTAAAAGGCTTTCAAACATAGGCAAAGCCCTTTCACCATTCGAGACTGCATCATCATATATACCATCTCCAAATTAACCATATGCAAATAAGTGAATTCCTTCATGTCTAGGCCTGGGTGCTCACATACAAACTAACACTCTAAATTTGACCAGCCATTTTAATGGCTTGTTGACTCTTCATTCAGCTGCATGCAGTTATAGAATTGGCAAATACGCTTAGTAGAAACACAGTGGAATTTGCATGTAAATGGAATGACTAATACATGAACTTCCATTCGATACAGCACTAAAGACTACATTACCACTAAATATGTTCCATGCAGGCTCTATTCATATCTCAACCCCCATTCAGCTCTAAACAAAACATAGTCATGCCATGACAATCTTTTACAAAATCTATCGGAATGCAGTCAATGAGTGTTGGTAGATACGAGAGAGAGAGCTGAATAAATTGCACCTACAAGAATTTTCATTTTTCGCATCAAATCTAATACAATCAATTAAAATGCAGTCCTTTTTCTGGACTTGCTCCTACACTTCCTCCTACACAACCTTTTACACTACTGCTTGCAATATTGAAATAATCCTAATTTATTACTAACACCACTCAACCAACTCCTAGAAAAACTCAACAAATGCATTTAAACATAACATTATTTAGCTGCCACCTAACCTACATGACTTATGGATTGATTCTCCTAATTTTACATGGGGACAAGGTTGTCGACCCTCTAAAATAACTAAACTTGACTCAAATAGACCTATCCTTCTCCTCTTGACAAGTGTACAAGATTTAAATTTTTGAATTACAATATTTTACCTACCACATCTAAGCACTCCCATGATGCTCCTGCATTAGATTCCTGGGCTTAAAAAGTTTCATGAGCTCCTGCTCATGAATTTCATTTGTTTGCCCATTTACAAAAGTAAAACTTTTACAAAACAAATGTATTCTTCATTCAATTTTTCATACAAATGTGCATGTTCTTGACTACCACAGTTGTGTTTATTTTTGCTTGCTATTTTTACCTTCCAATGTATATCTTGCTGCCTCTTCATCTTCTTTGCAGCCTTCTTCTTTACATATTCATCCTATTGAATGAGGATATCGACTTCCATTCTCTCTTCTTGAGCTATTAGAAGAGCTCTCTTCTCCAAGTACTTGACCTCTTTATCAAGCAAACCTATACAATCACCATTCAAAATAAAATTAGAAGCAAACATTTGAGACCCTTGGGTCTCTCCAAATTTTTGAACCCATACTTGCTGCTCAAGTATAACTTCTTGGTCCTTTGTCTTCATTTCTTCTTCACAACAATGTTCTACCTCCTCAAATACTATTATAGGATAAGTTTTGTTCTTCTCTTCATGTTTAATGGCATATTCTAAGGCTTCCAACTCTTCCAACAACTGCTCTTTGTTTTGATAGACAAAAAGCTTGTTTGGTTCCTCAACTAGAAACTCTCCATCAAGTTTTTCTATCTCCTTCAAGATATCTTCCTCAATTGTCAAGGCTAAGCATTTAACCTTCTCTCCATCTTCTTCTTGCAGCTATTCTACCCCTTGGTATACACATTCTTGTTTCTTATCAAGAAACTCTCCTTCACCTGCAAATTCTTGATCAAACTGCCATATTTGTTTTAAGAGATCTTCCTCCTTAGTGATTAGTACATTTGAATCAAAATCAACTATATCAACATTATGCAACTGAAAATTGTCATCTTAAATCTTTTCCAATTCTAAATTTTGATCATTATACCTTTGTTCTTCATCAACATGCAGCTTTTCATTTCTTTTGTCCTCTTGAGTAAGGACTTCTTCTTCCTGCTTGATCAATTCTTTATGTTAGAGTTCCAACTGATCCTTCTTCATGTCTTCATCACTTGAGGCATTACAACAAGCCTCTTCTTCTTGTCTAAGCACTCTCTCATGAGGTGCTTCACCTCCTTGATCCATGAGCATCTTCATTGGATCATATGTTTCTCCTTCCTCCTCAACTTGCTTTCTTGTAAACAAAACATCAAATGAAATGTTAGATACAAAAACATTTGGCCACTTGATCTTTTGAGTGATTACTTGTTGTTGGTCTATTTCTTCAATGATGAGATCTGTCTCATCTACCAAGTATTGATCCTCTTCATACTGAAATTCCTCTTCAAACTAAAACTTTTCTCCAAGCTCTTCATTCTTGAGCTTATCCTTTTTTTTATACTTTTTCATCTCTCTCTTTAAGGCAACTCTTAGCATTCTTCTTCTTCTTCTCTCCATCAATGATCTAACTGGCCATCTTACTCTTTTCTTCTTCATTACCCATCCTTGCCATGGGTTTTCCATATTTTCTACCATGATTTTTATCATGGCTATCCTTGCCTTTATCTCATTCACTTCTCTTTGGTACTCTTCCTCTCTTTGTCTCTTTTTTTTCTCTTTCTTGTTTCTCTCTCTTTATCTGGTTCATGTTTCTTCTAGACAGTCCCTTTATCACTCTTCTCAACTCTTCAAACTCCATCTTTTACCTCACCTATGTCTGTTTCACCTTAGTCTTTTGGCAAACTATCCAAGCTTCTTCTTGGATCTTCTTCTTCTTCTTAAACAATTCACTATGCTCTTCTTCTAGAACTTCTCTTGGATTTTCCCTAAGCCTTCCTTGGCTTCTCCTCTTAAGCCTCAATGGCTTGACTGCCTTGAACCTACAACCTCACAAAATACATTATCTCTACAAAAATTGATTAGAAGAGTACAACATTTTCCTTTTTCCAAGAGCTTACTAGCTCTCTTCCTTTGTTCTTCATGCCTCTATGGCTTTTGGACTCTCTCTTGCCACTCACTCCTTTCTTTCCACTTCAAGGTTTTTCACTTCTCTCTCAAACCTTTCAAGCCTTACTGCTATATATATTCTTTATTGAAATTCAAAAATATGCACCTTTTCCAACTTTACAAATGCAAATAAGGTACAACAAATCAAACCATCTACCTTTCAAGGTTGTTTATACCTCCATCTTGTCTAGGAGGATCTTCTTCTTGTCACTAATCCTCTCTTTCAAGGTCTTCAAGAACCTTTATTTCCTGTCAAGCTTTAATTCACCTTTACTTGGATGGATTTTTCTGCATACCGCTTTCTCAACACAATTTGCCAACATACAGTTTCTTCAGAACAATATTTTCACAAAACATCAATACCTAATTATTTGATGTAACTGCTTTTCCAAGAACTCAAACCTTGCACTCTGATACCAAAATGATGACATGCTAACCTTAGTCTTCAAACAGTGCAGTCTACAAGTCCCTTACTGTGTGCTCTGATTCCAATTCTGATGGATAAATCACCTTCTACAAATTCTTGAACTCTGATCCAAAATGATGCAACTGCTCTACCCGCTGAGCTAAGATAGCTCTGAGAACTCAATTTATCAAACCTGCAATGTCCATAGATTTACACCTATAATTTCTTCAGCATCATAAAGGTCTACAGTAAACTATACATCTTTTTTATATAGATCTTCATGGGCTGGCTTGGGTTTATAGGCTAAACTATACACAATTACAGATCAATACCCTTATCTCAATTCTATGACTCAGATTAAAGTAATCCCATTGTCGTTCCACATGGACTCAACCTTTGTAAATGTAGGCACAATTCAAACATGACTCAGGTCTATAAAGAAACACATACCATGCAACAGTATAATATAGATGTGTTACCTCTCGATCTACATACCTGGCTCAGGTTTCTGTGTTTTCACCACATAACTCTATCCCTTCAGCTTGCCCTCAGCTTGGTTCTACCAATTTAAAAATTCACATTAGATGCTTCTTCCATGGTCTTGAAATAAAAGAAGATATTCCCCTGCATGGGTCACCATGCCTGCTCTAATGGACAATCACTCAATATTATTCATTGAATAGACATGCCCTATATATCATCGCCCAACTGTGATTCAATGGATTTTATCATAGGCATTCACATATTTTCATTATTCACTTCGACATACCTAAAATTCTTTCAAACATAGGCAAAGCCCTTTCACCATTCAGGACTGCATCATCATATATACCATCTCTAAATTAACCGTATGCAAATAAGTGAATTCCTTCACATCTTGGCCTAGGTGCTCACACACAAACTAACACTCTAAATCTGACCAACCATTTTAATGGCTTGTTGACTCTTCATTTAGCTGCATGCAGTTATAGAATTGGCAAATACGCTTAGGAGAAACACAGTGGAATTCACATGTAAATGGAATGACTAATACATGAACTTCCATTCGATACAGCATTGAAGACTACATTACCACTAAATATGTTCCATGCAGGCTCTATTCATATCTCAACCCCCATTCAGCTCTAAACAAAACATAGTCATGCCATGACAATCTTTTACAAAATCTATCGGAATGTAGTCAATGAGTGTTGGTGGATATGAGAGAGAGAGCTGAATAAATTGCACCTACAAGAATTTTCATTTTTCACATCAAATCTGTTACAATCAATTAAAATGCAATCCTTTTTTTGAACTTGTTCCTACACTTCCTCCTACACTACTGCTCACAATATTGAAATAATCCTAATTTATTACTAACACCACTCAACCAACTCCTAGAAAAACTCAACAAATGCATTTAAACATAGCATTATTCAGCTACCACCTAACCTACGCCACTTATGGCTTGATTCTCCTGATTTTACATGGGGACAAGGTTGTTGACCCTCTAAAATAACTAAACTTGACTCAAATAGACCTATCCTTCTCCTCTTGACAAGTGTACAAGATTTAAATTTTTGAATTACAATATTTTACCTACCACATCTAAACACTCCCATGATGATCCTGCATTAGAAAGTAATCTATGGATGGTTTTAGGATGTTTAGGCTAAAAGAGATATGTGTTGGCAATGGCACTGGCTTGGTATTGGGGCCTACCACCTCACTTCATAATCCCATAGTGATAATGGTATTAGGTTCTTTGTCAATATATACCATTAAACACATGGTTATACTTAGATAGAAAACTAAGTTGACTTCCCCTTTGGTAATGAAATACAAGTAGGTAGGCTTTGGGAAGATAAATGTTAAATTCATTTTGAAATTTGTGTGATTTGATAGTGTGTGCAAAATGATAAAAATAATGCAACTAAATAGTGAGTTGAAAAACCACTTAATTAGACTATGTGAGCTACTCTAAGTATACAAACAACTAAAAATGAAAATATGAATTAATTACTATCTTATAGTTGTTAATTACTAAATTTAGAATGGTATAGAGTCAATTCAGATGACACTGTATGTAAGCATTAAAAAATAGAGTCGATAGGGTCATTAATATTATATATAAGAAACATTTCTCAAGAACTAATTTGACTAGGTCAACTTAGTCTTTCAGACAAAAGATAGGCTATAAAACTAAGTTGACCAAGTTAAATTAGTTTGGTATAGGATTATAGTTTTAAAGACTAAAAACTTGCACAAAATAGAACTATAATGAATTACTAAATTAAAAGAGAGAGAGAGAGAGAGAAAGGAACCTTGGTGGATTAGAATATGTTGAGGATTGTAATTTTTTTGTTGAAGTGCCTTGAATGATGCTTTTAAGTTTTAAAAACTATGTTAATTGGGTTGACTTAGTTCTATGAAAACCCTATTTTTTGAAGTCTGTTAAGATGACTAAGTTGACATAGTCAACTTAATTTGTTACCTGGATGATGAATGTAAGACTAAGTTGACCTACACGACTTAGTTTGTTGTTTTAAAAGCTGACTAAGAGACTAAGTCAACTTGTTTGACATAGTCCACTATCTAGAACTAAAGAAGAGTATTGTGTTGACCTATTTGATCTAGTAAATTGTATCTGATGAATATCTACATATAAAGAACAAAGTTATTTTGATGTGACTATGTGTTAAACCTGCACACATAAGTTAGAACTATATTGGCCTAGTCGACCTAGTATTGTAAATATAAAAAAATAATAAAATGATATAAATGAAAAGCATGAAAGAAAACCTATAAGGGTTATATTCATGTTGGGTTCACTAGAATATATGCTATGAGAAATGCAACATATCTATAAATCAATCCTAACTCAGAGAATATAGATCCTACTTACACTTTTGATTGGAGATACACTGTATAATTGGGGTCATGACTAATATGGATCCACTAGACCTAGCTAAGGGATATCTTACCATAATAAATTCACTAGGGAGGGTTCCTATAAGATAGAGAGTGTTCATAATTGATAAAAGTTTGAAAATTTTATATTTATACTTAATCCAAGAAAGAGAGAGAATAATGGGCTTAAGTCAAAAGAGAATCACAAGAATGCAAGAGTAAGATTATATTAAAAAAAATGGGAGATGAGAGGGATATTTATATATATCAAGAGGAAGGGAGAGTTATAAGAATATGATAATGATCTTACAAGGACTTCTTGATGTGTCTCAAATGTCCTATTCATAAAAAGAGTGGGGGGAGTGTGTGACATGTGGGGGGAGGAGTTACTTATGTAACTTTCAAAACCTATAAGTGGATAACAGAGGTGAGAGACACCTCATGAATATAGGATAAATTAAATTTATAGTTATAATAAATTTACATATTAAATAGACTTAGGATAATCCTAAACTATCCTAAAAGACCCAAATTAGGTTAACTTTCGACACTATCCCTTAAGCTTAATTTGAGGGTACAAATGTGAAGAAAACCTTTTAAATAAAAATAAGGGAGTATAAATTACATAATACTCCCCCTCAATAAAACATCCTTCAGTAAAAATTACAATAGTTAAGAAGTAAATAAGAAGAGAAGGTGTCACCAGAAGTTACAAGGATGAAGGTGTGATCATTAAAAATATCCAAGAATTCTCTGTGGATAAGGTAGTCAATCCACAATAGAACAAAGTTGAATAAAAAATATAAATAATCCACTAAACTTGTAAGACAAACAAGCTAACACCAATATTTTAAGTTAAGTAACCAATATGCTATAATAATATGATCTACATACACAATGTATGAAAAGTAGATGTACAATAAGGCAAATAGAGAAAAAGGTAATTTCCATCATAAAGTGTGAGATTTTGCACAAAAATAAATTAGTCCAAAATAGCTATAATCAAAGCATATTTCCTTTGAAATATAAAAATAAGGAATGTATTAGAAAATTGAGTTTATCGAAAGGGGGAGAAATATGATGTGTCATTTGAAAAATATATTTGACATGAATCATTTGAAGAAATATCTTAAAAAGATGTATGAAAGTCTCTAGAATATACATTATCTTTAGATATCCAAATGGCTTTATCTTAGAGATAGGAGATTTAGCTATTTTGTAACAATGCAAAGTGTCATGAGTAGATTTACATGGATGTAATTTCTAATATTTAGAGATATGATTCCCATGTTTTCCACAATTCTTACAAGTTTTATCATTTTTAACCATATAATGATCATGACAAGCATTATGATCAAAATAAGTTTCATGATAAGTCCTTTGGTGTAGAGGATAATATAATTAAAAATTTGTATTAGAATTAGTTGAAGCATTAAAAACTATTAGAATTAAGCAAAATAAGATTAATAATTCTAATTTTGCTCTTACCAAGACCACCTTCAAAATACCCCATGGAATGCATCATTTTTAAGTCGAGATTAGGAGTGTCCAAAGGAGTGTAATTTTGTTTTAAAACACATTAAATTTTAGTAGTAGAGACATTATCATGTGCAAATGACATAAATTTAACATTTAAAGCACCAAAACAAACTTGTATTTTATCTGTGCAAGCATTAATTTTTTTTGGTATAAAGCATTGTTTATATAATTTTGACATTGAATTTGATGTTGAAGAACAATAATTTCATCAATTTTTTAAGAAGTAGTTTACGTAGATTTATTAAAAGCTAAAAATATAACCAGTTTGAATGTCATTGAAAGAAAGATTTTTTTTTATTTAGGTAAATTTAAATTTGAAATTAATCTAAACTCCAATAATAAAAAATGTTTTAAATGTCAATGTTGAATCATAGAATAAAAGAGTATTGCCAATGCTATGGCAACCCACAAAACCCCAAGAGTTTTGATAAAACAATACAAAAACATTAATATTTGTTGTTTACATAAAAAGCAAAACACTAAGAATTATTTTTAATGTTTTGAATTAATTAAAAACAACACTTCGAACATATACATGAAACTTAGTGAAAAGTGAAATAAGGCTCACAAATTACATAAACCTGGCATTCATTATTTTTTAAAGTGAAAAAAAAAAGAGATTTATTTTTAGAAATGAGATAAAATGTCATAGAAATAAGACAAAAACTCATGCCATGAGAGGATGCAAAAATCACTTATTTATACTTTGAATTTATACACTGTTTTTTTAAATGTGAAAAATCTTTAAATAAAGCATGAAAAAAAGTTAATCATTAAAATGCTAAGACAAAACCATAGAAAAGTGCCACTTGTCATAATTTTAAGCACTTGGATTTAAAATGCCATACTAAAACCTTTTGGTTTGAGAATTTGGAGAAAAAGAAAGGTGTTTACTAAGATGTGTGTTTGTTTTTTTTTAAAAATTTGGTAAAATAGCTCAACAAGAGATAATAGTAATAAAAGTATTAAACAAAACACTATAAAAGGTTTACTAAAGTGTTTCAATATCAGGAATAAATTGGAAATATTTTAACTGAAATACAAAACATAGTTTAAAATGGTTATATTTCCAAAAATAGAGAAATATTTAATTGTTATTATGATATTAAGCTTGTGAAAAAAAATCATAAGAAAAAAACCCATAATAATGGCTTCAAAAAAAAAATCCTTGAGTAACCTACAAAAAATAGGATTAAAATAAAATATACCAAAGACAATCGATTGAGAGAAAAAGAACAATGATTTTCATTTTTTTTCATCCACAAAATTACACAAATTCCCATAATTAAATATTAAAAAACTATGATCTTTGATACTATAATATATTTATTCCCAAAACCATATTGAAGCGTTGAAAGAATACAAAAAAATGAAGCAATATTACACTGACAAAGAGTCAAGCTGTAAGGTTGAGATGAGATTTGATAAGTGGGGAAACCATCAAACATAGAAAAACCCCACAATTTTATTATAAGCTTTGCAAACAATTCAAATCCAAGTATGTAATTAGAGAGAGAGAGAAGAGAGAGAGAGAGAGAGAGAGAGAGAGAGAGAGAGAGAGAGAGAGAGAGAGAGAGAGAGAGAGAGAGAGAGAGAGAGAGAGAGAGAGAGAGAGAGAGAGGCCTTAAGCCAAAAGAATATCAAAATAATTCAAGAGAAATATTGTGCTAAGAATAATGGGAAAGGAGAGGTATATTTATATATATCAATAGGAAGGATGGAGTTACAATAATCCCATCATGAACTTACAATGCCTCCTTAGTGTGTTTCAAATGGCCTATTTCTAAAGAGAGTGGCGAGAAGTGTGTGACATGTGGGGTGAGGAGTTACTTGTGTAAGTAACTCTAAAAAACTATAAGTGGACAAGAGAGATGAGGGACACCTCATAAATTTGAGATAAAGTATATTTATGATTATAATAAATACACACATTAAAGAGTATTAGGATAAGCCTAAACTAGACAAAAAGAACCAAATAAGGTTAATCTCTAACAATTTATTTGTCTTTATTACTTTAATTAATATCCTATGTAGTGTCAATATATTATTTGAATTTAAGGGTTGATTTTATGATTAAACACATTTATAATTTTATGGGTTTCTTGACTATCCTTATTTTATTTTTTGGTTGCATTGTGTTGCATGGATGAGCCCTTTCCTCACCCTTTGATTTATTGCCACATGATTTTTTTTCACCATTTTGGATTGTAGTTTGTTAAAAATTAAATGCCTCAAAACCTTATATTTGGATTTAAGCTCTAAGATTTAGTGGGAGAAAACAAAATATTATAGGTAGTCCTTTGAACCTAAACTAGATTGGTTTTAAAATTATAACTGGAAGTGGATCTCACATGGATAGATCTTCAAGTTTTTGGGCATGTTATTTTCCTTTCAATCTTATCAAGTGAGTTATGGAATTATGTTGTTCATAGAATAAATAAAAATTTAAGTCATTAGTTAACCAAATCCCACTCCCCCTAAGTAAAATTCTAAATCTACTCTAAATTTCATGTTGTCACTCATGTGTACTACTCTTTTTTTGGGCCCATGTAGATTTTCCTATAATAGGTTGGATAATATCATTAAACAATTTATTTATGCTAGCTTTAAGGGTAAATCTAATTTCATAAGGTGGTCTAAGATCTTTTCTATAGTCCCAAGTAAGTTGGAGGCATGAGATTAGTTGACATATAAAATTAGGGGGTTGATCTATATGCCAAGTATATCCCTCATTCCATTGATGGAAAATATTCTTATAAAATATTACTTAGCCACTACATAGCTTTAAGTAACACTTATGGCATAAATTATGAGAAAGTGCTTGCTTTATTACACCCATGTGGATCAAAATTATAGGTAAATTTATCTATAAAAGTTTTTTAAATATTTGGAAGCTATCAAACCCTAGCTGGTGAGGAAATGGATTAATTTAGGACTTAATTATCTATTAAATCTCACTTCTTATGCTAGTCTTTAGTTATCAAATATCAGGGGTCCCCTTGGTTGAAGTGCCTTGAGTCAAAGATCTCATATTTTTAAGGAATGGTATATATACTATTGGAGATATTTTTAATATACCATCTAGATCAAGGATCCCTTAGATGAAGGTTTAGAATAAATTTGGGATCAATAATGTAGACTTTTAATCTATTTTTGAGATCTAAATGGTTATTTCTAATGATGCCTTGCATAAAATTGGCCTCAAATACCCCCTAAGTGGTTAAGAAACTAGATTTGTAATGTGGCCACTAATATAATCTAAGATAAAACCTAGTTAGTTTATCAATGGATGCACCTAAATGGGTACCTTGGGATATGCTAAATAGATGCTTGAGTCTTTAAATATCCCCATTTATGTGGATGAGGATATTTATCATATTTTAATTTACAATTGTTGATCCTAAAAAGGCTCAGTTTGTGTGGTGCATTCTCTATCAAGGGCTACATATCAAGGATGGATTAGCACATATTGAAACTTTCTACACCTAGATACCCTATATGTGGTTAATTTGAATTACTCAAATACATATTTTGGTTTTATGTGTGAGTTTAATAGGCTTGGAAGTGGATTCATTCCTTCTTCAAAATTTTCATACCTTAGCATTTTATTGGAACATCATCATCATCATCATCATCATCATCATCATCATCATCATCATTATTATTATTATTATTATTATTATTATTATTATTGTTATTATTATTATTATTATTATTATTATTATTATTATTATTATTATTATTATTATTATTATTTATTTTTACATGCTTCTTATAAATTTCATGAAAATTTGTCATCTTTTTTCTATTGAGATTAATTTTCAGATTTAGAATAATAGAAATTATGTAGTCCTCAAACATGAGCAACTTGGAAAATAATTTTTTATTACTAAAAATTTTTGTTCCATATTTAATGTAATGTTACAAATTCATTTCTAAGAAGAAAAGGTGGATTTAGAGGTGGAACACATCTGAATATTTATTATCCATTTAGGAAATGCCTCTTATACTACTTGTTAGTAGAGGTTTTTGGAAACCCTTTAGAACATGCTAATTAAAAGATAACTTGTGCATAAATAACAAAAGGACACAATCAATATGATATTCAGATTGAAGATGTTCATCAAACAGATTAAATAGATTGATGTGAAAAGGAACACAACTTTATTATAATCTTAATAGTCGACATATACTTATATAGTTTACAGATCAAGGAAAATAAAGTACTCACTATGCACATAAAAATTATAACATATATTTAGGAAAACCATTTCAGAATAGTATGTATTAATCACTATCACATTCATAACCATTTAAAATTACACATGAGAATTATACATGTTTTACTCAGTGCTATCTCTGCATATTTTAGCCTTATGACATGCCCAAAAGAAGTGACTCTTCACATTTTGTCATCTATCCTTATGATTACATAGGTCAAATACATGTAAAATATTATACAAAAGATAAAATAGATCAATTCACACAAGTGTTCATCAACTATACTCTCTAATTTTAGTAATCCATATTCTTCACCCAACACTTTTCAAAACTTAAACTGTTGTCTCATCCCAAGACAAAGTCATAACAAGATATTCAATTTTGAGACTGAGGGAATAAACTAGAAACAAGAGTCATGGTTATTAATTTAGGTTCCATTTAATGGTTTTCACCTTTTACACACTACTTAGTTGCCCTTTCATGTTTTTAACTAAGTAGCATACTAACCTACCACCCTTTCAAGTTTTTAATAGACTAGCATAACTAGGTGGCTACCTTTTATAGCTTTTCAACCAACCTATCCCTACTCCTCATGCTTAAGGGTATCCTAAAAAATTGTGTAAAACATAAGAAAAATTAAAAAAATTGGAGTGTGCATTATCTACTGAGTAGATGGTGTCATACTTTGAATAGGCTATGCAATAGGTTACTAATGGGCTATTTCTACTTGTGTTGCAAATGAATCACTTAGTTTTGTAAAATTTTATGGTGGAAGCTGATGTTGTGACTTTCTCTTTGGTTACAAATTTGTAGTTATTTTATTATGTCATAACACCTATTGGAGATACCATAGTGGAATGAATTGAGGCTCTTCCACAAGTTAGGTAATGTAAAGATCAATATAGGAAAGATATTACTTGAACATCCTATAGTTAGTTATCATTTCCTACAACATAGTAGGCAATATACATAGTAGGAGCTAAATCACCATCAAATTTTTAACATTTTCATCTTCTATGATGGTGATTAGTGATTTAGAATTTGATACCTTGAGTCAGATGTCTAGTATTATCTTGCCCAATTGATTTACATGCCTTTGAGCTTGGAGGCCACCAAACGTAGTGTGCAGTGTCTCATTGTGCCAAGTCTAAAGTTTTTACATGGTACTATCCCTAAAATATATCAATTTATTAAGGGTGATTCTCATTGAATCAAAAGTATCCATTTGATTATCCATGAAAACTTTGGATTTTTTTACTATTATAAACTCAATTTTAGTGATAGCTAATGAATTATTAAGGTGTTGTCTCTAATTCAACATTTCTTGTGTTATTTGATTTGATTTCTACACAGTGATATCTAAAACTTGTTCATATTCTTTGAATAGTTTTCATATTACCTCCATTTATGATTTTATAATCTACCCTTGGGCTCATAGTGTTTGTATCTGTTATGCAGCCAACCAGTCCTTTATGAGTTGTTTCAATAAAGAGATGAGTTACTTTTCTTCAAACAACACTTGGTCACCTTAAACTTATGTAACTATTGTAGTTAAGTTTCTATAAATCAATTGGCATGCATTTTTAAGCTGGAATCTCATTTATGCATTGTCATCTCACAACTGGAAGACTCTTGTTCTAAGGTTGAAGCTTTATGTGATATTGACTCCTAAAACATAGCTACACCCTTAGTCTGCTTGGTTAGTAGAAACTAGGCAACATCTAAAGATGTTTCAATCACAGTGGTAGTAAGGGATATAAATGTGGTTGGAGTCACTATAGGAGCCAATGTGAGTTGTGTCAAAGGAAGAAAAATGTGGTGCACTATGTGGATGATGTGGGAACATCCCACAACCACTAGCTAGTGA
This sequence comes from Torreya grandis, assembly GCA_037957365.1. Classification (NCBI taxonomy): domain Eukaryota; kingdom Viridiplantae; phylum Streptophyta; class Pinopsida; order Cupressales; family Taxaceae; genus Torreya; species Torreya grandis. The sequence continues at coordinate 3,330,239 of JARHVA010001084.1, read as the reverse complement.
TTTAAGGTTTTGGCTATGAAGCCTCCTCCTATGCACCTCTTTGTGATGCGAGTTTTTATTATTATATAAACTCTACTACTTATATTTGGTCTCTTTTTATTATCTATATTTATCTTCAACTTAAGACTTATCCTTAATGTCTACCTCAACCTAGGATTTAGCTTGCACCTTGGCCTTAGCCTTAGCTTCAGCTTTAGCTTTGACTTTGGTTTTCATCTTAGCCTTGGATTTGGCATCTAAATATACCTTGGCCTTGGCTTCAACTTTAGCCTTGTCTTGGTTTATGGATACTTGTTCCTCATCCATTCACTTGGATTTTTACTCTTGGATGCACTATTCCTCTTTGACAATTTACTCTGCCTAAGCCTTTTCTAATGACTCTGCCTTTTTCTACTTATGTTGTATAGCCTACACTTTTTTATGTTTTCTTACTACTTTTCTTGTTCTTTTTCTTCACCTCGACTTATTTGAATCATTTTTTTAAGCCTCTACTTCTTCAACTTAATTATTTTTAGCCTATACTTATTTGAATCTTTTATTTTGATCCTCTACTTTGTGATCTTATTTATTATACTCTTCCTCTATAACTTGTTATTGGTGTCACTCTTCTCATGCAACTTCATGTTACTTTTGATGTTCTTATTTTATAACTACCTTTCACTTTTCTTATTTTCTCTTTATCTTTTTCACTTCCTTTTTCTCCCTCCTCTCTTCATCCTTTTATGATTCTGTAGGATCTTCCTCTTCTTGCATAGATTCTTATTGGATATTTGGTTAATGTACACTAGTTTATTTAGGCTCTTGCATGGGGGTTAGGGAGTCCAACATTATGAATGATTGTGAGTACTCCAAAGTATAATATTCTACAAATATACCATGATTCACAACTATATTTTTTTTATATGTTGGAGGAGTATTGAGGCTCTATTTTCATCTCCTCACAGTTTGGCCCTACATCTATTTCTATGACTCTTGTTCTGGTTGTACTACTATTAACCAAATTTGACCCTACAGGTCAAATTGGAACCCATATAGGTAAAAAATTGTTTTTTATGTGTTTTAGGGGTCTAATATTTTTTCATGGGGTGTATTATATGTTTTTGATGTCATTTTATGCCTTTTTAGCCTTGGTCAGGATCCAATTAGTTTATATGTCATTTTGAGTCATTTAGAAGTCATTTAGAGGTCATAAATGCAAGTGGCATGGTTTTAAAGGTGTCCAAGTGTCTTATTATAATTTTATAGATCCAATAGGTCAAATTACTTGTCAGGAGTGTCAGTTCATATAAAACTTGTAGGTTATCTAACTAAAAATCAAGAAATCAACTAAAAGAGAGAGAGAGTTTGGCACTTGTATGGCCCATGAGGGAAGGTAACACATGGGATAAGGTCATATAATGAATATTAATATTCATAATATCCATTTACACACTTGAATTACTCTATAAGTGTCAAAATTTATCTAAAATTATTTTGCTCCCTTTTCACCCTTTTAGACACACAAAACCAATCAATAGGTTTGTGTTGGGTATAGATAGTTGAATATGTTTCAAGTCAAAAAAAATTGGGAGTGAAATTACACTCATATAGATCCATTTCCATAAAAATATTTTAATAATTGGGTAACTATGTTTTATGAATCATCCCTAACAAGTTGACTATGTTTTTTTGCTTGCCAATCTATGCACCCTATAAGTTTTACTCTTGTATGGATAGTTATGAAAAATCCAGTTGCTGAGATGTTTTTATATGATTTTAAATATCTCCCCTAATTTTATTTGTGCCTTTTTTCATGTTTTAATGTGTTTTTATGAGACAAGTATCTTAAGTTGCAGGAGAAAACACCATTTTATGTTGCAAGTAAATTTTCACCATTTGTAATATTTTAATGCTTTGATAGTGGTTTTAGAGGGTGTAGATAGGATCATAACCATGTATAAATTCCATATTTATCAAATTTACTTCATGTTTAGTCTCATAACATCATTCTTGGATTTAACTTTTAGTCCATTATCATACTCAGTCAGCTCCCATCTACTCTTCAGTCTTAGTCATGACTTGCAAAGGCTCTGAGAACATCCATATAAGTGTTATGAAAGTTTAAAATATGTGATACATCCCCTTATAACATTAAATATTGAATTTATATTTCAAATGGTAAATAAAATGCCATGGAAATCATACTTAGTCACATATACAGTCAATCTACTAGAGAAAATACACCTATAGGTGCTCTCACAGAGGTTTTCAAACATTGAAACAAGGTGTAGAATATCGACCCAATATTTTGACATCATAATCCATTATTTGAGCCTTTTATAAGAGCATGGATTTGGTTTAAGGTCAAATTAATGATACCACTACATATACCATTTCACATACTGCCTCCATACCATTCAAGGTGCATGCACAAGTACTCTCATAGAGGAAGTCACGTTGGAAATTAAGTGTGAGATCTTATCTTGAGATTTGAAACATTTTTAGGTTTCATATAAAAATCATGATAGGAGTTCAAGTGAATAAAAATCATATTCTTTGGTACATTGCTCCAATTCATGTTTACTACCTACATACCAGTCAAAATGCACTTACAAGTTCCCTTATAGAATATCTCATGTTGAAAATGAGTGTCTAAATTGAGAAAAGTTTTGATGGTGAGAAGAGTTTATTTAAGACTTTTAAAAGGATCCCAAACATCATTAAAACTCACAAATCATGCATATTTCTTAAAGTTTCCTCACTGCATGTACATGAAATATGCAATTATAGGTGGTACTAGTAGAGATTTAGAGGTACTTGTATGGAGAAGATGAGATAATTTGAAAACATTATTTTTGACCTAACATGTGGTGAAATCATAGTAGACCTTATTTGAGGTGTGCGATTGAAAAAATAATAAATAAGAACCATTCAAAGATCCACTACCTATACATGACCATAACCACCTATAGGTGGACTAACAGAGAGTCAAAGGTGTCATGAGGAGTGTTGGATCATGAGGTGAAACTCTTATTGAAGCCATAAAATGTTATGTAGATCATAACAGACCTATGTAAGGTGATAGGGTGGTAAAAAACTATGAGAAACCTTTCCAAGGATAATGTTTGTAAGTTTAGGGATCAAATCCCTAAAAACATAGAATAGAGCACCCTAGTTTTTTATTGATATCTTATGACAAGGTTTCAAAAGGATTTGAGGCATCTAAATGGACAAACCTTGTAACATATACATGGGATAAAATATTTAAAAAAGAAGGTAGTGATTTAAAATTTGGTTTTCTTTCTAGGAGGGTTCAAACTTGCACCTTTTACCACTAATTTCCTGCATTGACATCTATAGTTTTGAGCCCTAAGGTGATCCTTCATCCAAGGTTGTATACTAGACTATACCTTCACATTTGAATGGTTACAAATGGTTGAAATGAATATTGATGATATACATATCATAAATAGAGAAGGATATACTAATTTTGACTACAACACTACCTACAAACCTCCTTTTCATCACAAAATATACATGTACAAGATTTAGAGATGCAAGGTGATTATAGGACCCAAGTTTGTAAATAGAGTCTATATTCATGATTGAACTATTAAATTAGGTGAAAATCATATCAAATAACATGTATGACATAAGGATCATTAAAAAATGTTATAATTTTATGTTTTAATCCTCATTTACACCTATAGGACCCCACACAATCAATTGTAGTTGACTGTGAGGGGCAACGAGTAAAATTGGGGCCTCTTGATGAAGATATAGAATAGAGATGAAAAAACGAGTCAAAACAGGTGTAAAATGATTTAAATGGACTCTAAGGAAGTTAATAAACATATTTCTCAATCTAAATCATGAAAATCAACGTACATGATTCATTGTTAAGGAAGATAGGCAGGGTAACATAGTCTTGACTAGGCAAGAAGTATGAGATACATGTGAGAGGTTAGAGGGATGAATGAAGGTTATAACAACTTAATAAAAATTATAAAATCCTAATGAAACCATCATTATTGATATTTAATATATTAAGGGGTTTTCAAGGGCAATACACAGTCAATCTAGGATTGTTATACACATAGTCCACCTTTTACATAAGCTATCTTCAAATTTAAGGGAGTTGGAGGTTATAAAAACTAAAAAAGGGATAAATTTTGTGGAGGTAATCTATATTAATTTAATAATAATCTTCAACATTTACCATTATTTTATAAAATAGGGGAGTTTCCTCTATTTTGTCTCAAACAGAGGGCACTCCCTTTATGAGTAAAACCCTCAGTACTAGGAAAGGAAGGAAAAGAGGTGAGATAAGGACTAATTGAGAAATTAGGAGAGGTTTGGAAGTTTTAAAACATATATACCAACATTATAATACTTATTTATGAGGATAGGACCCAAAAATATGGTCTAAAACACCAAGGTATGCAAGCAGGCCTATCAAGCATAGTTTAGGCCTAAAGCCAAATGGAGAACTACTTTCACTTCTGGTATGGGGTGAACATTATAATGGATTGGGTCATGTATATGGGGTAAAAAAATATGTATATAATATATTTGGATGTAGGGGTAGCCATAAAAAATTCATTTTGGGATTTAAGACAACGTAGGCCTATTAGGCATGGTTAGGCCTAAGTTTCAAATGATAGGTCACTTTCATTTCTAAACTTCAAAAAGCTTTATAATGAATTAGAGAATTATTATGGGTTCATAATATACATGTAGAATATTTTGGTATGTATAAAAGCCCTTAGGAAAGCTACTTTTAGCTTAGAGATAGTCCAAGCATGTAGAAAATGTGAAAACAGGCTCGATAAGGTGATTTCAAATGCTCACATCTTTCATGAGGCTTTTTATGGAGGTTAAGGAAGTTTATAAGGGGTCTTTGAAATAATGTTTATGGAATTTTTTGTAAATTCAAACATCCCAACTTTATGAACAAAGCTTAAGGGTAAAAATGGCCTAAAATCTTTGTAAAACCCTTATTTGTGACCAATTTGAGGAAATGAAAGAGATAATGCATAGAAATGGCATAGTTTACCCAGAAAAAGGATTGGATGTTGTAGAGGACTTATTTGGGATCCATACCACTAGGATGAGTTGTATAGAATCTATATGGATAGGGTATAAAACTATTTTTCTTGACTAATTTATGCATTTTATAGGTTCTAGGATGTTTCAAGAGATGAGATAAACTTTGGGAGTGAGCTAGAGACTTAAGATAAATCCACATGTAAATTTAATGCATTTGAAAAAACCCTAAGTGTGCCTAACAACTGCTTCATCTCAGCTAGTTAGAACTAGCATAGTGAACATGGTGGTGAGAAGTGTGAAAATTTCAAGTGGATTTATTTTTAAGTTGTACCTGATGCCTCTAAGGCCATGGAGGGTATTTAAAAGTGTCATACACTCCCTTGTAGAAATTTTCATGGAAAATTGATGCATTTTTAGAAGCGAAGTGTGAGGGGTGACTGAAAGAGGAGTTTTCTTTGAGTGCAGGTAGTGATATCTCATTTCTAGATGATTCTAGATGACTGGGACTGCAACCAATGCATGGAGAGGGATGTATGAAAGCCTTCCCTCTAATTACAATAATTAGACCTATCCATAGTCAATTTTTGGACATTAAAATAGGGCTAAATCATGAACATAGTTTTTTGAGCTAGCAAAGGGAATTCCATGCCACTTTTCATGAGTTTCATGACTTAGAAATCCACTTGTCTCTTATGACTTTGCATGGTCTATTTCACACCCTCTTCTCATGAATAAGTAACTCATTTCCTTAGATTTACTAGTGTACTTGTGACCTTTGGACATCTCTCTTCTCCTCTCTATCTCAATTTCTATAAGAACTAGCCATTTTAGCCTTTGTAAATTATGCTTCACCAAAGTATGGTGAAGCCCTATTCATTTTCATATCATGGATAAATACAAAATACTAATTTTTACCTCTTCCATGATTGTTCATAGTGTGTTTTAATTGGATGATTGATCTTGCTTAGTGATGAATCTTATTTCCTTATCATATTGTCTCATTCTCTCACCTATTTATAGTTAGAAATCTTCTCCTTGTAGGTCATGTGAAGTGTTATAGGAAGTGTTTAAGGTTGAGTGAGTTAACCTGTTCAATAGTGTCATTATATACCTATTGTCTAGTCCTCCTACCCTAAACATTCACCATAGCCTCATAATGAAATATTCATGTGAGAAGATGCATATTAGAGGAGTGTATGTTTGGTTAGTCCCTTATTTTCATGTGTAACATGTAGTTAGTTGGTATTCATTAACTAATTTGGTGTATCACCTCATTTAGGATAGTTTTCTTTCAATTTTCTCTCTCCTTTTTTCCTCACAAACATATATGTAGTAGTGATCTACAAGTGGAACATTAAGGGAGATAACCCTATCTATAGATTCACCTCATTCTTAGGCTACCCATAGCCTAGAGGTTTTTAAATTGTGCCACTTGGATGAGGAGAGTTGAGACATCTCCTCAAAGGGTGAAAATCTAAGTGAAAATATATTTTGCATGCTAGGTGGGACTCTTAGTCTAAGAAGCTAAAGAATTTTTGGTGTTGTCCTTTAATACATCAACCTTTGGAGGCATCTATCCAAGCATCAATGGAAAATTTAAATATACATCAACTAGTCAAGCATCCCAAGTTTTCCTTTTGAAGATTATTGGTAATATTTTTCTTTGTTTTCTTGCTTCCTAATGAAGTTTCATGGATAATTTTAGTGTTAAGTATTATTTTACACAAGCTGGTGAGGTGTCCCAAGCCTATGGCATTCCATATCAACCTTGTTATGATCCCTACCAATTTTATTATGATTCTTACCAACTCCAATATTAACAATATCAACCTTGTCATGAATTTTATCAGTCCTCTAACCAGTCTTCTCAATATCTTACTCCTCATAGTCAACCTAGTCACTTCTCAAGTTAGTCCATTTCCAAATTCAAGTAAACTCTCTTAGGCTATGAGAATTACATGATTAAGCTTGATACATTAAGGGGAAATGGTCAATATGTTCCTAGTAATTTCATTCATAATGTGAGATATGCATTAGAGCTAGTCAAAAGAGAGTGGGCACTTATTGAGAGAGACAATTGGCAAAGCCTCACAAATGAGATGCTAGATGTGAGTGGCCTAGTTTCATCTTTAGAAGATAGGCTAAAAATTCATGAAAATTAACCTCAAAAAACCTATAAACCTTCATATCCACTTCCCCAATATTGCTATTAGTCCTACATGATTCTTACTCATGAACCCAATCAAGATTATCAAAGTCATCCTTTTCCCAATCATCTGGAAGAGAGAGTTGAAAAGATGAGCCTTGTTTTTAAAGAAAATATTTATAGGTAGATTGAGTTGGATAATAAGTAGACTCAATAGTCCATATCATCAAAATGGAAGTGGAATTTAATCCCTCATTTCCCTCTCCCATTACATCCCCACCTCAAGAGAAGACCTCTAGATATGAGACTCCAAGTTGGAGAAAAGGTGGAGAATCCAAGCCTAAGGAGATACCAAGTTTTTTGAACACTTCATCCACTCCTAAAATTGCATCAATAACTCAAGAGGAAACTCATAATCCTAACATCCTTATTTATAATAAGGTAGTGGAATCATGGGGAAAGAAAGGAGGTAAAAGTCTTGATAAAGAGTGTGAAGTTGAGAAAAAACTTGATCCTATGAAAACCCCTCCCACCCTTCCTCAAGAGACATTTTTTTTCCATGTCAAACCTCATGTCAACCCTCTTATCCTCATGATGATTCCTATCAAATTCAATATAAACTTTTCTAAGAGAACCTAGCCAAGCAAATTGAATAGTTAAAGTCAAGGATGAAATTGCTAAGTCAAGGTGTGATGGAAGGTTTAGACCCAAAAGAAGATCCTATGCCTAAACACACCCAAGATAACCTTATTCAAGAGAGTGATAAAGCTCAATTAGATTTAAATAAAGTGACTTTAAAATGGAAGGAAGAAAAATAAGCTATTTTAGCCCAAGGTCTACCTCCCTTTCCTCAAGAGCTTCCAAAAGAATCCCCTACAATTTATTCTCAATCTGATTTTGAATTCTATGTTCCACCTCCACCAACTAGTTCATCTTTTCCTCACCCCATCACCCTTTGCCTTGATGGAACTATGATATGGGAACCTAAATAGGAGCACTTAGTTGAGAAGAATTCAGAATTATTTCTTGAATAAAATTTAGCTCCTTGGCAGCCTCATTGGGCTAAGTCACATGATTTCAAGACGCCTAATCTTGGCATCACCGAGAAGAAGGAAATGAAATATATTGTAGCCCTTGAGAAGTAAATTCAGGTTATGATAGTTGATATTCAGCTTGATATCCCTCAAGATGTCCTAAGTGTTGAAGAAGAGGTGGTATCTTGTGTTGAAACTCCTAATTGGATTGATATGGAAGAATGTTTTCCTTTTGCCAAAGAAGAAATCAATATTGGTTCTTACGTCACTATCCAAGACATCATAGATGGGAAAGAACAAGTCTCTGATAATCATTTGGATTACTTATTTTCATTTATTGGAGAAGGTTATACTCCTATTTAATGAGGCTATGATCTAATCAGAAAAGGAGAAGGCAACCTTGGCACTCACGTGAGTATGTAGAGAAAAAGCAAATTTTCAATTTTTTCCTTTCAAGAAGCATATGCATCCCATGATGATATATTTGAAATCATAAAAATGGGATATCATCCTCTCAACTAGTTAGGAGAAACATGTCATCTCTTGAAGTATGGAATAAACTCCTATTGGCCTCAATCTTCTAAGGAACAAGAAACCACTCCTCTTGAAGCCATGTCTACCAACAAGATGCAAGTTGGTCATGAGATGAAGAGAAGGCAGTAGCATGAGGTATGTGACTAAGTTCAAGATGAATATATTTACATTGGAGACCTATTTAAGGATTATCTACTTGAGATCAAATCAAGTGAAGTTCCAAGGAATATGTCTAAATCATAAAGCATCTAATCCAAGGAGCAACATGCTTGGCACTATGACTCATCTCATGAAGAAGATTCAAGAAAATTTCATTTTGATCTTGGAAAAGAGGTATGATTAGTTGATAGCTATGTATAATAGTTTGTTTTTTGTTTTCCCTAAGTGCCTTGAGTACATGTGTGTGTGTGTGTGTCTTATTAGTTTGTTTGCCTTTTTTTATGTGCATCTTTTATTTTGAGTAGTCGAGGTAGTTAGGTGGTCTTGTCTTGATTAAAGTTTTTTTTCAATGGTAAAATTCCTATTGTTGTTTTTTAGAATTTATATGACTCCCTAATCCCAATGCACTAATAAGGCTATTGATCTTTAGTATAGTAGGCATACTACCCCTATGAGTCACTAATTTGTTGACCAAATTTGACCCTGAAAGTTAAATTGGGACCCCTGTAGGCAAAAAATTGTTTTTTAGGTATTTTAGGGGTATAATAGTTTTTCATAGGGTGTATTATATGTTTTTGATGTCATTTCATTCCTTTTTAGCCTTGATGATGACCCAATTTGTTTATATGTCACTTTGAGTCATTTAGAAGCCATTTGAGGGTAATAAATGAAAATGGCATGGTTTTCAAGGTGTCCTAGTGTCCTATTCTCATTTAAAATGTATAATAGGTTAGATTACCTATCAGGAGTGTCATTTCATCTAAAAATTGTAGGTTATCTAACTGAAAATCAATAAATCAACTGAAAGAGAGAGAGTTTGGCACTTATACATCCCATGAGGGAAGGTGACACATAGGATAAGGTCATGTAATTAATATTTATCTTCTTAAGATATATTTACATGCTTTTAGTACTCTAGAAGTGTCAAAATTGAGATAAAAAAAATTTAGTCCTTTTTCACCCTTCTAGACACACAGAACCAGTCAGCAGGTTTGTGCTTGGTATGGAAAATTTAAAATGTTTTAGTTTAAAAAACTTTGGGAGATGAAATTAAACTTATAAGTATCAATTTAAATAACAATATTTCAATAATTGGATAATTTTTCTTTATGAATCATCCCTATCAAGTTGACTATGTTTTTCTGCTTTTTAATATGTGCACCCTATAGGTTTTGCTCTTGTATGGACATTTCCATATAATCCACTTATTGAGATGGTTTTAAAATGATTTTTAATATATCCAATCATGTTTCCCATTATTTTTTCATGTTTCAAGGTGTTTTTATGAGGCAAGTATCTTAAGTTGTAAGAGAAAGCACCATTCTATGTTGTAGGCAGATTTTCACCATTTGTAAGATTTTCATGATTTGATAGTGGTTTTAGAGGATGTATATAGGTTAATAAACGTTTATAAATTACATAATTATAACCTATACTTCATTTTTAGTCTCATAACATCATTCTTGGATCTAACTTTTAGTCTATTTTCATATTTAGTCAACACCCATCTACTCGTTAGTCTTAGTCATGACTTGTAAAGGCTCTAAGAACATCCACATAAGTGTTATGAAAGTTTAAAAGATTTGATACATACTATTAACATAAAATAGTGAATTTATCTTTCAAATAGTAAATAAAATTCTATGGCAGTCATACTTGATCACATATATAGTTAGTCTACCAGAGAAAATACACCTATAGGTGCTCTCACAAAGGTTTTCAAACATTAAAATGAGGTTTAGAATTTGGCTCAAGATTTTGAAATCATAATCCATTTTTTTATCCTTTTGGAAGATAATGGATTTTTTCTAAGGTCAAATTCATGATACCAATGCTCATACCATTTCACATGCTACCTCCATACCATTCAAGGTGCATGCACAGGTGCTCTCATAGAGGAAGTCACATTAAAAATGAAGTGTGAGAGATTATATTGAGATTTGAAACATTATTAGGTTTCATCTAAACATCATGAATAGAGTTAAAGTGACTATAAAATCATATTCTTTGGTACATTACTCCAATTCATGTTTACTGTCTGCATACCATTCAAAATGCACCTATAGGTGCCCTCATAGAATATCTCATGTTGAAAAGTAGTGTCTAAGTTGAGCAAGGTTTTGATGGTGAGAAGAGTTTATTTAATACTTTTTAAATGATCCCAAACATCATTAAAACTCAAAAATAATGCATATTTCTTGAAGTTTCCTCACTTCCTGCATATGAAATATACACCAATAGGTGGTATTGGTAGAGATTTAGAGGTACTTCTATGGAGAAGATGAGATAAATTAAAAAAAATCTTGATGACCTAGCATGTGGTAAAAGCATATTAGACCTTATTTTAGGTTTTATATTGACAAAATAAGAATTAATAACCATTCAAAGATCCACTACTTATACATGACCATAACCACCTACAGGTGGTTTAATAGAGACTCAGAGGTGTCATGAGGAGTGTTGGATCATGAGGTGAAACTCTTATTGAAGCCATAACATGTTATGTAGATCATAATAGACCTATGTGATGTGATATGGTGGTAATAAACTATGATAAACCTTTCCAATTATAATGTCTATAAGTTTAGGGATCAAATCACTAAAAACATAAAACATAACACCCTAGTTTTTTATTGATATCTTATGACAAGGTTTTAAAAGGCTTTGAGGCACCTAAATGGAAAAAAATGATATCCTCTACATGGGAGAAAATATTTCAAAAGGAAGGGAGTGATTTAATAATTTGGTTTTATTTCTATCGAGGCTCAAACTTTCACCTTTTACCATTTATTTCCTACATTGACATCTATAATTTTGAGCCTCAAGTTGACCCTTCATCCAAGGTTGCATACTAGACCATACCTTCACATTTAAATGGTTAAAAATGGTTTACATGGAGATTTATGATATAAATATCATCAATAGAGAATGATATACTAATTTTGAATACAACACTACCCATATATCTCCTTTTTATCACAAAATGTATATGTATAGGATTTGGAGATGCAAGGTGAATCTAGCATCCAAGTTTGTAAATGGAGTATATATTCATGATTTAACTATTACATTAGGTGAAATGAATATAAAATAACATGTATGATCTAAGGATAATTCAAATAGGTTATAATTATATGTTTTAAGCTTTGTTTACACCTACAAGACCCCATACAATTAATTGTAGTTGACTGTGAGGAGTGGAGAGCAAAATCAGGACCTCTTGATGAGGATATAACATAGAGATGAAAAAAATGAGTCAAAAAATGTGTAAAATGATTAAAAGTTACTCTAAGGAAGTTTATAAACATCTTTATAAAGCTAAATCATGCAAATAAACCTATAGGATTCACTATTAAGGAAGACAGGTAGGGTAACATAGTCTTGACCAGGCAAGTAGTATGAGGGAAATGTGAGAGGTTAGAGGGATGAATGAAGGTTATAACACCTTCATCATAATTATAAAATCTTAATGAAACCATAATGATGGATATTAAATTTATAAATGTGTTTTTAATGGCAATACATAGTTAATCTATGACTATCATACACACAATACATCTTTTGCACAATCTATCTTAGAATTTGAGGGAGTTGGAGGTTATAAAAACCTAACCAAGGGATAAAATTTTATGGAGGAAATATATATGAATTTAATAATCCTCTTCAAAATTTATAATTTTATAATAAAACAAGGGAGTGCCCTTTATTTTGTCTTAGATAGAGGACACTCCCTTTATGAGTAAAACATTGCAGTACTAGCAAAGGAAGGTAAAGAGGTGAGATAAGGACTGATTGAGAAATGAGGAGAGGTTTGGAAGTTGGAAAACATCCCTACCAACATGAAAATCCTTATTAAGAGGAGAGGATCTAAAAATATGGTATAAAACACCAAGGTATGCAAGCAGGTATATCAGGCATAGTTTAAGCCTAAAGTCAAATGGAGAACCACTTTCACTTATGGTATGGGTTGAAAATTATAATGGAATGGATCATGTATATGGGGGCACAACATAGGTATCTAAGATATTTGGATGTAGGGTAAGCCATAAAAAATTCATTTTGGGATTTAAAACAATTCAGGCCTACTAGGCATGGTTAAACCTAAATTTCAAATGATAGGTCATATTCATTTCTAACCTTAGGCAAGATTTCTAGTGAATTAAAGAATGACTATGGGGTCATAATAGACATGTCTACAATTTTGTGGTATGAAAATAAATATAAGGCTTTTCATGGAGGTCAAGGAAATTTATAAGGGTTAATGAGGGTCCTTAACATCATGTTTTTGGAATTTTTTGGTAATTCCAATGTCCCAAATTTATGATCAAAGCTTAAGGGCAAAAATGGCCTAAAACCCTTGTAAAACCCTTGCTAGTGACCAGTTTGAGGAAACAAAAGAGAAAATGCACCAAAATGGCATAGTTTTCCTAGAACAAGGATTGGATGTTGTATATGACTTATTAATTATCCATACCACTAGGATGAGTTATATAGAAATTATACGTAAAGGGTATACAACTAATTTTATTGACTATTTTTTACATTGTGCAAGTTATAATAGGTTTCAAGAGATGATATCAACTTTGGGAGTAAGGTAGAGACTTAATATAATTCCCCATGTCCATTTCATGCCTTTAAAAAACTCCTAAGTGTGCCTACCAACTACTTCATCTCATCCAGTTAGAACTGGCATAGTGAACATGGTGGTGAGAAGTGTGAAAACTTAAAGTGGATGGATTTTTAAGGTATAACTGATGCCTTCAAGTCAATTAAGTTTCTTAATAAGTTTCATCCACTCCCTTGTACTAATTTTCATGCAAAATTGATGCCTTTTTGGAATCCAAGTGTGAGGGGTGCCTGAAAGAGGAGTTTTCTTTGAGTCTAGGCAATGATAGCTCATTTCCAGATGACTAAGGCTACAACCAATGCATGGATAGGAATGTATGAAATCCTTTAATCTCATTCCAATCATCATACCTATCCCTATTTAGTTTTGGGATGTTCAAACAAAGCTAGGTAATGAAGGTAGGTTTTTGAGCCATCAAAGGGAATTCCACGTCACTTTTCATGGGTTTCATGACTTGGAAAGCCACTTGTCTCTTCTAATCTTAAATGGTCCATTCACACCCTCTTATCATTCAAAATTAACTCATTTTATCAACTTGACAAGTGTCCTTGTGAACTTTAGCCTTCTCTCTTCTCCTCTCTCTCTCTCTTAAGTTCTATAAAAACTAGCCATTTTAGCATTTGTAAATTATGCTTCACCTAAGTATGGCAAAGCCTTACTCATTTGCATACCATGGATCAATAAAGACTAATAATTTTTACCTCTTTCACGACTATTAAGTGTGTGTTTTACTTGGATTATTGATCTTGATTAGTTATGACTCTTGTTTCCTTAGCATGTTGTCTCATTCTCTCACCTATTTGTAGTTAGAGAGCTTCTGCTTATAGGTCATGTGAAGTGTTATAGGAAGTGTTAAGGTTGAGTGAGTTAACCTATTCAATAGTTTCATTATATACCTCTTATCTATTCTTCTTAGCCTAAACATTCACCATTTCCTCATAATTAAATATTGATGTGAGAAGATGTAGATAGGATAAGTGTATGTTTGGTTAGTCCCTTGTTCTCATGTGTAACATGTAGTTGGTTGGTAGTCATCAAATAATTTGGTGCATCACCTCCTTTAGGGTAGTTTTATTTTAGTTTTCTCTCTCCCTTTTCCCTCACAAGTATAGGTGTAATAGTGATCTACAAGTGGTACATCAAGGGAGCTAACTTTGACTAAAGACTCACCTCATTCTTAGGCTACCCACAACTTAGAGGTGTTTTAATTGTGCCACTTGGATGAGGATATTTGAGAAATCTTCTCAAAGGATGCAAATCCAATTGATAACAACTACACTTACCTCTATTCAGTCTATGAAGGACATTATTTTTTCCTTGATTGTTAGATAAGGTTAGACTATAGCATGCATCTTTGGTCTATAAAATAATGGTGGTGGAAAGATTTATTGTGTTGGATATCTATGGAATATTTTGGTTGCCAAATTTTGATAAGATAATTCTTTCCATATAGTGTCAATAATGATAGATGGGAGAGGTTAAGTGGTATCAACCCAAATGTCTTTCCTTACCTGATTACTCACTTGAAAGTGTGCATTAATTTCTAAAAAAATATTGTTTCTCTTCCTCATGCTCATACACATCATTAACAACATCTTCCATCATGGAATTCATGACTTCCTACTCCTCAAATCCCAAATCTAACAAGTCACACTTATTTTTTATTTTGGGCACATGTATATTCTCTAACCAAGATTTTGTTTATCATGTCATCTTATTCGATGGTGGTGGTCAAACTTACCTTGATTGTGATTTTATCTTCACCCTATCTGGCTATGTTAGAGCTACATTTGGTTGTGGTGGTGCTAGTCATTTCATTTATTGTTGTGGTTACAGTTGTGCTTGAGGTTGTATTTATAGTTACACTAGTTGTTATGAACCGAGGGAAATGGATTTTAGTAGTGGCACTGACCTTGCAATGAGGTATTTATACCTAAATACTTATGCCTTGGCATCTAACATAATAATTAATAATGGAAGTGAAGTCATAATTGCTTTGGGCAACTCATGTACCTTGATTTGGATGCTATTGTCAAGTTTTGTAACTGATGTATATTGTTTAAGATATTGTATGACATCCTAGGGTATTTTGGGGTGCAATTGGATTATTTTAAGGGCCTCCATCCACCATGTATTAAACCTCCCCAATTATTCATAATAATTCCCTATTTTTGTCTATGTGATGTTTACGAATGTAATAAAATGCCAAAAATGTGTAGTAGGGTTGATCGGTCCCTCTAGTGATTTACACTATGTAAAACAAAGAATTAAAACCAAAAACTGATACCAAAATGTTTGTGAGGTGCTTATGAGGATATTTTAAATGTTTTTGGTTATATCAAATGTATAAACTTGGGCCAATTTAAGTTTTCATGGAGGCATATCATGTGATACACAATGTCGATAACACATTTTATTACCTATTTTACCTGCTTTGTTGTTTTCCAAAATCACTTGATAATGCATTCAACTAGGATATGCACTGAAGCATATTATATTAAATCAATGGGTAGTCCTCTTCCTATCCTTGTATTATATTTCTCCTTGGTTTTAGAATGAACTGGTTGAGTAGTGGACTTGTAAGGCAGGAGGGATTTTTTGTGAGCTAGGAGAACTATTGCTCATGTCATGGTCTAAGGAGTGATCTAGATTATGATGTATTGGAAAAAATGAGTAGCTCCTTCATTATACCTACTAATAAGAGTGATAATTACCTCATCTAGTTTTCTAGATATAGGTATTTTCATAAATATTTTTGTATATGAGCTTCATAATGGATTTTGAAGTGCTAAGGCTCCTGCCTATACTACTTCTTATGGATCATGTGCAAGTAAAGTGGATTTTATTGCATCAATGAAGTCAAAGGGATCCAAATCCTAGTATTTGGTTTTCCTTAGACCTAGGTCAACCCCTATTTCCTCTTTTTGCACATCTGACAGCAGAATCAATAATTGAGTTCTCTTCATATTTACTACTATGACTTGCGTTAAACACTTACTTTGCTTGGTTTAGCTCTGGTATGCCAACTATGTGAAAAAAGTGTTTTTAACGTATATTTTATATTTCACTTGTTGATAAAAGTGTGTAATGTATTTGTCTTGTCCATGCCCTCTATTATATATCTTTTGGCACCTAAATTCATATAGTCAACTTGTTTAAAAGCATTGAACTAATTATGCACATCTAAAATTAATATTAATTGGTTTTATTTGATATGATGGTTATCCTTTTTGTATAGGTTATTATATTCATGTGTTATCAGGTAGTTGATGTGACTTGATGTCCTTTCATTTATCCAATTTCTTTTATGACCCCACTTATGTTTCTGCCACGTGATCTACTTTGGGAAATATGAAATCTATTCATGTGCCTTTTCAGTAATGGTATTGAATGACCATTGTCTATCATTTCACCATACCCATCTTGTTAGTGCCATTTTCATGGAAATATTTGATGGCTACTATGTAGCTGTTACTAGCTATCTTTCCTTCAATCTATATGTATGAACTGATCATAATCTAGGATGTTGATTATTTCAGCTCTACTTTAATGTGATATGATCCCAATATGGCACTATATAAATACTTTAACCCTAAAAAAAAACATTAAATAAAATTATTAACTACATATTGCTACTTAACACCCTCTCTCATTATCAACAAAGAATGATAAAGGCTAATGATGGTAAGGCTTAAGCCTACAACCATTAATGCATCCTAATAATATGTTTCCCTATATATATTTTAACACAATGGTACCCTATTTTTAGAATTAATTAATAATTTAAGGTTCCCTTCCATTTGATGCATAATTTTCTTAGGAATGCGTTATATCTGCTATCATATAATAGTACCACCTGTTCTAGATGAAACTAGTTAGATTGTAAGTTGTTATCATGTCATGCCTTTTGGATTAACTTATGGAGATATTACATCCATTTTTCCCTTGGTCAACTTTCCATAATTTTAACCAAGTCCATTAATCTCTATTTTAGGGAGTCTTAATTCCCAACCTCATAACTATTACAATACATAGACTAAGAAAAATATACTCCATAGGCATTACTACCTCAAGACCATAAATGATTTGAAAGGGAGTAAAGCCTATGGTATACTTGTACTTTGTTCTATATGCCCAAATAATTATAGGAATGTGATCTTACCAATCATCCATTTGCACATTGCATATTTTTCATTAGCATTTCCCCAATACTTTGTTTTATGCTTCATCTTGTCCATTTACTTGTGGGTGATAATCCATTCTTGTATGGTGTGAGAATATAAAATCCTTAGTGAGAGTCTTGATAGTTTTATTGAGGAAATGAGTTCCCCTATCGTTGACCATATTAATTGGGCATATAAATATTATAATGATATTTTCATATAACAATTTGACAACATCCTTTACACCATAAGTTGGGGTTGTAAAAGCTTCCACCCACTTGGTGAAGTAATCCATCATACTAATAATGTACCATGCATGACTTCATTTACTCAAAGGAATTATAGGTCTGATAAATTCATTTTCCTATTGTTCATATAGTTGTTTTATGAGAATTGGGAAAAAAGGAATCTCATCCTACTGATTGGGTTTTCTCATTCATTGACACACATCATAATGCTTGGAAACCCTATGAGCATTCTGAAATAAGGGTGAAAACCAAATATCACTCTATAATATTTTTATCATAATGGATTTGCATGTGAAATAACCCCATACAATTATTTGATTTGATTCTTGTAGAATATATGGTCATTCATGCTCTAATGTTATTCTCTGCAACACATCATCTTTCTTAGTCTCGTATAGAAATCCATTAATGAGACTATTGGAATAGCTCAGGTGACCATTTTATTTTTATCCCTTTTTATATAATGTGCATGGAACATTCCTTAATCCAAGAAGTATGTAATGTCTTCCATATTATTTGGGATTACAATAGCCTTGAATAACTGTACATTTAGGGACTTATTTTATATCCTGTAAGGGATCTAGAACATAAATGCTCTGATACCAACTTGTCATGATCCTACTCCTCAATAAGAGTACAATATGATTACCTTGTATAAGCAACTAAACACAGAATTATACCAGAATGAACAAGTAACTAGAATTCACAAATGACACAGAATATGAGAGACAATACACAATCTTGTATTAATACTCATCCAGAAAGAAAATACAATAAATAAGATGTGACTTCTTCTCACACCTCTGTGAGGCTTCCCACACCTCAAGGTCTCCCAGTAATTCTCAATCAAGAGTTCACTCTCCTACCAAAAATGGTCCCAACACACAACTCAAACACAGAGTTGGTGTTCACCTCCAACCAGTCAGTAATAACACTACCAGTATACAAGTACTCAAAGTACTTCAAGTAGATCTCCCATGAACTTGCAACAACCAGCAATCCAAATGATCTTACTTACACATGTAGATATACCATGAACTTGCAACAACTTACAATTCAAATGATCTTACAATTGGAAGGATCTACCTTGCCTTCCTTTATTACTCTTCATACAATACATGCCAATGGGTCTATAAATAGATCCCATACTAAAAAATAACTTAGACTTCCTAATTTACAATAATTAGACACGTAGCTCAAGACTCGAAATAGTCTTTACATGCAAACAATCAGTTCAACAAACTAACTATTCATGCAACAAACAGTTCTAGAACTACACAAGCGATTGACGTTGGTCGTTGTCTAACTGGAGGTGACCAACATCAGCCAACTCCTGCCGATGTCAGTTGCCCTCTGTATTGTAGATGACCAATGTCAGTTGCACTATCGATGCCAGTATCCTTGGAACTTAGCAATCTCCTCCATGTCTACATCAATTGAAGCTTTTAGCTCCACAACCTAACAATCTCCCACTTGGAGATAAATAGCTGCAACTGTACCTATACCTGTACATCATCTAGTTTGTTTCCTACCTTTGTATCCCTCTTCAAGATCAATATTGAAGACTAACCACAACAAATCCTATGGTGCACCTCCTATCATCCAAATCACCTGCCACATCCACATCTGCAAACCCATGTAGAAAAGAACTTGACCCTGCATAGCATGTGCACCTGCTGCTGGTCCCTCTCAAATATCTAAGAATCCACTGAACTACCCTCCAGTGCTTCTTTCCCAAATTAGCTCCAAACTTGTAGATAATTCCCACTACTTGGGAAATCTTAGGTTTAGTACACATGTACTTAACCTCATCATGTGAATCAAGACGCTGTTCATAGAACTGTCCAACCATCAGCATGCTAATCGATTTCACACAATCATCTGGAGAAAAAAATCAACTTGTGACCTTCCATGTCCCATGTCTCTAGAACACACTCATGCCTAAGAATCTTGATGCTCCTAGATTCCTCATGACTTTACCTTTAGTTCAGCAACTCCCTGCATATGTGACCCTGCAACAAGCACAACATATAGTAACATGATAATGTAGCTAATATTATCCAACTTGGTAAAGAAAACACAATGGTTAAACCTCCATTGTACTGTAGCTTATTTAAGACCATATACCCTGGCCTTTCATCTCATGTGTCCATTCCTGCTCTTTTTTATCCTAAAAATCCATTCATCTCTCAGTGCTTTCTTCCAGCTGGCAACTCCACCAAAAAACTCTCATTTGGTTCTTCTCCAAGGAATCACATTCCTCATCCATGCCAAGCTCCCACTATTTCCTAGATTCTACCTGCTCTGCTTCTTTAATAACTTCATGGTTCTTGACCATCAGTGAGTAACAAGTAGTGTAAAGAAGGGAAATGATGAATTTGAGGCTTACTTACCCTTTCAGTCCTCCATATGGATGCTTGAGACTCCTTGAAAGCTTGTTGTCCACCCAAAATCCATCTCAGTGACCAATGTCAGTCACATCTCAGTCTACACCTAACCGACTTTAGTTTCATGTGACTACCTCATCACCGATGTCGATTCCCCCTGATCGACACCAGTGTTTATTTATCTAGAGTCACCAACATTAGGCTGCACATAGCCAATGTCAGTACCTGTCTGGATGCCGACGTTAGTTTTCTAACTGACGTCGGTCTCTATGTTTTACTTGTGAGCGATGACTTTTATCCGCAAGCTCCTTTTGGATCAAACCCTTGTCCATATCATCCTTGATCTGCTCAAAATTCTTTAGCCCCTTGCACTGATCTCTGTTTGTCATCTTCTCCTTGAAAACCAAGGCTTTTCTATTCTTGTCACAAACATCAAATTTCTCAAGAAATGTCACTTTCTTCTTTTGCTTACAGAAATCTCGATCCATGCTTTTCAAATCTAAAAGCATACCCTTTGACTGAAGAACATGCATCCCCTTCTTATTCATTTGACCAAGCCTATTAAGCCACATCTTCGAATCTACAGTTGAAGTAGATAAACCAGAAGGAAAATTAGTAATACAAGTAGATAGATAAAGCATACCTACTTTCTTACCTCTTGCTACAACAAGTGCACCCTTAGAAACTTTCCAAGAGTCTGCTGTGAGAGTTACTGTGCAACCCTCATCACCCAACTTTCCAACAGAAATCAAATTCTACTTCAGGACTAGGACATGCATGACCTCCTTCAACACCCATGTGTTGCCTATTTGCAATTTCAGCTTCACTTTCCCTTTGCCAACCATTTGAGAAGGCTTACCATCCCCTAAATAAATTTCTCCAAAGTCTCCTTGGACATATTCATGAAAAAATTCTCTATATGGGGATGCATGGAAAGAGGCACTAGAATCTAAAACCCAAGATTCTAATTTATCCAAGGAACATACCAGAGCATCCTATGCAACAAAATTTTCAACATCTGCTTCTTCATGTCCTTCTTGCTGATCTTCATTCACCCAGCAATCTTTCTTTACATGCCCTTGCTTTCCACATTTCCAGCAGGTTATTCTGCTATACCTGGATTTGGATCTCCTGCCTATCTTTGACCTTGATCTCCCATGCTTGATCTTATCTCTTTGCCTTCCCCTACTTTCAACACTCAAATCATTCCCTGATAATTCACTTGTGCTTTTCTTGCGAATTTCTTCATTCAAGATTACACTCACAACATCATCCACTTTTAAGATTTTTGAAGCAGACGCAGTATTACTAACTGCCATTACCAAACTCTCCCAACTTTTAGGTAATGAGAATAAGATTAAGAGAGCCTTAATTTCATCATCAAAAATAATATTAACTAAATTTAACTGGTTTACCAAACCATGGAAATCATGAAGATGACTATGTATAGATCCACCTTCCAACATTTGCAAATTAAATAATTGCTTCAAAAGAAATACCTTATTCGAAGTTGAGGGTTTTTTCATATAAATTTGCCAAAGATTCCATCAACTCTACCATTGTCTTAGCCTGTGATAAGTTGGAAATCATAGACGATGCAAGGCTCAACCTTATAGATCCTAGAGCCTTTCGATCAAGAACATTCCATTCTTCATCCTTCATATTCATGGGCTTGCATGCAACCCCACCCAATGGTAAGTACAAATCTTTTTGATACAGATAATCTTCTATCTACATCCTCTATAATTGGTAGTTCTTTCCATTAAACTTCATTCGTAGCTTACTTTCTTCTGCCATTGCTATACTCCCACTCAAATAGAAACCCCTGTGAGTGACCTGTAATCAACAAACACTAACCAGATTTGATACAACCTGTTAGTAACCCAACCAAAAGCTCTGATACCAATTGTAAGGGATCTAGAACATAAATTCTCTGATACCAACTTGTCAGGATCCTACTCCTTAATAAGAGTACAATATGATTACCTTGTATAAGCAACTAAACACAGAATTATACCAGAATGAACAAGTAACTAGAATTCACAAATGACACAGAATATGAGAGACAATACACAATCTTGTATTAATACTCATCCAAAAAGAAAATACAATAAAGAAGATGCCACTTCTTCTCACACCTCTGTGAGGCTTCCCACACCTCAAGGGCTCCCAGTAATTCTCAATCAAGAGTTCACTCTCCTACCAAAAATGGTCCCAACACACAACTCAAACACAGAGTTGGTGTTCACCTCCAACCAATCAGTAATAACACTGCCAGTACACAAGTACTCAAAGTACTTCAAGTAGATCTCCCATGAACTTGCAACAACCTGCAATCCAAATGATCTTACTTACACATGTAGATCTACCATGAACTTGTAACAACCTGCAATTCAAATGATCTTACAATTGGAAGCATCTACCTTGCCTTCCTCTATTGCTCTTCATACAATACATGCCAATGGGTCTATAAATAGATCCCATACTAAACAATAACTTAGACTTCCTAATTTACAATAATTAGACACATAGCTCAAGACTTGAAATAGTCTTTACATGCAAAAAATTGATTCAACAAACTAATTATTCGTACAACGAACAGTTATAGAACTGCATAGGTGACTGACGTCAGTCGCTGTCTGACTAGAGGTGATCGACGTCGACTGACTCCTGTCGATGTTAGTTTCCCTCTGCACTGTAGATGACCGACATTAGTTGTGTTGCTGATGCCGGTATCCCTGGAACTCAGCAACCTCCTCCATGTCTACATCAATTGAAGCTTTTAGCTCCACAACCTAACATATCCTACTTAGAAGATCTAGGCCCACATTTTATTAACTTGACTTAACATTGATTTAGAATTGAAAATCTTGAAACAATATTAGCCACCCAGAGATCCTTCCTACCAAAATTGGCTTATTAATTAGGTATCACAATGCCTAGTGGTCAATGAAAATATCAAATGATGTGGCCAACAGAGAATGTCAAAACTTTTGTAATGCAAATAACATAGCTAAGGCCTCTCTTTTAGTAGTCATATAGTTATTCTTTTTTTCTAATAGATTATTGTTGATAAAATTTATGGGATGATCCAAGCCACCATCCCTTGGCTATGCTAAGACAACCCCTAATGCAATATCAAAAGAATCCACATGTATGTGAAATGGCTTCTTCAATTTAGGATAACCTAAAATAGGTGTTGTTACTAACCTTTGTTTAAGATCAATAAATAATGATTGGCATTCTGATGTCCACTCAAACTTTGTAACTTTTCATAATAGTATTTCCATTGTCATAAATATGGCTATGTATCCTTTGATAAATTTTCTATAGTATCTTGTATGACCCAGAAAGGTGCACACTTTTATAGAGTTAGTTAGGGGTGGCATCACCACTATTACTATAATATTATCTTGGTAAACTAAGATGCCATTACTACATATAACATGGCTCATAAGAACACCAAAAGGTGTGAAAACAATCACTTTTTTAGATTCAGAGCAATGTGTAGAGCTCAAAATCATTCTAGCATTAATCATAGTTTCAATAGATGCTCTTTAAATAAAGAGAAGATAGCCTTGTCATCCAAATATACTTTCATAAAATCATGAATAATTTTTTCAAATACAATTATTACATCTTGAGAGAAAAATTATAGCACATCCTTCAAACCAAAGGGCATTATCTTATATGTGAATGACCCCCATTCTATTGCAAAGGTTATTTTAGCTTGGTCCTCCTATGCGATCCAAAATCTAATGGTATTCATTGAATCCATCTATGAATGAGGACACCTAATGACCTAAAACTAACATGAGGACTTCATATGTGAATGGTATTATAAATGGATCATTGATGCAGGGGTCATTTAATGTCTATTAGTCTCCACAAACTTGAATCTTCCCATACTTCTTTAGATATATCACTATGGGACTCACCTTGTCTACTTTTTCAACTGGATAAATGATTAAGGCTTATGGATAAATGATTATGGCTTCTTATCATCCTCAAATAATGGGTTATCATCCTCAAATAATGAAGCCTTGTTTCACTTGTGCCCAATGTTTGGTCTCTCTCCTACACTCTTGATGCATGTACCAAGATATTGAAAGTAGTGCTAGTGTGTGAATAAAAATGTGTACCCAATACCTTAGCTCCACTCCTTGCACAAACCATATATATACACACTAATGAATTTGTATCTCAAAACATTGGCCTTGTTGAAAGAATGGCTATTCTAATTTAATAATAAGTGGTAAATGAAACCACGTGTGTAAAACTCACATTCTTCCTCTCAATGTATCTCTAGATATCTATGAACTACCCACCAAGTCACAATAGTTCCTTTCAGGGCATAGGTGAGTGGGTTTACTCTTTGATCCACCTCTAGCACATGGTGTTTTAATATCAAAATGAATGGATTAAAATCACCTATTGCAAAGTATTAAGGTAATTGACATTTGATGGTGAACACCATATGTAGAGGCTATATCTTGTGATCTCCCATAACCTAGCTCAACAAATGATTATTTGAATCACCACTTATGGAATATTTTATTTCCCATGGTAAAACACCCTATTAAATAAGTTTTATATAGTCTATTATTATTACACTTGTATTATATAATAAATCCACCTCCAATTTAGTAGATCACATTGATGGAGAGATAAAACCTTTAAGTTGAAATTGGGGTGCTAGAGATTTTTTTAGTACCATATTCTAAAGTGGATGCTTTGTTGTCTATGGTTGCTCTATCTATGGGTTCAAAAAACAACATTTATCAACTCACATTTCATTCTTATATGTATCTATGCTAACTTTGAACTAACTATTACCACCATAGGCATACAATGACTTTGGTTCCTTTGGAATGATATAGGGATTATATTCTAATTTATTTAAAGGAATGATAATTATTTTGTCTCCTTGATGAGCCTTTAGTTGGTTTAGTAATATACTAATAGTCATTTGAACATCATAAGCCCTTAAGGTAAGGTAGTGGGTTTCATTTATCTTCATGTCAATGACTACAAAATCACTGCACAGACTTAGTTTGACCACTCTAATCTCCACATCCTAGAGGTGCCTAATTGGTTATACCCACCTATAGTCTATGAGGATGAGGGTGATAGGACTTTAGATCAAGTGTGGCATACCAATAGATTCCCATGTAGATATTGGGATCATATTAATTTAATACTCTTGAAGTCAAATATTAAATTTTGTATTTCATATCCTACAATCTTAATTTCCATTCATGAGTCTACATCCCATGGTTTCTTGTTTTAACATACTAGACCACCTTATTAGTATGTTGTTGTACCCTCTATGTGCACTCTTAAATTTTATGAAACAAATTTTTAATATTCTAGGATATATCTTAATTACACAATATGCTAAGAAATTGTAACAAATATTTGATCAATATCACAACACCTTCCTGATTGATGATCCATATAATTAGTCCATACATATGTGCATCTATGATTATGGTCTCTTTTTTATGCACTCTACTACTATATGTCTTGAAGGACTTATGTAGTTTGATACATCAAGCCCTTCTCTTTTGTAGGGCTATGATATTTTTCCCATTACACCTTTTTGATTCCCTTATCCTATGGCATCTCTAATGCAGGTAGTCCTTGCTCTATATGATACTACCTAGTAACTACTTGTATAAATGCATTTTCTTTAGGATACGCATTAATCATGTTGATGTTACACATTGGTTTATTTTATCTCTACTTCTCACAAATTAGGAAATATTTCATTTGATGTTGCCCTTCCACTCTAAAATCATGTAGTATACTTGTCTTTATGGGTTATTAGTAAAATTTCAAGCAAAATGATTGTACTCACCATAAAAATAAGATTAGATGGACTAGTGAGCTTGTTAATTATCATTTTTATGAATAACTTAACATCCTCCTTAGTATCCCACTTGTATCCTCCTTTATAGCCTCTTTTATTGCTGACAGCCCCTATCATGTGACTACTATACACTAAATCCTACTTATTATTATTCTTACACATTGTATCCATTGTACCAATGCTTAGGTGATGTAGGAACCCAATTTTATTGTTTTTGTTTTGGGCTCACATTATTACATGAATATTGGTATTGGTATTATGGCAATGATGACATCAAACTAACTAAACCATGGGTTTGATATTGATATTGAGATGATGAAGGTACCCATTAAGACTACCTTGTGTTTTACTCACCATTTCTACCTTTGATCCTGGGAGTCCTTACTTTTTAACATGTAATTACTACACTAAAACTACAAAGACATTATTAGTAATATCTACCTTTAATTCCTATAAGGCTTAACAAATCTTTTCATCATGGTTGGTCAACTTAAAAAAACTACAGTATAAAATCTAATTTTTTTTTATGTATTATTATAATAGATGAAATTTTGTAGTTTTATACCCTAAAACTCTATAGAGTTTGTAGAATTTTGAAATGAGCTTAGGAAAATCATTCTTATGATGTCCCTCTTAGCCACACTCTATGCACCATAAACCCAATTTAGATTTATCTCTTTCATGCACATCATCAATCCTATTTATGAAGTCATATATCTTATCTTCTACTTTGGATCCAACTACTAGAGAATCCCCATAATCTTCAATCTATTCTACTCTTAGTGTAGTGGATTAATCATCAACCATTATTGTAAACTAAGACTGCATAATAACAAGTATGATTCTTGATAATAGTCCTTATATGAGTCAATTATATTTATCCTTATCCTTCATGACAAAATCAATTTTATTCATCACATCTAAGAATCTATGATCATAGTCCCACATTGATTCTCCATTTCACTACCTAATCTCCTTCAGGTCTTTAATAGTCTAGTTCATGCACTTCTCCATTTTGAATTTTACCACTAAATATGATTTAACTTATTGTATATATATACTATCAACATCTATTTTTTAAATTAATTCCAAAGCACAACCTTATAAATCTCCTATGAGCTCGTACTTCTTCACATCATTATTCCTTGCCACTTCATCTCATAGGTTAACATACACTGCTTAGGTTCTGTAGACCCATCATATGGACTTAACACAACAAACATTATTGAACTATAATGCATATTTGGGTTACTCATAAGGGCTAACACTGGTTGTTATTATGCACTCATGACTATGACTGTAGGTTGTTGCACACTAATCTCTATGATTATAAGATTTTGCATACCTTTTATTGGTGTTTTAAAATTGGCTTCAAAACTAAATCCAACTTATTCCAACCTATTATTATCAAAGGAATTCTGTATCTCTACACTAATTTTTCCAAACTTATCTATGAATGACTCAAACCATACTAATCTCATCCTTTTTTTTATCTTGGTGTTTTAACTAAAGAAAAAATGGGTTTGGGGGATGCGTACTCTAGAAATGAATGATCTCTATCCTTGGCTTATTTCAATTGTGATATTAAACCTATCATATTTTCATGATTTTACATAATATCTTCTCATGAATATTATTCCACTTCTCTAATCATTATCCCTCTTAACTACAAAATACTTCTATTTTTTAACTACTCTACCTTTAACCTACTTTCTTCTTCTTCTTCAGTCCTCTCCATATACTCACTACTCACGACTCTATCTTATTCCTCTTCAAGCCCTTTTCCTTCCTAATTTGAACCTAATATACTTCTCAAACCTTGTAAAATATTTCTAAGTTCCCCTTTCTCTAGCATCTTCTACCTTATTCCTACTCCTACTAACAGTTACGTTTGGATTATTTAATTTATTCCATCTTCTATGTTGTTGTAGTTCTCTTTCAAATCCTAAAATCTTATTTTCACTTTATCTCTTTTTTTCCTCCATTATTTTGGGTTTAGGTTCAAATTTATCTACTTAGCTTCGCATAATTAATTCCTACATCACACACATCCCCACAAGACCCAATACGACTACTCTATGTTGGTAGGGGTAGGCACTATTATGTTTTCCATAACCAACATATTAATTAGACTAGGTAATCACTAAAGGAACTTCCCAAGGATTTATTTGATTAAATAATCTTATGTACTTTTAAAATCTAAGTAGCCTTGTACAACAAATCTAGTAATATACCTATCAATGGTAGTCTTTGTCTAGTAAAATCTACTACGTAGGTCCAATTAGTGTCTATGTTTCACAAGATTCATAACTTTTCCTCCGACCAAGTTATGAGTTTTGTCCTCCTTGGCCGGAAATAATAGTAGTCTAATATAGATAACCAATAAACTAATAACTTAGGTAATTCACACAAAAATATTTCATAGAATTTACTGTAGATATGCTCCTCAATAATTTCCTTCATAGTTTTACCTTTTCTTCTTGCTTCCTTTTTATAAAAATTTTGAATTCCTTCATTGGGATATCTCTCTATATCCCTTTGTCCTAGAAACCATCTCAACATATTTCAACAAAGTTCTAACCATACCATTGTTAGTAGAGGTTCTTGGAAACCCTTTAGTATAGGCTAATTCAAGGATATATTACATAGAAATAACAAAAGGATACAATTGATACCATATTCAAATTGAAGATGTTCATCAAAAAAATTAAATATATTTATGTGAAAAATAATACATATTTATTAGAATCTTAATAGTCGACATATACTTATATAACTTACAGATCAAGGCAAAAAAAGTACTTGCTACACACATAATAATGATAAAAGATAATTAGGAAAATAATTTTAGAATAATATGCATTAATGTCTATCATATTCAGAACCATCTACAGTTACACATGAGCAATATATCTAGAGTTTTACTTAGTGTTGTATCTTCATATTCTAGCCTTTTGACATGCCCAAAAGAACTATTCTTCACATTATGTTATCTATACTTATGCTTTCATAGGTCAAATACATATAAAATATTATACAAAAGATAAAATAGATCAATTTGCACACATGTTCATCAACTATAATTTGTGATTTTAGTAAGCCATGTTATTCACCCAATACTACAGGTAAAGTTCTTCTTTATTCCCATAGACATGAATCTCTAGGGAAAGACTAAGGATGCAAGAACCATGGGAGATGGTGGCATAGATTTTAAAACCACCTAGTGTTTTCCAACCCTCCCTATCACTTGAATTAACCTTCTAGTGGTCATAAGGAGTGGCCATCCCCAAAAAAATCGTGGTGGTTATGGTCTTAGAGGATGGGATGGCCAAGAAATATTTTCTCACCTAAATATGGATATTTTACCTCTGTGGATATATAGTTTTTATGCATTTATTACTTGGTTGTGGAGACTTGATTCTATCTTATATGTTTTAATTTTGGTGGTATTTAGTTAAATGACTTGCAAACTAATTTTTTTGTCTAGATGTGCTTTCATATCACCCACATTTTTTTACATTTCATCTATTTATGTTTTTAGTATTTATAAATACATTTGTAATATTTGAATAAAAAAATTAAGCACCTTGAGCTTCTAAGAGTTTTGAGCAAAATATAATTATTATTGAATGGCATAACATGATTAGATGAATTTATTGTTACAATGAAATAAATTTCTTGGTTGTTCTTGAAATTATAAAATGATGAAGATAAAACTTGTGTGCTTGCACAACATGTCCTATTTTTAGGTTAAAAATAGTGAACCTCTTTCTTTTGAGCTAACTTTTGGTGATATATCTCATGATTATGTTTCTCATAGAAAATTGGCTTAATATTTACAATGATTCTTATCCAAATATTCAATAATCATGATGTTCTTTAAAGTCTATCGCTCCTTTTTTTTAGATCGTTTATATCAAATTTGCCATATACTTTATCTTATGAATACTTGAGCTTGAGTCTTATGTTTATGATAATGACTAGTTTAAATTTTAAATTTTGGTGATATATCTCATGATTATGTTTTTCATAGAAAGTTGGCTTAATGTTTACAATACTTCTTAGCCAAATATCCAATAATCATGATGTTCTTTGCAGTCTATCGCTCCTCTATTTTAGATCATTTCTATCACATTTTATATAGACTTTATCTTATGAATACCTAGGATTTAATATTAAGTTTATGTGAATGAATGGTTTCAATTCTTATATTGAATGACTGCTTCTCTCATAAAATTTGCTTGGCAAAACTTATTTTTTTGAAAATCTTTACATAGTCAATTTTATTATTTTCTCACACATTTTCAAAGATTCCCAAAGCCCCTCAGATTATTCCACATGTCTAAATATTATCGATGCACAACATTGAATCCAAATATTTTGAAAAAAAAACTAATTTCTTTTAAAGCCCTTAGGCCCCAAGATCATGCCATGTGGCATGATCCCAATGATCCTACCTAACAAAGAGTTGTAGGAATTAACAAAGGACTAGAAGCTCAAAACCTCAAAACCTTGGGCAAATTAAGGCATTAATCTAGAATCTTGGGATTTGATTGGCATTGGTAAAGGCCCATGGCCCAGAGGCCATGAGGCCCCAATAATATGCCATGTGACACCCTCTCAAAAGCTTGAGAGGCTACATCAATTAGATTATTAACCCTAGAGCTCAAGGTATTGGTGTATTAGTATAAATCATAAAGATATTGAGAATCTGAGAAGAAGACACATGGCCATGATGATGATATAGGAAAATAACAAAGCAAATCTTGGGGGTGATAACAAGTTTATAAGTGACAAAGTGGGACTAGGCAATCAAAGCCAATAGCTTAATGAAGGAAAAGGAAAATAAAGCTGAGAAAGAGCCATGTGGTAGTGATGGAATCACAAAAGTAATATAATTAAGATTGATGGCCCATATAACTAGAAAGGCCATAAAATATGTGAATGGGTTGTGCATTCAATTCAATAGTGTAAGATCAAGTTGTAGAGGTTTATATAAGATAAAGAAGAGATAAAAGACAAAAGTTTTGCCTTTAACAGGAATAGACTCTAATTACAAGGCATGGTTCAACTGGGAAATCTATCATAATCTCAACTCCATCTTCCAATCATCATTAATTTTTGTAACCACCTCGTTAGTGGGATGAGATGGAAGATGAGGTGATGAGCTGATCAAATTATCAATATAATTGGGCTAGATTGTCATTTTGAGTGGTTGGGAATTTTGGGGTAAAAACACTATTGGGATTATGCCAAGATTGTACCTACCTTCCCTTGGTGTTTTCACCTTGAATGTATGTTCATGGGTGGTTAGCATTTAGGCAACAAATCACTACTAGAATTGGTCTATATTACACCAACCTTTCTCCCATGACTTCAACCTTAATTTCTTTTCAGGGGTATTGATTGTAACATAATGCTTTTATAATGTTGAATACAATTTTTTTTTCATTTTTTTCATTTAGTGTCTCTAATATTTTGATTCACTTGGTTAATTAGTGATAGGACTATTAATATGCTTGTTTGTAGATGATTTCCTTAGTTATATTGTGTCATAGCTATCATAACTAGTATTTTGGATTTGTTTATACTTTATTTTAGACTTATTGCATTCATCATATGTAATAGCTACATGGTGCAAGATAGGTTATATTTAGAATCAATAGAATAGATCAATGGATTTCATGATTGTCCTTAGAAGCTTGCCCACTGATTGGCTATAAGTTTATGTAATTATTAGACCAAGCACATAATGGTATAAATGTAGTTAGGAATGATTTTCAATTATTTTGTACCAAGAATCTCATTTAGAAGAAAGACACTCTCTTTTTTGCCCTACCCTTTCTCTCCTTTTTAAATTTTTATATGATGTCCAGCCCTAGTTTAGGTTGAGATAGGAATTTTAGTGAAATATATTATAATTATTTTATCAGTTGAATCAAGTAGATAATAGGATATAGACAAATAATAAGCAAATAAGTAAATAAAAATGAATGTTCATATCAATTAAACCTATAGTGGTATTAATTTTTGATCTTAAAGTAAACTTGGTTAATGTACTTAGTCCTTTAGTTGAACCAGCATCAATCCTAAAACTAACAAGGGGACATTTCATCTCATGATTATTGCCTCCCTTTGTCCTCTTGGAATGGTTAATCCAATAGCCTTTTTTTGGGCAGGTTAGCTGGGACTACCAACATTTATGGTGCTAGAAGGAAGGTATGAAGGAACTATCTATTGATTGAGTATTGCTACCCCTAATTTACACTTTCTCCATTGTTGTGTGCTTCAAACACACACATCAACTTTTATAGAGCTAGAAGGAGGGTTGTAGTGTTTTCATTATTTTAATATTATGGACCATTCTTATTTATTAGTTGTATTTTAATTATTTTCTATTTTAAAGCAACTTTGACCCCGCTGTAAGGATCCCAAGGTCCAAATTTAAGTTCTTATCCCTTCTTTTTTCTTTTGTTGATGTATAGGAGGAACATAACCATTAGTGATAGGCCTATTATGCATATGTTTCCATTTTTTATCCTATCCATGATTCTATGAACTCCATGGATATCACCATGGCTTGAATTGGTGAATCAACCATAAATGTCCCATGCATTCAACATGATTTCCCAAATGGGGATCCCTTTGCATTTCTTCCTAGAATTTAGATTGAAAGAATAAGTACTATTGAGGAATATCTTATTGCTTATAAGTCTACTATGCATGTTTTAAATGTCAAATTTGAATATGTTTCACGTTATTTTAGAGGAAGAAACATATGGTTGGTTTTCATGGTTAGTACCTAATTATATTACCAATTTAAAGGAGTTTGAAAATTTATTTTTGCTTTAATTTGGTCAAATGATTGATGCTCACGTTTGGTTACAAGAATTTATTATGATTATAAGAAAATCTCATGAGCTAGTTAGGGACTTTAACTTTAGGTTTCAAAAGAAACTTAACAGAGTCCCTATCAATCTTAGAAATCCTAAAGTAGATATTTTAGATATGCATTTACATGTTTTATACCCCTAATTACCACATTTGTAAAGATGTCTGCAGTAAATACTTTGGACTTGGATTTTGTATAAGCCATTCACGTAGAATATCAATTAACTTGATATAAGGAAAATATAATTATTATTTGCCTTGAAAAAGACTAAAAAATAAAAAACTAATCTCTAATACATTCCAAGTATAAACCTCTTAGTTTCACCTAACTACCCATCAAACTTATTCTCTAATTAATTTTGGTATACTTCTAGAATAAGATAATAGTTTTGATGATGATGAAATCATTCATATTTTAGATTTAGAAGAGTACATTTAGCTGGAATTTAAAGAAGAGAAGGAAGATGTCCACACATTGGATTGTCAGGATCCTCCTTAGAGTACAATTGATTACTTTTGTATAAGCAACTAAACATGGAATTAAACCAAAAGTAATAAGTAACTAGAAATCAAAAACAACAAAGAATAGGAGATACGAGAAACAATACAATCTATATTAACACTCTTCCAAAAGGAAATACAATGAAGAAATTCACTCTTCCCACACCTCTTGGGTGTACAGTAATTCTCCCTCAAGAGTTCTCTCTCTCTCAATTACAACCAACAATCAACTCAATATCGAGTTGTTGTTCCCTCTAGTGATAATCAACCCAATGGTTGTTGTTGCCTACCTCCAAGTGACAATCAACTCAACTGTTGTTGCCTCCTTGACCACAAACAACAGATCTTGATCTTGCACCTTGTAGATCTAATTGACCTTGCTTACCTGTAGATCTTCTTGGTCTTGCACTCTTACAGACCTTCTAGATCTTACACTTGAAGGATCTAATCCTTTAGTCCTTAATTAAAATACAGCCCCATGGGTCTCTTAAATAGATCCCAAACCAAACAATAATTAGAAACGTAGACTCAAGACTAAAATTAGTCTTTACATGCAAACTAATTGTTCGTCTAAAATTAGAACAATATTTCTAGAAACACACAGGTGACCAATGTCAGTTCCTGTCTGACCGATGCTGGCCAGCCATAACCAATGCCAGTTACTATGTAGCTAAAGATAACCGATGTTGGTCGGCCTGACTAACATCAGTTACTGTGTCACTTATCAACCTCCACATTTGCATACCTATGAAGCTTTTAGCTCCACAACTTAACAATCTCCCACTTGGAGATAAATAGCTGCACCTGTATATGTACCTATACATCCTCTAATTTATTTTTGGCTTATTTCTCCATCTTCAAGCTCAATCTTGAAGACCAATAAAAGTTGAATGAAGATTAAACTTCTCCTTTGTTCCTGGCTTTGTTAACATATCTATAGGGTTCTTATCCGTATGGATCTTTTCCAGCTTCAACTGTCCATCCTCCAATACCTATCTAATGAAGTGGTACTTAAGCTATATATATCTGGTTCTTGAATGAAATGTTGAATCCTTTGCCAAATGAATTGCTCTTTGACTATCACTGTACAATCTAAAACTCTCTTGCTCCTTTCCCAACTCTTCCATGAACCAAGTCATCCATATCATTTCCTTGTTAGCCTCTATGACTGCAACAACCTTTTACAACTCTGAAATCCAGCTAACCGCCATTCCACCAATAGTGAACACATATCCTGTGGTGCTTCTCCTACCATCCAAGTCACCTGCCATATTTGAATCTACATATCCATGTAGAGAAGTGTTTGACCCTGCATATCATAAATACCTACTACTAGTCCCTCTTAGATATCTGAGAATCCACTGAACTACTTTTTAGTGCTTCTTTCCTGGATTGGCCATAAACTTGCTGATAACTCCCACTACTTGAGCAATATCAGGTCTAGTACATACCATGTACTCAACCTCATCATGTGATTTAGGACACTGTTCTTTACTCAGCTTGAACTGTCCAACCATAGGTGTGCTTATCGATTTTGCATCCTGTATATTAAACCTCTCCACCACCTTATTCACATAATCCTCTTGAGACAAAATCAACCTTTGATTTTCCCTGTCTCTAGAAATACTCATGCCAAAGATTTTTGCTCTTAAATCCTTCATGGCAAATGTTTGAGCTAATTTTAACTTTAGCTCAGTAATTCCCTACATGTGTGACCCTGCAACAAGCATATACACTACATATAGTAACAGGATAATGTAGCTACTACTATCCAACCTGGTAAAATAAACACAATGGTCACATTGACTAAAGCCATGCTCTATCATAAACTTGTCAAACATCAAATACCATTGTCTTAGAGCTTGCTCAAGACCATATAACCTGGCCTTATGTCTCACTTGTCCATTCTCTCCTTTCTTTAACCTGTAAGTCCATTTGTTTTTCAGTGCTTTCTTTTTGATTGGCAACTCTACCAAATCCCACATTTGGTTCTCTTCCAAGGAATCAATTTCCTCATTCATGCCATGCTCCCACTATTTCTTAGATTCTACCTGCATTGCCTCTTCAAAACTTCCTAGTTTTCCACCATCAATGAGCAACAAGTAGAATAAAGAAGGGGAATAATGAATTTGTGGTTTACTTACCCTTTCAGACCTCCTCATGGGTGTTTGAGACACATTGGCAGCTTGTTGTCCACCCAAATTTCATTCTAATAGTGACCGATCCCGGTCATCTCTCAGTCTACACCCGACTGATGTTGATTCCACTTGACCGACCTGATCAACCTAACCAATGTCAGTTCTCACTTGACTGACGTCGGTTTCCACCTGCCTAACATCACCGACTTTGGTCTTCACTGGACCGATGTCAATTCCTACCTAATCGACGTCAGTCTCTACCTAACTGACGTCAGTGTCTATGTTTTCCTATGAGTGATGATTTTTACCTACGATCTCATTTTGGATCATAACCTTGTCTAAATCAACATTGCCCTACTTAGAATTATTCAACCTCTTGAGCTGATCATTGTCCATCACCTTCTCCTTGAAAACCAAGGCTTTCCATTTCTTAAATATGTCAAAAACATCAGATTTCCTCTTTATGCAATAAACCCATACCTTTCTTGTAGCATCATCAATGAAAAAAACATAACACTATGATCCCCCAATAGAAGCTCCCTGAGCTGGTCCCCACACGTCTACGTGAACAAGCTCTAAAATGTGCTCCTTTTTTGTTGACCCAGTTTCAAGAAACCTCACTTTCTTCTATTTCCCAAAAATACAATGCTCACAGAAATCTTAATCTATGCTTTTCAAATTTAAAAACTTACCTTTTGACTTAAGAACATCCATTCCCTTCTCACTCATGTGACCAAGCCTACAGTGCCACATCTTTGCATCTACAACTGAAGTAGATAAAATAGAAGGAGAATTAGTAATACAAGTAGATAGATAAAGTGTACCTACTTTATTACCTCTTACTAATACAAGTGCACCCTTGGAAACTTTCCAAGATTTAGCTGTGAAAGTTACTGTGCAACCCTCATCACCCAACTTTCCTACAAAAATCAGATTCTGCTTCAGGATGGGTACATGCATGACATCCTTCAACACCCATGTGTTGCCATTCTATAATTTCAGCTGCACTTTTCCTTTGCCAAAAATTTGACAAGGCTCACCATCCCCTAAATAAACTTTTCCAAAGTCTCCATGGACATAATCATGAAAAAATTCTCTATTTCGGGTTGCATGGAAAGAAGCACCAAAATCTAAAACCCATGATTCTCCCTGACTATCCAAAGAAAACATAAGAGCCTCTTGTGCAACAATACCTGCATCTTTTGCTTCTTTATTACCTTCATGATGATCTTCTTTCAACCAACAATCTTTCTTTGCATGTCCTTTCTTTCCACAATTCCAGTAGGTTATACCTCCATTTCTGGATTTGGATCTACTGCCTATCTTTGACCTTGATTTCCCTTGCTTGCCCTTCTCTCTTTGCCATCCCCTGATTTCAACACTTAAAGCATTACATAATGTTTCCCCTGTACTTTTCTTGCAAATTTCTTCATTCAAGATTACACTAACAACATCATCAACTTTCAAGATATTTGAAGTAGATACAGTATTACTAACTTCCATTACCAAACTGTGCCAACTTTTAGGTAAAGAGCATAAGATTAAGAGAGCCTTAATTACATCATCAAAAACTATTTTGACTAAAATTAACTAATTTACTAATCCATAAAAATCACTAAGATGACTATATATCGATCCACCTTCCTGTATTTGCAAATTAAATAATTGCTTCATAAGAAATACCTTATTCAAAGCTGAGGGTTTTTCATATAAATTTGCCAAAGTATCCATTAACTCTATCGTTGTCTTTGCCTATGATAAGTTGGAAATCACAGATAATGCCAGGCTCAACCTTATAGATCCCAGAGCCTTTCGATCAAAAACATTCCATTCTTCATCTTTCATATCTGTGGGCTTCATTAAAACCCCACCCAACGGTAAGTACAGATCTTTCTAAAATAGATAATCTTTTATCTGCATCCTCCATAATTGATAATTCTTGTCATTGAATTTTTCCATTCTTAATCTACTTTCTTTTGCCATTGCTTTACTCCCACTCAAACAGAAACCCCTGTGAGTGAACTTGTAATCAACAAACACTAACCCACTCTACCACTTGTTAGTGATCCTAGCTTTGATACCAACTGTCAGGATCCTCCTTAGAGTACAATTGATTACTTTTGTATAAGCAACTAAACATGGAATTAAACTAGAAGTAATAAGTAACTAGAAATTAGAAACAACAAAGAATAGGAGATATGAGAAACAATACAATCTATATTAACATTCTTCTAGAAGGAAATACAATGAAGAAATCTCACTCTTCCCACACCTCTTAGGTGTACAGTAATTCTCCCTCAAGAGTTCTCTCTCTCTCAATTAAAACCAACAATCAACTCAATACCGAGTTGTTGTTCCCTCCAGTGATAATCAACCCAATGGTTGTTGTTGCCTACCTCTAAGTGACAATCAACTCAATTTTTGTTGCCTCCTTAACCACAAACAGCAGATCTTCTTGATCTTGCACCTTTCATATCTAATTTACCTTGCTTACCTGTAGATCTTCCTGGTCTTGCACTCTTGCAGACCTTCTAGATCTTACACTTGAAGGATCTAATCCTTTAGTCCTTAATTATAATACAGCCCCATGGGTCTCTTAAATAGATCCCAAACCAAACAATAATTAGAAATGCAAACTAATTGGTCATCTAAAATTAGAACAATAGTTCTCGAAACACACAGGTGACCGATGTCGGTTCCTGTCTAACCGATGCCGGCCGACCATAACTGATGCTGGTTACTATGTAGCTAAAGATAACTGACGTCGATTGGCATGACCGACGTCAGTTATTGTGTCACTCAGCAACCTCCACATTTGCATACCTATGAAGCTTTTAGCTCCACAACTTAACATGGATGGTTCTTATCCCATAGAGCTGGTATGCCTTAAACATCTTGTTCAAATGTTCATAACTATTGGGCTCTAGGTTATTAAACCTCTTACATGGGTTTATAAAAAAATTGAGATAAATGCTTCTAATGCTTATCCTTACTCTGATTTTGGAACTAAGGGTGGTGATTATTTTGAATGTACGCTTATTGTTCACCTTGTCTTCATAGGGAAGAAATTAAAAGGTTGGTTTATTAAATACATTAATGCCCATGCCTTCCTAAATAAATTGATTAGAGGAACCTTATTGCTTCTAGGAAGTGGAATTCACACTATACTGGGTTTCCGAACTCACCCTCCCATTCTTGTTGGGCTTATTTTTTAGATTAGTGTACATAATTTCTTATTTTTTGCATTTGGTTTCTTAATTATATTTCCCTACTATTTGTCTTGTTTTTTTAGAGTATTTTTCCTATTTTCTATAGTAGCTCCCATTTATACATATGTTTGTTTACTCATTTTCTTATTTTGGTATTGTTTTACTTTAGCATTTTGGCCTATTCCTTGTCCTTGGAATCCTATTATAGCAATGACCCATATCCTAAAAATAAAATCATTGAGAATAAGGAAGAACCTTATGGATTTATCGACACATAATTATTCATTTTTCTTTGTTAAAACTATGGTTGCTCAGTATTTTTCAAATTTGGTTGTATTTGGAAAAAAAATTCATATTGGATAAAGTCTAAAAAAATAGATGTATTTGAGGTTATATTAGATCGTTAGAGAGGAATAATGTGGAGTTCTGGCATGAGAAGCTAAGTAAATTAATTAGTTTTATAAGATTGAGAAGTTTTAGAATGAGAGGATGAATAAATTAGTTAGTTATAAAAGAGTGAGGTGTTATAACATAAGAGGCCATAGAAATTAGTTAGTTGTAGAAGAGAAAGGAATTTATGCATGGGAAGCCAAGGAGTTTAGTTAGGATTAGATTACCTCAAATTTACATTAATAGAACTAAATTGTTAAAAGTTGATTAAATAGGGCCTTTTATCTAAGTGTCTTGGGGTGAGACACCTATTTTAGTTCAGGTGAGTGTTAGCATGTGTATAGGGAAGTGGAATTTATTGTAAATTAGTAATTATGTAAAAGGAGAAAAATAATGTAAAGACAAAAGAAAGAGGAAACGGCATTAAAAATCCAAAGATACAAGTGAGGAACCAAAGAGATAAGTGGAAAGTTGAAAATCCTATTTAGGTAAGTGTATGAAGAAGGCAAAATTAATCCATTGTTTAATAATATGTCTTCCATGGCTTCATCTTTATTCATCTTGAATAGTTATTAGTTATTTATTTCCTATCAATTTTATTGGTTAGCTTTTAAATCTGGTCATATTATTTTATCTAAACTACAACCAACAAAAACACACATCTAGTATGATGTGTGTTGATTTTTATTTATTTATGTCATTTTTTATGGTTTCAAATTGATCTCAAAAGTGTCAACCCATTTCATTTTTTAATCTAAGAGACTTATCTCGTAAGAAAAAAAAATTATATATTAGGTTTTTCAATTAAGATTTATCAATGCACCTTAACATCATCTAAGGTTATACTAATACAAAAGCATCCTCTAAAATGTAGATATGATGAATGTCTAATTTGCCCCTTCTCTCCTTGCAATTTTATGTACCTAAAATTAGTTTAAGATATCTATTATTCTTATGACACCTATTTTAAGATAAAATTCACAAAAATGTATTTCAAATCTAAAAATTTAAATCTATATGATCATTATGCAATGAGGTTTCCTCTACGAAAATAAAAAAATAGTGGGGAAATTATTTTTCAAAATTTCAAATTTAAATGAAATTAAAAAATGGAACACATTTGAAGGAATTGAAACACTTTTTTATGAATAGAAACACGCTTGTGATAAGAATGAAAACACTCTTGTTGAAAATAAAAAAACACTTGTAGGAATAGAAACACACATCAATGAAAAAATTTATGTATAATTAAAAACTTATCTAATTTAAAATAATCACATATGTCACTTGATTTGTGCATATAACCTATATTTTATTTGATATGGTAAAATCTAGGTTTTACAGGGACTTGGAACCACAAGAGTGCATTACAATAGTTTTAACAAGCCAACTAGGGTTGAGAGGACAAAAATAGAAAAAAAAAATACTTAGAACAAAAATAGGAAACAAAAAAATAAAACTAATCTAGGAGGAAGGTCCCTCCTAATTATCTTTACAATAGTAGTGTCCTTCACTGGGATGATGGGCTTATCTTTTGAAACCTTGGTACGAGTATGATTCTCAAGGCCTTCAGCCACTTCCTTGAGGAAGATCATTTTGGGTTGCTTCCTACCTTTAACCTATAAAGGATTATCTTTAGGGGGGCTCACCTGGGGGATCCCAAGGGGGATTTTAGGACCTTGGGATATTTTATAATAGGGGATTTGGGGGCTGAGTAGAGTGGACAAATATCCGGATAGTAGCCTCAACCACCCAGTGAAGTTCATTCCAATCTTGGATAAGATTAGCCAAAATAAACCCTTCCTACTTAGCCCTCAAGTTGAAATTTTAAATTAATTATTTGTTCTTTTCCAATTATTCTATCACTATGGCCTCACCTTTCTAATATGAAGTTGTAGGAATCCCATTTTCAATGGGTTTAGTCTTGGGGTTAAATAACAATTTGAGAGGTAGGTCATCAGGGGGGGACTAAGATAAACTATTTTGGGGGATCATTTAGAGGGTAAGTGGGATCCCTTAGTAGGGTCCTCTACTGAGGAGTCCTTTGAGGAGTCCTCCTCAAAAATGGATCCCCTATGGGGGAAATTTTGACCTAAAAGGGCTTGATCATGTTTAACAAGCAAGAGGATTAGACCTTGATAGAAGATGGGATTTGTATCCTTTACTTGGTGGAGTAGAATAGTACTTTCTAGGGACTTGAGTAGAAATATGGAAGACTGATTTTTAACCCAATGAAGTGATTTAGGAATAGGAAATGGTGTGAAAAAATTAAAGTATACTTACCTTCTAGAGTCATGTACCTTATGATCTGAAGGTAGATATTAGGCTAGTAATGTAGGAAGTTGGCTCAAGGGAATCCTTTCTTGTCTATCTATATGAAGTCATTCATTATAAAGAATTATTGTAGGGATTCTTTCTTCTTTTGTTGGTCTTTAAATTCCTTGGCACCTACATAGGACATACCCATGGCATCATCAATGAATTCCTTTGAGATGTTTATGGTGATGCCTCACATGGTAACCTTCTATTTTATCCATACCATGATGAAGTATTAGGTAACCACAACATTATGTTTAGTAATGAATTCCATAAACTCCATAAGTACCCCCTTCTTGAGTTTATTCTAGACCTTCTTTTACCCATGGACCTCTTTACATGATGTGAGTTCTAAGTGATCTCTGTCACCACCCATGGGTGCTGGAAGTACAGAGATGGAGTGGGAGAGTCAAAATTTTTGGATGAAGCCAAAACAACTAGGGCTCAAATAGGAGGGAATGCCTACTAAAGTCACATAAAAATAATTAATCTCCCTTTCTTCAAAATGAATGTGGATCAGTTGAATCAAGATTTTCCCCATCGATTTGAAGGGATGCACATGTGAAGGGATTATTATTTTAATTTGCATTAGTACCTTTAGCACGTATGGCATTATACACCATAAGGGGATGTTGTTTGTATTATGATAGTTGGTTAAATGGTGGAAATCAACTCCATTGTTATTGAGAAGGTTGCCCATCCTATTTCCTTCCCTATAAGTGTGTATGAGTTGGAAGCGAGGTATACTTTTTCAAATGTGCTTCACATCATCAATGATCTCCTTGATAGTTTTTGAAGGTCTAGTTTTTCCTTTCAACATTAAGGATGTTCAATGAATCACCCTCTATAATTATCATTTTCTTGTTGATGCTTGACTCTAGCTATATACCCCAAAGGGTCGCCTTGGCCTTGGTAAGATGGTTTGTTTGCTTACCCATGAGACCTACATAAGCAACCAACATCTCCCCTTTAGAATTTATTATGATGTTTCCTCCCCCTATAGGACCTAATTTTCCCTTTGAGGCCCCATCAAATTTTAGTTTCACCCAACCCTCTAGAGGAACCTTCCATTTAGTTTGCTTCCATATTAAGTCTTTGGTGGAAGGGCAAATAACCTATTGAAGATCCTAGTTTTTTTAGAATGAGCAAGGCTAAGGGGGGAAGGATATTTATAGTTAAGAGGAAAGGCCTTCTAATTTTTGGAAATGGATTGGCAAAGATGGGGGAATATGTTCTTTAGCTAGTGATTTTTTTTGTGGAATAGGCTATCATTAAGAATTTTCTACATACACCAAAACTAGTGAGGAAGGGTGAGACATCAAAGGAAGGTTAGGGAAGGAATGGTCCATGGGGGGTTCCATTGTAGAATGAGATCCAAGATACTGTTAGGTTTGACCTATGACATGTTGAGGTGATTAAGAAGATAAATAAACAAAGTTAGATTGAGGGGTATTCTAGAAAATAATAAATAATAGTGAATGTGGATTTTGTCTCCCTAAAATGGTAC
Organism: Torreya grandis; assembly: GCA_037957365.1. Taxonomy (NCBI): domain Eukaryota; kingdom Viridiplantae; phylum Streptophyta; class Pinopsida; order Cupressales; family Taxaceae; genus Torreya; species Torreya grandis. The sequence goes on along the minus strand of JARHVA010001084.1, from coordinate 3,287,089 downwards.
CATAATTATGTGCGCACAATCAAATCATTATTATGTTGAGGAAATTTATTTCAATGCAAGGAGTTAACCCAGATACTTATCACTTTGACTTATTGAATAAGTAATCCTTAAAATAATTTTAAACCTAGATATCACCAAGTCATATGTTTTATACACCTATTCACAAGATATATCTAGATCTAGCCCATCTACAAAGCATGGAAAATAAATAAATTGAAATAAGTAATTATACTAATGTTATTCTCAATGAGCTATGAATCTATCCTTGTTGCATCCATATGAGACCTCCTTTCTCTCCTGAATCCATATTTTAAACCAAAATAAAATTGAAACCATGAGAAATTTCATTTTATAATTTAATATTCAAGGGTTACATCCTTTATCCTAGTTTCTCTCCTCTTTTCTCACTTTTCCTATTCTTCCTCAGATATATTTCCCTCATTTAAAATACAGTATACCTCCTCTTATATAGAATAGCTATACAAAAAAACCATAATAATATCCTAAATATCATCTAACTACATTAGTGAATAAGAACTCCAACTAATACCATAAGAGTTTATCTAATAAATATTAGTTGATAAACAATATCAAATAATTTAGATTTATAAAAACAAACTCAACAAATATATTTAATCAAAATTAGTTGAAAATAATATCAACCGTTAACTAAATAATTTCAACTAAATATATCTAGTTGAAATAAGCTTAAAACAATCTCAACATATTTAGATTTAGCTAAACTATTTAGATATCAGTTAATTCCATTTAATATGATCTATATTCTCCAAGTTATTAATAAAACTTGACCAAACTATTTTAAATTATGTGAGCTTCACAAAAAATTCTAAGGAACCACAAGTATACATTTCATAGGAATCAACACATAGTAAAGGGAATACAGGTGGAAATGTGTAAGAAAATTGTTGTAGTTATTTCCCATCCTACTATATGGCTAAAAAATTTAGTGTTGTTGAAGTTTTAGAAGTAATTCCCTCAACTTTAAAACCATTTAATTCCTCCCTTATTTTATGTTATTTTTATATGATATATGTTACTACACAACATCCATAAAATATATATTAATGTTATCTATGACATGAATGAATAATTTTTTTATGTTTAGAATGAGGCCAAGAAATAATTTTTCTTAGTCTCATCATTTATCTTATTCTTATCACTACTAGGGGATCTATCTAATAAATAATTGTTATCAAAATTAATGTGTCTAAAATACTAATATGTATAATAGATTTTAAATTTTATAGGAGATGCATTAATAAATGATTGTATGTTTTCAATATTATTCATATGGATTTTATGTTTAGAAAATATTTTTCTTGGGTACCAATTGAAACTCATGTTAAGATGTAACTAAACTCACCTTAAGATGAGTTAAATTTCACAATGGCTATATTCTATCCTATTGAATTTTGACTATATCATCTTGAAATTCAAATGTAATTTGGTGATTCATACTAGAAATAAATCCCTTATTCTTTTGTAACCATGGATTTCCATGTATAGCATTATATTTCATCATGGTAGGAATCACAAAACATAATGTAGATATAATTTGAGGACCAATTTTAATAGGTATTTTAATATACCCCAAAGTTTTAGAAACATGTTCAAGAATAAATATTTATACTTTAGTTAAATCATCTAAACTCTACCCAAGTGTTGTAAGAAAATCAATTGTGAAAATATTAATTGGATATTTGTCATAAATCATTATCTCATATCTTTTTTTTTCCTCTATAAAGCCAAAAATGACTAATGGTTCAAAATGTAATCAATGTGTACTCTTTAGGAATCATAGGTGGAAGTTCTTGATGCATATGTTGATCTATCTTATAATATGAACTTGTAACCTATTTTTTCTTAAGAGGCATGCTGATTTCAATTTCATCCTAATCAATAAGATCATGGATCTTATGTTTTAAGTCAACAAATCTATCTATTATATGACATTTAATTATATGATATTCAACAACTGTATATTATTTATTAGTAAAAATAGGTTTTTGGCTCCCACTCCCATGTATTAGATCATAAAAACTCTTATAATAGTATAATATTATTAACTTAGATTAATAAAAACTTATCCTTGTGCCACAAGACAACTTGAATGTACCAAATTTATTCTTATCATTTATTTTTTGTAAATTATTTATATAACATTGTCTAATAGATGGTAAGGAAATCATATTCCTATCAATAAGTTTTTTTAATATTTCATTTTGACTATCAATGAGATTTTGGAATTGTAAATATCCTTTAAAAAAATAAGATTTTTCCAAGATGTTGCTATATCATTAAATATGGTTTAGGATTTTTTGTGATTGACACATGATTAGTTTTGAGATTGAATCATTTTGGATGGTATAAGAATGTAAATCATGAGTCACATATGTAAGAAAATGTTATTGTAAATGCTCATTCTCAAGTGCTGTGACATTGTTATAAATATCATTGAAATATGGATAAGCATTGAAAATCACCTTATCCTTGAGAGGTGGTAAGATATTTTTACTAAAGATGTATTGTTCCTATAGTTCTGATGGTTGATAAAGTAACTAATGCATACACCCTCTAATCTAAAAAGGTATCATGAATATTTTCATTTTGACCTTGTTGGAGATATGGGATATGTTCAAAGTTAGTATATGGACCTTTTTTATTAATAAATGATAATAATAAATTATCTTCCAACATAATGAAAGAATGTGTGGATTTAGTAATTATGAAACTAATCTACAAAATCACCAATTAAGCTTCTTCAAAAAATATTAAGTAATAATATATATGATGATAAGCATAGTTTAAAATTATAGATACTAAAATTTTCCATGAAGTACTTGATAATGATAATATTCACAAAAATTTACCACACATGACTTCTCCAAAATAATGGTCCTAACCCACTGTTATCTCACACTTATATGTTACTCTATGAGTTTGATCCTTTTGTTCTACTATTATAAACCTACAATAACCTCACTCTCTATTCTAAACCTACTTAACATCATACAAAAACATATCTAGACCTTCAATTTAATCCTCCTATGCATGGGTTAATAATGTTATACTAAGTTAGTATCACCAATCGATATTGAATTAAGCTTGAAAGTACTGACTCTCTCCCAATAATAGATAATTTTTAAAATCATATGTATTCTTAGGGTCAACCCTCATAATTATCATGTTGGTGGCATCATAAATTACCCATTTGGAATCAGATATATATATATATATATATATATATATATATATATATATATATATATATATATATATATATATATATATATATATATAAAACAAGGCCTCACTTAATAGGAACCTTGGCACTTATCTAATACACATATATACACTACTACACATTGATAAAATTTGTCATATTCTTCCCAAATTATGAATCAATCACTAGGAGAATTCAAAATGCAAGTCAAAGTAATTTGATTCATAATTTGTGAAGAATATGACAAATTTTATCAATGTGTAGTAGTGTATATATGTGTATTAGATAAGTGCCAAGGTTCCTATTAAGTGAGGCCTTATATATATATATATATATATATATATATATATATATATATATATATATATATATAACAAGGCCTCACTTAATAAGAACCTTGGCACTTATCTAATACACATATATACACTACTACACATTTCCTAAATTATGAATCAATCACTAGGAGAATTCAAAATGCAAGTCAAAGTAATTAGTGTCCAGTATCAAATCTAAATCATTGGATTCAAACATAAAGTAAAGGAACACAATTTTAAAATCACATTGGGTTGGATAATTATGTGTGGTTTGATTTACATCCTTAAAGTACTAGATACATAGGTAATTATCAATCATCAATGGAGATGATTGGGGTTAGCTTATCCTTTTACACTTTCTTAGTTTTTTCAAGTTTATATCCCTCATAAGCACACCTAAGGTATCAAGGTAAAGGAGGTTGATTTTTGGAATTGTGTACATCATCAGAGTCTAGCATCAAATTCAACATAGGTAAAAACCAACCAACACAAGTCAATATAGATAGTTTATATTGACCTAAATATGATAAACAAACCCTCTACAGACCCAAACATAGTTCCTAAACTAGATGTATCAAATGCATGCTTCAATCTACTTTCTACTGTCAGAGCATAGTCATAGTTAGATAGTCAACCAAAAAATATAAGTACTCATCCATTTTTTTTACTTACTATATTTAACATATTCCACTTTTCTAATCATTGCAATTAATTTTGATATTTTACATTCAGATGTATGTTTGAATTCCATATCTATCAATATCAATTATTATACTATTTTATATCATATTAGAGTTTCTAAAACCAAATTAAAAACATAATGGTGAAATTATACACTTATTAAACTATGTCAAACCCTATGTTTGCATTAGGGCTTCATCCATGAAGGGTTTATTTTCAAACTTGATTTTTTATTATTCATTAATAATACACCTTATCCATAGCTATAATGAATGAACAATGCATTTAGTTGTAAACACAAGTCATAAAGATAATATTTTCATATTTTTATACTTGGATATTATGTTTCATTTAGATAAAGTATGTAAGTGAATGACTCAAATATAAGAAGGCCAATAAGGCTAAAAATAACAATAAACTATGACAAGTCTTCCTCAAATCATATTATTTCAACCTCTAATTTGAGCTACCTCTTGTTGCCACCAAATGATAAATGGATCATGACCTCATTCATTCCTCCTAATCCCTCTCTAGATAACACAATAAATACTACACAACCCATAATACACATAAAATAAAATAAAATGGATTAACTTGATGCCATGGACTATTGATAATTCAATGAATATGTTAACTTGAAACCACATTGCACCGATATAATGTTTTATATCTCAAGAGATGAAAATAAAAATTTGGGTCAAGATACTAAATCTAGGGAGTAATATGACCCCTTATATGATATCAACTGATCCTTTCAAGTTAATAATTCCACTTCAAGCATTCAAATTTATACATTCGGTACTATTCCTAAATCTACACATCTAGTGACATATATGAAATCCACCCAAAGTGTGGGTACAAACAAGGCTTCTAATTTATTTACATACCTGTTCATACATATGTAAACTTTACTCCTAAGATTACTATGCATGTTATATCATCAACCTCACTTAATGCACATTCCCTTGAGAAGTATGTTACAACTTTCCATGTCAATGTGTTGTAGCTATATAAAGGTGCATCCTGAGCTAGTCATTCACTAGATTCACATGCCTTACTTCATAACCCATTATCACAAGAGATATAAGTATATCCTTTAGCTACAAGTTTTATGGCTCCTAAGATGCCACTGTAAAAAGATAAATTTGATCCAAAATAACACATTTTATTATTCCATGTAACATGCTTGGATTACGCATACAATGAAAATTATTAACTAAGTTATTATCAATAAGTCTCAAGGACTATTATATGTGATGGATCTATGGCTTTCCCATATAATTAGTTAGATCTTTCAACCCTTTGGAAAACCAATTTCTAGCATAGTTCACTATTAACACTAATGAGAAACTATCTTATATGATAATTGTTAAACTTAAGCAATTATCTAGTGAGACAATCAATGATTATGTACTTTAGTAAAATATTATGTTACATAATATGAATAATTTTATGGCCAAAAATATGTTATAAGGCATATTAAAGAAAATATTTCTTTCAAACCTTCATGAGTCATTCATATTCAAGAGATTCAAATACTTCAATGACCAATGATAGATAGTTATAGATAGAGAAGTTACACTCATAGATTTAATAAAACTTAAGTATACATATACTCCTTAAGCTACTTAAATAGTGAAATTTTAAATCAAACCAAATTACAATGTCAAAAGAACTAACAATAAAAATGAGTCAAATATAATACTTAATGCAATATCAAAACTTACAAATTGAATATAAAATATAGCTACACTGAAGAGGTAATTTTAAAAATTTCCATCACCTCTTCATATATTATTATAGAAGATACTTGAGTGAATCCTTATCAATCTTCCTAATCTACAAGAACTTGATCCAAATAGACCCACAACAAACAACTAAGATAAAAATGCCTATTATTGATAGAAATGCCTATTATGACTATCATCAAATTGTGGTACATTATACAAACAAATGCTTCAAATTAAGACATAAGATATAATATTTTATTGATGACAACACTATTGAGTTGATCATATATACAAATGAATCTAGACCATATAAAAATGGAAATCATAAGTTAAAAATATGTAATGATCCATTTCCAAAACATGAAAAGATAGAGACTAACGATACTTCATAAGTACACTATGCATATAATATGCATCCTCTACCTATGACATATGATCACCCAATAGATGATATTATTGGTACATCTTGTTAATATGAGCATATCTCAATGAACAACCAATACATATTTTCATGACAAAAAATGGGTCAATTGAGAATGTGTGCACAATGATACTTATTCACTCCCTTAATATACATAAAAATAGTTTAAAATATACATAAAGAAAAGTTAAGGAATTCTATGGAAAAACAAAATACCCTCAGACACATAGTTTTACCTCTTCAAATAGGTTCCACCAATCTAGCCACTCCATTCTTAGTTCTACAGAGTAACATGGTCTTTAACATGTTATCAGGATGCCTTTATATGAAAAAGCTTCATATATTACCATCTAAATTAAATTTATGTGTCAAATACATACATAGAAATAAGGTAGTTACACTTATAGGTGTATAATACAAATACCCTTTATAACTATCGGTATCCCCTATTCATCCTTCACTACCACCACTATTTGTTGATACACCCTTACACGATCAAAATATAGATCCAATGGTTACACATATGTGAGATATTTATATACACACAGTTAAGAGTAAATTATTTAGGTCTAATAGATAACTAGTTATTTAATATCCACCATATCAGAGATTTATATTAGGCTCACAAAGGCCACCATCTCCTATATCACATACTAAGTTAGTACCATAAATAGTTTACAAACATAAGTAGTGAGACTTTAGCCTACTATAGAGTAGAACCCATAGTGTCCTCATCCTTATTGACTTACCCATCATACATGGGATTCTATGAGTATTGATCATGGTAGTTAACATATAACATGTGACTTCCTATCAAATTTAGATGTACCTACTTCTAGTACCTTTCACTCATGACAGGTGGCCATTAAATTATTTGGTTCATGCACTCCCCATGGTTCTTTCATTGATATGATAATTGGGTAGCACTTTTTAAAGGTAAAATATTTCAAAAAATACAAATTTTTAAGATAATTCAAGAAAATACAAAAACATTAAAAATATTCAAATAACAAAAAATTTAAACCTCAACATGACATGATTACTATATTAAACTATTTACATATGTTATTTATCACATGTTTGGTAGATGACATATTATTTTCATACACACATGCATTTCATGGTATAGGAGTTTGATGCAAGACATACAAGTTACACATAGACATATAGGTGTTGGAATTTCCTCTATTGAGTGGCCATGCTGATACTGGGGCATATTATTCCATAAGTTTCACTATTAAAGGTTATATATTTCTATAACCCTATACCATGTTGATTTATCTATGTAGCTTACACATTTATTTCTATTTACTCATATCTTACACAGTGTTAATGGATATTTTATTATGCTATGATGTGACATTTATGTATATGGATTGTGTAAACTAGTTTTTACTTATTATATGATTTATTAATGTTTTTACTCTCTTGCATGACGGGATAGTATCTTATTGTCTATTGTGTGTGGCCCATTTTAAATTTTCTTGACACCTTTATGTCCCTTTCTTGTGGCCCTTGGACTTATTTGATGTAACATATTTATGTCCCTTGTTTGAGACATATTTATGTCCCTTAAGTGTGACCCTTGACCTTAATTATTGTGACATATTCATGTCCCTTATATTTTCCCTTGGAATTTTTTCTGACACTAACACTAGAGCTTGTTGTGATTTTTTAGCTAGTTAACATTGAGTGGTACCATGATACATATCATGCACCTTTAACATGTAGTCCAATTTAGTTATTTTTTTTAGCAATGGTTAATAATGCATACTTTACATATATATAGATCATGAATGACACTTATATGTCAAAAATTACATAGGTTACATACATTCCTTGACTGACACATACATTACTATGATAACATACTCTCCATATGTTCACATGATTATGCATGATGTTATGTTTACACATGGCATGCTATAATTAAATATTATTTTGAGATTATTTACTTGTAGGACATATCCCTCTACTAAAATGGGAGAATTACAGTGGGATTTTCATAGAGACATAAGCCTCCATGGATATAAAATTATATCAAAGTACATATTTTAGAGACTTAGAATGGTTCAAATATCAAATGATTTAGTTAGATGATAAATATTAAATATTTGTATAAATTATGGAGGCATATTCCATGCATATACACTCACTTTATAGATATGATTAAAAATTCATACACTCATGGGTGCATATGCATGGGCACATGTACACAATTTACATGAAAATTAATTTTAGGTTTCCATATACACATACATTTGAGATATACATTCTCAGATTTAACATATAGATGTATATAGTTTTATATGAGTTGATACATATTCAATGGGAATTATATTGGTCCATGCACATATTTACACATTCATATTGATGAAGAATTATAATTTTTCATTAAAATAGATTACAATAAAATTTACAAGATTTAATGACAAATGATTTCCATTCCACTTCATGTTTTTGATGTTATGGTGATGAGCATGAATATTTTTTTTCTCTTTTGATACTACATTTATATACATTGAGTGAACTTGAATGAAACTATACAATAAAATCTAAGGTCATGATGGGGGAATGAAAACTGGTGATTATCTTTTGATCAAATATTTGTTTTAATGGATTGAACTTGAGTCTAATTATACAATCGAATCTATAAGCATCTGTGGTGGTTGATTCAATATTTTATCAACCCCATCATACAATTACCATTTATTTTGTGATTAGTTATTTAGGTTATTACATCATGTGCTTCTCCCCAAATTTATGAGGGTTGGGGCATGTTTTCTTCCTAACCCAATGGCTTGTATAGTTACAATCATTTTGGAGATAGCCACCCCAAATATCCATGTGTTATGGGAATGAACTAAAATTCATCCATGTTTCAATAAAAGGACCCTTCTCCAAGTGCTTTAGTGGAAATAACCTTTCTCCAATGTTTTAACTAAGAAGCATCATCTCCAAAAATTTGCAAGGAAAACATAGTTTTCACTAACACAAGTGTACTCCTTCTTTGCTCTTTGAATTTCAAATTTAGATTTTATATTTTTATTTATTGATATTTACTACATATGTTTGTTGTATGTTTTGTTATTAATTGACTCCATGATTGGATTTTTCTACCAAAGATAGTGTGTTATACATATTTAGATATATATTTTCCTTTTACTCTAGAAATTCTATTACTAGAATAAATGGGGGGCATTTGAATATACTAAAATATGATATTAAGTATTTGACAATGAAAAACTTGACATGTACTTACTGCACCTAGTTTGCACATAAAGATATGGTCCTAACCCACCATTCTCTCACACCTACATGATAATTCATGAGTTTGATCATTCCATTATATTGTTCCACACTTGGAATAACCTCACTATATATTCTAAACTTGTTTGCTTTGAACACAAACATATATAGACCTTTATCTCAATCCTCTTGTGCATAGATTAGTAATATTAGATTAGTTCAATATCATCAGTCAAAACTAACATGAGCCTAACCATATCAAACCTCTCTTAGAAATAGATACATTTTTAAATCAAATCTATCTTTAGGGTCAGCTCATCTACCTAGAGTGTCATCATAATGATAACTTGCTCAGTTGTAATAATATATATACAAATCGAGGCCTCATTTGATAAATATATTGGAACTTATTTGATACACATGTATAAACTACTGCACATTGATAAAATATGCCCTATTCTTCCAAATTATGAATAAGTGACTAGGTTCAATCACATGGAAAGTTTGAATTATACCAAAGCCAAGTCAAATAAATCATTATCAAATATCAAATCCAAATCATTATTTACATACATATAGAAAAGGAGCATAATTAGACAATCAAACTAGGTGGGAGAGCTATGTATGGCTTGATTTCAATCCTTGAAGTATCATATACGTAGGAAATAATCAATCATCAATAAAGGTGATTGGGGTCAGCTCAACCCTATTAGAACATTTAATTTCTAAGTGGTGATATTATATAACCTTAGTGCATTTAGGTAATTAAATAATATGATTTATTATTTATTAAAATGGGTTGAAAACCCTCGTGTAAATAAATAATAAAAAATATTTGTTTATTATTTACCATTTATTTAAAAATGTTCACAAAAAATGTTGGACCTATTGGTTACAGAGGGAAACCCCCCTCATTTCCATTATAAATAGGGATTTTACCCTTATTTTTATTCACTCGATGAATCTTGGTGATTGATACAATTAAATTCACATGTGGCAAATGCATTGTGAATGATTATTGATAATAAGGGAGTTGAATAAGAATGTATTATTAAAATAAATTTCTCATATTTGAATATATCACATTATGATTTTTTTACCACTCAATAAGTATTCCCATGTTAATTATTTGTGTTCATTGATTTGTGATTTTATGGTTAAACACATCTCTAGATTCTACCTATATTGCATATTACATTAAATTATTTTCATGGTATCAGAGCTTGTGGGGTATATTTGATTGGCTAGCCTATTATCAGTTTACATTACATTCAAATTTAGAGAATATTAAAATTATTATTTAAATCTTTGTATGGCCTTAGTGCAACCATAAGAGGAAGAATTTTTTTGTATCAATAGTGGAGGCCTACTCTAACCAATTCCAAGCTTTGGATCTATTTTTTTTTTTACCCTTTAGAACCCTATTAAAGTAACTAGAAATTTGATCAAGCATGGCAATCAACCTGAATCAAGCCTATGGCACATTTATATAGCCAAGTATGGCTTAGGTGGATGAATAAACTTATAAAAACCTTTTAAAATCTTTATAGTTCTATTTTTTCCCCTAGAAAAAATTTGCATCTTCATATTAAATATAAATGAAATTACATTTCAAAGATGCTAAATCATCCTAGAGGGAAAAAGAGAAAATAAATAGTAAATAGTATGCCCCACCACACAAGAAGTGTGTGTCAATAGCCAATTCCAAATATTAGAGTATGAACCTCTAAAGACCACAATGGAAACACATGAATGAAATAGAGAATAAAGATAATCTGAGTGTGCCCATATCATGCTAATAATATTCAAAACCAAACACTAAAGTATACCAAGGATGATAAAAGGACTAATACCTGAAGAGGTAAAAAAAAGAAAAAAAATTCATAATCAAACCATAGTAGTGTTTGTGCAGGGGAAGATCCCAGAAGGGCTAGAGCATCAACTACACTGCATAGCATGAATATGCCCAACATTCCAATGGAGGAGTGAATAGAAGTAGTTGTCAAAGCCAACAATAAAATAGTAGTGCTAAAACAAAAGAGAAGTGAGAAAGTACTAAAATAAAATTATTCAACTAGAAAGTGAGAAGGGACTATATGAAATTAAGACTCCAATACTAATCTAAGTTAAGTAACAAGAGTAGTATCTTTACTATCCTCATTGATGACCCACAGATCCAAGTCCATTCTTAGCCCTTAAAAATAAAATCAACAATTGTATTAAGTTATATATAGACATACCAACAGGAAATGGTTTCAAAGGAGAGCATCATCTAAGAAGTGATAGAGATAATGGGATGAAGACTCAAATTTTCCATTTTGAGACCCCCTTCAACAAATTGAGGACAATCATGGAATCCCCAAAAATATGCAAAACTTAAACACCAGTCATCACCATAAGCTTAAGAAGAAGCTTAACAGCCATAAGATCTATGAAATTATTAGTCTCATGATCGAGACCCAATTTGAAATGGAATTAGTGTGTGGATTTTAGGTATATAATACGCCTATCTCCATAATTAGCATGATTTCCTTGAAAAACACTATCAAAGTATCCCCAAGATCCAGAGTGATCAATGTGGGGATGTAATAGTAAATATGTTTTAGGTAGCTTTGGATTACATTTGAAGTGACCAAATATGAGCTGAATTTGTGATAGAAATTGAAAAGTAGGAATTTTTTCATCTTGGAAGATGGCAACATTCTAAGCAAGCCAAATTCCTTGAGATACAATCAAAGGTAAGGCTATATAGGATTTGAGCTCCACTCTTTCAACCCAATTTTTCATGTAATCAATAACAATAAGGCCTTTTTAATAATCGTTTACCCTAATAGAAGTCCTTAAATCAACCTATATCTTAGTATCATTTGGTCAAATAATGAGCAAGTGATTCATAGTCTTCAAGGATTGAAAGCAAAGGTTGCATCTCCCTGGACTGTGCCAATTACGATTCTGAAAGACCTCCAAAGTTAGGGATCTATTGATTATGGTAAGCCACATAAAAAATTTAGTTTTTTGAGGAGATTTAATTTATCAAATTTTTCTTCATCACTAGTGTATCATAGTTGAGGCATCATTATGCAATAAGGATTGGTAACCTAATTGAATAGTATACTCCCTAAACTTAGGATTCAAAGACCAAACCAGTTCATCACTTTAAGGAGAGATTATGATATGACTCTAAAGTAATCTTTCAACATATTCATCCCATATAATCCCAATATCCTTTTCCAATCCTAGAGCTATAGTAATTTTCTAGCCTTATCTCCAAGGGGTAATGAGATTTTGGTCAACCACCTGATCTAGAAAAGATATACCCAACATCTCTAGCCTATCAATCAAGTCCTCAGGTAATTTATAATTGGTGCCATAACCCACCCAAGGATCAATACCCAATTTTATATTTTTTCCAGTACCCACCTTCCATATAAGTGATTTCTCAATGATAGGAAAGGTACGGATGGTTGCTCTCCACATAATGAAAAATCATTGAGAGAAGTTTTTCAAGGACTACGAATCCACTCTTTCATGGTACGTGGCTCAATATATTTTTGAATTATGATTTGATTTCATAGTCCCTCCTTAGTGATTAACCTCTAAAGACTTTTTTTAGCCAATGCCTCTTTAAAGAGATGAATATATTTTAATCCCTATCCCCCCATATACTTTGGAGTATCTATGGTCTTCCATTTAACCATAATAATGCCATCTTTTGCCTTTCTACCATTCCAAAGAAATTTGAAACATTTAGAATAAATCTTGTCAAGGACTCATTTGGGGATATGGGATAATGTAATACAATAGATGGGGATCATTTCCAACACCAATTCAATGAGATTTAATCTTCCATAAATAGAGATCCATTTGTTACACCAACAACAAATTCTCTTATCCACCTTTTCAATCAGCTAATACCAATCAATCTTTTTGTAGTCATTTGGTTTCAGATTAAAACTTAAATACTTGAGACCATCCATAATATACACTAGTTGATAGGGAAATATATCTATTATCCACCTAATCTAATGTGCCTCCAAACCATTTAAGGATATGTTAGATTTATGTTCATTTATTTCCATGTTTGTAGCCACTCTAAAGAGATTCAAGGAATCCTTAATCTGAGAAATTCCCTAATGAGAGCCATTACAAAATAACATCAAATCATAAGAAAAAAATAGGTGTGTTAAGTATATGTCCCTATAAATCTTAACCCCCCTAAAAATATTTTTTGACCTCAAGAATGGTCCGACTCAGCCCTTCCATAATCAAAAGGAAGTGTAGGGGAGAGAAAGGACAACCCTACCTTATGCCATGTTCAGGACTAAAAAATGTAGAGTCTAAGCCATTTATAATTAAATAAAAGGAGACTAAAGAAAGATAACCCATAATCCATTTGACCATTTTAAGGTGAAAACCAACATAAAATAGAATCAATCTCAAGTACATCCAATTTGTTTTATCAAAGGCTTTGGATAAGTCAAGTTTTAAAACCACCACTGGCACCTTCTTTATTTTAATTGATTATAGAGCCTCTTGAGCAGCCCCTATGACATCATGAATTTGTTGATCATGTAAAAACCCAAATTGTTTTGAATAAATAGAAGAGGAGGGAATACCTTTGATGTGAATGGAAATGATTTTAGAAATAATCTTATAGATACAATTACATAAATAAATTGGCCAAAAGTCATCAAATGTAGTAGGTATGTCTTTCTTAGGAATGAGGGATATAAAGGTTGAATTAAAATCCCCAAGGATCTTCTCGGTCCTCCTCAATAACCCCAAGAAGGTCTTGTCCTAGAAAATCAATAAAACCCCTATAGAATTCAACAGTCCAGCCATATGGCCTAGGGTTCTTGTCCTTATGAAAAGTGTTTAGAGTAAATAACAACTCTTCTTTGGTGACAACCACTTCCATCCTCTCATGATTAGACTCATTGGAAAATCCAAGAAAGAAGGTAGATATTTTAACAATCTCTGATATGTTCGCCTAAGTTGTTTCTTTATAAAGATTTTGAAAATGAGTGACTCCTAATTCAACTATCTTATGAAATATCCACATTGAAGAGCCATCATTATTCTACATTTCTCAAATAATGTTCTTAATCTTGTGATGTTTATAAAGAATTTGAAAAAACTTTGTATTTTTGTTTCCATTTTTCAATCACAATGCTCTACTTTTAATTCTCTATTGTGCTTCATTATCTACCAACTGGTCACACAACTTTAATTCCAACACTTTGAGTCTAAGATTAGTTCCCTCATCAAAATCCTAAACATTTTATAATCCATATATCTTAGCTATTTTTTATTCAAGAGGTAAAATATCCCTTTCTACCTCTTGGCATTTATTTACTACCCAATTTGTAACCACTTTTTTTCTCTCTTAGGATCAGAGGCAATTGTAGACTAGATAATTCCAGAGAGTAATTATTAAAAGAAACCCACTCTTTTGTACCAATTTAATAAAGCCCTGATCATTCATCCAAGAAGGATTGAATTTAAAAGGGCTCAATGGCTTAATATTCCCATGATTGATCTACAATAGAATAGGGATATGATTAGAGTCACCACTCTTGGAAACCCAAGTTTTGATTTTTTTAGAGCCAAACAAAAGAGAGTGTGAGATAAAAAAACTTTTCCAACCTCTTATCCACACTAGTTATCCTAGTTCTCATATTCTACCAAGTGGGAACTGATTTGATTGGTTCCAAATCCACCAAGTTTATTTCTCAATTTTATTTAAGAAATCAACCCATGGATTTGATCTCACAGAGATCCCCCATACCTTTGCTCTCTTGGTAGTGAAATTTAGGTCTCCCCAAATAATGGTGTTCTATATTCTAAATAAATTTTGGGAGAATAAATCATCTCAATATACCAATCTCTCATCATAATGTCCATAAATATTCAACATCATAAAGGTTTTCCCAAGCTCTAAATAAAAGAGTTTGATCCTGATACTTGAGTGATAATAAAATGAGTTAACCATCCTCAAAAAAGAGGTTCTCTAAATAGTGACCAAACCTATAGATCTATCATTGAAGTGAGCAACCAAAAAATCCCAATCCTTTATAATTTTGGACAAATCCTCAATAACCCTACTCCTAGCCCCTTTAGTATCTTGTAACATAATCAAGTTAGGTGTTTTAATATGAATAAATTACTTTAAATTAATTTTTTTAGAGGGGTTTCCCAACCCTATAACATTTAGTAACATAAAGAGCATGATTAACATAATTATGGGGATGTCCTTGCTCTAAGGGCCCCAAGAATAGTTTGTTTTTTTCCTTCAAAAAAATTCAGAACTATTATGTTTTTAGCTTGTAAGATGAGAGGGATGACCTTTTCCTAAGGAAGAATAATGAGGACTCAAGATGAAACCTAGGTCTCCTTCAGTACTTTCATCATGAATGGAAAGTGACTTTAGGTGAGATCTTAAAGGGTATCTTGATTGACTCAAAGTAGAAAGAGATTTGGCTAAGAATAAATTAGGAGAGTACATAAATTTATAGGCATATAGAAATAGTCCAGCATCTATAATGGTCTCTTGATGTGTTATGATATCCTCAAGTGAGTCTTGTAGATTCACTATCACTCCCAACTTAGATTTAATAGTTGACTTCTTAATTTTTTAATCTTTCTCCATATTATCCTTCTAGACATGTAGTAAAGGATCCACAAGCTAAGGACATGGAGAAGATCCATCTTTGTTCACCATTGGCATGCATATAAGACCATAATTATTATCTTGTAAGGAGTTGAGTTTTTTAATAGAGGGATCGAGTAGTATCACATCCCTTTGAGTAACATTTAATAATTCTAAGAAATTTACTGCCATAAGGTGAAATTCCCATCTAAGCATCATAGATTCTTCATCCATAGGAGATAAGTGTAGATTTATCTTCAATTTTTGAGGTGGATACATTGAAGAATCAACCATCAAAATGGTATGACAATGACCATAATTCTTATATTTTTGAAGATCTAAAAACCCTACATTATTGGCATCAATCTTCCTGTTAGGTTGAAGAAAGGAGTTTGTCTTCCTTCTCCATTCTTTAGGAGAGAGGCCAAGAGGGAAGTCGTTGGCTAAGTGTCCATAGACATGAAACCTAACACACCTGAAAGGAATACCAACATAATCTAAGGATTGAGTATGAGTCCAATCCCAAAAATCCAATACTAAATCCTCTTCCAATCCCTCCTACAAGTTTATATTGACTAATATTTTAGCAACCATCCTCAAAGAATTCTTAAGATATCTATCATCCACATCTAGAAAATTCCCAGTGTTGTCCCTAATAGACTTAAATACATCTTTGTTCCAAAATTCAAGTGGTAGACCCAAAAATTTTACCCATATAGTTTTTTCATTGATATATCCACTTGAGGATCAAATCTTGGTAACCACCTCTTAAGAGTAAGAGTTAATGACCCCCATAACCATCTTTGTGACAAAATTAAATTTACATCTTCTTTGGATTTGAAAATAAAGGCAAGCCAACCACTAAAAAGATTATGAGAAATAAGAAAATATCAAAGGAGTGGTTACTAGAATTATGTCATCCACAAATCTAAATCATGAGCTAAGATTCTTTACCTAATTAAGCAACCCATTAGAGTCGTATTTATGAGTTTTGTAGCATTTTCTAACTTGACATCCTTACCCAAAACTAGGTGGACTTGTTTCTCCCTTCGCTTAATATACCTCTTACCTTTCTTCTATGTAACCTTCATGGGGATATCACTATTCTGAACACCCACTTGAGAGTGTGGAGAGGGACCCAATTTGGACAAATCATGTGACTTTTGATTTAAATCAATCCTCATACTGATACAAGGTCCAGTATTTTTTGAGTTGGTCCCTAAGGTCTCTAAATATGGAGAGGGAAAAACCTCCTTGGTTGGAAAAGAAAGCTTAGGAGAATAATAATTGAAGGATCCCCTTTTTATTCTAATGGACCAAGGAGCTTTAGGAAGTCTGAGCTGAAGAGGCATGGAAATCTAATGAAGAAGTTGATATTTTCCCTCAAAGAAATTATTGATGGTAGGATTTAATGGATATTTTCTAGATTTTGTCCAACTGTATTTCCCATTCTTTCCATCAAAAAGGTTATTAAGAGAGAGGGATTCCTTAATTTGTGTATGATTCTCCCCCTACTTTGCATCAAGGAAGACACAAACTATCCTTTGAGATGATGTATTTCCCTAAATGCCTACTAAGAAAATAGATCTCCTTTCATGGGTATCATCTGAATAATCTACCAATTCTTCTTCTTTATCTAGGAGCTATAGGTCAATGAAGATTTCCTTTGCATTTCAATATCATCCATTACAAGACCATGGAAAAAATAGCATGTAACCTTATAAAGGTAATGAGCGTAAATATAGAACTCAATTAGTGAGTGTCACTAGTAGGTAATGAGAATACCCCAAAATTTAATCAAGTAATGAAGCAATGAAACCAAGAAATAGATAAGGAAGAGGAAGAGTAAATAAAGAAGAGAATATGCAGGGACCACCTAGTAAACAAAGTATATGGTATTAGTTGATAGGTGAAAGACACAAAGGAACATTATCACTCCCCCACATAGTCTAAAATTAATCAAACCAAGGTGACTTAGATGTATACCACCTCCTAAAGGTGAAAAGAAACAAGAGTCAAAAGGAAAGTATCCTTGTTAAATCTGAACTACCACTAAAAATCCTTGTTAAACAAAAATCATCCCCACCACCCCAAATAAAATGCACAAAAGACTTAGTTCTAATAATCGATCTAACCTCATGTTTTCTATAATAAACATCAAATATAAAGTCTCTATTCTACCTCCACTAAGCCCTTATTCGATCCACAAAAGGTATACCCTGTGATAGCCATAAACTAGAAGGTAAATTTAGAATGGCATTTTGAACATAGTAAGACTTCAATATCCCTTAGAGGATAGCTAGTGAAAAAACATAGTAGCTCAATCTCTAAGAATCCAACTAGAGCCAATCACCATAGAGGTGCCCTGACTTGGACCTGGACTTCCAGACATCATCCAGGATGTCATTTTGTATCCACCTTTGCAAAGGTTGGGATGATTTATTCCCAATAATGGAATCAAAGAGATACAAATCTCTTAATGAGAAACTAAACCAATCATACCTAACCAAATGCAAAGCAAAATAAAAATAAAAGATCTCTACAAATGCAAGAATGACTCCTAGTCACCACGTGGAAGAAAACCCTAAAGACTCTAATTTTAATTAAGAATGCTCCTTAAGTTATCTACAAAACTCAATAAAACATAATATGATGGCAAACCTCATTTCTAGTTCTATTTTGTGGTGCTTGATAGTTATTTTTTTAATCATTTTACCTTACAAAACCCCTGCTAGACCCTCTGAAACATCAAAGGCTTCATCTGTTTTTTAAATTCTCCCAAAGGTGCCATAATATGACCTAGTGGATTGGAATAGATGTATTTTTCATCAAAATTTTGATTTTTAAGTTTTAATCTGCATTGGGTCGTGATTTTAATAAGATTAGTAAAATTTGGAGGTTTTTAGTGGCCTATTCAATTTACTGTGAGTACCTCTACTTCCACAGGTGTGTTATTGCCAACCACAACAAACTATGAAGGTTGGTAATTAATTTATTAATTTATTTAATAAATAATCTATTGATTTATTTCATAGTTTCCACATAGGATTTGTGGTCCCCACCTTCATTGTCTAAGTTTTTTAATCTAAAAAGTTAAAAAATTAATATTGATTCACTATTTAATTTGCATGCACTATATATATGGATTTATATAATTTTTTTAATTAAAAATCATAAAAAGGGTTTAAATTTGAATTAATGCAAGTATAATTCCATCTAGTCTTCTATAAGGGTTGGTGGTTAATATTTTATTAAAATATTTCAAGTGGGGTGGTCTAGTGTTCAAAACCCCCAAGTAAATTTATTTTGATTGATTTTGACTTAGTCAAATTTATTTTTGGTTTGTGTGTTTAGTATCTCATGTTTAAAAACCCTAATCACTTTTTGACATTTTGTGACACTTGATCTATACTTTTTTTGTCAATCATGGTCATATAAAAAGTCAATTTATATGTTTTGGCACATTCTAGATGTATTGGTGAGGTCCTTTTATTGATTTAAATCTTTTTATTATAGTTTTTGCATTATTATTAATAATTATTCTTATATTAGTGTATTTTTTTGACACTTGTGACACCTTATTTTGTCATGGTATTTTATAAAAAAATTTCTTTGTTTAACATTAATTTGAAAAATTATTGTTCATTTACAATATAAATGTTATTTATTATCAAATAAAGTATAAAGTTACATAAAAAATATTTTTTTAAAGCTTTATCTAGTGTTTTAGTATCATTCTTAAATGGAAGCAATGGCTTTACCTAATTTTGTGCTACGTAAATATCAAATGCTTAATGGATCTAACTATAATATATGGAAAATTTGCATTAAAGAAAATTTTATGTCCTTAAAGATATGGAATATTGTTGTTGAGATGAAAAAATCACCATCAAGATGACATGTTAGATGTGGGCTTTCAAATGTGTTTCAACATAAATCCCAAGAAGCCATATTGATTATCTTGTAGAGTGTTAAAGATAAATTCCTACTCCATATTGGCAATCAAGATTCTCATAGCAATATTTGGAAACTCCTTGATTGTATGCTTGAGGGCACTCATCTCTCTAAGATTATTAAGTTGATTCTTGAATTTCTTAGTGCACCTATCAAAAGGGATGAAAAAGGTGTTAAATTTATTGCTAAAATTAATAATATTAAAACTCAGTTAGATGGATGTAATTTTAATCTAATTCAATATCAATTATTATATTTATTATTTAGTTAATTATTCATGAAAAAATCATAATTATATTTCAATTTTGAATTCAAAATATCAAATAGATAAAGTTATCCCCGATCTCACCACCCTATCAACTCTTATAATTAAATAAGATCAAGTGATGTCTAATTATAATTCTAAATAGAATGCCACTCAAGCATTTATCACTTTCAATCATGTTTCTAAGAATAATAGAAACCAAAAATCTAACCCTAATTCTACTAAAGTCAAAAATGGGAATAAGAAATTTGGTAATAAGAATCATAAAGCTAAGTTTAATGGGAATTGTAATGTGTGGTAAATTTGTTCATAAAATATAAATTTGTGATTAAAAAATGTAACAACCCCACTAGGTTTTACTATAATAGGGTAATTTTTTAAAAAATCAATTACACAAATCAAACTGATAGTGTTCATCACAATGAAACTCACAAGAGTAATATTTAACTAAATACTTTAATTTCAACTAACATTATAAAGGTATATAGTTCATATATTTAGCTCATGATCACAATCATAAAATCAATATCAAGAATAGGTACAATGCTGATTACATAAATGAAGAATGCATTTAATTCTTAAAAGTATTATTACAAATTTAGCCACAACTGATATAATATTATAGTTATCTATTTTAATGTTACATATGAATATAAAGTACAATTTTATAATAATAAATGTCTTAATAATAATATTCAATGATACAAAGCTCCACAAAACATGTGAGTCTCAACAAACTTGTAATATCCATAAGTAATCTCAAGTGTAGTCTCTAGTGTAGTACTGTTAAGGGGAGGGAGAGCATATTTGAGTGATTTTCCACACCAACCATGGACCATCAATCCCTCTCACAATCTCCCAACTAGGGAATGGTTCCCCCTTCATAGATGGGTAGATAATGGCAGTGTGGGAATCTAGAGTGACAAACTAGAACCTGTGTGTTGTAAGATAACTAATACATGATGTATATCATAAAGAAAACTTGTTATAACATGATATCGTATAAACACGTAAACTAAATCAAATAAATTAAATGAAAATATTTAATTATAAACACTACTTTGATCAAAGATTTTATATAATCATTGATCACTATGATCAGTCAATTTCACACACACCACTCAGTCAAATAACACCTCATCTGCATATTAGTGACACTAATTAAGAAAATGGAATCTATCACACTTACTTATATATGGTCATTAATATGAAATATAGTTAATATATATAATATAAAAACTTACAAATTTATAAAAAAATATTCCCTACAAATAGATAAATATGTGCTAAATAAAGAAATATCAAATACATTTATTTAGTCCATTAAATGCAATGTAATTAATCCAAAATGTCTAATTTAATAATGTATAATAACCAGATTTCAAATAGTTCTTAATAAAATCATACCATCCAAGTAATAAATATATCTAAACATCAAGTTACTATTAATATTAACTTGCAACTTAATTCTAATGTCATTCATCTATATAACATTAATTAACAACTTAATACTTTATTTCCACATACCAAAAGTACAACATAAATCCATTTAAAACATAATAACATCATAAGGTTTGTATTTAATCCTAAATACCACATATTTAAATTTTCCTTCAAACCAATAATACATAGTAAAAACACCCTAATTTTCTTTACTATATCGTGTAATGATATTGAGTGTTGACAGATTATGTAAATCTATATATGGCATACATGAATTTAAATTATTTCAATTCAACAAATCACATGTATCCTATATATTTAATCACATATACAATCACTCAACTAACTCATTTAATGTAATTTATCAACAATCATTATAAATATAAATTGTCTATGGTATACTCCAATTAGACAAATCTCTATCCATTAACTAGAGTATCACGTATAACTATTTAATCAACTAAACATTATCACAATTCTTCACAATATATCACAACTTGAAACTATATTACTTCAACTATTTACTTTATCATTATACCTTGTTTCATGATTTGTATAAAAAATGTATACAGAGATAAATTCAAACTCAACCAACTGTATTATACAATTTTCCTTTTATTAACAATCATAATTCAATCAATTCATAGACCTAACCAACGCTTTAAAAAATCATAGTCATAATATAAACTTAATAGAATGTATACATAACTCTTTCTCTATAGAAGATGTATATATATGATAAGACATATAGACTTATAAAGATTTTTGTCATATATATTTATAAACAGGTCTCAAGAGCATATGGATGTCTATATAGAAAATCCAACATACAGTGAATTCATCCTAGGTTATCATAATATAAATACGATCATTTATATTAAGTTTAACTTAGAATGCTTATTACAAAGTTCATTTGATTTCCCCCTTCATACTATAATGGAAACTCTATAATATACCAAGTGAATACTCAGTCTCTTAACAGTCACCAAAATGAATTTTGTATGACTTTAAAATAGTATAAAATAATACTTATTTGCATTTACAAGAATCTCAAATTCTCTCTTAAGCATATAACCAGTCAACTTCCCCACTTTCTATTTCATTATTAATATTGATTCATATATTTTTATAAAATAAATGCCATAATATTTAATTGTATTTTTATATATATACATTGATATGTATATATCATACGTCAATGAAGTACTATAAAATATATATAAATATCCATGTATATTTATAATTTTTATATAAGTCTTAGAAACTGTACTCATTCTATTATGACTTAGGAAAGAATTATTATGAAGGCTTAAATACCTATAATCAATTTTTTAAAACATACAGCCAGGTCCTATAAGGGTTTGTTTCATATCCAGTGTGCTATAAAATCCATCCATACCCTAACCCAAGTCCACTCAAAACATGGTTTGATTCCATTATAAACCAATAATTTTATAAATGTTAACAGAGATAAATTGATATAATATAAAAGAACAAAATTTAAACCAAAACCCCATTCATATTATAACCCAAGATAATGAAATCCATATAATCATAAATTTCTCTAGGGTTTCAGTCCAACCATAATACACTAGATTTCCTAATTAAAACTCAATATTATATATGTATAATGGCAAGAGTTTATACCTATGGCCATTCGACTTAGGGTTTCAGGGTTATATGATTGGTTCTGTGGATGGCTACCATCCACAGGGCCAAGCATTTATCCCCTTTTTGAAATTTCATAATGATGAAACAAATAAAAACCTTTAAGAAATATTTACCAAAATTCATCAATAAATCCACATAACACATGTATGAATTTTAATAACAAAACCAACCTAGTAAAGAAGTCCCAAATGATAATAATTGAAATCTTTTCTCCAAATTCTTCCAGCGATTTTCTTCTCCTCTCTATGTCATCTTGTGTCATGTGACCAAAAACTTATCTTCTTTTCCTTTTTATCCATTTGCATGATTATCTCCATGCTAACAAATTTTCCCATTTTCTCTACCATAATCTCTTGTGTTCAATCCAAGCTCAATGAATAAATCATCCCATGAAAAACTAACTCATAGTATACTCATTAAAATAAAGTGTTTTCTCCATGCGAAAACCAAAAATTAAGTCTTTATTTATCATAATAACCTAATAACCCAAGTCAACACCCACTAAACTAACCCTAATCTCAAACCTTCCTAAACACAATCAACAATATAATAACCTTTATGCATAATGCCTTTTATTTATTATGAAAATCAACAAAACCATCAATTACATAATAACCATTATAACATTGACTTCACTAAAGTCCTTAAAACATTATAATATCAATAATAATGTTGACTTAGCATAGGTTTACTAATAATTCCATACACTTCTACCAAGTCATTCAATTATCATTAACAATAATAACCTTCTAAGCATTATGTGTATCAACATTAGTTCCAAATAGCAATATGGACTAAGCATTATCTTAGTAATCACCTTAACACACAAATCAAACAAGTAATAAAGTCTCTTCTACTAATATAGAAATGTATATTAAATAAAACACTATCATACAACATTTAATTGTATCCAAAGACAACAAGTCAAACATGGATTCCAATCACTTGTTATAGGAAAACCATCACATGAGATAAGATAAGTAAGAAAACATAATGCAATACACAATCATATTCAATCACAACAAGCAATATTATAATTGAAATAAAATATTATCTATTAATCAAAAAATGAATATAAAATAATTTTAATATATCATGGTGTGTGTGGGTTTTTAGTCTTCAATATTTCATCCCCCAATGCCTCCATCTATGCCACCCTCTTTGATGATGCCCTCCCTCTGTCACACTCTAAGGGATGGATCTATCCTATATCCACCTCACAAAAATTAAGGTAGTTATCACAAAACAATATAAAATACATAATATACTATTTTAATAAACTAAACAAACATGATAATCATGTACATAATATGAAAGTACAACTAACTCCATAGTTAACAATCATGTATATTAAGCAACATATAATTATCCATAAATCAACATATAAAATCCAATTTAACCAAAATAATAATTAACCAAATAATAACCATAAAATCCACTAATAAATGGGTTATTAAGTATAGAGAGAAAATAAGGATGTGACAAAAAAGATATAACTAACAATAAAACCTTTAAAAATAACAAGGAAGAAATATAATCAAAACCATCAGAAGAACCATAATCAAAACAATAATGAAGGACAAAATTCTAATGTTATTATTTTATATGTTACCTTTTTTGTTTTTAATGAGAATAAATGGATTTTAGATAGTGGTGTGTTACACCATATGATTGAATTATCTCATATTTTATCTAATTTTAGAGATATTTTTGAAAATATTTACTTAGGGAATAATTCATTTTTGGAAGCAACTAAGCAAGGAAAGGCAAAATTTATAAATGTTGTTATTGATGATGTTTTATATGTACCTAAAATTAATTAAAAATTATTATATTATTCTCAACTTATGAATAATAATTTTATTTTAGCTTTGATTAAATATAACTAGTCCATTAGAAATCAATCTAGTTCTCTAATTACTGAAGGTATTCAAAAGAATAGTTTATATTTTTTTTGCACTTCTTCTGCCTATTGTCTTTCATCATCTAGTAAGAATGAATCTCAATTATAACACAAAATATTAAGACATGTTAATTTTATAATTTTAAATTATATGTCTTCTCATAATATTTTTGTTGGTCTTCCTTATATCTCTTCTCATCATGAAACTTATAAAAGTTGCTTACGTGGTAAGCAACATACTAATCCCTTTCACAAGAATCATGATACAAATTTATCACATTATATAGAATTAATTCATAGTGATGTTGTAGGATCTATTGAAGTTTTATCTCTTTAATTTTATTTATATGTTGTTACTTTTATTGATGATCATACTAGAATGATTTGGTCATATTTCATTAAAAATTAATCTGAAGTGTTGTCTAAATTCAAAAAAATTAAAGTTGTTAAATTTTTTTTATAATTTTTATATTAAGAGATTAATATATGATAATGGTGGTGAATATATTAGTAAATATTTTTATTCTTTTTTTTTAGTTATGGTAATCAAAGGAAATTAACAATTCCTTATTCCCCACAACAAATTAGTATTACTGAAAGGAAAAACTGCACCATTATAAAAATGGCTAGAAAAATGATGCATTATAAAAATGTTAGTAATTTCATATAGGTAAAATCCATGAATAATGCTATGCATATTATGAATATATTCCTTAATAAATATTTGAATATTTTTGACCCTTTATAAATGTGGTCTAATAATAAATCTAGTATGGCTCATCTTAGGATCTTTGGTAGTCTTGCTTCCATCTTTGTTCCTAAAGATAAAAGAAATAAACTTTATCCTACCTCATATTATTGTATTTTTCATAGTCGATGAAGGTAAAACTAAATGATTAATATTGTATGATTTGTCTAAAAGATAAATCATTGAGAATATGAATGTTCTTATTCTCAAAAAATATTTTTGTGAGCCTTTTGTAGAACTTCTTCAATGTTCTTCCTTTGATAAACATGTCTTTCTTTTTTATCCTTATGAAGAAACAAATGCCCTAGAGAAATTTGATCCATCTTTAGCTAACTGAGATTTAGAAGAACCCCATAAATTTCATGTTCAATCTAAAATACCTAAATAGATAAAATTCCTAATCTAGTATTCTAGTCTTCTAGTCTTGATAATCTTAATAAATTAATTAGAAGTCAACATTCTTATCATGTTTTAATGACTATGTATGAATATGAACTTTAATATTTTGAGTAAGCCATTTAATATGATAGATGAAAAGTTACTCTGTAAGTTGAGTATAATTCCTTAATTAATAATCATACTTTGGATCTTCTCCCACCTCTACCTAAAAAACATATTGTTGGTTGTAGGTGGATTTATAAACTTAAATATGATTTAACTGATAGAATTTACAAGTTTATAGCAAGATTAGTTGCTCATGGGTTTACTCAAAAATCTAGGATTGACTATGTTGAAACATTTTCTCTTTTAGAAAAATTGAGTACTATTAGATTAGTATTGCTCTTATAATTCAAAATGGTTAGATTATACACCAATGGATGTCAAAAATACATACCTAAATAGTGATTTATAATAATAAATCTATATGAATCAACCTAAATTCTTCATTGACCCTAATAAAGAGTATTATTTTTATAAGTTAAATAAAGTTATGTATAGTTCAAAACAAGCTCCTCAAGCTTGGTATTCTAAAATCACTAATTATTTTAAAATAACTTATTTTCTCTAACTATTATTCCAATAATGATTTATTTGTAAAATTTAAAAATAGTCATATTATTTTAATTGTATTATATGTTGATGATCTTCTTATTACTGACAATCTTTCATAAATATAAAGATAAATTAAGTCAAATATTTAAAATGACAGATTTAGGCATTCTTCATCATTTTTTAGAAATGTTTATATTTCAAGATAAAAAAATCAATTATTGTATCACAATCTCAATATGCACATAAACTTCTTATTAAGTTTAATATGCTTGATTTTAAGCCTCAATCTACTCCTATTAAAGTTGGTGTTAAGCTTGATCTAAAACCTGAATGTGTAAAAGCTAATCCCACACTTTATAGATAACTTATTAGTAGTTTTATTTATCTAACCATTACTAAACCAAATATTTTCTTTATTATAGGTGTTACTTATATATTTATGTAGGATCTGTATTTGAATCATTGGAAATTAGCTAAATATATACTTTATTATATCAAAAGAACTATAAATTTTGATTTCTTTTATTTTTCTATTGATAATTTTGAATTATGTGGTTATTCTGATGCCAACCATGTTGATGATACTATAAATCACAAGTCTACTTCTATATATGTGTTTAAGTTTGGTGTAGGTGGTATCACTTGGAGCAATAAAAAACAATATATTATTTCTATCTTTTCTATAGAATTAGAGTATAGAAGTGCTATAGAAGCTGCTAAATAATCCATGTGGATGTGAAGGTTGTTAGGATAAATTCATTTAAATTTTTTTTAGATTACCACCCTTCATTGTGATAACCAAATTTGTATAGCTGTGGTGAAAAATCCAGTGCAATACCAATAAATTCAACATATTGAATTTTATGTGCATTTTATCTAAGAGAAAGTCATAAATGGTAATATTGATCTACATTTATGTCCTACAGATGAAAAAATAGAAAATATATTTATAAAACCACTTGGTGATACTAATTTTTATTATTTTTTATAATATTGAGCCTCGTAGAGTTTCCATTGAGGGGGAGTGTGCATGACAATGTCACTTCTAACATAAATGTGTTTCTTCTTCTTTATTCTTCTTATCATTATAAAGCATTGTAATAATTAACATTATGTAATTTCTATAAGATTCATAAATTTTGAGTTTAAAGTGTGCCAAATACATAAAATCATAATTTTTAATGGATTTACTTGTCATAAAAGGCTCCAAATATGTGTGGTTGATTATTCATGAGAAACTATGAGATATAAATTCACAATTATGCTAGACTAAACTTATTTAAAAAGTAGATTATGGATTATAATTCATTTTGTTTCAAAAGGTGATGTTTCGCATGATGAGGTTTTTTTAATCCTTCAATTTGTACATAGTATAATTTTTTTAATAAGGTGACTATGGCATTTATTCTCACTTAGCATTAAGGGGGAGTGTTAGAACATTTAATTTCTAAGTGATGATATTATAAACCATTAGTACATTTTTTATAATTAAATAATAATGATTTATTATTTATTAATATGGGTTGAAAAATCTTGTGTAAATAAATAAGAAAACATATTTATTTATTATTTACTATTTATTTAGAAAAAATCATGTGAAAAGTTAGATATGTTGGTTACAATGGTCACCTCCCCTCATTTCCATTATAATTAGGTTTTTAACCCTTATTGTTATTTACATGATACACTCGATTAATCTTGGTGATTGAGACAATTACATTTGTGTGTGGTAAATTCATTGTGAATGTATTATTCAAAAAAAGGGAGTTAAAGATGTTAGAGGTACAAACACTGAGAGGGAAGTGAATTAGTGAGCCCAAATATCTCAATTTCAATTTTAGTCCTTTAAATTATTAATCAATCATCATATATCAACTTGATCAAGAAGCATTAACAAGAGAGTTGATGCATTCAATGCATACACAAGATCAAGCACATAACACATAGTTCCATGGAAAACTCTCATGAGGAATAAAACCCACTCTCAATATCGTAACACAAATGGGCTAATATCCTATAAAAAATTACAAAAAAGAGAATGATAAACTAATTTAGACCATCAAACCTTGATCATATCCTCCTAACTAAAGGTATTTAGTGAAACACTTGTTTCACAAGGTAAGGAATATCAAGTCTTTTAGACCCTCCTTTGAATACTTCCACCTTCAAAATTATATATTCAACACCTGATGATGGATCTTTATTTTCTAACCCCTATAAAAACTCACTCTCTATCTCAAACAGGCCTCTCACATAGGCATGCCACAATCTCTCTCCTTCTTTACTCAAACTGTCCTCATATGCACACTCAGACCTCTTTGCATATCATCAAATTTCAAGATCACTATTCTAACATTAGTAACATGACCTAGAGGTTATACACATAGTCAAAAAACTATTCTTCTAATTAACTCAACCAATATGCACACTACATATCCTTCCTTCTTTGCTTCAATTCATATTACTCATACAAGCCTTCTCTAAAATATCATATATTAGTCTAAAAATCATCATCTTTGATTTCACTATATATAGAGATATCATTAATTATCAATATCTTGGTCAGCCACAAAACATGTCTTCACCCTTAAGGCATCTCACATAGGTCATGCTTAAGCACAATCCACTTTCAAATAGGCCTATGTCACTTTTAGGTCCTATAAAGACCCATTCAGCTCTTTGACACTTCTCCAAGAAAAAAAAGAATATAAGAACACTTTTACAACTTATTAACCCATGAAAAATGATCTATAGGTCCTCCTTAAGTGTCCATAACCATCACAGTACCCTTTCACTTAAGAATAATTTGCTCAAACACTTCTCTATACACACAGTCATTGTGAATGAACACACAAACACCTTCTAAGACTTTTTTCATAATGTATATGATTGTTCAATCCTTTATAATGAACATAGAGTATCATTATGGAGTATAAAACACTTCCCAATATCCAATTCACCATGAAACATCAAAACAACATCTACATAAGTTGAAACATCCTTATCAAGTCACTTACAAAACATACATGAACACATAGTTAACTTTGGAGCTCAATATCTTTGTCTTTACATATTTCTAGATCTTAAAATCCATATTTTTAGATGTGACTTGGAGTCCTCTACCACTTTTTTTTTTAACATGGTCAAATTCATCTTAGATAAAAATTTAAGGTCAAAATATTGTAGACTAGTTTTTCCCTTTATAAAATTCAAATATTTAAATGTCAATGGTCACAGTTAAACATCAAACACTATGTTCTCATCTCATATCCTCATGGCTCAAATAAAATATGCATCATTTATATATTATAAAATTTAATGCATAGGTGCCAATGGTCAAACATTAAACTTCAATCACTTTATCCTCATCTCATGTACTCTTGCAATGTTGACTCAATACACACCATCAATCTCTATAG
The DNA here is from genome assembly GCA_037957365.1 of Torreya grandis. NCBI lineage: Eukaryota > Viridiplantae > Streptophyta > Pinopsida > Cupressales > Taxaceae > Torreya > Torreya grandis. Next base: position 3,256,405 of record JARHVA010001084.1, on the reverse strand, counting down.
ATTAACTAGGTCTTTAATATACAATGCACACCTATATAAACCCTAATAACCATTATATATTTATCCTTTACCTTTGCTTAATCATTAAACAATGTGCACTTGGCACCATCTCGTTTCATACTAACATCTTGTAATAAACATGCTCTATTTATCCTTTTGTAAGGAGCTCAATCTTTACCAAGTTTAAGCATCAAACACTTTGAATTATTTGACTTGATGCACACCATATATATATATATATATATATATATATATATATATATATATATATATATATATATATATATATATATATATATATATATATACAAACTCCCATACATTGTTTGATCTCCATTCGGTCTTGAACTTTAACTTCGTGTAGATTTGGCTAAGTATGAGAACCATTGCAATATGCCTAGAAGGCCAACTTTGGACCACAATAACTTTTTCCTCGATCACTCATATGATATAAAATTTGGACCAAATGATCTCCTCACATATTATAATATAACTATGTGTCAAAATATTCTTTAAACCTTTTCTCATGTGAGATATAAATCCATTAATTTGTTTACTCATATCTCTTTCTACCATAGAGCTAACTTTGTCAAAAACTACCTGGGAGGCCAAATTTGTAGTTGCATAACTTTTATTTCACTTTAGTGTATGACATAAAATTTAGCACAAATCAAATAGGCTCAAAACTAAACAAACCCATATGATCACCTTCTCTTTAAACATTGACACATGCAATATATAACTTCATTGATATGCTTATTTGGCTCTTCTTGCCTCATTGCAAATTTGGCTATAGAAAAACACTATCAAAACACCTAGGAGCCCAACTTTTCACCCACATATATTTGAATTCACTTAGGTGCATGACTTGGGATTTATATTATATAAACTAGGTACTAATATGATCACAACCATATGACCAACTCCCCTTGACTCAACCACACATGGTAATGGTGACATCAGCAAACTACCTACTCAGATGTATTGCCGCTAGACCCAAACTATTTAGATGAAAACAATGAACTACCATATGAATTAAACTTATGCACAAAATATCTTCAATAATATAAAACCTCTTACAGTACCTCTTACACATGTTCAATACTCCATACTCATCTCTGAACATCTCTAACCATGCCAAAACTGAAGATCAACCAAGCCTCCTTTAAGCACACTAGGACAAGCACATTGCACACTTTGTCATTATCACTTAGGCTATCAAAAAACTTCATCCACTCATCAAGACACCTCCATGATTACATCACTAAAAAATCTCCAATAATCTCCCCCTTTGTCATTGAAGTCAATAAACATCATTCAATTCACCTTCTTTCTCTTTAAGCACTCTCACAATAGGAACTTTCTCCCCCTTCGAAATAATGAAAAAGTGGGTACCAACTGATCATAAAGACATAAAAACACCATCTATAGGAAAGAAACATCTTATAAAGATGATACAAACTCCCCCTTATCATGATCCAACCTCTTCTTTCTTTGGCAACTTCCTCTTGCTCTATACGAACATTTTTCATCAAGCAAGCATGGTAACCAATGAAAAAGAACACACAAAACAATAAAATATAATTAAACTTACCAAGAGACATATAAGAGGGACTCCCCTAATATTTATGAATGATTTCACTCTTTGATCATCTTTAGATCTTCATACAACATGAAGAACCATCATGCAGGCTTACTAGCCTTCTCTCTTAAGCTACCACAAGGACCACCAATATAAATTCATGCCACTCATCAAATATGAAACATGCTCTCAACAAACCTAAAAAATCTCCTTGAAATAAACATACTTTTCTTTTTTGGATAAACTAATGAAAAAATCACTCTTCTTTAAACTAGGCCTAACTAGCCTCCTTGTAGCCCTACCTGAAACTTGTAGAGCCCAAAATTTTTAGTGAACACATCTTCAGAACCTAAAACTTAATATCTAGATCATTCTAATATGCTCCCTCAATCACACCAATTTTCATCACCTAGCTCATCTTCTGCAACATACTTCTTTCACAAACCAAATTGCCAATTAGGCCTCCATCTTGACAAAAACATGAATAATTTGAAAAACACAAACCATAAAATCTTTATGAAGCTATATTTGAAAACCCATTTATCCCATTAAACATACTAATAAGCCTCAAACCTTAACTCATAAGGTAGAGCACTTTTCTAGCAGAGCCTAAAACCCTAGAATCTCAAAACAAACAAGGTCAACATAGTACCTTCCAGTTAACATCCCCCTCTAAAACTTCTTGTACACTTGGAGACAACTATTACACACTTCTATACCAAGATTTAATCTTCCACACCATTGGGAATGTTGAATTCCTATAACCCATTTTAGAACCTACAAGCTTTTAAGCACAAATTAGGAAACCAAGAGCTAACAAAAATCTCCAAATTGACTTCAACATTTCTTCATATCACAAAACCACATGGAGAATGATATAATAAGGTCAAAATACCTTTTTATGAAAATATATCATCTTAACAAATCACAAATCCTCCTTTTCCATTTAGGAACCTTTAATCTGACCCTATAGACTACTCCATATACAGTTATTAACATCATAACATCACCTTAGCATATTTTCCACCTAGACATACCTATTCTAATTGAGAACACTCAAATCTAGTCTTATAGACCATCTCAAGAGCACCACAACAATAATTTCTTTTCCACTCAAAGGAGTCTCTTAAGAAGCATAGACAAAGACATTATTATCATCACAATGTTTTAAAACAAAGTGAATCTAGAAGCTCACATCTCCTTAGTAACCATTGAAATCCTCTTTTAGCTATAAGATTTCTTAATTTTTTTCTTTTTTCATTTATTCTAAACTATTACAACTAGTTATTTTTCTATATCACTCTTATTTTCTTCTAAGATAGAATTGACAACACATGGAGAAACTATGGTATCTTGACATACCTTTTTATTTGAATAATTAACCTTATAGCTTGGAACATCATCACTAGGTAATGTCATTTGATGTTCTTTGCATGAATCTTTCTCAAAAATAACAAGATGTTTACTTGGATCCATACACATCTTGTGACTAGCCTCAACTAGTACCTTGGTCTTCTCTTTGAGTTTGGTCTCTTCATTCAAAACATGAGCAGTCAATGAGAGCTCTTGGAACTCTTTAACATCTTTAGCATTCTCCACCATAGAAAAAAGATTACTTGGACCTACAGACTCATAATAATTCATACTTACCATCTTTGGTTTCCATGTATTAACTTGTCTTCTATCTTACACTCTAGGAGCCTGATAAAACCTATCCTAACTTACAAGCCTCCACTTGTAGAATCTAGCAATGTGACCTCTCTTTTGATAGTTGAAGCACATCATACCTTTTTCTAAAATTCCATTCTATCTTACCATATTTGTATAAAATATTACAATGTGTCCTAGTTCATAAAAACTATAGCACTTAATATTTCTTCAAGGAAACTCAACTTGCCTTACCTTAGATAGACAATATTTTGCAAAGTGTTCCACATCATAATAGTTGAAGAACTCAACCTTGCTCACACCTTTTGACTAATTACCCCCATCATAGTTCCATGCAAATTCATTCTTAACAAGTCTTCTACATTCTCTATCTCTATGCTCAAACTGATTACAAGTATAGTAGTAACCATTGAAATTTGCATATCTCATGGCATTTGGTTGTTTGATCTAATTTGTCTTCAATCCATTTTCACCATCATTCCTTATTTGATGATTTGTTTCAAGAGTTGATTTTCCTTATTCACATTAGTCTTCATCCTATCTTGAGTTGCAGTCTCTATTTCTTCTTTGTATCCAAGACTAGTCTTATCACTTACATACTTTTGATCATTCACAATATTATCTAGATCACTTAAGCTCTTTTCAAATCTCGCAAATGACATTACCTTACTAGATGTCTTCTCTAACTTAGATCTCAATTACTCATTCTTAGTTACATACCTTGAACACTCATCTTCTTTAGCTTTTAGGCTTGTAGAAAGGATTTCTAATTGATAACTAAGATGCTTGACCATATCTTCATGATCCTTGGTGTCTTCATCCATTCTTACCTCAAACACATCGAATTGGTCCTCAAAGTCCTTAAGTTTATATTTCATCTTCTTATTGATATTATTATCAATCTTCAGTTCTTCATGAGCATTAGTTAATACAGTCTCATAGTCCACCTCATCTTCATCATCATCTAAATCACCCCAAATAGACCCCTTTTGATGTGAGTAACTACCTTCCTTTTCCATTAACAAATCTTCATCTTGATCAGGACCATCATCTTCATGATCATATTCTGAGTCACTGACTTCACTCTCATCTGATGAGTTGCAATCTTATTTGGTGTATCTACTCTTCTAGCCCTTGAAGTACTTCTTCTTGTTATCAAACCTTCTAAATCCCTTTTTGATTTTATCAAACCTAAATGTTCTATTTCCATCATCATGACCTTGATCATTCTCTTCATCATCATCTGTATTATACTTATGAGGTAACTTATTAGCAAAATGTCCTATCTCACCATAATTAAAGCATTTGAGAGGTAGTTTACCTTTATACTTGCCTAAACCTATTCTTAATTTCCTTGAAATCAAAGTAATTAGTTCATCATCATATATATCAAGAATGTCATCCTCCTTGAGTATCTAACCTTGGAATTTCTTTTTGTCTTCATTTCAATCTTGAAAGTTTCTTCCTTCTTTGGTGGTATATCATCATTCTTCCCCATCTCATAGGCAGTAAGGGTGTCATGAAATTGATCCATCTTCAACTGAGGTCATGACTCTCTTCTATATCAGATACTTTAGGATCAAACTTGAGAGATAGGGCCCTTAATACCTTTTGAACTATAGTAGCTTCTTCAAGGTTCTCTCTAAGACCTCTAATAATGTTCATAATTTCATCAACTCATACCTAAACATCTCTAACCATGCCAAAATTGAAGATCAACCAAGCCTCCTTTAAGCACACTAGGACAAGCACATTGCACACTTTGTCATTGTCACTTAGGATATAAACTCACTTCATACACTTATTAGTACACCTCCATAACATCACTGATAACTCTCCAATAGAAGAAGATTGTATTGGGCAAATAAGTTTCTCATATATGAATATATCACATTACGAGTTTTTTACCTCTCAAGAGTTTTCCCACATTAATTATCTGTGTTTAATGATATGTGATTTTTTGATTAAATACATCTCTATATTCTATATATGTGGCACATTATATTAAATTCTTTTTAAACCCATTGCACTTTACTAGTTTTTACATGTTTCTATCCCTCATAAGAAAACTTAGGTTTTCAAGGTGAAGGATATTGATTTATAGAGTTTTGTACATCATCAGGGCTTGACATCACACATATAGATATTTTAGAGATATGTGAAGGTGGTTGCATCATTACCAACTAGCATAGGTTAGTATCAAAATTTAATATTGACCCATAACCAATGGAACCAACCTTGTGCAGATAAAAACATAGTTCCTAAAATGAATGAATCCTAGACCTGATTCAGTTTACTTTCAACTATCAAAACATAGTCATAGTCAAATAATCAACCAAAAATCTAAGCATTGATCCCTTTTTTGTAATTATTATGCTTAGCATATTTCACTTGTCAAATAATTACAATCAATTTTAGTATTTTACATTCAAATGTATGCAATAATTCTACTAATTTTTGTCCTATTAGGGTTTCTAAAACCAAACTACAGTAAAAAAAACATAGAAGTTTTTAATGTTTATGTAATATATCCAAATCCATTTAATAATGAAAACTTGGGCATGAAAAAACCATGTGTAAAATAAGAATTAAAAATGTACAATCTATGGGATTAGATAATATAATATTATAATCATATTAATATTTAAATGCAAAGGCATCGGGATAAAATATTTGGAATTGTCATTGTATTTCACCTATTTCATGTATCATAATGAATATAGAATAAGTTATCACAACTAAAATATGAATTACATTAGTTAAATTCCAAATTTTATTATTTTTTACAAATAAAGGAGTACTAGGAAGCATATACTTAGAGGGATATAAATAACAATTACTACAAAAAATGGATAATCATTTAAAACACAATCAAGATCTATAATAACTACTTCTTTGATCATATTCATAATAATAGAAAAGTATTATAGATTTTACATAACACAATTCTTAGGAGTATCAATAGATTCATCATTATGTTTTTAATCTATTTCAAATTCAACATCACAATCATATAAAACATTTATATTATCTTTCAAAGAAGATGTATCATTTACATTACGTGAATCAATATTGATAATATATACAAATAAGAAGTATACTAGGTAAATATACAATCTAGGAATGGAAAAGAATAAAATATGACAAAATAATAATATAGGTAAGCCTTACAATTAAAATCTAATGTAATAAAACCTTGTAAGATAAGTAAACCATAAAGACTAATTGTTTTTTAAAACATTTTCACCAAAATTATTTTATCGGTGAAGTGCACAAGGTCAAAGGACCCTACAATAAACCATAAATAAATGACATAAATTAGGTATGATATAAATATATACATGAAATTATTCATGAGATAGATAAATGCAAGTATATTTAGAAAAAGAGAATTTAAATGGGTTTATATATGCATCCTTAATTTCTAACTCACATATACCCTAGAAGAGGATACAAATACTGAGATATAAGTCAATAAATAGTGAAAAAGAGAAACCAACAAGAATATTTTAATATGATAATAAGAATATAATCAAAATATTTTAATAGTAGTAGATTAATATTAGTTTGTTTTGATAGTGTTTTCCTATCTTGATAATGATAGTGGCAAAACAAGTCATATCACTCTAAAACTCTATGAATCCCTTTGTCAACACTTGGTCAAGATCAATGAATTGATGCATGAAGATTAAAAAATATGTTTCAATTTTCTTAATCCTTAAAATAATCTAAGATACTTTTCAAGGACATTTTAAAAATGGTGTTGTTTTGAGGGGTCTGCCTCAATAAAAAATAAGTTCGATGACAAGTTGGTAATCACAATCATGAAGTTTAACAATTGGATCATATATATGAATATCCCAACCCTTATCCCTTTATATGAAATGAAATAAAATAATAAATACTATATCCTCCTTAATTGGTCCTTATTTTGTTAAAAATATGTAACAATAAATCTTCAATGGATAGAAATCTAGTAAAAAACACAGTGTAAAAAATCCTTATATTTGATCCTTATAATTATGTGAGCATATGATGTAGTATCTTGGAATGAAATGCATTAGGGTGAATTTTTATATATAAACTTATAAAATTTGATTTAAATACCTATTAGTACATAATCCAACATAGAATAAAATATTAAATGTGATAAGGGGGATGGGGAGAAATAATAACGTTGACCTAAGGACCAAATAGGCCCAAAAATTAGGAGTATTATTATAACATTTCAATATAGGTTAGACTAGTATAAAAAATATTTTGATACCAAAAAGTGAAAAAATGAATAGAGACAAAATAAGAGGGATCCCAAGACTTGGAAAATATAGAAGAGATAAAATAATAGGAATAAGAACAACTCGTGGCCACATGAAGAAGAATATAGAGTCATGAGCACAATGAGAAATGTTTTAAGTTTCGTAAACATAAGAAAAACTACTAATAAGATCATAATATTAACCACTCATATATATGTATAAATACATGCTTATAACATTGCAATTACAAGGCCTATATGAAAATTAGGTGTCTATCATATGGTTGACCTTATAATATATCATCATGCATTAATCATTGGGGATGGGCATTCCTACATGAGTCTCTATGAATATTTTATCATTAGTAAGGTTAAAAACACAACATAAAATATTATTGCAATCACATACAACCCTAATATTTCTTGAAACATATACTAGCACTCTATGATAAACCATTAAAAAGAAACATTTGAACATTAATAAATGGTATACAATAATAACATAAAGATACATAATAATACACATAAGCTAGGGATATAATATGTAGATAATGTTTTTAAATAATATACTATAATTAACTCATATTTATGGATATTTATATCCTTAAAAAACACTAATATATACATAAATATATAATATTTACAAAAAACATTTAAAGAACTAGGGCTACTTGATGCGACACTAAACAAAAACCTACGAAGGAACAACTAAGGAAGAAATTATGGATAATGAAAGATAATGTGGTATATTACAAAATTATGGGAAAATAAAAATATAACCCTAGGAAGATACACACTGAGGAAGATATCCTAGGGTTCAAACAATAAGCCCAAAATTAGGGTTTTGAGTTAACATGCAAGGGCCAGGGCTAAGGATTAAAAAAATGGAACAAACACTAGAAAAAATAGATACATCATAATAGAATAATATTATAACCCTAAAAGAGTGTAAGAGGGCACATGTTTACCAAAATTTGATATGTAAAATTGGATTTACATCAACATGCAATACATCTACCCATAAACATGTATAATTTATATATGATTATATTTACCCTAATACAACTGTAAAAATTTGATCTAATTATAATAAATAAATATTATAGAATAATTAAAATTTATATAAATAGGGTTACAATAATTATATATTTATTTTTAAAAAATATATAGATAGCCATTTAAGGTGGAAATAGGTACATATAGCAAAGCACACATAACCCCCCAAAAATGTAGTGAATAGAGAACTTTCACACTTTTGAATAGGTTCATAAACTCATATTTTGGCACTACCAAAACCATACTAGTAATTTTCTAATAATAGTAATATTATTTAAAAAAATAATATCATAGTCCTCTACTCATGGTTTATGAAAACATTGTTTATTTTTACAAAATACCACATAAATCTCCATTAAATTGATCTCCTTTCTTAAAACTATAATCAACTCACAACACTTTGATTATTTTTAAAAGGAGGGAGCCACTAAGTCACATATGTTATATGTTAATTATTATCAAGTCCCTATTCTTATACAAGTTCAAAAATATCACTCAATGCATTTTATTAAGCAATTTGTGGATGCAAGCCTTAATTCCTATATGAATTTTTACTAGCATGAACAAATGGCATAATGCAATATGAAGATTTAAAATCCAATTCTACTATAAACAATTTAATTAAATGATAGAAATTTGATTATCACTATTGACCTTTGGTATTCACTCTTATTCACTTATTTCTTGTCTTGTATGCAATAATGCACCTATGTATTTATAAACTTATTGAATTCAAAATAGGACCATATTGGTGTGTAAGTTGAAACATAATTGGTGATAAATACCAAAAAAGGAGGAAAAAAGGCATGAAGACTGAAATGGAGGGTCATAAGGGCCCAAAATACAAGGAACCATGAGCTTGCTATGTTCTTGGATAGACTAGGGACATAGTGATACATTCCTAACTAAGTAAGACCATACTACTATAGTCCTGACAAAAACTAGAAAACAAAAAAAAAAACAAAGAAAAAGATTTAAAAAAGGAGAAGAGATAAACCATTAGAAGGGGAAGAAAACATGGGTAGATAAATGTGTTCTAATAAATTTCTAATATGAATTGATAGTTTAAAAACACATAAGTACCCTAGAACAATTTAATTTAATAACTAAAACTACTCACAAACCAAAAATAGGTGTCTACACCCATGATCGATCAAGGAATCCCTAGGGAAATAAAGGATACATAAGCACACATATATTTATATATTGATTTCAATTTTATTTTTAAATTCTCAAAATTAACTAAATTTAATCATAATCTATAATTTTTCATATAGATCTCTCAAAAACCTATTTTATTTATTAATTTTATTATTAAATATTTAGTTGTATGTAATGTTAATTATATTTGTAATACAAAGAGAAGAGACACTACATATAATAGTTTATGGTAATCTCTTAATGCATAATTATTTCATTCTATTGTGGATATTGTATAATACATCACACATTTACCAGTGAAGATATTATAAGATAATATTGAATACAACATGCTTTTAAGTAATAATTTGATAGAATGAGTAATCTTGTGGCTCAAAAACCATGGTTCATGGTCAATTTTAAGTCATACTTGTGTTTTCCATAATTGAAATTAGAAATAAAATTTATACTTGTAACATCAATAAGTAGAGATAATACATCTATTAAATGAATAATCTTTTACAAAAGACATCAATAGATCACAATATTATTTCATTCAAGGATAAATAGGTATGAAGAAACATTTTTTTCATGTAAAATTGAAATAACTAAGAGAGAATGAAAATTTAAGTGTCATGGTGCCTTTCAAATAATAATAAACTTTCCTTGGTCACTCAAGAAACTTATTTTACTGTAAATATTATCAAACTACCAAACTTGAAATGGTATCGTATAGATTTTTATGAGCTAGCTCAATATAAATTATTGATAAAAAAACTCCATTTACATATATTTATATAAATTTTTCACCATATTACAACTGAAAAATTAGAAAAAAATTAAAAGGGTGATAGATTTGCACAAAACAAAATACAAAGTAAAATAATCAACTAGATTGAGATGGACATCTATGCTAAATAAGTGATGAGTTAAAATGTTATTGGGGAATTTATTTTTATATTTGAAGCGTATCCTCTCATAAAATATTTTATTATTTTCCTCAAAGATAATATAGACCTCTCTAACCATGTATATATCAATTTGAAATACATTCTAACATATCTTTTTCAAAAATATTACTAGCCATGTGATTAAAAATGGGTAATGAAGTCTAAATCTAATATCATTTTCACTATATATATTTCCATGTAATACCCCACCAATGTAAGCAAAGGAAAATTTTCAAATATATATTTCTTTGCATTTTCAATATAAGGGTGTTATTTTGTTTTAAAATGGTTTTTATCATTATGGAGATTACATTGGTCCTCATTTCCATGGTGCCATCATTTGTCCATATTATTTAAAAAATCCATTCTCCATTAACTTATCCACCATAATTGTAGCTGCTATTGCATTTTATTAATTTGTTGATTTTTAAAATATTTACTCATAGGTATTATAATAAAATAACTATAATTCTTAATACATAATCTATATTTGGTAAGCTTATTTGACATATCATAAATATGCTTTTGATATCACTATTGGTGTAGGTTTTTTCCCACCATGTGGTTTTACCTACACAGTCTAATTATCTTGCTTAGGTTAATAATAAGTCATTAGGTAAAATGTAATTTAAGTCATTTTTTAATTGTGAGTTGAGTTAATTTCCTTTTTAGGTGATCTAATTCCTCACTATATAATGCACCTTCCTATTTAATTTTTGGCTAATGCTCACTAATGTTTTTTTTGTTGTGAATACAAGCTTCTTCCTCTTTTGAGTTGTTCTTTAGATTTCACTACTCCATACAAATTTAGCCTCATTCATTTGACCCTATCTAGTCCAATCCTCAATTGTGGCTCAGTCTAACATGGTATCAGATTAATGATGGTACATGAATGACATCTATTTTGTTGTGATCTCACTTGCATTTAATTTCCTTCTTGGTGTTCTTCTTGATCTTAGTTGTTTTGAAGGGTTTGGTGGGGTTTCTATATAATCCACGTAGATATATACCACTGGGGCATCCAAATGCCAAATGGATAGTGCCATTGGATTTAGAAGATGTCAAAACCCTAGGATTGGTTATAAACATGGCCTAGTTTTATACCAAGCCATTTTTTACCATTTCAAAGGGTTTGAAGGTAATTTTTTAGATTTTGTAATCACCTAAATGTGGTAATTAGATGATAAGAGTGTGTCTTGAGTTAATATATCCCTAGGCTATCCATAGACTTATCTTTGAGCATTAGACTTAAATTTCTCATCATTCATCAGACCATGGTCACCTACAGTGAGTCAATACATAGTCATAGAAATGTCATCCTAGATCCCAATCAAACTTTCTCAATAGTCTTTCAAAAGGACATTATCACCACATTTGGGACACTATAGCCATATAGCACTAGTGTCCCCAATTGGGTGTTATTGTCCTTAGCCCAACCTCTTCCCAAATGATAGTTTTTCAAATGTGTGCCCATCCTAAGGTTAGCTTAATCTCATTTTTTTATCTACACAAGTGAGAAAACCCTATAAATACAAGTCTAATACACCTCTATTCACTAGATGAAAAATCTATTCATACCAAAGACAAATTTATTCAAAATTAAGGTATTTGATCCCTATTATGCCCTACTTTCTACATATTACCATGTATAACAACCCTAAGTATAGTTTTAAAAAATTTCAAGGCTCAAGCACATTATGGGCATCCAAGACCACTCTCATTCTAGCATTCACTTGCACATGCATGAATCACTAGGTGGGATAACTACATCAAACTTGATCCCTCCTTAAAGTATTGGTATGTAGGCAAATCTCTACATAGTGGGGTGTTGAGGATGTCCAATCCATCCTACTAACACATAGAAAATCATTTATTATGCCATAATTTCAAGGAGATTAGGGTTTGTACATCAAATAAAGTTTCCCAAGTATAATACAGAGCTACAAGTTTTAGTCACATAGGAATAAAACATACAGACATAGGCACAAGTGCTCCCCAAAAATAGAAATAGTCTCATAAAGGTGATATTAACACCATATTAAGGATACTACACATGGATGGCACTATTGTTCGAACTGGACACTACTGTCCAATGAATAGATCAATACTAGAATCTTGTTGATGACATAGACTACTACCTAGATCACAATTTTTAGAACCCTGATCATCTACGATGATTAATTTTTAGATAAGTCTCTATTTATCCCTATTTGTTGATATTTATAGAAATTCAAATAAGGTGAAAGGTCATAACAAATTAGTACTTAATTATTGCATATTTTTTAAATTGATTTAAACATCTCAACCCTTTAACTAAACATAGGAATTATTTGTGTAAATCCCTAAAAGCTTAAATCATTTGGTGAACCCATCTTACTTTGAATATTTCATAAAATCCTAGCTTGCATTAATTCATTTTTTTTAAATATATTTAAGGCTAAATACTTCTATTTTTTTTTTGACAACCTAGATAATTAAAATCAATTTTACATTAGGGTTTTAATTTATTTTACATATAATTTAAATTATTACAAAGAAACCCTAGTTTCTAAAACCCTAACTTTAGAAAACCTTAGGGTTCACATTTCCATCTATCACTAAGTCTCAATTTACAATGTTCTACCATGATTATCATGATAGAATCCATATTTTATTTCATGTTATAAAGCTTGGGACTTTTCTTAGCATGTTTATTGCCAACTATTTTTAGAAAGGTACACATGTATGTTACTCCTATCTTGGATTTAGTTTGAGCTAAGCATATTTCACATATTGGTCCTCCATCATGTGAGTCGAGTCCCATTTTCCTATGAATCATTATTATATGACTCACTTTGAGCTACCTCCAGTTACTACTAGATGATAGAGGGCTCAGAGGACTCATTTTGTACTACCTCCACCTAGACCACTTTATTATCTCTGCTCTCATCCTGCCTCTACTACTTGGCCCAGGAAAATAGTAAATCCCATAGTTTGAGCTATCACTAGGTAGAACATGGTGCCTCTTTAACCTATATTAGAGCATCGTAACCCTACCATCCCTCCTCATCCCTAACACACTACAACAACACCTAAAGATCAATAAAGAGAGTTTAATATTATGGATCAATTAAGGAATATACCAGCTAAAATATCTATCTTGGGATTACTTCAAAAACCAACAATATTAAAAGATATTCTATTTCAAACACTTAATCACATATCTATGCCTTGTGATACTGAGCCATCATATTTTACATCTATAATGAATACTATCAAATATGTGGATGATGTGATATATTTTTCTAATGAGTATTTACCTTTATAATCATTCATTGATCAAAACTTTCCACTTTTTATTCAAGCTCAAATCAAAAATGCAATTATTAAACAAGTTCTCATCGATAGTGGTTCCAGACTCAACATATATAACATCACATGTTTACAAACCATGGGGTTTGATACATCATCTATTCAAAAAACATACAAGAACATCTAAGGGTTTGACAACATTCTTAGATAGACATTGGGTTCAATGACATTGGATATTATAATGGGACCAAAGACATTTACTATACACTTTTAGGTCATGTTGAACCATTTACATATTTACATTATAATTTGATACTTGATAGACCTTAAATATATGCTATGGAGGCTATACCTTTCACTCTTCATAGATGTGTTAAATTTTTATATGATGGGTACCTATACACATTTCCAATATATAATCAACAATTTAGATATTACAAGCTCACTAAACCCCCTTCACTGAGTACATCATTCGATGGGACACCTCATGTTCTCATCAAACCCCTACCTCACTAGAATCCTATTGATAAAATTCATACTTATGAGGTGGGGGAGTCTAGTAAGACTATTTATACACCACCTTTAGAGCATCCTAAAACATAGATACTTTCATCAATGATAGAGTACTAACCTCTCCGAACATAGATACCTTCCTTGATGATAGAGGACCAACCTCTTCAAGCATAGGGACCTTTATAGAGCATAGAGGAACAACCTCTCATAGTACATACATCCTCATCCAAGATAGATAATGAGATTCTCATAGCCTAGTTACCACTACTTGTCAATTCAGAGGAGACTTACATTCATAATTATGACAAAGATTCACAAGCCACTTTAGAGGATGATCAACCACCTATAGACATCAATGATTATTTATGTGGATTGATATTTACACCTATGGGCCTAAGGGAATACAAAGATAATTTGAAGGTACTTATACCTCTCTTTACACTATTATCATCACTTGTTTAGGATTCTATAGCTATAGGATCCCATACTTAGCCATAGTTAATAGCAGATCCCTTAATCCATTTAGTACATATGGTTAGATCCATGGATACTGATTCAGTCATATAAATTTAGGTAGGTGTCTCACATGGTAAACCACACCAAGTATTACATCTATTACTTAATAGAGGATTGATGTTATTACCCATAGTCCAACATAGATCAGGTAGTAGATTGTCACCACAAGAAGCGTAACCATTTTTCCACATCCATAGACTCATATGACATGATGCAGACATGTGTGTAGCATGAAAACATAATTTAAATAAATTTAAGACTAAGGGCATTATCTATATTATACATCCTCCACCTCCGCAAGCACCACCACCACTAGTGATATGATCTACTATAGATATATAAACATTATAATAGAAGAATTGTTGACACATATATTCATGACATGATCCATTGACTACATAGATATTTATAGCAGATAGATATATTCCACATGTGGTTATATATGATAATTTTGATTCTAATACTTGTGCTTGGTATTTTTACACCACATTGGTTATCAAGAGAGTGAGATACAACATGTTATACACTATGAGGACTCCATTGGACATATTACATTACCAATTTCAAGTGGCCCCAAGGTGGCCAATACATTATTATTTATTTTGATCAGATACACCCATCTATAGGGTATACTTGGTAGTACATGGTTACAAGTGATTGATGTTACAGTTAATCAATTAGAGAGATTATTGACA
This sequence comes from Torreya grandis, assembly GCA_037957365.1. NCBI lineage: Eukaryota > Viridiplantae > Streptophyta > Pinopsida > Cupressales > Taxaceae > Torreya > Torreya grandis. The sequence continues at coordinate 3,240,739 of JARHVA010001084.1, read as the reverse complement.
TTTACTCATGATGGACACATGGTTCATATTTTACATGATGAAATAAATGAGAACCATAGGTTTCACATAGATACTTTATGATCTAATGTGGTTTACCTTGGGACCATGTGAGAGGCATCTTACATAGTTGAGAAGCATGCCATTAGGATGCATAGACTCCAGACTCATGCCAAAGATAAGTCCCCACTGATACACATAGATTGGTATGACTATCATGATGATGATGACTTATTTGAGTTTGGATAAGCTTAGTATCTAGCACTAGATGATCTTCCACAAAATCCACCATTTGATTATCCACATCCCATGGATGTGATCTTGGGTCTATAGAAATATTATACTTTTCTTGTATTTTGTTTCATTTACATTTCTAGTATTTACTTTCTCTCTTTCACTCCTTGTACATAGTTTATTTTCATTTACTTGTACATAGATTATACTTAAAAAACAAAAAATAATATAATATGTCAAAATACAAAAACATTTAAATGTTTAAAAAATACAAAATTTTATATATTGTATGCAGTGCTTTGCTTACATTTATACTACTTTTTAGATATCGTATATTGCTAGCTATCCTAGTATAGTTAGATTTATCATACATATATACTTCAATTATTTTTGTTGAGTGCTTGCACATTTTAGATAGGAATCTAGTTCTATACAGTGGTCTAGATGAGCTATCATATACCCATTGGGGGCATGCACACTAATCTAGGTTTATACATTGATACATTTGCCCACTTAGGGGCATCTCCTACATAGTTGTTATAACTAGGTTTTATCTTTGCAAACTATACATTATATTTATGCATTGATTTATCTTGATATTGATCATTGCTCCTCATTGCTCAGATTTTTTCCAACTATCACTAGTTAGACTCAATATATATGCACCATGGCATTTATATAGATTTGTATTACGTAGTTATACATACTTTCATTTCTAGCTCCTTGATTAGACTTGATTATGTTTCTTATGCCTCTTCTATCTTCAAGGGCATTTGAATATGCCATTGTTCTTTGGCTTCTACACTAGTTCTCTATTTGTATGCCTTGGACATGTGCCCATGTCCCTTGTGTGTTATCTTTTATGCTTATATATGTGGACATTTGAATATGTCATTCTATATGACTCTATAAAAAATTACTTGTTTGTGTATGTGGATATTTGAACATGTTCTTATATGTATTCATTCTCATATTAAGTGACATGTGCCCATGTTCCATGTATTATGTCCCCGTAGGCTACCTCTTATGTGCCTCATGTTCTTGTATGTTTTCTTCCTTGTATTCTTCTACACCATGACACTTGTATTTTCTTGTTACACACACACACACACACACACACTATTTTTTTATTCCATGAGGGACCCATGCATCTACCCTTCCTACTTGGGAGCCTTGATGGACATCATGCTCCATCCCCCTAGGTAGTTAATCAAATTTATTGTTGTTTTAAATTGATTAAATATATCTTGACACCCTTGTGCAATGTTATAATATAGCATACATCTTACATTTCCTACTTATGCTCAAATACATTTACATTTTGATGTTATGTTTTACATTATATTGGAATATCATGCACATGCTCTGGCTAACACATTTTTCAAAGCTAATTATTTAGAGGGTAGTTCATCTATAGATTTCATAGCTACCTTCAAAAGAGGGGGCATTTATAAGGGTTTCATAGAGATCAGGATCCTACATTACTTTTCACATATACATTTATACACAGCCTTAGCTTCATATATCAAACATAAAATAAAGCAGAGACTCATCAGTTAGTTTGGATCATACAAAAATTAGACTAAGTAGTCATTAGTGCCTAAATTGGGACACTAGCACCATAGGGCATTACTATCCACAATAGGGCACTACTATATAATAGCCCTATCTTTAAGATAGTCCAATTTATCATTCAAACTAGTACACTAGGTATAGTATAGATTTTCATAGATATAATCACATGTTAGGTATGTTCAAATTTAGCTTAGATGTATTCATTCCAGTTCAAATTTATACTAATTTTTTAGATTTGGGGGAATCATTCATAGCATGATCACTCATACATTTAGATCAGTTACATAGGTTTATCCATTACATAATTGATTCAAATTCAATATACTCATATACCAAATTAGGGGCATGTGTGTGACACATTTATTTCCATATACTCAACTTTAGATAGGTTGATCAGATGGAATGGAAAACTCCATGACATTCTCTATGTTGTATATGCTTGATAACACATTCCAAGTTGTTACCAGATTCATGCCTTACTCCATCTATAGTGGTTTTCATTCTTGAGTGGCCTAGAGATGCCTAATATACCTGAGTGGCCATAGATCCAAATACATAATTAGATTACTCAGTTAGATACATTCAACACTTTGCATAGTATAGTTACAGATGCATCTAATTCACACAAGGGAAATTATGGAATCATGTCCTACTTGCTTTATTTATCCACCTATATGATAAGGTTAGACACACTTACAGACTTATCCAAGATATTCATAGAGATTAGGATCCACCAAGCATGGGTGGGCAATGATGGAATCAAAACTAGATTGAGTTCTTGAGCCACCCATATAAGGATTGAGCAAGACATTATCTCAGTTTAATATATTCAATGATATGATCACTATGCACATTCACACACACACAAGTTATCACTATGTTAATGCAGTGGTTCCCATACCCAATGAGGTGTATTCACTCCTTTCATCTCTCTTTACTCAATCTTTACTTAGTTATTTCATTTCAACATAGTCTTTTGTTTTTGATTATATCTTAAGTAAGGATTGATTTTTGCATCTCTCATCATAGGAAATTATTTTGGATCATGTTTCACATTTTCAAACTAGATTCACATACTCAACTACATGAGCTTCACTTCCAAGTTAAGGCCATGTATGCTTATTTTTCCTTTATACTAGTCATTTCACTTTGTTGTAATATAGCATATATTGTAAGAACAATTACTTAGAGCATGGGGGGTGGGGGGGGGGGGTGAATCAATGTTTAAAAAACTTTATTTCAATTATAATTTAACATTAATGAATCATGAAAGAAACATAGTGATATATCAGTGCATAAATAATCATTCACATGAGCATGAAACAAGAGAACACATATATGAATGGGAAACCCTCAAGGGGAAGAAAACCCACTATGATATCTAAAAATGGACTACTTCCATATGAAAAAAATACCAAATTAATTTTATCACTAATTAAACTTGGATAACCAACCCTCATAAAGTCAAGCACCCACTTGACTAGGCCTTAACAAGCATCTACTTACAAGGAAGCACCAACTCCCTAAGTGACTCAATCACCTCATAATTTTGATCACCTTCTAAAAATTTTGTTACTAAATAAACAAATTATGATCACACCTCTACTCTTATATTATGGTCTTTAAATCATTTAAATACCTCCTTTTTCTCAACCATTCATAATTTTTTTGCTTATTTTTCACACTTTAAAATAGGCCTAAACTGCCTTATATATATACTAGTCTCATAGTCACACACCACTTAGTCAGCCACACACCTTCAACCTATTATTTCAGCCACACAATAGGTCTTAGGATATATTATTAACATGGTTTGATCATAATTTTAAGCCATTTTGGTCTGCCATAACTCAATTAGGCTTTACTCTTCCTTTAGGTCTCATGGAGACCTAATTACATTAGGTCTTCCCTCTTAATGCTAAAAATTGATATTATTGGGCCCAAATGGCCTTATCCAAAAATAAATAATCCATTAAAATACTTATCTAATGAAATATTATGACCCTCTCCATGCTTTATTAGACCTACATCCTTCATTCATACCATGAAAACTCCTTTAGGAAAAACTGCTATATTAGGCATGTGTACCTTAAAAGTTTGTCTTACTATAATGAAGCTTAAACACCCTTAACCTACTCAACCATGAAAAATAAAACATGAAGATATATTATCCATGACCTTAGGTTCATCACCAAATTCTTGGAACACCTTAACTCAAGAAATAAGGGCTCAAAAACATCTCTGCAACTCGCTTACTCATAACTGCCAAATCACCTCAAAAACCAGTCATGAAGAATTAGACCTCCAATACCTATGTAGAAACTTATCATGACTCTTGATGCATATAAATGGTTATATTATATCTATATAAAATCCTTAGATATAAAATTCATATGAATAATTGTAAATATTGGTCTTGTAGACCAATTTCTTGACCTTATGTCTCTTAGTCCTATCTAAACTAGACAAGCCATTTTGTGAGCAATATTTTCACCACATACACTAACCTAAAAATATTCTCCAAAGAATTATCATGACTTAAAATTCATATATAACTTATTCATGCACTTTTATTTCATTAATTTATCATGCACAAACCCTCAAATCTATCTCTTCATCTTTGCCTGAGTTTTACATTATCCACACCATTAGGTCTGTTAGTGACTGGCTTACTTGGATAACCAATTTAGAGAAATTGAAGGCTATAACCTACATATAAAAAATCATGTACATGCAAAATGTTTCTCTATCTTATTCTTACATCCATTTACTCTTCTTTACTAATTTAAATTTTGAGAGCTACAAAAATTTCTTGACAAATAGGCATGTACCTATACATTTTCTCTCTCATCTAACTAACCACGACCACTTAGAGGTACCTAGGAGATTTAAATACATGATCCAATAGCTTATCTAGGAATTTTAATCTATATCAATCTTATTTGAATAAAATATTTCACATCAAGTCCTTATTAGGGTTTTAGGGAGGTTTAACACATGTTTTAGTGTTAACAATTGTTCATAAAAGATAGCCACTTCAATCCAAAACTAATGCCTAAAAATATTATATAAGACCCTTCCCCATCTCTCCTAAATATATCATACTCCCATTTAGAGGTTACACATGTCTATAAATACCTAAAAGTGCTTCTCGAGTTTGAGTATCTCATTTTGTGAGCTTGAAAAGGCCTAAAACAATTATTCATGCACTTTTCCTCTAAATCTTAATCTCAAAGTTTGTGATCATACATAAAACAAATTATATCACCTATACCCATGCTCTCATGTGTATACTTTCCTTGAAATATTATCTTAATACCTCACTTGGATAAGGAGGGTCTAGGATTGGTCTAGGTGAAGAATTAGACTCAAGGTCCTAACCCTATAGGCTCACCCTGAAACTCTCATGAATGCTTCTTTACCTTACTCACATGCTCAAAAAATGCCATAAAAACTTCACATGATTTTTTTCATTCATTGCACCATGCACATACCTCTTCATCGCATGCCTATGATTCATATACACTTGACATCAATGACTTGTACCTTTTATGTTGACATTAACAATGATATCAATCATGCACACATAAGAGATTACTTGTCTTCAAATTATCTCTTTCTCTTTCTCTCATGACAACACTCTTCCATTTACTTTATCACATCACACACTTCCAACTATCCTTAATCACCTTTTACAATAACCTTATCGAGATGCACCTTTGACATCAATGACAATACTCAATAATTCCCTTCTTTGTCATTGATGGCAACCACTCTCAAAAAATTCTCTCAATAGGTTATTTCTCCCCCATTCTAAACTTTTTTCCCCTTTGACATTATTGATAAAGAGGTACCTAAAACTTCTTGTATCAACCTCTTAAAACCAAAAAAATCACACACGGGATTATGAGTCTATGAATCATCATATAAACATGTTCCCCTATCTTCATGCATATCTCAATAACCTTGTCTTTTACATGACTAACATAGAGTTTTATATCATACCCTTGATCACTCACTAGGCCACCACATATATCATTATCTAATATAGACCTTCTTACTAAACAATTAGGGACTCCCCCTTTGTCTTCACATCTTGTGTTCATTATATGAGTCATCAGGAATCATAAACCATTCTCAAAATGTATATAAGAACCTTGTTATTGGATCACACTAGTAACATAATTATAGTTTTGCTTACCTCTCAATTTTCCTATATGCCTGTCATGACTTCACAATTCTTCATATAATTCATCACCTATTCTTGTAGCTAATGAACCTCCTTGATTAGCTCCCATTACCCTTGACTTGCTCAATGGCTAGTAGAGTCAAGAATTACTCCCAATTCCTATCTTAGATACTCAAATGTTTCCTCTGTAAATGGCTTGGTTAGAATGTCTACAATTTGATCATTTGTAGAAACATATTAAGGTTTAACATTTTTTTCACTTACCTGCTCTCTTAAGAAATTATACTTATAGATCATATGTGTGTATGCAGATGATTTTGATTTGATGTGCTATCCCTTATATGCCTTCTTATTCACTTGAAACCTTAGTTCACTGACAAGAGGAGGGAAATGTAGTTAAATATGGGAATAGGGTAATGGGTTGGGGTGTGTTTAACCTCAACAACACATGTGGTGAGTGTTTCCTACATATTGATACCTTTAAGATGGATCAAACTCAAAGTATTTATCCCATGCTATGGTTGTGTGAGTGAAATACTTGTGAAATTATCTATCTTGGTGTAACTCTAGAGTAATTACGTGCTTGAACACTGATTTTTGACCTTGTTATTTTATTTAGTCCTAGATTATGGATACTTGGGTTGTATGGACTTAGAATTGGGAAGAATAGGTGTTTCCTCTCTGTGTATAGTTAGATACCTATGTAACTTACAATATTGGTAGCCTCTCACCATCTAGTAAATAAATGGATATAAATGTGATTATATAATGGTATTTTTGGGATTTCCTTGATTGGGACTCACAAAAAATTGAATTAAAATTTAAAAAATTGGCCTTTAATTAGAGGTAGGATGAAACTGGCAAATTTAGACATGACCAACCAGTGGGATTTCATCTGAAGAACAAAGACAACTAAAATAGATATGTGAATTAGTCCAATAGTGAATCTAGGTTACCTAGTATGAGGAATATGTACATTAAATACCATATTTATCTAAGGATAGATGGAAATATGCATACAAGTATTGTAATAATGGTTTAAAACCATGTAATTGAGCATAGGTTAAGCTTTTATAAGGAGTGATCACAAAAAGTGCATTATTTTCACATTAAATGTTAATTTTAGTGACTACAATCATCTTTACCAGTAATTTTATAATTAAATATCCTCCATATTGATATTGGAACTTTAGAAACCATGATTTCTCCCCCTAAGTAGAAGATCTGCATTAAAAATTTACCTAAAAATCTTAAGATTAAATAGTCTATTTGGATAATTTTTATGTATTATATATGGAGAACACTTTGAACCATATGTTCTAATATACATATAAACCATTTTGAGAAACCAATCACTTAGGTTTTGGATAGATGAATTGTCTATCTCACTGGGTCTATGTAGGTCTTAGGTTCTAATATAAATCATCATAGGTTCTTTCATGAATAATTGATTATAAATTGGAATCACAAAGTGATTATAATAGGAGGAATTTGTGTTCATATTCCTAGACCTAGTCATTTATGTATAATCTTACATGGGTTCTTTCCATTAATTTTGTAACTCCTAGCCATGGAAATCATGTTGGTACATATAAAAATAAAATATCATTGAGGGATATCTAAAATTACAATACCCAGACCAATCCCTTAATTATTCACATACTCTCTCTAAGAGAGATTATGTCTAATTTAAAATTATATGGTTATTTATTTTTTAAATGAAAACATCAAGAAATAAGACTTAATGGGTTCATTTGAATCTGTCCCCAAAAACATGATAAAATTATTTTTAAAATTTGTTATCAAAACTTTACTATAGATATTATAACTTGAATGTTGTCTGAGGTGTTTTTAGGAAAATGATAATGGTAGTTTAATTGATTATATAATAGTTTATTATGATCCCACTAAAAGTGAAATCACTATATGCTTAGTTTTTATATGGGAAATGGTGTGTCTTATATCTCTAATGAATAACCAATATATTCATAATATTTTCCTCAGTGAGATCGAGGGTTACCCCTCATGTTTTTACCATCATTAATTTATTCAATTTGTCATACTTGTAAGCACTTGAAAATATCACCTCATGAAATATTTATAATCAAGGCATAATTCATAAAATTAGGCCAAGGTCCCATACATTTGTAAAATACAATTCTTTGTGCATTTTATCTTGGGAATAATACAAAAATATATCATATTCGATAAATGTATTATAGTTATGAACACCATAACACATGTATACTATGACCCCTTCTAGATGACATGTAGTTTTGGGATAAAATCATCATGTGTGAGTAGTTATAACTTGACATCATGTAATGGATTAGTATGTACCTTTGATGTAAGATCCTTACTTTTTTCCCATTATGAAAATTTATTATTAGCAAAATATCTTCAATAATGACTTTAAAATAAATAAATAAAATGGTTTAATTCATCTACAAAATTAATATATTTCAACACTCAATGTTTTTATTATATGTTTTCATGAGGTGGTTTTCATTAATGGAAAATAAAAGAAAAAAAATATTGAAATTTCAATGGTCAATTATGATAAATTCCATCTTGAGTGCCTCTAAACTTAGTCATGTGGGCATTTTGGATAAATGTGGGAGCATTTTCATTCATGTTATCCATATGTAATAACATTAAATAAATCCCCACACATTTAGTTAAGACATCTTTTTAAATGTGAGAGCACACAATTGTTTTATCCCCAACTGGGATATCATTGAAAAAATCCTCAAGTTTCTAGTTGGGTCAACCCAAATTTATTTTTTCATTAATTACTAAAATTACATTGTGTGCCTTTTACTTATCCAAAGAACCCCAAAATGGATCAAGGGTGTTTAATTAATAATAAAGGGAACTCCAATAAGAATTTATGGAACCCCACAAATGATTGAAAAAACTATGACATTATTAATAGTTTTATCAATTTTTACCTATGCATGTTATTAACTTTAAGATGACCTCCATATTCAAAATTACCCCTAACCCACTTACCATGAAATCACATTAAAAATTTAGGGGAACCCTTGACCCATTTACTATGAAATCACATTAAAGCATTTGTCACACCTTTGATCATGAAAAATATAGGAATGATACTAGGATAAAAATGTAATATTGATGGATTTCCAACATAATTCAAAGGAACACAATGAATGATCAAATATTAGATAATTTATCAAGCTCTATGATGAATTTATAGACACTTGAAATTTAATGAGTCATGAGGATGCACTATTTATGCAATTAATTATATCATCTTTGTTTGTTTTTTAAAAAATTATCATCAATGTGTGTCCTACCTTCATAGGTTTTTTTAATTTAGATGTCTTTCCTTCACTATCTATGCTCCAATTATTAAGGAAAACACATAGAGATCCATGTATGTAATTTTATTATTATAAAACTTTAGGATATCATATATTATACAAATAATAAGAATAATACATCAAGGTTACATAAAAAACTAGATAGTTTGAATGCACAACTCATACCCCATGCCAAAAGATAAACCTCGGCTCAAAACATGGGTGAAAAATAAGAAACTTAAAAAAAGGCTAGACAAAGCATGACACACAAAATTAAATTACATCACTAAACAAAATTTAAGAACAAGTTACAAACACTGAGGGAGGAGGTAGAGGATCATCCTTGGGTGGAAGAATTACCCGATCATAAGTTTTTATGGAAGGAGGATCTTACATGACCCAACCATCTAAGGGGTTCCTAGTCAAGTCAATAGTCTATCCATAATCAACCTACATTTGAGTAATAGTGATAGTATGAGATCCCATCTGAGAAGGAGTTATCATTTTTAGCATGTGGAATGATTAACCCCACCCCAAAGTGAAATCAAGGGGACTACATGATTAGATTTTGTGCCCCCTAAGAGGTGTTGATGGTGGCCCTTGGGTGGTCTATCTAGTGGCACAAGATTCAAAATGTATGGGTAACTCCCCCAATGATCCAAAGGCTCCTAGGGATGGTGTACTTCCATCTCAACCTTGTCTTTTTGGCTTGAATATGCATGCAAGCCAAATATATAATAAAAACCTTATCATTAATGGATAAAAAACAAGAGCATTCATCATTATTGAATATAACATTATTCCTACCCTTCCATAGTTAAAAAATAATAATATTTATGAAAAAATACACATAATAGTAATAGAAGTTGGCTAAATGTTTGAGTCCCCAAGAAGAGCAAGATGACAAGATAAGGGCTTAAGGTGATAAGACTAGAATAAACTATGGATCCATTTTCATGTATATTGGACTCATGAGTAGAACCAAAAAAGGTTTTATAAGGATTTAGGATGCTTGTAGGCATGACACTTGGGTAGATAAACTTTCATATGAGAGAGACACTCTCTGATTAGGAGGCCTTGGTAGACTAAGCATCACAGGAAGTGGGATAGCTTGGGTTCCATAGAAACTTTCCAAAATTTGTCAAGTCTGGTAAGACAAGTTATAAGTGAGGATTTAAGATCCCAATTCCTATTTATCTTATAGAGAGTAGGGTAAAATGGACTTGTGACATGATAAATAAGGCTTGGAGAATAATTTTTAAAGTGGGTGTCATAATTCCACCTCTAGTCCTTCCACCATGCCCAGGATGGATGTAAGCCAAACTTATGAAACATAAAATCTAGTAGAAGTTATTGAATGCAAAGAATAGAAGGTAAGTCCACATTGTTTAATTGATATTTTACTTTCAAATTTGGCTAAGGTACCCAATCCCTAGTATAAAAAAATCAATAATAGTATGGATATCATTATGAAAGAGCCTAAGGGCTTTGATTCCAAGTAATTCAGCCAACAAAATAGTAGTACATGTCATAACAGGAGACCACCATATACTATGATCATTAAAATAGAATATTATATGAAAACTATCACCAATATATTTCATGTGAGGCTTGACAACTTGAAAATCCTTCCATATAATTTTGGCAACAAAAGAGCCTTAAATTTTGATAGGATCCATAGTCATGAGAAGGAAATTGAAACCTATATTATTCTAATTGGGTTTACCATAAGGTGACCTAGAGGAGATACAATGCCTTATCAAGATTTTTTAGGCCTCATTACCTTTAATGGCTTGAACCATTCATTTGGCAAGGTTGCAATCTACCTATAAAGTTTAACAATTCCCATACCTCCTTTATCATGAGAGAGGAAACAAATATCCTAGGAAACATAATGAAATCCCCTTGTCTAATTATAATTGGACCAAATAAAGTCCTTGATAATTTTAGTTAAATTGTAATAATAAGCCTTAGAGGGATCTCAATAGGATAAATAATAAACATGAGTAGCAAATAGGATTTTAGTGAAAATTTGGAATTTCCCTACTAATGATAGAAGCTTGGTAATCCAATAATCAACCTTCTTCTCCACTCTATTATGATATACTACCATAACTCAATAGGAAAAATTGTCAAAGGTAAAAGGAATGCCAAGAAATTTGAACTAATCTCCTCACACAATCCATTTCCATTTAAATTGGAGAAGCTACTCAAGTATAAGCATTATTCTTTGTCTAAAAAATTGTTCTTACTCCATTATAAATGAGACCCAGAGGCTAAACATAATTGTAATAACCCATTTTTTTAAAAACACTAATATCAAGCAACTATGGTGCAAGGATTCTAAAGATAACTAATACAAAAAATGTAAATGAGACCCATAATTGTGTTATATCCAACACAGGAACTACACTAAGTTGTAAATCATCAATGACACTATTAGGAACCAATTATCCACTTAGTACTCAAATAGGGATAGGTCAGTGTACAAATAATACACTCACACACTCCTCTCTGTGCACTTCCTATATGTCCTTCCTAGTAGATCCATCACTAACTTATAATCTTACCTGAGTACCTGTATAGACCATAAAATAGTCTGCACCTCATAGGGTAAACCAAACATATTTAGCAAAAAATTGTGAAAGGAGAAATAGATTCAGTAGAAGAATCATCATACAAAGATTTCTTAAATAGGATCTATAAAAATTCAGATAATAACCAGTAATTATTTTGAGGACTATTTCCAAAAGCAATACAATATATAGGTATTTTTAACAAAATGCTTCACTTAGATTTTATACCAATGAAAATCATATGAAAGTGCTATCCATATGATCACTGCACCATGATCTTTATAAGAATCACTGCACTATATTATGGTACTCTTGAAATGACAATAATTATAGATTTAAGTTGTATTCACATGTTTACTTTTAGAGTTTAGGCATGTCTTATTAGTTATACAATAATGGACATTTCCACATAAGTGACCATCTCATCAACAACATGTTCAAATCAAGTTCATACAAGTTTCTAATTGACCATCTCAAAATCCTTGTTATAGAGAAAAAACCCTTCCTTCCTAGTCTTATGCATCACTTGGTTAATATCCATGCAATAAGAACTAACTATATCATAATAATATGAAATTGATTTTGTCTTAAAATTTCAACAACCATTCTTAAGTTTTTCATGTGAACCTTTATAAAATCCACTTCCACCATTAGTGTAATTGGTATAACTACTGATATCACCAATGATATGGTCACCAAATATTTTGGACTATATTTAATTTCCTTTAACAAAATAATTAAATTACACTTAGTCCATTATGACCCTTAAATTTTACTTAATTCATCTTAGTTATTTACAAAATATGATTTATTTCCATTAATTATAAAAATGATTCATGTTTAATAATGGCAAATAAAATTCTCAACCTGATTGTAGGTTATTTATTAAGACATCAAGATTGTCCTACAATAAAAACTCAAGCATACAAATCTACAATAGAAGCCATCATTGAAACCAAGTTTAATTAATTTAACATTTCAACATGTCACCTTAATTCAAGAAGAATCTTATGACAAATCCACATCATTACATGCTTATTATTTTTTAATTTATTAACAACTATCAAACATGTTTTATCAACAATAGGATCCAATGTAACATATGAGACTTAATAGTTGAGAACAATAATTGTTTAAGATTTTGGGCTTTAATAACCAATCAGGTACATTGAACAATATAATTATTCTACCTTCATAAATAAATAATCATATCATGTAAACTTATAACTCACCTAAGATAGGATACGTTTAAATATATTTTTCAAATAATTTGAACACATTAATATAAATGTCTCAAAAATAATGCAATAATAATATACTATTAATACCTCAGGATAAACCCATATACTTGAATAAACATCATCCAATAATCATCATTTTAGAGTTTCAACAATAACATCTAAACTTTTCAATGAATATTAGAAACAATTGCAACATAACTAACACATATTCATACTTCCTTCCCTTTTAAGCAAGAAACCTTAAATGAAACTTCTCTGCTTTCATGCATGCACATTCACTAATAGAAAAAACTCATTAATATATCAAATAATGGTAGAAAATAATGTTACTAAAGAGTATAAATTAGACTAATTAAGTTAAGAATTAACTTGACATCAAAGTTAACCATTTAATTCCTCGTGTAATCAAAGTAATCAATATTACTCAAAATATTAAATCATAGAATCAAAACATATTATCATCAAGAGAGACAAATCAATGCAAGTATCAAATTTAAAATATTGGTATTACATAAGAGTTGATATCAAAATTTCATCCGGATATAATCCTAAATAAATTCAAGCATATTATCAATCCTCTATTTTACAAGATCAACATACACCAACCTCTAGAGTCTAAATGATCCCCTCATTAGTGACCTTAGACCACCCCAACCATTAGTTGGTTTTAGATCTAGGAATTGGGATAGGGTAAGAAAAATATAATGAGAAAAATAATTTTGATCTTGAATTTTAAAAAGTGTAACTTAAATAAAACAAGGAGACAAACTCAATCATATTCTAGTTCATTTAAATTAGTGTCTCGACACCTAATCCAAAGACTAAAACTCATAACCTTGAGCTTGTCATATTGAACCTCACATTATATTCAAGTGAATACAAACATGAAATTCAACAATATACATTCTATATCCTTTAAATTATTTACCATTACACTAATATAGGTAATCTAGAATAAGAACATAGTTATTTTAATAACAAAAAATGAAAAGTGAAAAAGATAAAACCTCAAAATCCTGCTAAAATAAATATTTATAACAATAAACAGAAAACCCTTAACTCACAAAATTGAAAATAATAACCCAAAATTTGATTTCATGCAATTAGGTAAACAACCAAATTATTTATGAATACCTTGAGAACATTTTCCCAATAACACACACATAAATAACTCGTAATCCCAAAATATAACTAAGCAATTTTTTTCTAATAAGACAAAATTAAATATTTCAACAATCAAACATTGACCTCAAAACCAAAATAATTACATAATGATAAAATAATCAGGATTTTTAAGTCAAAACCCTCAGTATACGTTTTAACATTTTCTCAAGAAATGATTGCAAAAAAATTGAAAAATGTGCAACCTTAAATCGATAGACTCAATAAATTATTTCACCAAATAGTCAAAATAAAATGATGAACAAATCCTAATAAATAAAATACCTATAAAAATCCTTTCATTCGAATGGAAAAATAAACCCTTGAGAGATTAATCTAGGGTCAACCATAACCATATTGCAATCATCAACAAAACCATATTAATAAAAATAAAATAATAGCACTTGTTATCTTTCGATGACCATATAACCACCATGAAACCCATCATAGAACTAATGACATCTATAGGTTTAAAACCCTACTCCATAACATTTAGAGTTTTCATAAAAATAAACAACACACAAAACCCATTCTTTTTATTTTGCATGTCAAGAAAAGATTTCAAACTAGTTTAAAAATGAAACCAAAATATATACAAGGACAAACACTTTTAGGTGTAGAATAAAATAACAAAACTTATTTGATAAATTTGAAAATTAAAATGCAAGATATTGAATCACCTCTTCTTTTTTATTTTTGTTTTCCTCTACCAAAAACATGATTTGTTCATGTTTTTTACCAGCTTGCTTCTAGAAGATCAAAAAAACCCAAACAAACTCCACATGAATGTCCCCTCATGACCAAAAAATATCTTCACAACTATAATGGTCGTATTTGTGAAAAAATCTAGGCCATAATGGCCATTATTTCTAATAAATCCTCAATGGCAGCCATATTAAAATTTTGGCAAAGTTTCCCCCTCTAAACTAGGGTTCCAAATGGCATAGAACAATACAAAACAAAATAATATAACCAAACATAAGTATTTCGACCCCTATGCCTTCATGAAATGAGTTAAATGCCATGAAAAAATGAAAACAAAACCAACTAACTAATGCAAACCCCATGTGGCTCGTGGCCATTCTTTATAACTTGCCTAAATCTAGTCAAGTCTTTGACTAAGACTTAATCACTTAATCATGCCACCAAAAATGAAGTCTACAGAGCCAATACAAAATAATAATGTAACATATACATTCAAAACCAAGACCAAGTCAAATAAATAATGTAACTTAAACATTCCAAACTAAGTTGATTGACTCACAAATAACACCTAGGCAAAAATCATGCCAATGATCAAACAAATGCAACTTACACAATAAATCATCAAGAAATAAAAGCTCAAAACCATTTTAAATTTTATTCAATTTGTTTCCAATTCACCACCCTATTTAGATACCAAAATTTGTAAGCAACCTAACTCATTATACAAGTCCCTATAGTCATAAACTAGAACATCATCATTATTTTGACAAGATAAGAATAATAAATGCATTAATAAATATAAATGAATAAATTACAATTCATCATATACTAAATCCACTTAAAAAAATTCGTAATAGCATTTAATAATCATGTGTCACTACAAAATATCACAACATCCTCAATATCTCAATGAAACATCAATGTCTCAATAGACAAATGAACCATAAATCATCTAATTGAATCACATCATAAACATTAGTAATATACCACAATGTATAATTTACTGAATCAAAGTAGTAAATGAAATCAAATAACCATGAAATAGTCATAAACTGAATCATAAAATAGTACTAATAAAAAAATTCATCAACTAAGTCATAAAATATAACTAACAATAGTATTTAGTGTCAAATATTTAGGGTCATGACATCCTTCTCCACTTGAAAACGAGCTATAAGGATGACTAATATATCCAAGGATAGTGTTGTCTAAAAATAATTTCATCTTCTCAAGTATCACTTATTTTAGACAAAGGATCCCATTGGACCAAAATTTGAGAAATTTCATGATGTCACAGTCTAACACTATGATAATCCAAGATCCTCACTAGTTCCAACTGCATATTTTCCTCTTCTAAAACTTGAAGATGGATCTAATCCAAAACATGAGAAGGATCAGGTATGTACTTTCTTAATGATGCAACATAAAAACATCATAAATCATAGATAGAGAAGGGGGAAGGGTTAGTCAATAGGCAACATGATTGATTTTCTCCAAAATTTCAAAGAGTCCAATGAATCTAGGAGCTAGTTTGGAAGATTTTCCAAACTTGATTGAAATTTAATGTGGTCTAACATGTATAAAAATTTATCACCAACTTTAAATTCTTATGGTGACCTTTTTAAATCTACATAAATTTCTTGTCTATTAGAGGTAACTTTCAAATTTTGCCTTATGATTTCCATTTGTCTATCATATTCCTATAAAACATCAAGACCATAAATAGTTCTATTTTCTAAACTTTTTCAACCAAGTGGAGTTCTACATTTATGCCCATATAGAGATTTGAGTGGAATCATTTTAATCATAGAAAGATATGTTTTATTGTAATCAAATTCAACTAAATGTAAATAATCTTCCCATTTACCTTATTGATCCATCACATACATTCTTAACATGTCTTCCACAATCTGATTAAGACTTTCTATTTGACCATCCATTTTTGGGTGGTAAGAACTAAAATTCAATATTATTCTAAAAGAATCAGTCAATGTTTTCCAAAATATTGAAATAAAACTTTTATTTTTTATCAGAGATAATGACTTCTGGCATGCCATGAAGTCATACTATTTCTTTCACAAACCATTTATCAAACACAGATGCAACATTAGTTAAATTTCCAGTAATGAAATGTCAAACTTTGGTAAATTTATCTATTAAAACTAGATTAGTATCATGTTTGCTTCAAGACTTAGGAAAATTAGATATGAAATTAAGATAAATAATAGCACACTTACCTTTTGGAACGTCATGAGGATATAATAGTCCTCTTGGATGGAAATCTTTAGCTTTTACATGTTGGCATTCCAAGCATTTAGCCATAAAGTCAACAACTTCATGTTTTAAACTAGGCCAATAGTAGAGTCTTTTCAGTTCATGTGTCATCTTCCTGACATGTGAATGAGCAAAATGAGGTATTTTATGTACCTATTTTAACAAAATAGTCCACAGATAATTTGATTTGGGCACATAAATTCTATTTTTATGCCTAACTAGGCCATCAAAATAAAATAATAGAAAAAATATTTTTCTTAGGCTCGTTAACCAAACCTACACTTACCTTAAGGTAGAATTCATCAGAATGATATTATTCTAAAATTTCAATTTTAAAATATTATGCAAAATAAATAAGGCATCAAGATACTTGCATCAGTTTAGGGCATCAATAACAGGATTCTCCTTACCTTTCACATATGCAATATTTGTTAGACCCTAAATTTTGTATCAATTTACTCTAAGTAATTTTTTATAATATGATGCAAGAGAGATGGGAATCAAAGTAATCCTAGGTGTGGAATTAAACCAAGGTGTAGGAGGCCATGCTGTAGAAAAATCAAATCATAAAGAAAAAGGATGACAAAAACTTAGAGGAACTAAGGATAGAAGACTCAAGAAACTAACATATAATTTAGACAAGGGCTATAAGGAGGAAATAGTTAAGAATAGTTCATGTGAGCATCAGAGGATAATAGTCAAGCATAGATCTATCACTAACCCATGAGAAGATAGGATCATAACATGAATATCTAACATAGAGTGGGTATATAGGGGTATTTAAGCCTGAATTAATAGGAGTTTATTATAATGGCTTCCCATGACACATTACTGTTAATGATCATTAGTAAGTCATCATTATTGATATTAATATTGTAACTAAATTATCAAGGTAAAACCATGTATAAATACCCCCTATTTTTACGTAGGAGAGTTGTTGGTTGTTATGTTATAATGGTAATCTTTTACATTTAATATTAATCTTTTACATGTTCATAATGTGCATCAAGACTTGTGTATGGTGATCATTGATATATAATAAGATTTAATACTTGTGATATTGAAATATCACTTGTAAATTTGTTATGGAACTAATGGTACTACTAATCTTTTTATTTATTTTCACCTATCTCTTTCCTTATGATAAATAACTTAAGTATGGCATGAACAAATTGTTAGAATTATCTTAATTATGATATCTTTAGTTATAACTAAGTTCTCATTCAAGAAACTTGGTATATAAATCCTTGTGTATACACCATCACACGATAGAACTTAAGGGAACCAATCCTAAGTGGTATACCTCAGGTGAGAATGTGAAACCATTTTCACAAGATAAGCCAGTGTGCTACTTAGTTAAACCTCTTATCCTCTTTCAAAGTGTGATCAAGAAAAGTCATGCTAAAATAAAGGAAAATACCTAATACTTTATTTTTACTTTCAAGACCCATTGTACTTGTTAGCATGATGGTAGGAAAATGGTCGAGTGACTTTTTTTGGAAAATATCCAGTAATATATTGGTATAGTAGAAGAAAACTTTGAATTCAAATATCTTGAACTAGGAATTTATTCACTTACATGGGAATATAAGGATCTATATGATTCTCCATATGAAGCATTCTTTGTAGAATTAATCGTGAACTTACATGCTTAGCTTTCAATGTATGTTCAAAACCATTCAATAATTATAGATGGAAGGCTTATTAGTCAATAGAGCTAAGTTGGAAACTATTTGGACATGCACATTAGATGTCTGGTAAAAAGGAACACCTTAAAAGTTATATTTTAGAATACGCAATATCTACATATTCTTGCCTAGAAGAATTACCTGTCTTAAGAGAGTCATGTGGAAGGTATATCAAATAGTTCCCTTTAGAGATTAAAAATCTTATGGTTAATTTTAGACTTGATAACTTTTTATATGGATGGATAAACTCTCTCATGTATGAGAAATGTGACTAGTGAGTAAATGGAGATGTATGCATTGGCATGAGATTGGGAGTTCATTATGGAATTTGAGAAATGAGAACTACACAAGAAAAAGTATGATGAGGCTAGTCATAGGGCTATGAGAGTTAGTGAACTAAAGGGTCAATGGGAGGATACTATAAGTGCCATAGGATTTCATAGGAAAATAGAAAGGAATAAGGAGTACACCTTGACCATAGGCTTATGCCCTTCAATAACACAAGTATGCATAGAAGAACCAAGAAAAGCATTGATAGTATAACCCAATATAGATAGGCCCAATTCCCCTAATATAGTGTATGCTCATGCATTTTATTTGGATGAAATTCTTGTAATAAATTGGGATACTAATAGTGAAAAATCTAAAGTTAAGCCTGATCCACATCCCTTCTCAAGGATAGTGTCTCTCCTCAGGGACTAATCAGTGCTCACCTCGTGTCTGACTGGGAATCACCTCGAGTGCTTCAATGGCTAGCCATATAGTGTTCTAGAAGAGGACCCAAATCACTCCATAGCTTTTGGCATGATGGATAGTCCTTCTATTGGTATCAAAGCTAGGTCTTGAGGTTGAGTCTCGTAGAAGTTAGAGGCATGATCCATACATCCCTTCTCAGGGATAGCGATACATTGTTGCCACGTGTTTGACTGGGTTCACCTTGGGTGCTTCAGTCCCTGGGCCATATAGTGGTCTGGAAGAGGACCCAGATTACTTTGAAGCTTTTGGCATGATAGCTAGTCCTTTTAATAGAAGGACTAGCTGTCATGCCAAAAGTTCTAGAGTGATCTGGGTCCTCTTCCAGACCCCTATATGGCCAGTCACCGAAGCACCTGAGGTGATTCCCAATCAGACATATGGCATGTGATGATAGCCTCAGTGGGGAGACATATCCCTAAGAAGGGATGTGGATCATGCCCACTAGATTCCATGGGTCTCAACCTCAAGACCTAGCTCTGATACCAATAGAAGGACTGGCCGTCACGCCAAAAGCTCCAGAGTGATCTAGGTCCTCTTTCAGACCAATATATGGCCCAAGGACTAAAGCACCCGACGCAAATCTAGTCAAACACATGGCAGTAGTGTATTGCTATCTTTGAGAAGGGATGTATGGGTCATGCCCACTAGCTTCCATGGGACTCAACCTCGAGACCTAGCTCTAATACCAATAGAAGGACTAGCTGTCATGCCAAAAGCTCTAGAGTGATCTGGGTCCTCTTCTAGACCACTATATGGCCCAGGGACTGAAGCACCCGAGGCCAACTCGGTCAAACACGTGGCACTAATGTATTTCTATCCCTGAGAAGGGATGTATGGATCATAGAAGGACTAGCCATCATGCCAAAAGCTCCAGAGTTTTTGGCATGATGGCTAGTCCTTCTATTGGTATCTAAATATGCCATGGGAGTTTTCATCATGCAACATGGCCATCTTGTTGCATATCACAATGAAACTTTCACTGATACAGTTAGGAAATATCCAACATATGATAAGGAGCTCTATGCCATTGTGCAAGATTGAAAACAATGGAAACACTACATTTTGGGGAAAGAAATGGTCATCCACACTGACCATAGACCATTGGAATTCATCTAGACGGAAAGCAAAATATGAAATGAGAGGCACCAAAAGTGGGTCACATATCTTTAGCAATTCCACCTGATAATCAAACACAAAAAGGGGAGCTCAAATATAGTTGCAAATTGTCTAAGCTGCCCACCAATTACTGCACTCACAACAATTCTTGCCCTGTGCGGACATGAGACTACCACTTGGGGTGCTCTATATGAAGTAG
Source organism: Torreya grandis (assembly GCA_037957365.1). Lineage (NCBI taxonomy): Eukaryota > Viridiplantae > Streptophyta > Pinopsida > Cupressales > Taxaceae > Torreya > Torreya grandis. The sequence goes on along the minus strand of JARHVA010001084.1, from coordinate 3,219,702 downwards.
ATCCTAACTTTGTTGATACTTATCAAGCACTTCAAAAAGGTAAACATGTTTCTAATTTATATTTTCAAGATAATGTCCTCTATCATATGGGGCACATTTGTGTTCCAATTGCAGAGCAATAGAAGATGCTATGGGAAGCACACTTCAGTAGGATAGTTGGACACTTTGGTATTGAAAAGACATTGGCAGTTCTTCAAAAACACTTCTACTAGCCCCATATGTGAAAGGATGTGGAAAGATATCTCAAATATTGCACCCCATGTGTGATAGCCAAGCCAAAAAATAAGAAGCAAGGATTGTACATGCCATTGCCAGAACCAACCAGGCCTTGGGAATCTATCTCAATGGATTTTCTCTCAAGTTTGCCCACTTCAAAACATGGTAAGGACTGTATTTTTGTGGTAGTTGATCATTTTTCAAAAATGGCTATCATGATTACTTGTAAGAAAAATATATCTACTGAGGAAACTACTCAACTATATTTTAGTCATGTATGGCTCCATTTTGGTCTCCCCAAGTCCATTGTCTCAGATCGAGATAGCAGGTTCCTAAGCATCTTCTGGTCTACTCTACGAAAGATGATGGATACTAAGCTAATGAAGTCCACAACCTTCCATCCACAGACTGATGGTCAAACAAAGGTGGTAACCCACTTGATTTTTCACATGATTCGGATGTATCACTCCAAACATCCATGCACATGGGATGAGGGACTTTTTTTCATACAACATGGATATAATCAGGGGTTGCACAGCTCAACCAAGCACAATCCATTCTAGGTATGTTTTGGGTTCTAACCCATGGCACCAATTGATATAGCTGTTCCATTTTCCACCATGGAATACACACCTCATGGAAGATCTGAGGCAGCAAAAGCAACAAAGTTTATTGAACAAATGCAACACATCCAACAACAAGTTCATGACATCCTAGAGAAGATGAATCAAAAGAATATGCAATGCCATGACAAACATAGGATTGCACACCATTTTGCTATGGGTGACAAGGTTTGGTTGTGGATTCAAAAGGAATGACTTACAAGCCCACATAGAAAGATTTAGCCTCTATGATATGGTCCCTACACCATCACTAAAAGAGTTGGAGAAAATGCTTTTGAGTTGAACCTACCAGCCTACCTTGGTCTGCATCCAATATTCAATGTGGAGCTCCTCAAACCATATCACCCACCTCTATTGGACACTTTAGTTGTAAAAAAACAACTAGATATTGATGAGCTTGATCCATAGAGTTTTTCTTCAGTACAAGAGGATCAGATTGTGGATACTTAGATGAAGACAACAAGAGGACGCTCTATTCCACTTTATCGAGTGGTCAAAAGGGGTCAGCTTAGCCATCAAGGTGAGTGGCTCACAGAGAATCAAATCAAGAAACAACTACCACACCTGATGGGGAGCATTGATGCAATGGGGACCATTACTTTTCAAGGAGGGAGAAATGATCCAGGCACCAATTTAGGAAACAATTCGGGTGACAGTTCCACCCCAATTGATGATGGAACTTCCGAGAGCCATAACTTTTACACCGTAACTCCAATTGACTCGCCGTTTGAACCGTCAGAAAGCTAAGAATGAGGATAATTTTTTGAAATGGCATGGATCTCTTCTCAATGAAATTTTACCCTTGAAAACCCAATGGAAGTGCCTCAAATTTCAATTTTAGTAGTGCAGTCTAAAAATAGTAAGTTTCTAAAAATAGTAATTCCTCAAATTTTGTATTATTTTAAATATTGAAAGTTGAACCACTTAATCTCCCTTAAGATTGGTAACCTTAAAAATCCTCCCCATGATTTCAAAATGTGTATAAATGAATATGTAACCCAAAATGTGAAGACAGACATCTCTTCCTAGAGATAAGCATATATTTGTATTGCGATCTTGAGTAATACTACATCTCTTCTCAGAGAATTCATTGTTACTATGTTATTTCTATGCTATTGAGATATTTATCAACCAAAACTTCTGAGTTTTGGATCAAATCCAACAGAGGAATCTTTGGGAGCACAAGCTCAACATAACAATCTACCTTTAACATTGAATTTTCCATTGAAAATATAACCTATGGATCAACTTGGAATGCCAAGTGGACTTAATATCAATAGTGGGAAAACTAAAGGCTAAACCATATTAAATCAACCTTATTTAGTTCCCACTAATTCTAGTGTACCTATTACTATAGGAGATATGGGAGGAAGCATTGGTAATGGTTATATTAGATGAGGATAATGTGACAACATTGGAAGTGTTAATTAACCTCCACTATAGGGTTCAAGATGAACTGCATTCCTTTAAGAGTTTGACATTCTTGAGTTTGAGAAACAGAGCATCATTTCCTTAAAGGACATAAATCAAGATCCAACCTAGAGTGTGCATGAACATGATGCACATTTCAAAATGATTCTTTCAAAACTATATTTTTAGATTAACTCAACATAGCATGCTCAATGTTTTTTTGGAGGTTTGTTACTTTTATTTTGTCAAGCTATATCCAAGAATACCTTTACTAACCTGTGCAAGGCATTGAAAGCTACTCTCAACACTGAAGCTATGGTAAGTATAGATACAGGGATCAACCCCTTTATGGATCCTCAAATTTCTACTATATCATATTAATTAGAGAAGCTAACAACCAATAATGATCATGACACACACAATGACTTATGGTGTGTTGACTATGAAGTAGAGGGACATAACAGAAATAACTGCCCACATAGGAATATTTTCACTATAATAAAATAGCCTTGTGAGATCTACCAAGAGAATCTTGATGTAATGAATTTACCCTTGCTCCAGCATGCTACCTAGGCTAAAGTGTCACTATACTATGAAATATGTGATGCTTATATAAATGATACTAATAACTACTGAGTCAACAATAAGATCAGTGAAGCATGCACAAGAGGGACTCACCAAACTTATGTTTCTAATAATTATGAGTCTATTATAGGTCAATATTTTTGAGGTTAAGGATATGGTAATAGGTGTTGGGGTGGTTGTTTTCCACCCAAAACCTATTACAATTATGTATCTCTAGACCACTATTAGTGCAATTCCTTAGTTTACCCAACTTATGCCTTTTGTAAGAATGAGCATCATCTAGAAGAATGCCTAAATTATATATGGTTATCACCAAAGAGAATATGAGAAGGGTATTGGGATGATTCATGTTTCTAAAACTCCAATTTCTTAATGGATATCGCACCCTACCACCCCATCAATGGGACCTAAAGTAAATATTATGACATGAATTTGTGTTCATTCCCAACCCATTTTAGTTCCACCTATGGAGAAGGTTTAGTGTGAGGGACCAAATGCTCAACACTACCCTAATGTTCAAAAATATAAAGAGGTATTTCATGACACAATGGCCCTAGTATGTGAATTACAAGGTAAAGTTAAGTTTTTGAAGGAGAACGATGCAACCATGCATGTTGATATGCAAAAATAAACTATCTCAATAGACTTTGAGAAAGATTAACTTTGAGAGATATGTAAACTAATACTTAATGAAAACATCATTCCCCTCTTGAAGAACTAGTTATGACAACATATAATAAAGATTCCTATAGATCATCATTTAAACCATGCATGCTAAAAAGAAGCCTATGTCCAACTAGATGCTAAATGTGACAAGGATGTCATTATAAATGCATCCATTGATGGGTCGATGATCTAAGATATATTAGTGGATACTAGTATGAAAGTTAATGTCTTCATGAATGATGTTTGGAGGAAGATGGGGAGCCCCACTTTGTAACCCTCTTAACATGTTCTATTTATGGCCAATAAGACTCAAGTAGTGCTTATAAGAGTTCTCAAAAATGCCACTATTAACATTGTGGGTGTCCATTTCAAAGGTTATTTTAAAGTAACTGAAGTGGCTGAAGCTAATGATTTTCTAGCTTTATTGGATAGACCATGGTTCTATGTCAATAATGCAAATTTATATTTTAAGAGGTGTTAGATCAACTTTGAGAATGACACCCAATGCTTAGTCATTCCTCTCAATAATGATTAAGGCCTACCTTTTATATAAAAATTTGATTTTGATGAGGACCTCAACCACATTTATAACATTATGACACAAGGAAATGAATATGTAGATCCTACTCCTGATGGTTTGATTCATTAGGGAGATGTGCAATCCATATTTGACACCACTATAATTACTTGTGAACACTGGGCACACAAAGAATATGACCTAACAGGATGAGGTTATGTTGTAGTTGGTTATCAAATAAATGTTCCATGCAAGCTGACTAAGTGTTATAAGTTTGTTCAACTCATTGGTGGATGCCTAATGAATAAACCACCTTTATAGTTAGATTGAGTACCTAAGTTTCATGGTGAAATTGAGGTTTAGGATTACTTATAGTAATTAGAGGATTATTATGTTTTTGAAGATGAATGTATACATGCACTCCCTACTATACTTCAAGGCATAAAATCTTGTTGGTGGTTGTAACACCTAAAAGTGGTACTTGAGTGTTAAGAGTGCTACTTTAGACTACCTATCCCTAGTTTAACCTTAAACTTACCCTAGAGCCTATTATCACACTTATCCAGCCTTCATGTAGGCCATAAGCATCCCTAGTCAGCTCTAAAGTAATCTAAGACCCTCATTTCTTGATCTTGGCCCTTTGTGCCTCATGTTCTACCAACTAGACAGTAACACCATAATACACTAGAGACACATGGCATTAGTGTCCCTAAAATGGTGCCTATGTTCTTTACCCTAACTTTCCCAACTGAATATATTTTCAAAAATAAAATTCTCATAAGGTTGGCCTAGACATCTTTTATTATCCATACAAGAAATAGAATATTATAAATACATTAATTTTAGCCCTTTATCTACTAGATGGAAACTAGATGAAAAATAACTATTCAAACATGAAACAAGTTGAGCATAATTAAGGTTATCAATCCCTATTCTAACCTACTTATGCATACTACCATCTACAATAACCCTAAGTTCAAATATTCTATATTTCCAATTTAAAACACACTCAAGGCACTCAAGACCACTACCATACTAGCATCACTTGCACTTGCACCAATATTTAGGTGGGGAGAACTACATCAGGCTTGATCTCTTCTCAAAGTATTGGTATGTAGACAACTCTCTTCATAATGGGGTGTCTAATATGTCCAGCCTATCCTACTAATGAACACACTTTTTAGCTCATACCCTACTTGCATGGAGGATTTGGGTTTACACCATAAATTAGTCATATAGGCACAATACAAATTTCCAAAATTCATGCACGTAGTAATAGACCCCAAAAATTTAGACACAAGTGCACCAAGAAGTTTAGGACAATCATGAATAGAGGACACTAGTGCCTATATCATGACACTAGAACCACATGGTGCTCCTATCCAATTATGGTGCTAATTTTTAAGAACAATTATGACATAAATATTTAGTTAAATACATGTAGACTAGCTTCCATCTTAGTTTCTAACACTCAGATCATTTGTATTAGGTTTTCCAGATAAGTCTTTATTTACACTATTTATTACTATTTTTATAAAATCAAAGCTAGTTAATTTTATAATAAATCAATGGCTATATTTTATGCATATTATTTCCGTGATTTAGTCTACTTAGCCATTTAATCAAACATAATATTTAAATTAAGCTAAACCTTAAAAGGTTAAAATAGTGGGTTACTCATCAATATAGATTGTCGGCATGGGAACAAGTATACATCATGCCACATCATCACTTTAACCATGATAATTGGGTTCATGCCACACTTAGTTATAATATTATTGAGTTCTGAGGTGATCATCTTGCCACTTGTGAGGATCTTTGGAATGTTGATGAGATATTTTTACCAAAATCCTTATGGCTACATGAATTTTATGGTACTTTGCATGCTTTGGATAGAGCATGGTATGTTCACCAAGAAACACACCTAGATACAAATACCTAGAAATGCATCAAGCATGATCTACTCATCACCTTTGAATTTTCTTCACCTTAATTGGATCTAAATTTATCCTTGCAACTAATCCATCAAGCAATACACTAGGTGATCAAACACAAATTAAAGATATAATAAAAACCATCCATGGTGAAATTGAGGATAAATTATCCATCTTCCAAGAACCTAATACTCTTAACATGACTCAATTTGAACTTGACTCACAATATAAATATAACCATATAGAATAAATTTATAAGGGTAAGTAAAAGGTTGTATGTCAAGTTGATGAGGGTAGTAGCACCAATCCCCTAAAACTACCATTTGACCACTTAAACTTGCCTATAGAATATAGGGCACATGAAGTGAGAGATAATATGCACTATAATTAAAAACCATATTCTATTCCACTCTAAATTCTTTAGTACAATATTAGCACAGAAGATGCACCCAAGATAGCCATTGTAGGAAATTACTGGTCTAAAGTAGAATTAGCTAAAATATTTAAACTTCTATAGGAGTATGAAAAAAATTCCCATGTAAATACATAGAAATTAAATGAATGCATATGGAACTAGTAAAAATTCACATCAAACTAGTTGAAGGTGATATCCTAGTCAGGAAGGGACCATACCAAATGAATCCTAATATGTGTGCATGTGTTAAAGAATAAATTGATGGCATGTTACATGTCTGGGTTATCACACCCATTTATGAATTTGAATGGGTTAGCCCCATGGTAGTTATCATAAAAATATATGGTTTAATCTAAATTTATGTGGATTATAGGAAATTATATGTTGTGTGTGTCACAAACCCATTCCAAACACCATTCATAGAGGAGATTTTGGAAGGTGTCACTGGATGTGAAATATATACCTTCATTGATGTCTTTTCAAGATTAATTAGGTAGAAATTAATGAGGAAGATAAGTTAAAAACCATTTTTTCTACTGAATGGGGATCCTTTGCATACAATTTTATGTCATTGGCTTAAATAATACAGCAACAGTCATCTCTCACATTGTGGTAGAAGTTTTTAAATATTTCATCCACAAGTTCATTTAAATATATCTGAATGATTAGACCATGTATGTCTTGGTGTGTGACCACTATGGTAATTTGTGACTTATTCTCAAGTCATGTTGGTAATTTTACATTTCCTTAAACCTAAAAAAGTGCATCTTTGCCATACCTTTTGGGATTCTATTAGGGCACATCATTTACCAAGATAGAATACTCATGGAACTGGCCAAGATTGAATTATTGTTCAAATCTCACCTCTAATGACTCAAGATGAGGTCCATGCCTTCCTTGGTGACACAAGATATTATCTTAAGTTTATTCATAGTTATGTTAACATAGAAACTCTATTGGAAGAATTTATCAAATAAAATAGCCTTTAACTTTAGATTAAATGACATCAATAGGCATTTGATACCTTGAAGGATAAATTCATAAAATCACCCATCCCCTACTTTATAGACTAGATGATACTATTTCATGTACATGTTAATGCTTCTTACATGGTGGTGAGTGTTATCATTGTGTAGCCTAAAGAAGGGAATATGGATCATCCTATATATTTTTCTAGTCATAAGCTAACACCAGTAGAGAGGAGTTATTCTAATATAGAACCAAAATCCTTATCCATGGTGTACATACTCTAAAAATTTTGTTAGTGCTTGTTAGTCACTCCATTCACCTTATTTACCTATCACGAGGCACTCAATTACCTTGTGAATATACTAGTGTTGCATGGATTAATCTATCGATGGATTATTCTCTTCTAAGAGTACTAATTATTTATGGTTGTAAAACCTAGCAAAGTGAATTTCAATCTCAAAGATCTCTCACATGTTGAGTCTAATGAACCAACATGCACCATAGAGGATACTTTACCTAATTTACAACTTTTTCATGTTATATGCATGCCCAAATAATTAGAGGAAATAGCTAATTTTCTTGTAACAGGTTTCATGCTAGACCATACTAGTACCCAAGAGAAAAGTAATAGATGTACATGTTGCACCTTACTATCTTATCGGTAGAGACATATACAAACTTGGCAAGGATGAGGTGTTATGTAGGTGTGTCATACAACATGAGTGCACTGAAGTCCTTCAAAATATCAATGAGGGGATCATTAGAGGACATTATGATAGTGATATAATGGCATGAAAGGTTCTCTTAGGTGGCTTATGGTGTCCCACCTTACTCAAGGATGCCAAAGCTTATGCATGACAATGTGATATTTGTCAGTGAGTAGAAAAATCAAACCACATGGATGTTATGCCTATTAATCTAATCCTTGATCATGAATCTTTTTAAAAATGGGATATTGATTTTTTTGGGCCCATTACCCCTATTTCAAGATTAATTATTGTGTGCTACATCATTACCACCATCAAATATCTCACATCTTAGGCTAAAGTAGTGCTCACATGTGATTATAATATTATAATTACCACAAGGTTCCTTTGGGAAAATATCATCATCAAATATTGATGCCATTTAAGTTTAACAAGTGAACATGGAACTCACTTCCTCAATGAGATGATATGCATCCTCTTATCTAAGTTTATGATTGCACACCATAATACAACTCCATACCACCCTCAAGTAAAAGACACTACTGAAGCTTTTAAAAAAATATTGGGCCATACATTGACAAAGATTTGTAATATTGATCATATTAATTGGGATGATCAAGTTTATGTATTCTTATTGACATATTGAACCATGTACAAATGATTAAACAAGATTACTCTTTTTCATCTTGTCTTTGGTGTTGAAGCATTTCTACCGATGGAGTTCCTTGTTCCTTCTTTATGTATTACATGTGTTGGATAACTAGATGATGAATAAACTCTAAAAGTGCACCTTGAAAATTTATTATAGTTAGATGAAGTACACTTTCTTACACATTAGATTTAAGGAGTTGAAAAATAGAAGCAAAAATCTTGGCATGATAGACATCTCAAAAACAAAACTTTTTATCCCGGTATGCATGTCTTGGTCTATGATTCTAAGTTCACATGTCACTACAGTAAAATTTATGTACATTGGTATGGTATGTTCATCATCCATATCATCTATCCAACAAGCACATGCAAGTGAAGTGGTTAGATGGACAATTTATTCTTGGTCATTCTAATGGTAGTCAGGTTAATCCCTATCATTCCTTGTAATATGTCAAATATTTTTAATAAGTCATGTGCCACTACATTAATTTAGGCATTTTGTTTTGTTCTCTAATATAGTGCTGCCTTATCTTCATGTATTTTATTTAGTTTTATTTCAGTGCATGGTTCTCTTTTATTTTTATTTTGGTCATGCCCATGGAAGACCATGACAATATTTTAGTGTGGGTTAAGTTTCAAGATGAATAAAGTAAAGCTAGAACTTAAAAAGTAAAAGTTGAAAGGAATCAAATAGATAAGAGGCATGCAAGTGAAAATTAGTGTGTATGATGGGAATGCAAGTGAAAGCATGAGAAAAACACACACATGATGGGCATATAATTTGAAGCACATAAGGAGAAAGCAGTTCACATAAGAGGTAGTGCATAACTAAAAATGTGGAAAAAGGACATAAAAGGAAAAGTCACTATGAATGGGTCAGGAGAAAAAAAGTAGTTCCCACGTTTAAGAATATAAATTTATATATTTTTATAGTTGGCATGTACCATGATAAAATTGTGAGGATGAGACAGGTGTATTAAATTAATAAGGTGTTAAGCATAATGACAAGTGTACCAAATGGATTTTATGGCATACCATTTAAGAGCATTAATGAGTGAAGTGATGGATGAAGGCATGGGAGAGTAAATGTGTGTAAGTCCTTAAGGATATAAAAAGTTAGAAGGTTTTCATTTAAATTATTTATTGTTGAAATTTTTTGAATTTATAGAGCCTGAGCAAAGCATTTTTAAGCCACTAGAAGGATTATTCATAAAATTTTAGTGACAAATTTGATGCTAAAAAGTGAGGAGAAAATCATAAATGGTGAAAAGAGTGAAATTATAATTATAGGAATGCTATTAAAAGAGTTATAGGTTGTAGGTATTGGCATTCACCATTAGAGGATGATAAAGCAAAAATGTTTAAAAATTTCAAACTAGGAAACATGTATTATTTTAAGAGAGTCAAATGGTTGTACCTCAACCTTCAAGATCCTTGGAGGGTGATTCAGCTAAAATAGAATGCCTAGATAGGTGATCGTTTACCTCTAACTCATGAAGAGGAAGAGCATGAGGGCATATTAATATGTCTTATTTTGATCCAAGAGGAAGCCCCTAATGAGTTCAGTGTGTAAGTATAAAATATGGCTCAATAAGTAATAGAGACTTATATTAGGAAAGAACTAGTGATGACATGCAAGGAGGTAAAAATAAGTCTATAACACCTCCACCCTCTATTTTAATTAAATAAATGCAATACCCTAAGCTGGTCTTGTGCAGTGAAAATTGAGAGTCCAAGGTGTCCTCATGTCAAGTGCTCAACTACAACAGGTTGACCAAATTTGACTTCTTAGTCAATTTAGGCACCCCAAGGAAAAAAAATTATGTTTAAACATTTAAATGGGTCCTAAATTGTTGTCATAAGAGGTTTATCTTGTTATATGATGTCATTTGAGGTCACATTAGTTTTGGTCTTTATTACATCAATTGGTTTGTCCATTTAAAGGTCATTTCATGTCATTTTGAGAGTCATTAATGCATTTGGAATGTTTCCCAAGGTGTCTAGGTGTCCCATTTTCATGTAAAATGTCTAAGAGGTCATTTTAGATGTCTAAAATTTTAGTTACATCAGATACTTTCAAGCTTCCTAACTGAAACTATAGAAACCAACTCAAAAGGGGGGAAATTGGCACTTGTATGGATTATTGGGAAGTATTCCACATGGGAAATATTGTGTGGGGTCCATAAAGACTTATAAAATTCATCTCCATGCTTGTTTTTCTTTAGAAGTTCATTTTTTAGGCAAAACCCATTCTACACTTTTTTGCTTTTTGGGACAGACTAAACTAGCCTTCAGGTTTTTGCTCAGTATGGAAGGTACAAGAAGTTTTTTAAAAAATGAATTTTTTGGATGATATTAAACTAGGAAACTTAAATTTAATATATGTATTTTGGAAAATTATAAAATGTGCTTTCTGAACAATCATTAACAAGTTGACTATGTAGATTTAGTAGCAGTTTGATGTACCCTATAGGTTTTTCACATTTTTTGCCAAATCTATATGAACCAGTTGGTTATGTTGGATCCATAGGATTTTATATTCCTTTTTATATGGTCCACACTATTTTTTACATGTTTCATGAAGTTTGGATGAGCAAATTTGACCCATCATACAAGGAGGTGTCACCATGTATGGTTTTAGTTGGAATGTTTTGGTTTGTTGAGGGTATCTTCCTGTAGGTGACCCTTTTAACTAGAAAAGAGTGTCCCATAAGCCCCTAATCCATGACACCAGTTCCTTCCATGTTTTTACCTCACCATGGCATTCATTGAGTAGTTTATAAGCTTGTTTTCTTCTTATTGCCAATTTCATGCTTAGTGTTTGTTAAATTCCATGAACATACAAGTGGTTACCACATAATGGAGGTTTTTTTGAAGTTTTCCTCAAGGTGTTCTTGAATAGGTCAGAATTTTTAAGGTTTAAAATGTCACTTAAGTTGTTAAGAGACCTCAAAATAGGCATGCCACTGCACAATCTCACCTTCACTACCTTGCAACTCAGATTTACATCTTCAAGCCCCCTGTTGACATTATCTTTGAGTGTGAAAATTTTGGCATACCCCGTAACTTCTTAAAATATGTATTTTATGTGTTTTATAGTGTTTTATTATAACATACAATTTCATAAGCAAGCTTAAGTTTCATGGTATGCACTTATACTCCACTATGGTGTGTCAAATACCCATCTACAGGTGGCTGAGTAGATTGTTTAAATGCCTAAAAGAAGAGTGTGAAATTATATTGACACCATTTGAGGGTTTTGGAACACTTAATAAAGGTTGAAAAACCAATTCTAATGTCAATTGATCAATTGGAGTATATAATCATAAGTGAAAACCAAGGAGACTATATTCAAACCTTTGTCCCAAAATGACCAAAACAAAGGCCTTAGAGGTTTTAGTAGGCCTCCTAAGTTTCACTTCCAAAGGGTTTTGAGTCATAAAATTTGGTCATCATGTAGCCTTTAGATCAAACAAATACTCTACCAATTTTAGAGAATAAATAATGGAATTCGATAGGTTTTAGAGGGTTTTGAAAAGATTCCAAAACACACTCAGATGTTTTAGTCATATCTAGAGGATTGTGAATATGTGGATGGTTTTGACACCTTGAATAGAAAAAATAAATTTCCTCGTATTATAAATGGTTTGAAGGATGATATGGCATCAATGGTTTGAAAGTTCACTATGGAAAAGGTAGAATTTTATGTTTTTTGACCTTCTAAGCTCAGGTCATATCCATACACGAGGTAGGATCAGTACCTACAGCTAAGAAAAGGTTAATAGTGAACTATCTTGGAGAATAGGCATGGTTTTAAGATGCTTAGACACTTTAGTTTGAATTAAGAGTCGTTTTGCATCATGATCACTCATTAAAGGCATGAAGATGACCTACAGGTATGGTTCAAAATAAATTGTCTCAATCAAGGATGAGTGACTTAGTTTTGGAGAACTAGGATGAGTATGGAAACATTCAGCAGTGAGAAGTGTAACAAAAACTTTATGCCACCTTATGAGACCCATATAATTCTATCTAACATCATGAACACCTTATTTGACCCCAAATCACCACCTACAGGCTTATACAGACTGAGACAAGTAGGGGTCAATCAAGTTACCTCAGTCATGAGCTAAGGTAGATTACATGTGACCTAGTGACTATTAAGGCAATGAATATGGGTCAATAAAATGGTGAATAGGCAAGTACATGGTTAGTTAAGTTAAATAAACATCTTGAAATACCTCCATGAATATATATGCACCTACAGGAAAAGCATCCCAGTCCACCTAAGGGCAGTCAAGATAGTCTTGAGAAGCAAACAGTTGTTTCAGGAGTGAAGTGTGTGAGGAAGAATTTGATGAATTAAGGGAGTAACAAGGATTTTTGGGACTTGAAATATCTCCTAAAATGTCATTCCTAATTCTTAATACCTCCACAACAACCTACAGGTAGGACTATTGTAGTCAAGGTAGGGTTTTAGCTTTGAAGGAACAAAATGAGGTGTGGACTACCTAGACATGAAAGAAAGATTAAAAGAATTTTAACATGATTAAAAATGATCAAATGGATTTAATATCATGTTTATGACCCTCTCAATATTCCCAAACACTTTTCTCCCTTGGCAAAATGAGCTCAGTCTGTACAAACAAGTTAGGAAACCCTTGGTTCAAGGTATAAACATGAAGAATTCACTAAGGAGAAAGGTTTTGTATGGATTAAAAAGCTCCATGAGAATTAAATTAAGGTGGTAATAATTTATAAATATCATATGACCATATCATGAGACTGGGAGAATCATCTATAAGGAGGTTTGGGTAAAAATACAAGAAAATAGGATTTTTTAGCCCCTTTTTTGAGAAAATTGAGTTGGTTAGGTACCTAAATGAGGGATTCTGACCTTTCCCTTTGGTAAAAAACCTAATTATGACCTTATAAAACTCCTAATATTCTCATTTTTCTAAAATTAATAGGTTAATATTCCTCTATTTTGTCTTAGAGGTAGGGCATTTTGCCTATTGCACAAAGCCTACAGGTTTTAGAAATAAGGATGAATCATGCACCAAAAATCAAGGAAAGCCTCAATGAATATTTTGAGAGTTGTAACAAAAATTAATTAAAATTTGGAACCTTTTTATAATCTTTGATTACAAATAGGATGGTCTAAGCAAGGAGTCTACAGGCAGACCTAGTGAGACAACATACAAACCTAGCTCCAAATAGGAAGTCATTTCTAGTCTTTTCATTTATAAATAATTATAAAGACTTGAATAATGTTCATGGGAATGGAAATTAAGTATTAAAACTATATTTATGTAGGAAAAAACATCAAAGGGTCATTTTGATGCTTTGGTTGTAGTAAAAATGGTGGAAACAAGCTTTTAGCCTAAAGCAATGGTGGACCAATTACAATTTGAACATAAGATGATCTTTATAATGGTTTTAAACATGTTTATAAGCTATATAAATATGTTTATATACCCTAATTTTAAAATAAAACCATAAAAATGTCATTCTCTTGGTGTGAAGGTGCTCAGACCTCATAAAATATGCATGAAGGACCCAAATAGCCAATTTGAGATGCTCATATCTCTCATAACCCTTTGCATGGAAGGATGAGTTGTTTTAGGATGATGCATAGGGTATATAGGAAGACATAAGTGGAATTATTTTGGATTTCCAATGTTCCAACTCTATGAATGAAATTTGACACCAAAAACATCTTTAAAACCCTTATAAACCCTCATAAGGATCCGATTGGAGAAAGCTTGTAATTGAAGCATCTAGATGCAATTTAAGTGACATGAAACTATATTTAATCTTTATATTACTCACTTAGGCTCTCACACATGGAAGGAGGTGTACAAAACTATATAGATAGTATGCAAAATAGTGTTTTTCTCACCATTTTTTATGTTTTGCAAGGTCTATGATGTTTTAAAAGGTGAAACCAAGTTTGATGGGAATTTAAGGACATATTATAACTTCCAATGGTAATTTTATCCTATTTAAAAGTTTATAAGTTTCCAAATTTAAGCTATACTTTCAGCCATTCAAAACTAGCATGATACACACAAGGGTGAAAAGCATGAAAACCTTAATTAGATGCCCTTTTAAGGTGAAATTGAAGGGTTTAATGATATGTATGAGATTTAAAAGTGTCATTAACCCCCTCCCATGTATTTTCATGTGAAATTTAAGACCCTTTTTTAGGACAAGTGTGAGAAGTGATTGAAACAAGGAGTTTCAAGACTACAGATAATGATTACTTCATTCTAAGAGTTTCCAAATGAATAGGATCAGAACCAATTCATGAAATTACATGATTTATGGCCTTACCTCTAATTTAAATCACTATACATATCCCTAGTTATTTTTGGGACATTAAAATAGGTGCAAATTATGAAGGCAATTTTTTGTGCACAAGCGGCGAGTGTTATGCCACTTTTCACAACTTTCATGGCTTGTATGGACATTTAGACCTCTTGGCATTGCATGTCTCACCTCATTCCTCTTATCCATGAATTTTTAACTAATTATCTCAATTTTACACATGTCCAAGTGACCTTTGGACTTATTTTTCTTAGCTCTTCTCTCAAAAGCTATAAATATGCACTCTTTTGGCTCTTTTAGCAACATCCATTGGTTATTGGGGAAACTCTGGAAAAAAAACTTACTTGAAGGAATATTTAAGAAATAATACAAGTTATTTTTCCAATCACATGATTTACTATTAAGTATTTATTGAAATCTTGTTGGTCTTGTCTAGTGAAAGATCTTCTTTTCTAGCACGTTATCCTTGATTGTCTACTAAGTGTACATAAAGAGTGTTGTTTTAGGTCTTTTTTAGTATTACTTTATAAGTGTATATATGTATTATAAGTGGTTTATGACTTTTTTAATTCATTAAATCATCCATTTCTCTCATATGTATCAAATACCTTGTTAAATCTAACATGTGAAACACTGATGTGATAATGCATGTGGAGTTGTGAGTTTTGTGTGAGAGAAACTTTGTTGATCTTTAAGTATCATATATTCAGTAAAAAAGATGAGATTAAACATTGGTGCATAACCTTTTGGTTTTCTTATTTGTTTCTTAACCCTTTTCATACACAAGTTGATAGGTTAAAGAGTGCTTCAAAGAATGCATCAAGGGAACTAGCCCTACTAGAGATTCATCTCAACAAAATTGTTATCCACAGCAAGAGAGATGTCTCTATTATTCCACTTGGATGAGGAGAGATAATCATCCCCTCAAGGGTGAAAATATAAGTGTCAATAGAACCACTATTAGCCTAATAATGAGAGAGACTTGTAGCATGACTACAAAGTCAAGCACCAGAACATAAAGAATGAGGTCACCTATGAAATAATAGTATTCAATCATTTGAATGAAGCCAGGGTTTTCCGACTTCTCCAATTTCCTTATTTTGGGAATCTTGTGGAAATGGTGATATTTTTTGTCTTGCACATCCATGAGGACTATTTGTACTTTGTAGGGCACATGATGCAAATCACTACTGATTGAGTTAGTAAAGTAATAGGTTTACAATATTTGGGCATTGATGTTAATGTGGATTTGGGGTATCATAAGGCATTTTAAAAAGTTCTAGTGATGATGAAGTATAAAAAGGAGGGTTACATAATGTACATTTCTAGCCTCTAGGAACCTACCATTCAGATAGCTTCATATTTGGTAATAACTAAGCTTGGGGGTGGGGATAGATCGAAATAGGTTGACATGGCACACCTCTATATGGAAATCCAAATGGCCAAAGGGAAAAATTATAATTACACCCCATATTTCATCGATAAGATTATGGAGGATGTTGAGAAGACCCACCACTTTCCAAATCATAAATTTCCTTGGATCATGATTTTTCTCTTGTTAGTTTTTGATGAAATTAAAATTCCATAATACATCGATAAAGAGATCAAGTGGGTGTATCTACCATAAAACAAGTCCCCTATGGAATGGTTCCACAAGTTCACTTATTTGAACACCATCTCCACTTCCCACAAGCTAAAAATGAAAGGATGGTTTGAAGGATTGAAGGAAGCATTCTTAAATGAATGGCACATCCCTAAAGAGTTATTGACATAGATGGGAACTCAAGCCCAATTTATTGTGATGCAACATTATTTATCACGCATCTAGATGGATCCCATGGATAACTTATCTAGGTGGATAAATTTGGTATATGATTTTACTACCAAGTACTTCAAAAATGTTTTGAATTGCATTGCTAATGCATGCAAGGTTCACATTAATGCCAATAAAATTGATGATGAACCTCATACTCTTCAGTAATTATATGTCTACCTTGGAAAGGAGACATATTGGGAGAAGAATGAAATGAATATTAATAATATCAACACTCACCAAATTCTCTTAGGGGGAAACATTCATGTGTTGTAGTATATGCTCAAGCCTAAGAATAAGGCTTTAAGAAGTTAGGAGGCCCCTAGAGAAACCCTTCCCCTCCCACCATACACAAAAATGCAAAGAAGGTAGTGCAAAAAGGAGAAGAGGCCAAGGCTTGATGTCACTAGAAGTATGCAAGAGGAACAACCTAAGTGGAAAAGGATGGCCCCATCACCTTTAAAATACTAAGGCATGCCTATAAGACAAGAACAAGAGGGCCCAGATACCACCCAAAAAACTATTATTCCTTTGGGATAAGAGTGATATGTACCTAGTGTTGAGGTATTATAATAAAGGGTGGTGACTCCTAAGGAGTTTCCTAAAATATAACCTAAGTAAGCCACCCCTGATCTGAATGAGGAAACCCCATAGCAACAAGAAGATCCTTCCCATGATGATGAATAAATAGACATTAGAAGACCCAATGGTGAAGAGGGGAAAAATAGAAGCACAAATCTAGGCACTAATGACTAGGATGCTAGCCCAAGTAACCAACATATTGATCTAGATGTTGAGATCCTCAAGCACGATCCAAATAAAGGAAAGGGGTCTGGTAGACATTTGAATAAAAACAATGTAATAAGGGTGATACCCTCTCAATTTATGTTTATCTCTAATATAATGTCTTCAAGGAATATTTGTATATGTGAGAGTAATTCACCAAGGAGGACTCTTTCAATCAAACTCAGCATGAGCTCTCATTTTACATGGATGTTTTTAATTAGGTACACTATTTTGAGCTTCCATCAACCAACATGGATTTAACATAAGAGGGGGTGGTTCTACTTAAATAATTTTGGGTGGATCCTTGGTAGTTTTCACTAGCACAATTAGGTGTGACCCTCATCAAGTTGGCTCTCATAGTCACAAGGCAAAATGCTCTATAGGGCTATGATGTTGGCTAGCTTTAGCAAAATCACCAAGAGGTCATCTCCTTGTACTAACATTAACATTCTAAAATAATAAGGCTTGAATAGGAATTAGATAAGTTAGATAACCAATAGAAATCAATAATAGTTTCTCAAGTAAAGACTTTAACACTATGCAAGTCAATTTTTAACAAGATCCAACATTGGTGGATTGGATCCTATTTATAGGAAAAGCTATTGACAAGTTGAAGACCTTGGTAGATATTTTATTTAAAAAATGTAAAGACCAAGTGAATCCATAGCATGAGAAAACTTAGGATACAAATCATTTTATGGAATCTGTAGAAGTATGTGAAGGCTTTTTGGCCTAGGAGGGTGTGATAATTCTCATAGATGATGGGGTTTTTGTCAAGCTGGCATGACCCACTAAAGTTTTAGAAGCTAGGCTTCAGTTGGAAAAATACCAATGATAGTAATTAGACAAGAATACATTGATAATAAATGATAAATTATAGTGCACCAAAATATTCTAGGATGTGGAGGTAGTAGAAAATAAAATTATTGCTCACCGCCAAGATCTCAATACCAGTTTTGTGCCACTTTGAGGGAAGGTTTTGACAGAAGTAAAGTCACTTAAGGACATCCACAAAGAATCCACTACTTCACTTGAAATTTTGAAAAATCAAGTGGGTGACTTTATAGATCATATTAAGGATACCAAATAGCTAAAGGGAGAATTTTAAGAGATTACCTCCAAGCTAAAAACTTCCCTAAACCATGGGGAGGAGGTCAAGCACCAAGACGAGCAAATAGGATATGTATTTTTTGTATCTGATGGACCTGAGGATGGCACATAGTGTAGTAAGTACTATTGACTTAGTGTGGGGTAATTTTGGACCCTAAATTTTGTATCAATTTATTCTAAGTACTTTTTGTAAGATGTCATGGGAGAGATGGGTGTGGAAGTAAACCTAGGCATGAAAGTAAGCCAAGGCATAAGAGGACTTGGTGAAGAAGAATCAAGTCATGATGAATAAGGATTTAGAAAACATGGAATAATCAAGGATGTAAGACTTGATAAATTAATTTATGACTTGGACAAGGGCACAAAAGTTATAAATAATTAGGAAATGGTTCACATGAGCATCAAAAAAGAATAGTCAAGTGCAGATCTAGCACTGTCCCATGAGAAGATAGGAGCATGACATGAATATCCATCATAAAGAAGGTATATAGGGGAAGTTAGGCCTAAATCAATATGAATTAATTATAATTTCTTTCCATGACTCATTATTTTTAATGGTCATCAAAAAGTCATCATTATTGATATTAATGTTGTAACTAAATGATCAAGGTAAAACCATGTATAAATACCCCCTAGTTTTACTTAGGAGAGTTATTATTGGTTTTTATTTATTGTTGTTATAATGGTAATCTTATAAATGTAATATTGAGATTATTCATGTTCCTGATGTGCATTGATACTTGTGTATGGTTATCATTGATATATAATAAGATAAAATACTTATGTTGTTAAAATACCACTTGTAAACTTGTTATTGAACTAATGGTACTACTACTCTTTTTCTTGATTTACACCTATCTCTTTCCTTGAATAGATTAAGTATGGAATGAATGGATTTTTAAAATTATCTTAACTATGATAAATTTAGTTATAACTAAGTGCCCATTCAAGCACCTTGGTATTGAAATCCTAATGTATACACCATTGTGTGATAGAACCAAAGGGAACCGATCTTAAGTTGTGCACTTTAGGTGAGCATGTGATAACATTTCTCATGTGATAAGCCAATGTGCTAGCTAGTTAGACCTCTTATCCTCTTTAAGCATGTGACTAGGAAAAGTCATGCTAAACTAAAGTAAAAGAACCCAATAATATTTATATCAAAATTACTCATAAATTTCATCCATATACGTTGGCATGCATTGAGATCATCCTAGGAAAATAAGTATTTTAGGCTATGATGATCAGATATAACCTTAAAATGTTTATTGAATAGAATTTTTTTTCCATTTCTTAAGTGCATGTACAATGGCAACAAGTTCAAGGTCATGACTAGTATAATTTTTCTCATGTTCATTAAGTTTCCATGACTCATAAGCCACCACCTTACCATCATGTGTCAACACAACACCAAAAACTTATTTGGATGCATCAGGCTAGTCTTAAAATTACCATTTGGATATGGTACAATAAGTATAGGTGTTTTTGTTAAAATCTCCTTAAGTTTATAAAAATCTTAATCATAATCTGAATTCCAAATGAAATTCTTACCCTTGCACTATAAGGAAGTTTTTGTATTAGCTAATCTAAGAGAATTTTTCACAAATCTTCTATAATAGCTATCCAATCTCATAAAACTACATACTTCATGTATGTTTTTAGGATTAGACAATTCTTGGATAGCCTTAGTCTTGGCTAAATCCATAATAATACCATCTTTATAAATTATGTGACCTAAAAAATAAATCTTAAACTGATAAAGGGTACATTTAGATAACTTACCAAAAAAATTAAGCTACCTTAACCTTTGTAAAACTAAATGCAAGTGTTTCTCATGTTCACTTGCATTATTAGAATATATCAATATGTCATCAAGAAATATTAGCATAAACTTATCTATAAAATATTTAAATATACTATTCATTAGATTCATAAATGCAGTAGGCACATTAGTTAGATCAAAGGGCCTTACCATAAACTCATAATGTCCATACTAAGTATAAAAGTCAATATTATAGATGTCATCTTCCTTGATTCTCAGTTGATAATACCCTAATCTCAAGTCTATCTTATAAAATATAGTTGCAACCTTCATTTTATCAAATAGATCATCTATCCTCGATAAAGGATAATAGTTTTTTATGGTAACCTTATTAAGCATGCATTAGTCAACACATAACCACAAAATTCCATCCTTATTTTTTACAAAGACCATAGATACACCCCAATGAGACACACTTGGCCTAATGCTTCTATTTTCTAGCAACTCTTGTAGTTGAACCTTAAGTTCCTATAAATCAACTATGTTCATGCAGTAGGGAACTTTTGGTGTAGGAGTTTCCCCCAACATTATATCAATAGAAAAATCAAACTCTCTCTCTGAGGAGGTAGTCCAATCAACTATTTTGGAAATGCATTCCAAAGTTCCTTCAAAAATAGAAACTCATTATAATCAATTTCATTTTTAGATGAAATTTCCTACATTTGAATTATAGATGGTTTATATCCCTTTTGTATAGCCTTATTCAGTTGTAAAACTGACAAAATCTTATAGGCTTAGGCAAACCTTGAATTTATACTATATTTACTAAGTCATCACAATAGTTTATCAGTTTGTTATAGCAGTCCAAGATGGCTTTATGCTACTACAACTAGTCCATTCCCAAAATTAAATCATAGGATGCAAGAAGAGATAAAAATAGATTGGTTTTGGTTTGAAAACTCCTTAAATCTAACACTATTTACTCAAAACAATTGGATATTGGTATCCTCATGCCTATACTGAATTCAACCTCATAACCTTATCTTAATGTCATAGAATTCAAATTATATTTATTGACAACCTTAAGTGAAATAAAACTATTTTTTACACCTAAATCAACTAGAATAGAAATTCAAAAATCATTTAATTTACCTTTGATCTCTATAGGAGTGGTTTGGTAATCCACATTACAATTTTCCATAGATACATATACTCTATGGTTAGTTGATTGTCCCAGTTACAATTTTGGATAATAATTGTAATAATGATTATTACCACATTTCCAACACATTATAGTCCTTTCGGGTGCTATAAGAATAATGTTTTCCCCTATGGTAGGTACATTTTAACTTCCTTGGGTCTAATTTTTCTTATAAGTTCCAGTCTTATAAAAAATTTGATTCTTAAAATTATTATTCTACACCTAACATTTATTAAAACCATAGGTACTTCTAGTAATCTATAGTTTTGGTTATTTATCTTGAATTTTTTGGGTGATGGGTATAAATTTTTGCTGCTAGACTGATGTCTATTCTTCTTAAATCTTGTCTCACCTTTTGAGCAGCTTTCTCTTTCTCTTCTACCCTATGAATAGATTCAATGGAAATAATCAAATTCTTTGGGTTTGTCATATTGACATCATGCATCAATATTTCCTTCAGTTCCAAATTAAAATTAGTCACGTTGGTTTCTTTGTCATGTATGTAGTTCACATGATGCAACAAGTTCAAAAACTTGTTTTGATACTTAGTTATTATAATACCTTCCTAACTTAATAGTTGAAAGTTGGTTTTTTCTATTATTTGTGATTAAAATTGAGATATCTCTTCCTATATTACCTTTCAAAAGTAGGCCAGGTAAGATTCATTATTAGGTATCCCTTTAAACTACATAGATGATTCCACCACAGAGCTGTAGCTCCAACCAACTAATATGCAGCCACCCTTTCCTTCACATTATAAAGAATGTTATGTAAGTTAAAATATTTATGTAGGTTAACCAACCATGAATCAACTATATCACTTGATTCCTCACCAAAAAAGATTGGTGGGGGAAGCTTTTTAAATTATTTGATAATGGGATCAACCACTTTTATAGGTTTGTCTTGTGGATCCTAATCACCACCTTACCTTTCTTCTCTAAGGGGTACTTATTTAGGTGGTATACCCTCTAAACTATTCAATCTCTACTCTTGGGTTTCTAGCTTGCTTTGAAATGCATTTAAATCAATTAAAATCCCATTCAATACTACCTCTTGGTTAGCATTTGGATTGTTTTCATCATGGTTAGGTGCTCCAACATTAAACTACCTATATTATTAATGAGAGGTTCTTCTCTTATAGGAACATTGACTCTATGACCTCTACCTCTACCTCTACCTAGGTTAACACATCTTGGGTTGTTAAGATCTTGTTATCACCATCCTAAGGTGAAATAAATAAGAACTTAGTAGAAAAATAGTAATAAATGTTCCCCAAATTTTCATATAATAGTTAACTCACTCTAATACCAAAATGTAATAACCCAATTTTATAAAAAAACACTGAGATAAAGCAACTACGGTGTAAGGATTCTAAATAAAACTAACATGAAAAAAGTAATGAGACACATAACTATGTTATAGATAGCACATGAACTAGAATAAGTTATAAATCACTAATGACACTATTAGGAAGAAATTATCCACTTATTACTTGAATAGGGGTAGGTCAGTGTACAAACAATAAACTCACACACTCCTCTCTGTGCACTTCTTATATGGCCTTATTAGTAGATCCATCACCAACTTATAGTCTTACCTGAGTAATTGCACATATCATAAAATAGTTTTCACCTTATAATGTAAACCAAATAGAATTCAATAAAAATATTATGAAAGGAGAAATAGATTCAATAGAAGAATCATCATACTAAGCTTACTTATACAAGATCTATAAAACTTTAGATAATATCCAGTTATTATTTTGAGGACTATTTCCAAAAGTAATACAATATATAGATATTTTAACAAAATACTTCACTTAGATTTGGTACCAATGAAAACCATACAAAAGTGTTATCCATATGATCATTGTACCATGATCTTTGTAAAAATCACTACAGTATATTCTCATACTCTTGAAATGACAATAATTATATATTTAAGTTATATTCACATGTTTACTTTTAGAGTTTAGTCATGTCTTATTAGTTTTGAAATAATGGAAGTTACCACATAAGTGGCCATCTCATCACCAACATGTTCTAATCGAGTTCATACATGTTGCTAATTAACCATCTCATAAGCCTTGGTATAGAGATCAAACCCTTACTTCCTTGTCTTATGCATCACTTGGTTAATATATCTACAACACTAATGAACCATATCATAATAATATGAAATTCATTTTGTCTTAATGTTTCAACAACCATGTTTAAGTTTTGCATGTGAAACTTTATAAAATCCACTTTCACCATTAGTGTAATTGGTATAACTACCAATTGTACCAATGATAAGGTCACCAAATATCTTAGACTATATTTAATTTCCGTTAATAAGATAAGTAAATTACACCTAGTCCATTATGACACTTAAAGTTTGTCATGTCCCCATTCCCGCTGACATTGTTTAGCATGCCAGATTTGCCTATCATGGACTCTCATAGGCAGATGGTGGTGATGAGAGAGTCATTTTTGTGATTGGATGGCTCATTATGCTCTTGAAGAAATTTTATTTATTTATTTGGGGCCAAAATGTTATATTTTTAAATTTAGGTGCACTTTTTATTTTATTAAATTAATTTTTATTTAAAAAGTATAATGATGTTTTACAAGATGTATTACAGAAACTTCTAGAATTTCTGAAAAGTGCATAAATAGACCCCATGGGTCTCTCATTTGGCATCCAAGTTTATTTTGATCATTTGAATCTTCTTGAGCATTTGTAAGGCTTGATAGTCTACAAATATTCAACTAAATCCTTGAGAATGATACCTCTCAAGAGATTGCATAACTGAGGAAGTGGAAGATCTTATGAAGGGTTGCACATTGGAAGTGGTCTTCAGCCATTTCATGTTGAGCTTCATCGAGTATTTAGGTTCAGTTCGAGGATTGAACAATTTTGGCATCCCTTGGTAAGGTGATTGAATCATTGACCAATTTGAAGGATTTCCAGGGATATAATATTTTTATTTATAGTCCATATAGGTACGGCCTGTACCTACAGTAAAGTATGGACAGCGTACTAACAGCATTCTGGTAGATATGAATAGGGTTTGGCAATTCCTAGATCGGTCCAATATCATCATTGACTTCAACACTTCAGCGTTTGCAGTCCTGGGTAACACTCGGTGATCAGTTAATATATGAAGCAAAGGTTATTGGGGTCGACCAAGGTATTGGTGTGTCACGCATTGATACTCCAAAGGGGAAATTAAAGCCTTCACCTATTGGAAGTTCCACAGACCCTTTTTGAGGGCAGCAGTATTTGTGACTGGGACTTGAGGAAAGTCGACAGAGGGCATCACGCTAAAGGTAGGGTGAATGATATGACCATGGCATGCCTACTGTAGCTATCATGGGCCTGGAAGTGGTCACGTTAGGGGTAGAGGGAGTCTAGTGGGACTGTTATGCCCCTACAACAGTCTGTGAAAGGTGTAGAAGTGGTCGTGGGTGTTGGAGGAAGTGGCGCGACTAGAAGATGGGTCTAGCGTATCATTTTGGGGTGTGTGTGAGTTTTAAAAGGGTGCATATTTGTCTACACAATTGCCACTAATTTTGTTGCTGACTATTGGTGATAGTTGGGCACTTATTTGGAGAGCTAGGTGCACCTGCCAGTGAAGACAAAATTAATATTAAATCACACTAGTCAGCAATGGACAGCGTACAGCCAGGGCATCACTTACAGATTGGGCTTTGGTCAACAATAGGTTCCATTTAGTATTTTCATACTTATACTTATATCAGGATTTTAGAATATTAATTCTATCCATTTTGGCTGAAAGTCACCATATATTATAAAGGACTGTATTTCCAGGAATAAACATATATTGATATTGAATCTTTGAGTTGAGTCAATTTGTGTACATTTACAGCAATATAATTGATTGCCAACTGTTTGTCAAAAATATGATGCAATATTAGTATATTTTGTGATCCCATCAACTATTTGACGAAAGTCTATAAGGAAATATTATTCTTTTTGACGATCATAGCAAGTTTTTGACAAAATTCCATAAGTGTTATATCATTGTTTTAGTGATCCTACTAGTGAGGGTCATTACAAAGTTTACTTAATTCATCTTAGTTATTTGCAAAATATTAATTATAAAAATTAATCATTTTTAAGAATGATAAAAAATTGCTCAACCCGATTGTAGGTTATTTATTAAGATGCCAAAATGGTCTTATAATTAAAACTCAAGCATACAAATTTACAAGAGTAGCCATCATTGAAATTGAGTTCAATTAATTTAACATTCAACATATCACCTTAATTCAAGAATAATCTTATGATAAATCCATGTCATTACATGCTTATTCTTTTTTAATTTATTAATGATTATCAAACATGTTTTATCAACAATAGGATCCAATATAACATAGGTGACTTAATAGTTGACAACAACTGTTTAAGATTTTGAGTTTTAATAACCAGCCATGCATGTTGAATAATATAATTATTTTGTCTCTATAAATAAATAACCATACCATTTTAATTTATAACTCACCTAATATAAGATAAGTCTGAATATATTTCTCAAAAAAATTGAACACGTTAATATAATTATCTAAAAAATAATGCAATAAAAATATGTTATTAAGACCTCAAGATAAAATCATATACTTGTATAAACATCATTCAAATAATCATCATTTTAGAGTTTTAACAATAACATCTAAACCTTTCAATGAAGATTATCAACAACTGCACCATAACTAATACATATTCATACTTATTTCCCTTTTAAGCAAGAAACCTTAAATGAAACTTCTCTGCTTTGATGCATGCACATTCACTAATAGCACAACTCATCAATATATCAAATAATGCTAGAAAATAAAGTAAATAAAAAGTAATAATTAGATTCATTAAGTTATGAATTAAATTATCATCAAAATAAACCATTTAATCCCTTATGGGATCAATCTTATTTAACTCAAAGAATCAAACCATATTATCATTAAGAGAGAGACAAATCAATACAAGTATCAAATTTAAAATATTGGTATTACATATGAGTTGTTATCAAAAGTTCATTTTAATACAATCTTGAATAAACTTAAGCATATTACCAATCCTCTATTTTACAAGATCAATAGACACCCACCTCTCTAGTCCTAATGAGCCCCCCATTAGTGGCTTTAGACCACCCCAACCATCAGTTGGTTATAGATCCAGGTAGCAGGATAGGCAAATAAAAATATAATGAGCAAAATAATATCGAGCTTGACTTTAAAAAATGCAACTTAGATAAAACAAGGAGACGAACTCAATAATATTCTAGTTCATAGAGATTAGTGTCTCAGCACCTAATCCAAATACTAAAACTCATAAACTTGAGCTTGGAATGTTGAACATCACATTGTATTCAAGTGAATACAAACATGAAATTCAATTTTACACATTATATATCCTTTAAATTATTTTCCATTACGCTAAACTAGGCAATCTAAAATAAGAACATAGTTTTTTTAATAACAATAAATGATAAATGAAAATGAGCGAACCTCAATAACCTACTAAAATCAAGATTTATAACAATAGTTAGAAAACCCTTGACTTTTAAAGTTAAAAATAATAACTAAGAATTCAAGTTCATGAAACTAGGTAAACGACTAAATGATTTATGGATACTTTGCCAAAATTCTTCCTATAACACACAGGTAAACAACTCGCAATCCCAAAAGACAACCAAATAATTTTTTGTCAATAAGATAGAATTAAAAGGTTCAATAGTCAAGCATTGACCTCAAAACTGAAATAATTGCATAATGACAAATTATTTATGATTTTTAACTCAAAACCCTCATTATACATTTTACCATTTTCTCAAGAAATGATTACGAATAGATTGAAAAATGTGCAACCTTGAATTGACGGAATCAATAAATGATTTTACTAAATAGTAAAAAATAAATGATGACCAAATCCTCATAAATAAAATACATAGAAAAATCCTTTCATTCAAATGGAATAATAAACCCTAAAGAGATTATTTCAGGTTTAACCATAATTATATTGTAGTCATCAAGAAAACCCTAATAATAAAAACAAAATATTAGTCCTTATTATCTTTACATAGCCACATAACCACAAAGAAACCCATCATAAAACCAATGACATATACAAGTTTTAAACCTTACTCTATAACACTCAGGGTTTTTATAAAAATAAACAACACACAAAACCCATTTTTTTTATTTTGCATTCTAGAGAAAGATTTCAAATCGGTTTAAAATGAAACCCAAATATATACAAGTTAGAACACTTATAGGTGTGAATAAAATTTTTAAAAAAACTTACTTGACATCTTTAAAAATGAAAATTCAAGGGTTAAAATCACTTCTTCTTTTTCATTTTCCACTGCCAAAAGCTTGAGTCATCTGTGTTTTTTTACAACTCACTTCCAGAAGATCAAAAACTCCAAAATAAAATCCACATAAATATCCCCTCATGGATAAAAAATAGATCCATGATTATAATGTTAGTCTCTGTGAAAAACTCCTGGCCATAATGACCATTATCTAAACTAAACCCTCAATGGTGGCCATAAGAAAATTTTGACAGAGTTTCCCCCTCCATACTAGGGTTCCAAATGGCATCAAACAATTTAAAAAAACCAAATAGAAGTATTTCAACCCTCACACCCTCATAAAATGAGTTAATTTCATTGACCTAAGTCAATTCCATAATAAAACAAAATAAAACCAACTAGCTAATGCAAGCCCCATGTGGCTCATGCCCATTCTTTCTAATTTGCCTAAGTCTAGTCAAGTTTTTTACTAAGACTTAGTCACTTAATTATGACACCAAAAAATTAGAACCATAGAGTCAAGAAAAAATAATAATGTAACACATACATTCAATACAAAGTGTTAGTCAAAATAAATAGTCTAAGAAACAATGTAACTTGAACATTCTAGACTAAGTCGATTGACTCACAAAACAACACCTAGGCAAAAATCATGCCAATGAGAAAATAAATACAACTTACACAACTAATCAACAAAAAAGAAATTATTAGAACCATTTTAAATTTTATTCACATTTTTTCCAATTCACCACCCTATTCAGCTGTCAAGATCCATAAGCAATCTAGCTCATTGTACATGTCCCTACTATCACAAAATAGACCATCAATAGTATCAAGACAAGATAAGAATAATAAATGCACTAAGTAATATAAATAAATCAATTACAATTAATCATATAATGAATCTAATTAATATAATTCATAATAACATTTAATAATAAAATATCATTATAAATTTTCATAGCATCCTCAATATCTCAATGAAACAACAATGTCTCAATAGATAACTGAACCACAAATCATATAGTTGAATCACATCATAAACATTCGCAATATACCACAATGTATAATCTATTGAATCAAAAAGTAAATTAAATAAAATAATCATTAAATAGTCATCACCAGAGTCATAAAACAATACTAATAAAAGTATTAAGTTTCAAATAACTACGATCATGGCAAAAATATATCGAGATACTTCATAGCTTCTAAAAAGTTTTGTCTGTTCTCTTCAAGTGTATGAAAGGTGTCATTTTCAAAGTGCCCATTATGAGTAGGGATAAGTAGTAATGTATAATAATATCCCAAACTAAACCTTTTATATTTTAAGAGGCAAGAATATATCCTAAAGCTTATATGGAAAGGACATACAATGTCGAAGTAAGAGGTAAACCTTGCCAAATAGAACACTAAAAGAATATGCTATCTGATTTGAAGTTGTTAATGATGAGGTAGGTTGATTAATTTATATGTAATGTTTTTACTATTGAAATAAATTACTATCCAAAACCAAGAGCATTTAACATAGCTAAGATAAAAGGCCATTCAATTTTATCATAGTCTTTTTTAAAGTTCAATTTGAGAAAATGGTTTTCTGATGAGAAAATCTAACCCATTCCATGCCTTCCTAGATAAAAATTAGATTATCAAGTGCATACCACCTTCTAATAAAGATGGTTTACTATGTTTTAAAATTTTAAATAAGAATGAAATCAAGTCAATTAGTAAGAACTTTGGTGATGATTTTGTAAGACATTTGGCAAGGTGATAGGCCTTTTATTGGTAATGAGATTTGGATCTCCCATTTTAAATATGAACTTGATATTAAATTAATTGATGTATGTAATTTTCATTGTGTTATAATACAAAAATTTTGGTCCCACATCCTCAAGAATCAAGACTTATGAGGTATGTTTTTTTGGGTTAGAGATAACCCCACAAATTTCAAGGATTTATCATGAATTCTCTAGGAAATCTAACTACTATTTTAATGGGTACCAAATGACCAGTCAAGGGTCAAATTAAATAGATTGACAAATGTTTAAATAATTCAAGGGAATCAAGGGTTATTTTATTATTATGTGTGAATATTTCTTAGGTATGAGATTGAATACACTTTGTCAAAATTCTAAGGTCATTAAAATTTATTTTAATAAGATTATTGGTGAGCTCCATTTTTTATAATACCCTACAATATTCCCCTTCCACCAATATTCCCTAATATTTTTCTCTTTTTTTAGTACATTCATTATGGACACAAAAAGGATAAATTTAGAGGATCAACGGGATTTAAAAAATCCATAACATCATGTTCTAAATCACTAGGGTTTAAAAAATCCTTAAAGGATCTACATAAATTAGTATAGATGGTACACGATGTTAATTTTGACCACATATGGAGAAATATTTTCTCAAGTTATTTTAACAACATTGTCTTTAAATATTTGGTTTGAGTCTTGGTTTATTCTCCATTCTATTTATACTTGTGATGGATCCTTGATGAAGGTATAGTCCTTATAAGTTTATTAGGAGTGTGTTCAAGTCTCATTCTAGTATGTGTATAATTATATTTTTTATTTTATGTTTATTACAAGTATGAAGTCTATAATAGTGTATTGATGGGAATTTTTATTATATATGTATAGGATATAGAATTAAAAAATAATAATGGTTGTGAGTTCAAGTGTCTTCCCTACTAAATAATGATGAAATAAATTACACATAAATTGTTCGACTCTCGTAATGTTGGAAATATTTTAGTTATGTTAATACTAAATAAGTAGTTTTTTTTAATCAGTAAAATATGGTTTTGGGGTGCCTCATCCCTTAAATTAATAAAAAAAGAGTTATTACAATAAGATCCATTTTTTAATTATTAAAATATAGTTATGGGGTCCCTCACCCCTTTCATTAATGAAAATGAGTTATTAAAATAATATCTAATCTGCCAAACTAGTAATATCAAAGTTATGAGAGTTACCTCATGGGAAAAAGCCATAAAAAAAAATCATCTTAAAATTTTACAAAGAAAACTTGAAACTAATAACATATTTCAAAAGAAAAGAAACTCAGTTTCACAAATGATAATTTTTGAAAGTCTCCTTCAAACATCTCATAAGAAAAAAATTCTTCTACAACTAGAGCACAACCACTTCTATAACAACATAAGTAAATAGTCTTATGTAGAAAAAACTAGGTATTTCACAACATAGATTAAAATGGTCCAAATAAAAAGGGTGAGATATATATTTTTAGCTTTTCCATAACAAATTTTTAAAAAAAATGTTTGCATCTAAAACCATATCTATAGGTATCTAGATTACCAATTTTCAAGAAGGTGTATCATGGTAATACTTCCACAATTTATCTCAAAATAATCATATTCATCACATCTTTAGAATATATAGGTTATATAACTTCTATAGATTATGAAAACCAATATAGTAGGAAAAATACCTCCAAAAAGGTGCACAAAACCTTCTGAAGCCAAACCCAAAAAATGACATCCAACTTGTAATAATTCAATTCATGGATTTGCTGATGCATGTTTGTGACCTACTCCAACAAGCTGATGGGTTTCAATCCTCTCATTTTAAGACCATCTACCTGACCCAAGACACAAGTTATAGGTATGCAAATTTATGAATAACCAGGTTGTGGAAATAACCTAGTTAGAGCAATGTGATTGTTATTTGCTTAAGGAATATTTACCTATGATAATATTAGCCCCTCCTAAAAAATTATGAAAACTAATCTAAGTAATGGATATTTAAAATGATGTTATGTTACAAGATATAATCCTAATAAAAAATATTAAATAAGAAAGAAATGTAAGGTAGGAAATAAAGTTCTGTAATTTATATTGGGAGAAATTTACTAAAGCAAACACCCTATGAGATTCAATGTAACTTGAGTAAATGTTTATTAAGTCTAGTATTCACTCAAATTTTTATAAACACAACATAAATTCTATGGAAATTTTTATTTTGAACAAACTCCACAACATCATGTTATATGATATTTTTACCATAGTGAATTTCAAAAAATACAGTCATCCACAATAATTATATTTAAACAAATATTAGCTATAGATATGGTAAATTTAGTTAATTAGTAAATCTAACCAATTCATGTTAAATCAATTAAATCTCATACAATAATCACAATAAACTAAATCAGATATGATATTAATTA